>CM071638.1:5889099-6582652 GCA_036419045.1 Scirpophaga incertulas
GTTTTGAATAAATAAAATTTTCCATATATTTAAATAATATGTATTATTCGCTTTTGGAATTAAATAAATCATATTAACATAGCGAAATAGCGAAATACATGAAAAAAATTAAAGTAAAAAAGTATTAATATGCATATCCGCCAAAATGAGGTAACAGTTTTAATTGTCTCTTTTGAGTAATGATAGTGTAATATATGTTTTTTTGCAATCCTGCAGTCATGGGTTCAAGCCTCACTCGCAGCCAACATTTTTTATTCTTTTTTTTACTTTTTTGATTCTTTTTTATTTTTTTCTGCAATCCAAGTTGTTAGAGGCATACAAGAGGTTCGCAAAGCTTAAGCAAATGATTGAGTTCATTTGTACACAACTAAGGTGGATGTTACGATAGTCTTTTTAATAAAGACACACTTATTCGGCTTTTGTGTTAAAAGCTTTCGGTAAAATATGAGAAGACTTTGAGGTTTATATTTGATTGTTAAGCTATGTTTGAATATGTTAACATTCATATGTCTACATTTTCACATTGCTGATACAGTTAAAAATATTCCATACATGGTGATATCATATTTATCGACATTTTTTGGGTTCCGTAAGAATGAGATGCATAATACAAGTAGTTGACAACTATTTGTAGTATCTCATTCAAGTACCTAATCTTGACCTTCCAGTGGTGGAACCCGTTAGTAAGACGTAAGTCTGAAGCTGACTAAGACTAGGTTAGACCACCTAAGTCAATATATAGTTGTGTTACGTGACGATGGCTGAGTGGTATGAAGGTGGATAAATATGTCATATCATTAGCGAACACCTCAGGGCACCGGGCACACCCTGTTGTATAAGAGCCTTGTCCCTCTATTCCGGGCCTCTGGAGGGATGGACCGTTATTTGCCGCGGGACTCGTGGGACCAAAAATGGTATCCAGAAATAACAACTTGAACGGTGGAAGAGGGGGTAGTGGAAGAGGTGGAAGAGGTGGAAGAGGAAGGAACGAGACTGCTACACAGCGGGATCGTAGACTGGAAAAAGCTCGAGAAAAATATAAGGAAAAGCGAGCTAATGAAACGGAAGACGCAAGAAATTTACGATTAGCAAAGAGACGTAAGCAAAATGAAGCTCTCCCTGAGGAAGTTCGTACACAACAACGTGCACTTAACACATTAGCACAATCTCAGGCGAGAGATAATGAAACACCTGATCAGCGTGCTATTCGACTCACACAAGTTCGTGAGCATATGAGTCAGTTAAGAGACAATGAAACACCTGATCAGCGTGTTGTGCGACTCACACAAGTTCGTGAGCATATGAGTCAATTAAAGAGAATGAAACACCTGATCAGCGTGTTGTGCGACTCACACAAGTTCGTGAGCATATGAGTCAATTAAGAGAGAATGAAACACCTGATCAGCGTGTTGTGCGACTCACACAAGTTCGTGAGCATATGAGTCAATTAAGAGAAAATGAAACACTTGATCAGCGTGTTGTGCGACTCACACAAGTTCGTGAGTCAATGTAGTTAGAGGGGCTCAGTTTAGAGGGGGTCAAACACCTGAAGAATGTGGTGTTAGCTTACGACAAAATCGTGAAGCTCACAGAGCTCGTAGAGCTCAATATAGTGCAAGTATTGATGCATTTAAAACTGCTATCAATATATTTTGTGATCAAGCATGTGATGTGTGCAACAAAACTTGTTACCCAAATCAAATAACTCGCTGTACACCTAGTAATGCAGCTTTGAGTTATTTGCCAGATGAATTAGTTGATAAGGGTGTGTTAGATGTTTGTTTTCGCTGTAAGACTCATCTTACTAGCAATAAAAACGAATGTCCTTCAAAGGCATATTGGAATAGCCTCGATCCTGGTGTTATCCCAGACGAAATTAAAGATCTCACATTATTCGAGAAACGCTTGTTGTCTCGAATAAAAGTATTCGTCAGAATCGTAAGATTGCGAGGAAGATTTGGACAATTGGGATTTAAGGGACAGGCAATCTTATTTGGCCAGGACTTGCATGAGGTTACTGAAGCACTCCCCAATATGCTACCCATATCAACACAAGAATCAGGAATGGTTGTTGTTACTGAACATCTTGAGAACATTAATTGCACACGTGAATTCACTGTCTCACGCGATCGTATATTTAAAGCACTCCGTTGGTTGATAGAGAACAACCCACTCTATCAAGATGTCACTGTTGATAATAATGTAAGAATTGAACAAAGTGACATAATTCGTGTTCAAGAGCCTCAAAGAGAACCTCAAGAGCTAAGAGGTCAATATAAGTTGTGCAATTCGGTGTCTAGAATATTACAAGCATCGCATCATCAAGGAAATTTGACGATATATCCAGATACTGTTGGAAAACAATGCTGTGCAATGGCTTTTGCTAATATTGTCAGAGCAAGTATTGTTCCTCCACGACAGTGGTCAAAGATGATGCTTGATGAGAACATGTTTTCTCTGGTGATGATATTTACAATCAAGTCATCACCTTGTGTATGTGTAGACTACCAGATGCACAACCGGTCGATCAAAGCGGTTACCTATCTGTGAATCATCTTGCTGTCATTCGAGAAAATTTTGAAATGTTTGAAAAGACTTTCAAATTTGAATGTGCAAGTGATTCTCCATGGTATGGTAATTTAAGAGATGCTTTAAATGACAACAGACCGTTGACTGAAGCTGAAGAAGGTGGTATGCTTTCTTTGAAGAGGTCTCTTGAAAGGCTCTTTGCAACACATAGTGCAGGCATATTTATTGCCATGGGGAAGTGTTTTGCAGTTATACTGCATGAAGGTAAATATTATTTTACCGATTCACATGCTTGCGGTCCAAAAGGCTCGTCATGCAAAAATGACGAAAATGGACATGCATGTGTAATTGAATGTCATACATTCGATGAGCTTAATCGAGTTTGTAAACGTGCAACTTCATCAACAATGAATGAGCCGTATACACTTGATTATATTGACGTTCACTTAATAAATGAAACAAATGAACAAAATGTTGTCGAAGAACAGACTGCTAGTTATGATTGTATACAGCAGTTTGATACAACACCAATAAGTGGACAGGTAGACACGTTCCCTATTCAAACATCTGCAATGGGACAATCGATATAGTTCAACCTGAACTAGAGGATTGTGTTGAAGTGTCTGATAATCTCAATGAGATTAGACGAAAGACGGATAATAATATTGTAAATATTCGTCATGAGCCTAAGCATGAAGAATTTGCTTGGTTCGATTTATTTCCTTATGGAAAGAATGGTCTAATGGAGGACAGCAGAGCTGTTTCTATTACTCCTTTAGACTATTTTCAGGCTCGAGTTTTATCGAGCGATTCAAGATTTCAAAATACTGACTATCTATTTTATGCTCTTTCTATGAAAGAATTGAATAATGTGAAATCTATGATTTCAACCTGTGGTAAAAAGGTGAGAAATGAAAGTGGAGCAAATAGAAGACGTGCATTTAATCATGAGAAATGTCAGAGGATCTTCGGCATTCTGGAGAAGTGCACTTACTGATTTGATTGCACAAATCAAATGCATTGGACCTCCTACCTATTTTGTAACACTCAGCTGCAACGACTTAAATTGGGCTGATATGAGAACAGCGTTGCTAAAGGCTGACGGTAGAGGTGATGTAGATCCAACAAGTTTGACTCTAAATGAGGCACAACTCCTTGTCGAAAAGTATCCTGTAATTGTGAGCAGACATTTCATGATCAGATTAAATGCCTTTATGAAATTCATAAAGAGTAATGATGTTCTTGGTGGAAAGGTAAAAGATTTTTGGTGGCGCATTGAGTTTCAAAATCGTGGAAGTCCTCATGCTCATATGTTATTTTGGGTTGAGGATCATCCTGATTTTGAAACACCAGAAGGTATTGAAGTATTGGAAAAGGTGGTATCTTGCAAGATACCAGAAGAGGGGTCAGAGTTGTATGATTTGGTTCGAAAATGCCAGTGGCACAATCACACAGATACTTGCAAGAAAAATGATCCAAATGTTACATGTAGATTCGGATTTCCAAGACGGGAAAGCAATGTCACAAAGGTTATTAGTACGACTTCAGATGAATTCATTAGAAATAATGGAAGAACTTGCGTCTTAAAACGCACACGCCATGAGCGTTGGGTTAATAACTATAATCCTGCTATACTTCAGTTATGGCAGGGTAATATGGATATTCAACCCTGTGGTTCTAATGAAGCTGTAGCGTACTATGTGGTAAAATATGTTGGAAAATCTGAACCTGAAAACATGGATCCGGGTTTTGCTCAAGCGATACGAGATATTAGAAGAGAGGAGTCAGATATCTCGACAAAACTGTTCAAGATTTGCATGAAGATCTTGAATGAGCGACAGATATCTGCTTGTGAGGCTGCTTTCCGGCTATGTCATCTTCATTTAAGAGGAAGTTCAAGAAAAGCAATTTTCCTCAATACCAGAATGTCAGACCAAAGATATCATGTTCTTCAGTTTGACCGAGACAATCAGGGATCGGGCTTCTGTAAGAGCATAATTGAACGATATCAGTTGCGACCTCATGGTCGTCAACATGGATTTGATTTTGACAATATGAATCTTCTGGAATTTGCCATGCAACTCGAGCCATTTTATCCGAAGCGTCGTAATGACAATGAGGAAAATGTGGATGAGGATGCATATGATAATGATGATGAAGATACTGGAAAAAGAATCAAATTAACAGATAACTCTCTAATGACCATAAGAAAGACACCTGCAGTTGTTAAAGTACCATACTTCATTGCTGCTAACGATCCCCAGAACTTTTACTACAGTCTTCTATTGCAATACAAACCTTTCAGAGTGGAGGAAGAGTTGTTGGAAGGTTTTGATACAGCTAGAGAAGCTTTTCTAGCTAGTGAGCCTGAACTAATGAGCATGAGTGAAAGAATGCGTACACTACGTGAAAGAGATCGACAATTAGAAATCGCATTCAATCAGGCTCACGCCTTCCAAGTTCTTCAATATCCTGAAGGATATAATAATGAAGAACAAGTAGATGAGGAGTTAGACTTAGAACAAGTCATGAGTAACGACGAATTTGTTGCTGCTCAACAGGCTATGAACACTGGACAGAGAGAGTTATTTAATAAAATAACACAAAGCATTGCAGAGCAATTAGCTGGAAGTGAACATCGCGAGCGATTGTTCATAACTGGTGGTGCTGGCACCGGAAAAACCTTTCTGTTCAATGTTCTTAAAAATCAGGTAAGTCGGTGTTATGGTGATGAAAATGGCTTAAGTAGTGTTAAAGTTGGGGCTTTAACAGGTGTGGCTGCTCGTTTAGTAGGTGGATCTACATTACATTCCCTACTTAAACTCCCGATTCAAAAGAGTGGTGAAATTTTGAATCTAGGCCGACTAACAGGAATTTATTTGACAAATATGCGAAGAGCATGGAAAAATGTTAAATTCCTTTTCATTGACGAAATTTCCATGGTGTCTTATAAAGTGCTCTCAATGATTGACGCCAGACTTAGAGAGTTGATGAATAACAACTTATTGTTTGGTGGTATCAATGTCTTAGTTTTTGGTGACTTAATGCAGTTACCGCCAGTAAATGGTAATCCGGTATATAAACAAGGTCTGTATGGATCACCTGCCATAAATCTTTGGCACACATTTGGCCTTGTTGAGTTAACTCAAAACATGCGCCAACAAGGTGACACAACATTTGCAGACTTGTTAAATGCATTAAGAGTGGGTGAACTAAGACAAGAGCACTTTCAGATACTAATGAGAAAGGTGTCAACTGAAAATGTCGGAGAGTTTGCAATTGATAAAGCATTGCGAATAAAAGCCCACAAATGAGATGGTTGATAAACACAATGCGAGTGTGATTGAAATGTACAAACAAAATCAAGTACAAATGTCCAAAATTTTGCCCAAGATCAAAATTAAACATTACTCATTAATGGTCTTAACATTTACACCCCACGCTTTTATAGTCATTGAGTTCTTGGACTAATTTGCTAAATTTTATAGACAAATTTTTGAGTTACATTTCTTTTTGTCATCAGAAATTTTTCTTGATATGTACCCAAATTTTCTAAAAGCGTGACTTTATTTTTATTTTCAAGTTTTTAGATCGGTTTTTAGTCTTTTTAATTTGCTTTTTGTATGGGTTGCAGATTTACTGTAAATCTCTCAGCGAAACACGTTTTAAATAGGCAACTATAATTACTTACAATCAGATCTGCTTGTTTCTTACTACATAGCAATTAAAAAACTTAACGATATGATTTGTTGATAGACTATTTTACCTTTATATCATTCTGAGCACTTAATACAGTTACATTTAAGTTTGGAAGCGAAAGATCACCTACTAGTCTAGATCAGAAGTTCACAAACTTTTAGTGGTAGACCCCCTACTTACCTGATATTCAATGCCTACATCTTACAACTTACAAAATTTTATAAACATATATAATACATTTTTAACTTAATAGCTACTTTTGTAAATAATGTATATGCCTTTATATTAGAAGATAGTATAATGTAAGTAAATAGTACTATAAATGTATGTCAAGATCCATTATCGTGGACCCTCATTGTCATTTCGCGGACCCCAAAATTTTATTTTCACTGACGTAGTCATTTTATGTAGTCATATCAAAATCAAATCAAAATCAAAATAATATTTATTGAACATAGACCTTTACAGGCACTTATTGACGTCAACAAACAAAACAAAAAAAAGCTTAAGTAATAAAAAAAAACAAACAAAAACCTTGTCCGTACGTACGAATAAGGAAAAAAAAAGAAAATATATATGTTGGATCGCCGAGCAGGCTAATACGTTCACTCGCCATAATAGTAGATTTAAACAATAATTAAAACCACAATAAACTATGAAAACTTCTTTAATCACAATCACAAATACAATTACGAATCACAAGTACAAATTCACAAATCCTTTTATATGAAAGCTAATTATGGTCACGAAGAGACTAGTGAATTTGCGAGCGTGCGTGTCGCTTGGCCACCGAACTTCAACTGAGCTCTCTAGTCTAGCGCGTCCATGTCAACACCTTCCATGCGGTATTATACTACCGCGCCGGAAACGAGTCAAATAACGTCCACGCCGCTCGCAACACCACGCGGACGCATGTCCTCTCTAAGTCGACCATAAATAAAATGTGTAACTTGTAATTTCTGATATTACAAAAATCAACATAAACAAAATAACATTTTCATTATTGTTAATATTTTAATAATTTTTGATACGCGCCGACACGGCCGTCCTGCATCTTCACACGCCCTCGTGTGCCTCAAGTCGAACGTGTGAGAAGGTTAATTTTCCGTATCTGAACAACAAAAAAAGTAAAAGCACATGAATGACTTACTCGGCCATACTGATCTAAAAATAAAACTCCTAAATAATTCAATTATTGCAGAATAGATCAATTTATTGCCACTCAGATCAATTTTTACAAACCAATTGCCACACAGGTCAATTGTCACACAGGTCAATTGCCACACAGGTCAATTGCCACACAGGTCAATTGCCACACAGGTCAATTGCCACACAGGTCAATTGCCACACAGGTCAATTACCACACAGGTCAATTGCCACAAACAATTGCCACACAGGACAATAATCATACAGTAATTGCCACATAGGTCAATTGCAACGAACTAATTGCCACATAGGTCAATTGCAACGAAGTAATTGCCACAAAGGTCAATTATAAGATAGGTTAATTACCACAAAGGATAATCACCTTGAACATAGCAACAATATTCAATTTGATAAAGAATCGGTCTCCTTACTGGTGCCGACACGGACACTTCCTGACTGGGTTAGATTATTAAAAACATTTAACTCTAAAGGAACATAACAGTTTGGCATAGCTCGTAGCCGATCATGTGCATACTTAAATGTTCTATTTGAGTCCAGGGATTTCAAAACATATCTATCACCATTAAGCAACTCGGTTACCAAATAAGGACCTCTAAATTTGGGTGCCAGCTTAGTCTGATTTCTTTCATGGTTTTCTAAAAGAACATAATCACCAATTTTAAAGCGGATTATTTTAGCTTTGGTTTTGTCGAACATTGTTTTTTCTTGTATAGCACTATTTTGGATGGCTTGTGTTGCTTGTTCCCTGACTTTCAACAAATCAACTGAACTATCTTCATTTATGTCACTTGTTATTAAATTTAACGGTCTGGAAACCCCACCCATTAAGAGTTCTAATGGACTTGATTTGGTTACGCGATCGACCGTACTATTTAATGCAATCTGCACTTCGGGAAGTGCATCTTGCCAGGATCTATTGTTTTCAGTTTCGACAGCGGTAAGCATATTTTTTAAAGTACTCATTATTCTTTCAACCTGTCCATTAGCACGACTGGTCCCTGTAGCAATTAAATGCAGACCTATGCATTGTGAATCACAAAAATATCTAAAATCTTTGCTAGCAAAGCATCTGCCTTGATCGGCTATTACCCTGCTTGGAGCACCAAATAGTGAAACACTGTATTTTAGTGCTTGAATAGCGTTTGGAGTATCAATATGTTTTGTGTGTGATATAAAATTGTATATTTTGTAAAAAGCATCAACTAAAACAAAAATATACTCTTTTTATATCATTTTTACCCGTTAATTTGCCAGTCGCGTCTATGTGGATGGTATGCCAAGGGGTTGACACCTTTGGAATGGGATGCAATTCAGCCTGCACTTTCCCTGAATGTGACTTTGACAATCTACAAGTCATACAATTGTCAACAATTTTTCGGACATATTTATTCATGTGAGGAAACCAATAATGACAGTATACCTTTTCTAAATGTTTTTTCCCACCCCAGATGTAATATACTTTCGTGAATATTATTAATTACTGCCCACTGAAACGCTCTTGGCACAATAGGTAACCAAATACTGCGATTATTTCGTTCAATTTTTCTATGTAATATTCCTCGCCTTATTTCGTAAGTTTTTTATTATATCCTTGTCAAGTGCTTTATCATTTAATTTTGAAATTATGGATGTCAATTCAGGATCTTTTTGTTGTTCAGCAAGGAACCAGTTATCACTGATCTCAGTAAGATGAATACGTTTTTGAACTGATTTTAAATTTGTACTGTTTGATATAGGATTTCGGGACAGGAAATCTACATGTTCCATTTTTTTTCCTGATCGATATTCTATATCAAATCGAAGGTTTGTAAATAACACCACACCTATGAACACGAGGTGTTAGATCTATTTTTGATTTTTGAAGCTTTGACTGCATTACAGTCTGTGACTACTAAGAAATTTGCGACCCTGCAGGTAGTGTCTAAAATGTTTTATTGCATTTACTACGGCTAACGTCTCGAGTTCATAAGAGTGATATTTTGATTCACAGTACGAAGTCCTACGGCTAAAGTACTCAATAACATGAAGCTTTCCATCAATTTTTTGCATTAAAATAGCACCGTACCCCTCCGAACTAGCATCTGTATGTAATTCAATAGGATGTTGCGGGTCGAAGATCCTCAGAACTGGTTTTTGGCTAAGCAATGAGATGATGTTTTGTCTTATTGTCTCAAGATGAGGAGACCAGTTAATTTGACCAGTTTTCGATGTTAATCTGTACAGTGGTGCAGTAACTTTTGAAAATCCCAGGATAAACTGACGAAAATATGACGCCAGTCCAACAAATTGTCGTAATTGCGTTGCTGTTCTAGGTGGAGGTAGTTCAGAAAGTGCATTTACTTTGCGAATATTGGACGAATTTGCCCAGATGAAACTTGGTAACCCAAATAATGCACTTCATTTTTTAAAAACGCACATTTTCTAATATTGAGTGAGAAACCCGATTTGGTCAATGCGTCTAACACTAATTTAAGTCTTTCTATTCCTTCTTCAGCGGATATTGAAGGAATAATTATATCGTCAATATAGCAAACAGCAAATGATTCAGAGAAGGGTCCAAGAGCTTTGTTAATAGCTCTTTGATACACAGCAGGCGCATTTCGCAACCCAAAAGGCATAGTAACGTATTCGAATTGCCCATCAGGGGTAACAAAAGCAGTTCGCTCTATTGATTCTGGCTCTATAGGTATTTGATGGTATCCACTAGCCATGTCAAGAGACGAGAAATAGTTAGCACCTACTAAACGTTGGATTTGATCACCAATCAAAGGTAACGGATATCTATCTGGTATAGTGTTTTGGTTTAATTCGCGATAATCGACGCATAGGCGATCTGTACCATCCCTTTTTTTAACTAAAAGTACAGGACTTGCGAATGGAGAGTTACTTTCTCTTATGATACCGGCAGACAACAAGTCTTTAATTTTATTTCGAACCACTTCTCGTTCATTAGGGCTCATTCTATAAGGTCGTCTTTGAACTGTACGACTGGGGTCTATTAGACGAATAACAAGTTTCCCAGTATTAACTCTAGAGGAAGGTATACCATCAATAAATTGGTTAGAATACATTTCAAGTAATTCAAGCAAATGATGCCTACTTTCAACTGGAACATCAGTGTTAATATTCTTAAAGGTGTTTATTTTTTGGCCAATTTCACAGTAATCCACTAGTCGAATTTTATTAATCAAAATATTAAATTGTGAAATTTCAACAGAAAATCCTAGCGCTATTAAATCACGCCCTATTAAAATATCATTACCAATAGCATTATCAGGCACAATATGAAAAAGCAATTCTATAGTATAATCTTGGATATTAATCGTAGACAGAATTTGTAAATGACAATGTAAACTGGATGAACCGATACCTAATAGTGTAACAGAATCGTGAAAACGTTTGCCGGATATTCTATTTGAAATTGTATTTCTAATCAAGGAACACTCAGCACCAGAATCAAAACAGAATGAAAACTTCTCACCCGAATTATAAAGACAACCCGTTGCTGCTCCGATGGTACAGATGTTAACCCGTAGTTCACTTGATTGATCTTGTGCACTCCTAGTTTCTTTCTTTGGCACCTCGGTGCCCATGTGGCTTGTTCGCCACACCGGAAACAGGTTATTTTCCTTTGCGCAGAAAGCTCTTTTCGTTGCTGCGTATTATCCCTGACTGTAGACTCATGGCTGCCAGAAGCGAAGACATTATTTCTTTCCTTGGGGGTATTGCATTCATACATAAGATGGCCAAATTTTCCACAGCTATAACACTTCCGCGCCATATCACCACGTGGTCTTTTTGTATCACTCCCTTGGTTATGTTTTTCCGCAAGATGAAAACGCTCTTTTCTTGTAAGTAAAAACGCATAAGCTCTCTCTGTAGACTTACCCGTGAATCAATATCCGTCGTAAATGCCAATCTTTGAATCTGGGAATCAAATCGAGATGCATGGGGCAAGTGCAACACTAACAGCTATCTGTTCCATAGACATGTTTTTGAAACGGTTTGATAATGTACTTAAAATTCTATTGATGTATGTTGCCATATTTCGCCCTCATCAGGATTCCCGTTCAAGATATTATAAACAGTTGCAGCTGGAGTCTCAATGGTATCAAATCGGGCTAAAAAGATATTTCTCAGTTGTTGCCATGTTATATCAGGATATGAGTTCTGTACAAGCCATGTAGCTGCAGATCCTTTTAAAGATTTACTGAGTAAAATTATCAACCGGCTTCCAATAATATTATGTTCTAACAACATAGATCTACTGTATTTACACCATGCCTGTGCATCTGCATCGGGATTTTCGGGATTAAATTCAGGTAGTGATAACATAAATGAATTTTATGCGGCTCTTTAATAGATTTTATTAAATCTATCATATTATTTTGCTGAAGTTCAAAAAAGTTTCCTCCATTTATCTTGTTCAGTAATAATAATTGGGCTTGCCTGACCTGTATTATGATTGTCCAATTCCTGAGGGTTCCCGCCTTCTGATGTTGGATCGCCGAGCAGGCCAATACGTTCACTCGCCATAATAGTAGATTTAAACAATAATTAAAACCACAATAAACTATGAAAACTTGTTTAATCACAATCACAAATACAATTACGAATCACAAGTACAAATTCACAAATCCTTTTATATGAAAGCTAATTATGGTCACGAAGAGACTAGTGAATTTGCGAGCGTGCGTGTCGCTTGGCCACCGAACTTCAACTGAGCTCTCTAGTCTAGCGCGTCCATGTCAACACCTTCCATGCGGTATTATACTACCGCGCCGGAAACGAGTCAAATAACGTCCACGCCGCTCGCAACACCACGCGGACGCATGTCCTCTCTAAGTCGACCATAAATAAAATGTGTAACTTGTAATTTCTGATATTACTAAAAATCAACATAAACAAAAATAACATTTTCATTATTGTTAATATTTTAATAATTTTTGAACGCGCCGACATATATATTGACTCGACACCTGTTCGGAAATTGGGAGAGCCTTCTCGAGAAGAACAGGCAAGAAACTCTGAAGGTCTATTTTTTATCTCCTCTTTTCAATGTTAATAATTATAATAATTATATAATATAAAAATACAATATAGTATAAGATCAATCATACCTAATACGATTACAGTCGTATGTATGTTTACATACACATATAAAATAATACAATTTATAAATAATGTTGTTACCAAACATGGCTCTATGAATAGTGTCCCCTATTCCCAAATACTGTGATCATTTAGATAGTCACTTACTTTATAATAACCTTTTACTCATGAGTGTATTTTTGATAATGGATTTTAAATTTATATAAAGGCAAATCAATGACACTTTGCGGAAGCTTGTTAAACATAGATATACATTTCCCCAAGAACGAACAGCTAGTTTTATGGAGTCTGAACATTGGATAGACCCCTAGGGGTCGATGTAGACCTCTTTGGGAATCATTGGTCTAGATAAACTATTAGTGAAATTTCAAAGCTCCCATTAGAATTAGCAATTACGATAAGAACCGTCTTAGCTGCCTTTTCACCATTTCTTATCCAATAAGAATAATGGCAGTAATCTTATTGAGGCAGTAACATCTGCGTACGCAGTGCGATATTCGAGTAATCTTCTACCGTACAAGGGTAATTGGCCGTTAGTACTGTGCGAGGCCTTCCTGCCCTCTTATTAAGGTTATTGGATTCGATGCTAAATGTGAACGAAATAATACAATAAAAGTTTATTTTAGTTATTTCACGTGATTGCAATTCAGCAATCTTAGCCACACTTAAATGAAACGCGAATGTAAGAATAAAAAGAATCTTGTCTGAATGTTCGATAAGTCAATGTTTTTATCAACTGATTGCAGCATATATTTTCAATTTATTAAGTACTAGCTTTCTGCCCGCAGCTTCGCCTGCGTGGATTTCGGGATTGGGTCTATAGGCCCACGGCTACATATGCGCGGAAGTCGGTTTATGGCGCGAAGGTTTTATCGCGCTTCCCGTGGGACTATCCGTTTTTTCCGAGATAAAAAATACCGCAGAACCTTGCTCAACAATCACTCTATCTATTGATGAAAACCGCATGAAAATCTGTGCAGTAGTTTTTGAGCGAAGCCTTTATTGCGCATCCCGTGGGATGTCGTGTCGATTTTTCCGGGATAAAAAGTAGCCTATGTTACTCGGGGATAATGTAGCTTTCCAAAAATGAAAGAATTTTTGAAATCGGTCCAGTAGTTTCGGAGCCTATTCATTACAAACAAACAAACAAATCTTTCCTCTTTATAATATTAGTATAGATTCCAAGAGTTACAAAATAAGCTGGTGATATTAGTTCTTGGCCTGCATCACTAAAATATAGAACAACAAGTAAGTTGTAGACACTTAGCATTCTTTTTTACAGCATTTATTTTACTTTTATTAGTTCAATAACATCAAATGCAATGTCTCGAATGAGAACGATTATTTGGGACAGTTCAATTTGGCGGATGGGATGGACAATAGTCACTAACAGTTCCATCATACCATCGGCTAGTGTGTTATAGGCCAATTTACTCGTTTCTGTTGTCCTGAACACCTGCACTGAACGATTGTTGGTCAAGTTTATTACTACTTTGCGATGTAACTCATTGTTATTATAGATATTTATTTTAGTTTGCTAAAGTTAGTAATGATGGATATGTTTATTTTCCGTTTCCATTCTACCTTTGCGTAACACGATCTCTAAATTAAGACAGTGACTTCATTCGCAGGTTGTCGATGGATTGGTAATATGCACTTTGATAATAAGCTCTAGTGACAGAAGAAACCCTATCAGCTCAGTAAGTTTGCTCACAGAGTATTACTACATAACCATAAAGACTGACTGCAAGACTGTCGGACGAGACTGCCTGAGGCTTTTATAGCTATTTTGGATGTTTCACTTGCTTGAAAGGAAGTAAACGGACGAAATTCTCAATGTTTTGACATATATGACGTAATTCGTTGTTCTTATTAATTGACGTCTGTGAATCGTGAAAATAGTAAACGGCTCAAGGCCATGAGGCAATTCACATATAAACTCAATCAAAACCAAAATATTCGTTATTCAATATAAGCTTTTACAGGCACTTATATAAGTCAAACAAATATAAATTTTAACGGAAACAAAGTGTTAAAAAGCTTTTAAACGAGAAGAAAAAGCAAAATGCTTTTAAGGTCTAATTTTTAACTGCTCTTTTCAAAATCATAAAATAATACAATTACATCTATTTATAGATTAAAAGATAACTAAGGCCGACTATTCCACTAATAAAAATATAAATCCAACTACGAACAATCTTACCTCTACAATGTTGCACGATTTTATCGATAAACATCAACATTTTGTTTTTGCATAACAATTCGTAAATTGTACTTGGTAAATGAATGGGCGATTTAGGGAAAAATAACTTTGAAGCCCTGACGAATTATGTATTCAAATTCGAAATTTGAAATTCATAAGGTGTCCCATATTTCAGTAAGATAAATATTTACCGAGGCGTTTACTCTCGTTCGAAATCTGTTGGATGATTTTTTCATCGCACAACAAAAATTACGTTTGTCGATAGTGTTCATTGTTGCAAAAATAATATTGACGATAGTATTCAATGTTGGAGAGGCAAACGAATTTTATTTCTGAACCCGTGAATATTATGTTCGGTATGATGTTCCGATTCGCAATATTAGGAATGGTAATGGTAACGTCAGCAGAAAGTTAAATACGAAAAAATTGCTCCGAATGTGAACACTTTGCCAAGTAAGCGTATTCAACTCGAATGAACTTGTAAAAGCAAGATGAATACACAAATTTAGCGGCAGCATCCGAACGAATAACGTTAAAATAACTTAGATATGTTTACGTTCCTATATGCTAATGGAACGAGCCACCTTAAATTTAATACGTAGAAATAAGTTGCATATTTACAATAGTTTAAAAAATTGTTAAGTATTTTTAATAAACTAAAACTACTAACTAAATTAACATGGCCAAGATTTAGGCTGAGTTTAGTCGGTGGGTGTCGAACCGGTCGACTGGTCGGTTTGGACTCAGAGATAATAAACGTGGCACTTAATTGCGGTAGTATGCATGAGGATTGTCAGCTTCTTCTCTTCAGAAGAAAAAAAGTAAATCTTCCTCGTGATATTTCAAAATGAAATAGATGCATTCTTATTTATTTATTTTACACCTTATTGCACAAAATTAAACAAAAAATACAAATGGGTACTAAAGCCTAGGGCATTCTCTCCTGTGGGCGTGTGGCGGTAGAATCGCGAAAGCGCACCCCGCCATGCGCCATGCGCCCGGATATGGGCTTGGAGGACACCGCACCGGGGGGTTTTAGTGGGTAGGCTGGTTACTCTGACCGGAGACACACGGCCGCGCCTAGCCAGCGCAGTGACAAGGTGCATAAAGAGCATTTCCCCTCGAAAAAAAAACCGGCATTCTCTCCTAGTCAACCAATAAAGCGTGCAGAAAGGTTATTGATAAACTGATAAGGAAAGGAACATGAATGAAATAATTAGGTGAATATAAATATATACATACATAAATATACACACACATATATAATATATACATATTATAATATACGAGTATTAAGAGTATAATTTCAAGTAACGGACTCAAAAAACTTTCGTGCAAGATTTGCGTGATTCTTGGTTCTATCGTATTTGGTCATGAATAAAGATTATGAAAATCTGTAAGATGTGCATTATGGATTGGTTTAAATGGATTGGATCATAAGTCTTATTTTCGCTTTTTGAACAAGATCACCCCTTATGTATAAACAAAATAAGCAAATGAATTTTATTATTGCAAGTTTGAGGTTAAATATAACAATTTCAATTTTATTTTTGCTGATTAAGGGTGACCTGTTACACATATACACATTATATATTTTTCTGAACATAATATATACTATCATACTCTCGCACTGAATTACGAATTCATGGCATAAGGAATAAACTACTCGGTTTCTGTGAAACTGAGGCGTAACTAATTAGACAGAGTGCTAATCCTTGAACAAATGTAGCGGGTTGCTTTTACAAAATTAATTTTAGGAGCGCTCTTTATTTTCCTTCGCCCGTTTTATTCTTTTCCTCACTTAAGTTTATCTCCATAGGAGAACATCTTCTCAATATGTAGTTTAACGTTTTTGTTGTATTAACCTGGCGCCAGCATGGTAGTAAATAGGCACTATTCATAGAGCCATGTTTGGTAACAACGTTATTTATAATATTGTATTATTTTTAAATGTGTATGTAAACATACATACGACTGTAATCGTATTAGGTATGATTGTAATATTATATTGTATTTTTTATATTATATTATTATAATTATTAACATTGAAAAGAGGAGATAAAAAATAGACCTTCAGAGTTTCTTGCCTGTTCTTCTCGAGAAGGCTCTCCCAATTTCCGAACAGGTGTAGAGTCAATTTTTTTTTCCTTATTCGTACGTACGGACAAGGTATTTGTTTTTCTTTTAAGCTTTTTTTTTTGTTTTGACGTCAATAAGTGCCTGTAAAGGTCTATGTTGAATAAAGATTATTTTGATTGATTTGATTTCGTACCTGAATTTTACCATTTCAATAATATTTTTTTACCGTGGGAGAGCCATGCTTCGGCACGAATTGGGCCGGTTCGACCGGAGTGATACCACGGCCTCACAGAAAACCGGCGTAAAATAGCGCTTGCGCTGTGTTTCGCCGAGTGAGTGAGGGTACCGGAGGCCCAACCCCCCTTAATCCCCCTATTCCCTTTTAAAAGGCCGGCAACGCATCTGTGACTCCTCTGGTGTTGCGGGTGTCCATGGGCAACGGTTATCGCTTACCATCAGGTGATCCGTTTGCTCGTTTGCTGCTCTATGCTATAAAAAAAAAAATACAGTATAGTGTTTAACTTGCAGGATAGGTCTTAAATTATAGTACTTTGGATTATATCAAGATCGTTTTATGTACTTAATAAATTAGTGCAAATTTACTACAAAATATCAACTTATAGAAACTTACTAAAAAAAAAAAACTTATTTTTAACATTTTGTAATGACAAATATGAGATCTTTAAGAAAGTATTTTTAAAAATTACACAAATCTTAGTGTTAATTACTATTAGCACAGTTATAGCGCAACCGCCATAGAAATAAATTATGTGTTCAGGGCCGATTAATTTGTTGCATCTTTCACAGGTATGTGTAGTTTTTCTGCCTTTTTTAACGGGACATATCTGGCATCGTTTACGAACACCACGAACTGTAGTAGGGGCTCTTCTGATGTTTCTTCTGTAAATTCTCTTATTTATTTGCGCATCTGTCTTGGTAAATTAACTACGTGCTTGCGAGTGCTCATAAGAGCTTTTTAAGAGGAAGCTTTACCTAAAAATAAGAAAATTAACAGTAAAATGTAATGACGGTAAAATAAATAAACGAAATAATTAAATAATGAATTCAATGGGTCATATTTACCTTTTTGTTGTTTGACTGCATCTATTTTCCCGTGCAGATGCATATCGTCTTAGTTAGCTACTGCTACTGCAAGAAGCATGGTAACATTACACTATTATGTTCTTAAATATCCGCATTTAAAAACATCACGGGTTATTATGACCCAACTTACCAGACGCCGGGTTAAACGGCACGCGGTTAGAAAGAATCATTTATTTTGTATATTTGTGCTGGCATTCTTCTCATAATAATTAATAACATAAAATCTTCTTTTGAAATGCTTCTGTATTATAATATGTTACAAATTGATTGTTCCTAACGTCAAAATGGTTACTTTCTTTTCTTTTTGCACTAATTTATTCATTTGTTATTGTTTTAATAATGTCACTGTCATGACCACAGACTATATAATGGAATCAACTACCTGAAAACCAGCGCTTTTGCTGCGTATAGCAGTAAAAACATTAGCTGAGGTAAGGGCCTTTTTGGCCAAACTTCGATGTTTTTTTTTAATTATCATAAGAATCATATTGTACAAGAATGGCCAAATAAATATCTCTTTCTTTCTTTCTTATTTTAACACAGACACAAGACATATTCCATGACTGTGCTAATAGGTAGCCAATTCAGTATAATGTTAAATACCGAATAAATACCCAACGCTGGTTTTCAATTGACACCTTTTTTATTTTTCTTTTGACAGCCAAAGAGATGACAAGGGGTATATTCACAAGTATAGATAACTAGCTGATGCCCGCAACTTCGTCTGCGCAGGAGTAGCATTTCAAGTGCCTTCTATTAGATTGGTGTATATCTTTATATCCTATGTGTTTTTCTGATGTATAAGCTATACTCGTATTATTTATATTAAAATCTTTTACGTAGTTGTTATGTGAAAGAGAAACGAACATTTATCAATACAAATTTTTGTGTTTATAAAATTAGTACCCTAGTAGCAATTTAAGTTGACTAATAGTTGGGTCTCCGTCCACTTTTGCGTTGGCCAACGGTGTGGTTTGTCACCCCCAAAAGTTGTAGGTCTGATAGTAGAGCCAACTGTTGGCCTGTTGTTACTAATTTGTGGGAAATATTACGTTGGTTTGGTATAGTTGACCTAATGTTGGGGCAACAGTGGCGCGGTTGGGATAATGTTGGGGTTTTGTTGGCACAACCTCCCAACAAAATGCCAACAGTTGGCATTGACACCCCACCGATAATTGCTACTAGGGTAGGGGTAAGTTAATATAATCATACATGAATTCAATAAATTACTGCAATATGAATAAGAGAAAGTAATAATTTGTAGCGATTTTTGAAGAACAGTTAGTTTTACCGAGGTGTTCCTGGAGGGCTACAGTATACAGTACAGTCTTCAAAATGGGAGTAAATAGGTTTTTAAAGGAATGGCACTCCTGATATTGCAAGTGTCCATAGGCTATGGTAACCGCTTACCATCAAGCAGGCCATAGGTCAGTTTGCCCTTAACGTGGTATAAAAAGCACATATTTTATTTTGCTAGCTTTATTATTCATATCTATTATTATTGTTGAAGATTGTATGTGACAGAGCACAAAGATTTCTTGTATTGTTAATATAATTACTCAAGAAAAAATCTCGAGGAACTTAAATATATCCAGTTACAGGCGAAGTTTGTGCAATTATTCTACTATCAAAAACTAATCCAACTTTATTAATTATATTAGTTTATTGCGATTGTTCTTGTTGTTTCTTTCTGGAGTTAGCAAAGATTAATGGCAGTACCGTTAATTTCGCGCCGAATCACATCATTCACAATAACAACGTTGATGTGTTGGAATATGAATTCTATTCTGTTATTAATAATGTTCTGTTATTAATGGTTTTTGCTGTGTTGAGATCTTGAAGTGTTTGTTACTTGTTTATATAACAACTGTAAATAGACATTTGAGGTCAATGGTTTCGGAAATAAATAGAAAAAGAAATAGCGACTGATTGTTAAAAAAAATACTTGAAATTGGTTAATTTAGATTGCATAACATAGACTTCTAAGGCTTTAAGGTTGCTATTGGCTGTCAAAACTTCATTTAAATCAGTCTTAATTGACTCTTACTAATAATTAAACAAAAATCGGGTGGGGCTGTGCCGGGGCACACGGCCGTTGGTTTTAACGTGAAACGTCCATGTTAGGGAATCGCATTTAAAATAAAAGATTCAAATAAAAATAAAAAACTCCATGTCACAACAGCGAGCTGACTATATAAGTGAAATATTCACACCACAATTTTGTTTCTAAGACTAATAGTTTTTTAATTATTCAGGTACGATGATATATACCTTTTCGTTACGGTCCACTTTTTAAACCTGGTACCCGTATGTTTCGGCGCGATTTTAAAGACGTTTCACGTCAAAACTAGCTAGTTTCTTTGATTTTTTGTCCATATTATTACTTCGATAATTTAGTTGAATGGTACCTACATGATATCTATAATGATCATACGATATGTGACAGAAAAAAAAGACGCAAGAACTTGTCAGATGTCCGCAAAATACATTACAAACGTTACCAAGCCACCTACGTATCTCGGGCGCGGCGAAAAAATTCCAGCCACAACAATCAGGGAAAGTAATCTCTCCTTCCCAGAAACGTCACGACGTCGTAAAAATGCTTAGTCACATAAATAAAACACTATCGTGAAATATGACAAGGCTAGTTCCACAAAAAAATAATAAGGAAGAATTTTGACGGCCCATTTCGTGTCGAGTAGAAATGTCGTACTCTGTCATCCTCGCGCTCGATTTGCGCTAATGTTTTTATTGGCAAACTGTCTATGTGGTGTTGCGCTGTCTGTCGAATCGCTTATCGAAGCTTAATAGCTAGATGCGTCATATCTTTTTGACTAAAGATAATATCATAGGTTAGCAGACCAGATTCTAATTCAGCATGGTAGATAGACACTGCAAACTTGCCGACTGATGCTTCAGCCAAATTGGATAAACAATATTTTTATCTAATCACGTTTTCTTAATGTACATTATTACATTAAGTAGATATATCATATTTTGTTTGTATGATTGTCACCTTTTAAGTATTTAAACAACTCATATTCAATCTGTATTACTTGACGCTACATGTTTTTCAAATATTACTTTAATGCTTATTCTAGGTTATTTTAATTAAATATATCAATGGTGTCGTCACAAATTATAAGTGGAAAGATACTCTATACTATGATCGTTTCCGGGATGGACCACGCCTCTTCCGTAGGCGGGGTGCGTTGTCGGTGGAGGAGATCGGGGGAGGTAGTGTAGCCTCCCCCGAGGAGGGCTCCCCTGTAGGCAGGGGAGGGAATATCTGAACAGTGACAAAATCATCAATGTCTACGACTTCTATTTTGTTATTAGACTTCTGTTATGATGACATTTAATTTTTAGTTCTTAAACAATTAATGACTCTAAATGCAGTTTCAGCGTTATCACGACAATAGAATTTTACTTAGCTTACTCATAATCATATTCAAGCACATTATTATGTATTTTACAGTAGCACAACTGATATTATAAATTGCTGCAGCCAATTCTTTGTGTGCTCTATTTTAGTTTGACGCCGAGAAAATGCGCTACTGCTCTTTCTCAAAATTTTCTAGTTTAACTTAACATTATTGGAAGTTTCTGAATTAGATCGAAGATAGTGCACTGCAAGAGTTGAGAAGTTATTTGATATGCTGGATTACTGGATTATTTATTATCTTAAATAATTTTATTTTTGAATCACAAAAATGTAGAAATTTTTGCATTTTGCTTTATCCTATATTTCAAATAGCACGTAGCATACTTCCAGCAGAAGACAGAACTAGGTTACAACGAATTCTCCAAGGCCTTTAGTGGCAGTGTGCCAGCCGACGCTGCAGTTTACCCAGTCCAAGTATACTATCACACACGCCTTGGTATGAATGCGTCTGACGACTACCACGTTGCTTGACAAGGTCATGGCAAGTGTCACGAATACTTCCACGGGCACGTTAAAATCAAAATTAACTTTATTCAAATATGAATTTATAGAAAGCTCTTTTGAATCGTCCAAATTTTTTTTCCTATCACCCATTCAGGGCGTATTTTTTAGCTGAAACTTATCAGCTTTATCAAAAGTAATAACAACATTTACAATAACTTATGTCGTATATGTACTTACAATTTATACGGGAAAACATATATTTACACTTTAGAATGTAATGTATTCAAATCAACACCAAGCATTGGCATCATTTAAATAATCCTTGACTTTGTAACAGCCCTTACTCATTACCGTCTTTTTAATATGTACCTTGAACTTATGAAAAGGCAATTCATCTACACTATGTGGAATCTGGTCATTAAAATTTATACATTTGCCCATAAACGAACCTGTAGTATTTTGTCGATTGTAGAGTTTGATAAGCCTTTCAGTCCTTAGAACGATAAAGCTGATAAACCCCAGTAGTGTCAACTGTAACCTATACATGGACTGCCAAGATACCATGATGGTTAGGATGTTAAATGTTCATTATGGCAGGATTTAGTCAGATAATGCAAACTGCTATAATACTGAGGGTCCCCCTGGCTAGAAGATTAGTTCAAATGAAATCATTTCTCCTGCTTGAGACATCGTAAGAAAAGTAACAGAAACACCAATGAAATTTCAGTTTACACCTCGCCTCGGCTAACAAATCTATTACTTACGAGAGTTATTTCAAGATTAAAGATACGAATCAGAACTTGGAAAACTATAGAAATCCGAGTGCAGTGGGAGTTGACCGATCGTTTATCTTCACTGGCGCACGTTACTCGTAGAAGCGACAATAATGTCAAAGCAAGTATATAGCAAGTATGTAAATACAAAGCAAGCTAACAACAATAGCTAAAGCTACATTTTCCTCTATCACTCGCCACAAGTGCGTTGCATTTATTAATTCTAAATAATTGTAATGACTTGGACATGATGGAAATTTGCTAATTAAACTAATGATTTTATTTTAAAACTGGAGTTGTGTCGTTATTTATAAACTATCTTTTACCGAACACAGAGGCAAAGCAAACCGATCTCTCTACTTTCATTCGTGCTTTTGTTCAGCCTTTTGTAAGCTCCAGCTCCGATATTTCGCAGTCGCTTTCTATTATTGACTTCAAAAATGGGAAATCCCCCAGTGTTTTGCCGAACGGCTTGTTTCTGTTATTTTCAGATGATAGACGCGTCCGCTATCTATGGCTTATCCTTATTTGATGTATTGGTTGTATTTCCATTATGTCAATGTCAGTGTATAAATAGAGATTGCAAAAATATCTCATTATTTATTGATACGGATTGGTGTACGTCTATATTTTACAGTTTAAGTAATGGTTTTATTATTTAATAATGTTTGCTTTATATATTCTTACTTCTATTTATTATGACAAAAATATAAACATACTAAGAATCATGTTCTCTCATACATGTAAAGTTTTATAAAATAAAATAAATATGTAATTCCGATTCCCTAAATTTTCAATAAACTCAGGAAAATAGTATCGGATTATTCCGTGCGAAATAAATATAATTTCGTGGAAAATAATCTCATACTATCTCTGAACTTAAGTAGAATATTGAGTCACTAAGGCATAAAGCTCCAATTTATTAATGATGTGGAATGCTGTTACGCACCATACCGACTACCTCGATATCCATCCTGTCCTTGATCGAAACGATCCAGGGATTGGAAAAATCAATTACTTCAAATCACCTGGCGACAACTTGACTATGGACCGAGTCATAACGTTTGTGGGTGGTATTCCCTAGATAATCTAATAGATGAGCACATCAGGAGTCATTTTGGCACGTACACCAGAACTAGGTCTTAGAAAGCGGGTTACATAGGACCTTCGTCTACCGCCCAACCGTCTGCCGGAAGAGGCGGCTTAGGGATCGTTTTTTCGCTGTCTCTCTGCTTCATAGTCAGCATATTCTTTACTATAGCTACTATACTTTACGATAGCTGGCAATCATTCACTGCCGCCTGCCGCAGCGCATAGGTCGCAGGATGGGCATTGGATTATCGGGTACATTAAGCAATATCGATCTGTGAAGATAAAATAAAAATATGATTAGTTTCTTTTACAAACAAAAAACTGATATGTGATTAAACGTTGAACTGGTATGAAGGTTACATTTCGAACTCGATCCCGTGTTGGATCTTCGTTTTTAGACAGACATTCTGCGGGGGGGTTTGGACAAGTTGTCGGGGCACCATAGGATTAGTCTTACTCCCATTGTATGGAGTCCAAGAGTCCAATGGCATGCTTTATGATGCCGTTTCGTCATCACTCAAAGTTTTATTGGTGGTGTTTTGGTGGTTGCTGGTGTCAGAATGTTAGGGGTATTGATTAAAATGATAATATTCTTTACGTAAAAATTCATCGGCACCATACGACATCCATATTATAAAAAAAGTCAAAGTGGCATTATATTTAGAAAATATACTACACATATTAGAAAATATTTTTCATAAAAAATAATCCTGTGGGTGAACGACCGTTGATTATACAGTTGGTTTTCTTGTTACATGAATCGCGTTGTGACCAATTACAAAAATTGGCAGAATTACGTTGTAAAGAAAGGATTATGTAGTGGGTTGGAAAATAATTTGTATTCAAACTGTTGTCTTTCATCTGATGATGATAGTACCCCACCGAAATTCCTTAACAAAGAACTGATCGAAAAATAAAAACAAATTTTAGAATATTTAGTTAGGATCAAGTTTTAATTACCGGCTAACTTTTAGCTGAGAAGATATGAATTCTACATTTATGAGGCTCTCCTTCTTTCTCCTGCCCTGTTCTCAATTTATTTTGGGGTCACTCTTCTCTGTCACTCGCCATGTCGACACTCCATTCCACAGTCTATCTATCGTTTGTTCGGTCTTCCTCTTCCTACATAGGCATCCATGCACTTTCATGTGCATAACTTTTCCATTTATGGGGCTCATGTCGTATAATAAAATGATTTTTACATTATTAATCGAATTGAGGTTTTGTTGTAAATTTTTCTACATAATTCGAATAGATAAACAAATTATTTGCATTTTTGAATAACTTTAAATGTCGATTGAACCATTATATTCGAAACATAAACGATATACAAAAAAAAAGGTTGGAATTTAATTGTTATGACATAATTTTATAATTCTGAAAAACTTTCTTCTTTTTCAGTAACTTTTACAGTTCTTCATTTACAACCTCGTTTTAGTTGAAGTTGTAGAATTTTTGTTATACAATAGATTTATTATTCCACAAATGATAATGAATGAGTATGATATAGAGAATAATGGACAAAATAAAAATAAATACTTTAAAATATTTTTGTTATTGTGCCGTCTATATACTCGTACCACATACTTATATTGTGATCTGACATTTATCCAATCTTCTATTGATATATATGTATTTTCAAAAACTATGTAATTGTAATTGATATGTAAAACAATGTAATTGTATTATATTGTAATTCGGAAATTATTGCTTATTCTCGAGAAGGCGCTCCCTATATTCGAACGGGTGTAGTCTTATTTTTTCCGTTGTACCTAAGCGCCTATACGGTTATGTATTTCTGAAGCTCTATAGGTATGTCTTTTTAATGTTATCTTTGTTTGGCATCAACAAGGCATATAAAGGCTTATGTTGAATAATGATTATTACGATTTTGATCGATTTTGACAGCATAACATCCATCAAACAAGCGGGTAAATAAACCTTTGCCTCATGACACGGTATCTATCAGTCGTATTCGTTTCATTATCGCAACGAATAATTCGAATTCGGAAAATTTTTAACTCGGATTAATAGTCAAAATCTTTTTACATACTTTACGAACGGTTATGATAGATATGCATTCTAATGACGACGAATATAGAACTGACGGAAATATATATTAGAGAAACCTCGATAGAAAGAGTTTTTCTCTGAACGTCCAGAAACTGGTCAACAATTAGAACCGTCACACGTAACCCGCCTAACTAAAACTCGTTAGTACAACCACGAAACTTGTTCTGAATTTGCAAAATTAATTTCCGACCGCGAAGCTTTTTTTGTGATAAACGAACTTGTTTGTCACATTTGAATGGTTTCAGTAAGTTTAATCAAGTTCCATTCACTCGCAGTGAGGGACCCACTTTAATTACATTTTATTCAATATGGTGGACGAAATTATTCATGGCGCTTCGCTCGGATTATTGAAATCCCTTGACTGTGACGGGAGAACTTAAAATTTATTATCGGGCAGGCAATTGGTTGGACTTTTTAGCTGGCCGCTCTAAGAAACGCTTTTGAAGAAACTTACGAGTACGCTTCTTGTAAGACATTAAATAAGAGCTGCTTTTTACGTTTGTGGTAGTTAATTAAGTTACGCAAAGTTAATTATTGTTTTTGCACCGTGACTTCTGAGCACATGAGATTTGGTCACGTTTGTCTATAAGGCAATGATTCATTCCCCGATTGATTGCATAGGTTAGATATTACTTGAAAAGTATACATTGTAACCAACTGCAAGAGTATATTTTAGCTATTTTGCATGAGGAAAGTTAGCTGTTAGCTTGAGGAAAGGCGGGAAATGATATATATTTAGCGGCATATGTAGTTGATTAATGCTGATTGATCTTCGATTGCAAGCGAATCACGTTTATCTGTTATAAATGTTCATTGATTTTCTTCTTCAATATGTCAAGAAGTAGCATTAAATTAAAAATTACATACCTTATTCGGTCTAGACAACTGTTAAGGTAAATTGAAGAGAAATATTGTGTGCGATAAAAAGTCTAACGAATTTTTATTCCTGTTTCTTAACTTCGAGTTAAGCCAACTCAGTAAAACTGACTTACTGCAACTTGAACAGCCATACTGCTCACACTGAAATCACTATCCAAGTTACTGAAAAATATAATTGCATCATAGTTTAAGATTTTTACAAAAGCTTGTCGGTTTATTTTCAAATTTAGAAACATCTTATTTTATCGAAATACGACTTAAAGTTCGATTTTTAATTCGAGTCAGTAAAATGACATTTCCAGTGTCATGTGTCACAAATCATATTATTTAATATGGTATGTATTACATATTTACAATAAAAAAACGCTTTGATACCTAATAAAATAAAGCATGACTAAATGTCTAAATCTATTGATTGCAACATCACTATTGTAGTGGGTTGTAGTAGGTCACCCTTTTTTGTATCAGTGACAGTTGCATTTGTCATTTTACTGACTCGAATTAAAAATCGTAGTTCAATCATTTTGGTCAAAACGGATCAGCAAAGGCGTCAAAGAAGATACAGGCAGTGTTCTGCGCATTTTTATAATATCTGTATCGTTGGATATGCTTGAATGTTTTTTTACTAACGCCTCGTGAACTTGTACATAAAAAGAAACATCTAATCTATCAGAAGTAAAGCTCCGAAATCGAAAGTAATTTCTAACATTTCATAGAGCTCGCGAAATGTACTCTGTGAATGGATGTAAAGCGATTGGAAGCGGGAACGATAAACTACAGAGAATTCCCAGTTTATTTTTCCGTAAAGCACTCGAGAATTCCATCTCCGCTTACGTTTCATTCGGTGCGCTGTCAAAGTTTTAATAAAAGAGTTTATGGCGCAACGTAACACTTAATTACTGAAGGGACCTTGGAGTACACACCGTTGGAATTGCTATTTAAAAGCAAAATCTTCACAATTCATCTTTGTTTATAAATGAGACAAACAAATCAGTAAAATAAAGTGCGATTGAGCAATTATTGCATAGTGATAACACTCTATTGTAGCAGGTGTTATTTTGCGGAAGTCCATTGTATTACAAAGGATATTCATTACGTTTGCTGATTCCGCGCAGTTGATGATGACTTGTCCAACAAGCAGACAAGGTCGACACGTGTTTCGTCTCTCAGCGAGACATCTTCAGGATATGTTGCCCGCTCGGTGTCTCACGAGTTTGTAATAGTGATAACAGTAATGTATTATGCCCCATGCAATAAAGTTTCTTTTCTCAGTTCAACTGTTTTTTTACGCGGCAATTTGACGCGGTGTAATAAAATAATGATTGTCAATCATCCACAGATACGTTCAATCTAATGTATGACAATTTGGAAACGTTTTCAAAACTATTGTTAGAGTCTGTAGGACAATTATATCCCGGTTCAGCTAAAAACTGGGAATAAATACATTAAATTAAAGGAACAACTAAAATGCACTGCTGCTTAGTAGCAATTTTATTTGGCACAAGAAAATAAGACAAAGACCAAAGACAAACAACAACTTGACAAGCTTATAAAACTACAAAAACTTCTAAAAAAGGTCTCATATAAAACCGTTAGTAACAACTATATTGTAGTATCTTTGCATATGCTCAATAAACACGTTAAAATTAACCTTTTGGATATTATTCATGTATATTTGATGTAGATTCAAACGTTTTCAAGCATTTGGGGTAGTAGAATGAGGTATTTTTTTACCAGTCTACCTTAGTGTGGTGCAGAGTAAATGTACTAACGTACTGAATAAGGAGATATAAAACGTTTAATTAATACATATAAATAAAGTTACATTAAAATTAAAGATTTTAGTTCGTAGATTAAATCAATAGTGTATATATATATAAACAAATACATACATATACATATATATACTTCGTATGTATATGCTTGTCATATCTCACTACATATATACTCGTAACAATACACAAATAAATACTTAATTACTTACTTAATTTTTCAAGTACCGTCGCGTCGCCTCATCTACTTATAGAATTGATTCTACGCAAATAGAGCCTTAGATTTAATGGTTGCTGTACTATTGTTTTATATTATTATTTTGTTAATTTTCACAATCTTTTGTTTGTTGTAGTAGGAGAGCTGAATTTACAAAAAAGTCGAGTAGAATCGGTCGATAAATTGTGGTTTAGTCGAAAACGTGACGTATACGTGTACTGCACTTCGAAATATCGGATTCCTTGACACAGGCGTATGAGTAATTAGTGAATGTATTGTATTTTAAGTAATAGAAATAAAAATAAATAAATAAATAAGTATTATATATTATATAGCAGTCCGTCCCGGCTTCGCACGGATAAACATGACTCTTCGCAGCGTATACGATGAAAGACATTTTATGGCAATTTTTTTTACACCTTCGGTTTGTTTAATAAGAATTTCTAAAGATTTCTGTAGTAATATAATACTAAATATAGCCTATGTTACTCAGTGATAATATAGCTTTCTTATGAAAAAAGAATTATTAAAATCGGTCCAGTACTTTTTGAGTTTATTCGTTACATAAAAATATACTAATCTTTTTTCTTTCTAATACTAGCGGACCCGACAGACTTCGTCCTGTCAAAAAGATTTGTATAGTGGCAGTTTTATGTTCCTAATTATTTTATAGATAATGTCTCATAGCCAACCAAATCGCAAAAAAAGTCTAAATGACCTATTACATTTTGTGGCTATTCAATTTTGGAACGTGACATTAAATCCTCCAACGATGTATTCTGTGCTCCAACGCACGCACGCACACTGTTTTGATAGATATGATTGAATTTCAACTATATGTAGCGTTAATAAAGCGCAAATTGACTCTTTGATGTTAGGAACACATCTTCATTGCTTAGACAACAGTGAGTGCTAGCAATATGAACTTTATAGAGTAACAATAAAGCTCAATTCGACTGTACGTTTTAGTTAGAAAACGTTTGCATGGGAAAATAAAAGGGCTGTTTTTAGGGTATTTCCGATAATTATTCGAATTTTCCTCATTGTAAAAACCCTCCTTGAACTTCAACGAACATTAACAAAAAAGAATTGGCCAAATTGGCCCAGGCGTTGTTGAGTTATGAGCTTACCAACACATTGTGCGATTCATTTTTATATATAAGAAGAAGAAGATTAGTGTAGATAATTGTGTTATAAAATATCCGTGAAAAAATTTAGAGACGGACTAAGAGAGACGAAAACTCGTTGTATTCCATGAATTTCCCGTGCGGATTCTGGGACAGTACCGTTAAGGTTGCAGAGAACAGACCCAGTAGCAGCGCCTGGCACTTCTGATCTGGATATGACTTTAACGACACCCTGGCCCTCTCCACGTCGTATATGCGATTAAATAATATGTTAATAGGTAAGACAAAGATCCGCTTGATGTTTTACGTGTGTTCCTTTAGCTAGGACAAACTGGATGTGTACTAACTGGATACTGCAATTTTTAAAATATTTCTTACACTTACACAAATTATAATAAATCGGCCGGGGAGCGGAGGCTGGGGGTTCCCGTAAGTCGCTTGGTGTTCCCGGGGGCTCCCTACATACCTGAGGAAGGCCATCCCTGTGGTTTTTAGTGGGTAAGCCTCCCCCTTCTGGGGAGTAGAGCTCCACATAACCGCCGGCTCGCCACAGCCGGGGTATGCATTTTCCTCAGGGGAACAAAAAAAAACCACTCCACTACGTATCTTATCTTATCTTACGAGCGGGGCTGCTCCCATCGGGAGCTTGCGCACTTCGACCCTTGTTGGGTCTTTTGTGCTACCCCATGTGTCGGTTGTGGTGTGCTATCTAGCTTGCGTGGCCACTCCACTACGTAGATCGTCAAAGTAATTATAGTAGTATTTCTAGTTTACATAGTTATAAAAGTAAAAGTAAAGGCAAGAAAACGGTTCAATGGATTCACGTGCAAACTGTCGTGCATCGTCATTGACCGCTATCAGTAAAGTAGATATATAAAAATTATATTTAGAAAAACATCTTCATCACACATAAATAAAGGAACACAAAGAAACTAAATAACATTTTCCTAAAACAAAAAAAAAAAACAAGTACTGACTAAGACCCGTGTACTAGAATGAGACTCCAATTTAAATCTCTGCTTAAGTACGTTATTGTCCAATCCATTGAATTTGATTTTAGAACACGATCCTTACACAACCATGCATAAAGGTTTTTTTTTTTTGTTAATGATTTATTGGCAATGGATACAAAGTCCTTAAGCCTATCTTATTTTAATTATGCAAACTAATTATAAAACTATATTTTTCCTATTGTACTAATTATAAAATTATAGACTGGCTTAAAATATAAAGGGTTGCATAAAATTTTTCTTAATTCTCTAGGAACTTCTTGATCACTGTCACTATTATTTTTCTTTTCACAAATGTCTTGTAATTCCGAAGCAAATACTAAACGGTGAACGTTAAATTTCTGACATTTCATAAAAATGTGTTCCAGGTCGCATACTTCTTCTGTACAAAAATCGCAGTGTTCTTCATCTTTTATCCGCAATCTAGTTAAGTGGGATGGTGTTCTGCAATGGCCAAACCTCAATCTGTTGATTGTTGTGATAAAATTTCTACAGTCTGCAATATTTCTTTTATGATACCACGGTCTTTGCGGCGGGGTGATCTGAATAGCTGCATACCATTTCCCTTTCTCTTCAGATATTTTGGTCCAGTATGAATGCCATAAAGCAGTAATATCTTCATTCATCTGTTGATAAAGGTCAGTAAATGGAACTTTAACTGCTTCAGATTGATCCTCGTCTATCGTTCCTCTAGCTGCTTTATCTGCCAATTCATTGCCAGTTATACCACAATGTGATGGTACCCATTTGAATTTTATTCTTTTGCCTCTGTTCCCTAATTGAAGCAGAGTATTTTTTACATCAAATAGTAAATAATTTGCTTTAGCACTTAATAAATTGCCTTCTAAAGCTAAAAGAACACTCTTACTATCTGTTACTATTAAAAAATTTAAACTATTTACACTATTTATATGGGATAAAGCACGATATATTGCATAGCACTCTGCTGTAAAGATACTACATTTATTATCCAGTTTAATACAATTGCTTTGTTTGCGTTGAGGGTCATAAAATGCAGATGTTACAATATTCGATGTCTTTGACCCATCTGTGTACAATGTATAAACATTTTGCTGCTTGTGTAAATATTGCAGAAACTCAGATTGATTACTTAGTTTTTCAAAGTCTATATCAATATTGTTATTAATTATTACATTGTATCCTGCAGAGAAAATAGGTAAAATTTTTGAAGATTGTAAATTGTTACAACTATTTCTAACATTCAATAATATTTTTAACATTTCTGGAAACTGATTTACAACAAATTCATGACAGTTTATTTCTATGTTACTTGTTAAGCTTCTAGGGAGGTTAGGATTAGGTGAAATAGAATTTAACACAAGGGAATTATCAGTGGCCAGTAATTTAAGACAAAGTCTTTTAGCAATGAATAACCTCCGTAATTTTAAAGGAATTATACAAGATTCCGCTTCCATTGCATTAATTGGGGTCGAACACATTGCACCAGTAATTATTCTCAATGCTCTGTTTTGAATAATATCTAATTTTCTTAAATTACTAATATTTGCATTCATATATGCTACACAGCTATAATCAAAATGACTTCTAACAATGCTTTTATACAACATAGATAGAATTTTAGGGTCTGAACCCCAATGGACACCTGCCAAAGAGCGTAAAATATTTAGACCCCTGTTAGCATTTTTAATCAAGTGATTTATATGTGATTCAAAAGTTAATTTTGTGTCTAAATGTATCCCAAGGAATTTTTTAATCTGCAACCATCTGATGTTTTGGTTACTATATAAGACTGTAGGTACATCCCCTAAGTCAACATTATTTTTTGAAAAGATCATGGCTCCACTTTTATTAATATTAATATCTAGTTTTAATGTGCTATAAAATGTATTTATTTGTGACAAACCAATGTTTAAATTCCTAATAGCACTATTTACATCATTATTTACAGTATATACAACTATATCGTCAGCAAATAAAAGGCATTTTACATGTAAATTTGTTAAATATCTACAAATTTGAGATGTGTAAATCCCAAATAATAAAGGAGAAACTGTGGATCCCTGCATAGTTCCCTTATAGACCTGTCTTGGACCATGTACGATATTATTATACTTTATATACATTGTTCTATTGTATAAGAAATTAAAAATCCATTCACAAATTTTTCCAGGTATACCATGATCACTGAGGATCTGAACGAGAATTGATGGATTTACATTATCAAAAGCACCACAGACATCAAGGAAAGCACAAGCAGTAAATGAGCGACTATGAAAGGAGTTCTTAATATCTGCAATTAAAGAGGTGTAACTGTCTACGGCACTTTTGCCTCTTCTGAAACCGAACTGTTGTTCAGGTAAGACATTATATTTCTCACAGTAGAACTCCAACCTTAATTTTATCATATTTTCGAATAATTTACCAATACAGGATGAGAGAGATATTGGTCGATATGAATTGCTATCATTTTCTGGTTTATCAGCTTTTAATATAGGTATAACACATTGAGTTTTCCAAGTGTCAGGGATATATCCCTTTTCCATAATATATTATATATCTTTAAAAGAATATTAAGAGCTTTAGGATGAAGATGTCTTATCATTTTGTAGGAAAAATCATCAAGACCTGGAGTTGTATCCTTCCTTGATTTCAATGATGCTTTAAGTTCGTTAATATTAAATGGTTGGATCAAAAAGCAAGCTTCAGTATTACCAATTGATTCAAAAATATTTTTTAACCTTGATTTATCTATATCTTTTTCAGGAGGAGACAAAGGGGCACATTTATCAAAGAAGTTTGCAATCCAGTCGTCATTTTTTGAAGACTTTTTTGTAGCGGCTCGCTTAAATCGACGAATGTGGTTCCAAATCGTACTTACAGGTGTAAATCTATTAAATGCCTCACACAATGATCTCCAACTATCCTTCTTTTTTTGACTTATTATTCTCTTTTTTAATGCATCAACCTTTTTATACTCTATATAATTATTTAATGTAGGATCTAATCTATAATTTCTTAAAGCTATTTTACTATTACTAACTGCAGTAAAGCATTCATTATCCCACCATGATACTGGTTTTTTAATAGTATATTGAGTATTATTTACAATCTTAGGTATACATATTTCTTTAAGTTTATTTAATATGTCACAAAATGTATTGTAAATAGTCAAAGGACACACATTATCAAACCTTAATTCATCAAACGCATTTTCACTTTCAGTGTAATATTTGTACCAGTCGGCTTGTTTATAGTTAAAACGCTCAGAAGGAGCACCTACCACATATTTTTCCACTGATGTAGAAATATCTATCAAAGTGGGATAATGATAGCTGCCCATGGGATCATCATGGACATGCCAACTACATAATGGAGCAAAGCTTGGGCTAATACAAGATATATCTATAGCGGAGGGGTTATGGCTGATGGTACCTACAGTAGTTGGAGACCCTGTGTTCAGTATGCAAAGATCACATTCATCAAGAAGATTGTAGATATCATTGCCTCTTGAATTTGACGATAGGCAACCAAATGCAACATGATGTGCATTTAGATCACCAGAGAGCAATATTGGTTTTGGCAAACTATCAACAATGTTTTTTAACTTTCTGCTCTGGAAACGACCGCTTCTAGGTGGACTATATGCACATAACAACGTCAGATCCCCTATGTTTGTTTTTAAAACAATTGCAGCTGTTTGGAGGAAATCAAAATATGGGGTGGAGAGTATTGAAAACTTTAAATAAATTTTTACTAATATTGCAACACCTCCATGACCGTTAGGTCCATTTTGTTGCACTACTTTATAATTTGGTATGTTAAAGTTGCTTTCTGCTCTTAACCAAGTTTCATTTAACATACAAATGTCAATATCCTTCTCTTTAAGAAAATTTATTAATAATGGTTTTTTATTATTTACACTCTGTATATTAAATTGGGCTATTGTTATATAAGTTTTAATGTTAGGTAAAGTGTTAATAGTTCTAGAAACCATAAAATTAAAGTAAATTACTTAACAATATTTCTTTTATTTTATTTGTGGTAATGGCTTCCTTATTTTTAGAATTTGCCAATGCAACTAGACATTTAACCATGGCGTTTAAAATTAATTCATTACTAGTAATAGTTTCTATATCCAAATTTTGCTTAGGCATTACATTTTGTTTTTTTAATATGGTAAAAGAATCATTAATATTTACAGTATTTTTTTCAATAGATTTTTGTGTTAACTTGGGAAAATTTTCATTATCTAACTTAGTTCCTACTACAGAGGCAAAAGAACGATTTTGGTTTATAATTTTGCTACGCTTTTCCTCCATTTTCTTTGCTTTAATTGGGCAATCACGAGAAATGGCAAGGTGACCACCGCCGCAATTAATACACATTAATACTTCTGAATCGCATTCTTTAAAAAGGTGAGCACCAGAGCATGAGGAGCACATCTGAGTACCACGACATACTTTCGCTGAATGATTAAATTTAAAACATTTATAGCATTGTATGAGTGGAGGTATGTATGTGTGGATTTGATATCTGAATAGATTGAGAAATGCATATTTAGGTAGAGTTGTTGTTGAAAAAGTGATGGCTACTGTAGTCAATGGTATCAACTGTTTGTTTTCGTCTTTTTTCATAAATCTTTTGATTGAAATAACGTCTGCATCACAGGTAATATTTTTATAAATCTCCAAGTTTGACATGTCTGTAGGAACATATTTAATTATTCCCACTTTCTCCACTAGGTGCGCAGGAATAAAAGCACGCAGTTTGTTTTTATTCAGGAAATGTTCATGTTTTAAGAAACTATTTGCTGCAGCAGCCTTTTGAAAAGTTAGTCCAACTTTGTATGCATTTATTCGGTACACGCTTGTGATACCTTTTATGTTGTCAGTAAAAAGTTGTGTTAATTTCAGAGGGTTTTTATTCCCTAATTTTTCTTTTTCCCTCGATTCAACATATACGTTGTAATCAACTGCGCTTTTTTCAAGAAATAGCCGGGTGTAATTGGCTTTAAAATACATTTTGTACTTATCTGCCTCCGATGAGTCAGTAATTTTCTGGTATTTCCTCTTACGGTCACAGGCCTCCTGCTCGCCGTCGCTTTGCGACCCCATTTTTACAAACGGGGTTCGCGTGCTTGATTTTACACAATATACTTTAGTTTTAACTCGGAAAATATGCAAAAAACGAAAATTTAAAACAAATTTCGCGCGCCTTGTTTGACTTCCCGCCAAAAAGTAATGCATAAAGGTCAACATAGTAATGTCAATGTATGATACCTAAAACGCTCTACATGCAGAATGACTGTAGGTCATTGTCATCTTCTCTTATATATAAAAATGAATCGCAAAATGTGTTGGTAAGCTCATAACTCAACAACACCTGGACCAATTTGGCCAATTCTTTTTTGTTAATGTTCGTTGAAGTTCAAGGAGGGTTTTTACAATGAGGAAAATTCGAATAATTATCGGAAATACCCTAAAACAGCCCTTTTATTTTCCCATGCAAACGTTTTCTAACTAAAACGTACAGTCGAATTGAGCTTTATTGTTATTGTATAAAGTTCATATTGCAAGCACTCACTGTTGTCTAAGCAACGAAGGTGTGTTCCTAACATCAAAGAGTCAATTTGCGCTTTATTAACGCTACATATAGTTGAAATTCAATCATATCTATCAAAACAGTGTGCGTGCGTGCATTGGAGCACAGAATACATCGTTGGAGGATTTAATGTCACGTTCCAAAATTGAATAGCCACAAAATGTAATAGGTCATTTAGTCTTTTTTTGCGATTTGGTTGGCTATGCGACATTATCTATAAAATAATTAGGAACAAAAAACTGCCACTGTACAAATCTTTTTGACAGGACGAAGTCTGTTGGGTCCGCTAGTTTTATATAAATTTGATTTTTGGATTAATTTCTGTGGCCTCTAACGAATCACTTCTGCCGGCCACCAACCACTTCGTCTCTCATGCCACACACCCATGTATCTCTATCACACACCGTGCTCGTCGGCGAGCGCCACGACCCGGGTCACACATCCCTCGTCAAACATATACCCAATACCGTCACGTACAGGGTAGATTCTCCACTACACGGCGATCTTGAGCATCCGAGCTACTAGACGGCGCGCTCAATTTCTTTGTACCAACCCCAACGACTCCGGAATAAGCGTTGAACCTTCTGTTTGTTCGCCTTTCAGAAGCACACACATTGCAAAGCTGAACATAGCCATTAGCGCCTTAAGAATAGGTCCGTCAAAAAAAAAATATCTATGACAACCACGATACTTTACTGCCATTACACGAATTCCATCTTTAACGTCAATACTGTTACCGCGAAACTACTTGAAAAAAAAAACTACAAACTAAAAAGTGAATGGCACGTCCAGTATTTTATACTCCAAGGGCAGGATAGTAGTTTATTTTTACGCCCGCCCAGCTTCTTAAAGGAAAAAGTGTAATTATTCAGAGTAGGGAACATTAATTCAGCGACCTCAACGGACGGTCACTAAGCGACTCATAAATAAAAGCGGGATGGCGGGATAAACTGGGGAGTTATGTACTTCCTTGCGATATCCTGTTTCTTAGTTGGAGCTCATCAGGTAGTAATTCAAGCGAGAGATAAAGTAGGTGATTAATTAGGTGTCTCACAACTTTGTGTATAAATAATTGAAAAATGTTACCACAAAAGTGGAGTAATAGCCAGAGGGGTGACATGCTGGTGATGCCTACCAAAAGATCACAAGCAAATTTCTTCAAATATTTATATATATAAAATAAAATAAAATAAAAAGCCTCTTTATCTGCTTCTATGAAGTAACATTTTGTTTAGTGGGTTAGTGCAATAAAGTAATTTTTGTTAGTATTTATTAGTAAAAGTAATAGTTATTTAATTACCTCCATAGGAACCCCCGAGCGGGTGAAGGCCTCCTCCAGGTTGTGCCATTTATCCCTATCTTGTGCCAATCCGAGCCAACGTTCTTCCTTTGCGGTCTCGCGTACGAGTATGTCATCTGACCAGCGTTTGAACGGACGACCTTGTTTACGCTTTCCACTTCCTGGTCCTTTCCACTCTGTGACCACTTTCGTCCAATGCCCATCCTCAAGTCTCGCTACATGACCGGCCCACTTCCATTTTAGTTTCCTGACATGTTGTATGTATAGCATCTCTATCTGGTGCGTTTCCGAATTTCTTCATTTCTGACCCTGTCTTTTAGCTATATACCTAGGAGACTTTTCTTCATCGTTCTTTAGCATACCGACAGTCTATTTGCCTGTCTTTAGTCTATTTGCAGGTCTGGCTGCCATAGGTAGTGTATCTTCGTTTGAGAACAATAGGTAGCTTAGATTTAAGAAGATTTAGATTTAAGAAGACCAGTATCGTTTCCATGTCAGCGCTATTCATCTGTCTATTTCCTCCGAGTCAATATCTCTGAAAGAAACCAGTTTGTCTAAACATATGTACTCTTCAACGTACTCTATTACTTCACCTTCGACGATGTATGTAGAGTTGTCAGCATGTCTTGTAAGTGATCTCAAATATATATATATATATATCAAAGTCGGCTTTTATTTATATAAATGAAATATCGTGAAAATTACATATCAAAATAAAATCGTAAAATTTTATCTGATAAATATATAAAAAGCTAAATTATATGAAAGCAAGTTGGAAAACAAGCACAGACTTTTTGCCCGATGGTAACTGTCTAAACACCAATAATAAATACACTTCGTTCCTAAGTAAGATTGGCAAACCTGGAGCATCTACATAGACCACGTCGTACAGTCATCAACACGTCACGTTTCACATTTTCCCTACAAAAACCGTCTATATTACGAGTGACTTAAGAGCAGTGTCGTGGACTTCAGCTGTACGGATTAATATAACAAGACACAAAGAGTCTGAAACGGATCTGTAACATTGAGGATCAACGCCACATCATCAAATCATTATACGCTTAGTAGTAGCAGTAGCATTAATATAGACAGGACGATATAGAAGTCACTGGGTGACTTCTGCTCAAAGGCTGTATAGGATACGATGCATTTGCAGATGCAACTTTAGAACTGTGTGTGGGGAATGCAAAGAAAATAGTACCACACAGCAATATTCTCAAAAAAGAAGTTATTATAATGTATAGTTCAATGATCTCTGCAACGCGCCTTCTGCTGAGGAACGGCCGCTCTCACTTTAAGCCTTAGGGTCATTAGGACCTTTAGGCTAAGTTTGGTCGGTAGGTCACATAGGTCGAGCCCCCTCGGCCTGGAATCCGATATAGCCACCTTTCCTCTCCTGAGGGAGAAAATAAAACAAGACTTCTACTTCTTAAATAGTAAGTAAGGTTTTCAAGTAGACGACTATAAAATACAAACAGTTTCATTGGTCAATTTTTTGTAGACAAAAATGAAGAGAGATAAGCAACAAAATGCTTCACATCTTCCTGCCTACTATTTATCGCAGAAGTTAAGTAACAAAATATAATTCATTCCATTCGCACCAAACAGGAGGAATTCATTATTTTACGTCATTGCGAGAGGGCGTGCGATATAACGATTCCATTACCATCCACGGAAAGTTGGCGAAAAAAAAATTTTTTCATCAAGCCGTAAGAGGCGACTTGTTCCGTTACCGTTGAACACTGGAATCTTCGCGAGATTTAATTTAATTTATTGGTCGCGCGGTAATGGAAAACCATAGCTCATTCCAAATTGGTTGGTTTTGTGTAATAAAATGTTTGATCCCGCTTGAAACGTGATTTCTGGCCGGTGGGAAATCGAATTAATAAAATCGCTCAAGTCGTGGTGACGTATATTCGCGGGTATTATTGACTGCTGTACGTATTGATACCGAATTAGGTAATACCAAAAGTTATGGATCTCTCTCTAATCATTGTCAACTTACCTGAATCAACTTATCTGAATGAAGGGTTGATGTAACATTTTCTTCTTTCATTAAATTTTAACACACGTCATATTAGACAGATCAAAGATTATTGATCACTGTGAACTTTATATATAATAAATTATAGTTTAAAAAACTAGAAAACACGCTTTTAAAATTGATTGAAATGTAATTATTTACAACATCACATTAGAAATTAAATATATTTCTACTCTATTTAATGGATGTTATTATACATATAAACCTTCCTTTTCAATCTTTATAGTCTATAGTATATATATATTAGTCTATAGTCTATCTGTATAGTCTTGATGTCGATTAAAAGGTCTAGATTTTCCGTATAGATGTTTATTACTTGAATATTTAAAATGTCAATATAAAAACATTCGGTGCGATGCGATGTCGGTCGCCGTCCTTTTTTCTTTCTTCTGTCAAGTCCCTCTATTTTTAAAAGGTTGTCAAAAATACGTCATGTCAAGTAAGAAGGCTAGACGTCGCCGCGACAATATCTAAAAAAAAAACTTAATATCTATTAAAATTCGTTGCTAAGTTTTGAAGATGTAGTGATGTTAGGAACAATAAACAGTTTACATAACACATCTTAAAAATAAGCTTTAATAATATTAAGTACAAATTATTTAGAAACCCACGATATCATCCACGGTTTGTTTATGTGATTGTAGAACCTGGCATCAGAAAAGGTCATGCCTTTTCTGATCTTTTCTGCCCTTTCTGAGTAGAATAATGCAATAATATATCACACTGGTGTCCGCGACATCGTCTGCGTAGGATTATTATTCCGAATAGCTTATATTATCGTAGCATTTATCTTTACAAATTGTAGCCTTATATTATTTTGATGTATAAGCTATATTATTGTAAAATTTCCTTAAAATCCATTCATTAGTTTTTACGTGCTAGAGTAGCAATGATCTATGAATACAAACTTTTGCGTTAATACTATTAGTAAGGAATCATTCCTTTTGTATTTGTTACTAGCTTTCTGCCCGCGGCTTCGCCCGCGTGGATTTCGGGATTGGGTGTATAGAGGGTTAAGGGTCATAGCTTTTGCCCACGGCTACATATACGCGGAAGTCGGTTTATGGTGCGAAGATTTTATCGCGCTTCCCGTGGGACTATCCGTTTTTCCGAGATAAAAAATGCCGCAAAACTCCTCAAGAATCACTCTATCTATTGATGAAAACCGCATAAAAATCTGTGCAGTAGTTTTTGAGCGAAGCCTTTATTGCGCATCCCGTGGGATCTGTCGATTTTTCCGGGATAAAAAGTAGCCTATGTTACTCGGGGAGAATGTAGCTTTCCAAAGGTGAAAGAATTTTTGAAATCGGTCCAGTAGTTTAAGCGTGAAGAGGTAACAAACAAACAAATAAACAAACAAACAAACAAACACACTTTCGCATTTATAATATTAGTTGGGATTAATACTATAAAAAGTACTATTGAATATTACAAAACAATTATTTCCCTAGAGTATTTATTATCATTGTTTTAAACATTGTCGTGTATTTCATGCAAAACAAAAATTTGACGGTAATCTTCAATGAGAACAGCTCCAAATAAATCAAATTCACACTGAGTAACAAAACATTTATCGCAAAAAGCATGACTATAGGCCATTGCTGAATCGGCTAACAGATAGCTCAACCGAGCTCTAAAACAAATGATTTCACGCAAACTTAGTGTTGGGAGTTGCACAGCAATTATGAACGGCCGTGTTCATTTCAAAGGCAACTTTGAACCGTTTCACCCTGTCGAGGTTAATTACAGCGTTTTTACTGTTTACTGTCACGCCACCGACTAAACTGTTAAACTGCTCCGTCTTAATCTAAGCTTGGTTCTAATGCACCATGTATTCGTCAAATTAATACTGTTTTAATATCAAGCTATATATATATACTAGCGGCCCGTCCCGGCTTCGCACGGGTAGACATTAGGTACTCTTCGCAGCGTATGCGATGAAAGACATTTTATTAAATGCCAAATTATTTTTAATAAAATAATTATCATAGCAGCGCCATCTATTGATTACTTACTCAACCCAGTCGAAAGGTATCGACATCTGTTAGAATCATTTGGAGTTAACAGATAATTGTGACTGTCAAATAATAACAGCAAAATAATTAGCAATAAATTAAAATTGCAACGATAATTTGAGATTTAAACTATCCTATCTCTCAAGTTGGATCGAACTGCACATGGTGTGCGAATTTTATTATAATCGGTTAAGTAGTTTAGGAGTTCATTGAGCACAAACATTGTGACATGAGATTTATATATATTAGATATATATACGTTTCTGAAATAGTCAAGCAATAGATTGTAAAAGATGAAAGATAGACTGTCTCTATGGATTCACAGATCAAACGCAATAAGTTCCACTAGTAGTGGTAATTGACTTTTGGAGACGAATTTGTGTCTACGTTCACAAAATGATTCAAGTACGAGTATGTAGTTTTCGTTTTCATTTCATTTCATTTTGGAATAGTGATACTATACCGGTGATAATCTGTGATGATCTGCCGTATATATGTGTGTATTTTTTTTATCAATCCACGTGTATTGTAAACAATGAGATCAAATGACTTGAAAGACGAAATTACTGACAAGAAGAAAGCTAATTTGATGATTTTGTTAAAATTATTATAACTGAACTCTAAATTTTGTGTTAAAGGCAGCAAAATCGCTACGTAACTGTCAAATTTGAATTGGACAGCTCTATTCTTGTTTTCTTTTTTTTAAAATATGTATGTATGAGGCAACCTCCATACTAATCCATGTAGTATGATTAACTCAGGTCTAATCGCCTTAAGATAGAGTGTGTTAAGGACATATAGTAAATAGAAAATTACATGTTGTATTGAAGACTCAGAAACAAAATATTTATCGAACTTCAAGGAAAATGTTTAGATTCAGGTGCGTAAGGTAAATGTAACGGAAAGGATAAAGAATTTGAACGAATACGTCACGATAAAAAAAACTTTGTAGGATTTTCCTCAAGCAAGCTGATTCCTTAATGCTCTATCACGTGTATTCATCTCGAAACATTTCCGATCAGTTTAGCATCACACTGCAAATTACTCGTTAGAACTTCTATGCAATTTGCACCGCTGCCGCTGCCGCTGTCTGCTACGTAACAATATACTAGACATATATATCTTTGTCTTACTGGGCACATTTCCTTATATAACGGATTTTAGTATTATAAATGTAATTTTTAATAGAGATGTGAATGGTATTCGAACACATTTCCGTTATACTTACTATCTCTACGGTAAACGGGCATTATATAGTGCGAAATAGCATGTACTTCACATGATACTTATCTGTGTATATTATTTCTTTGTGTTGTTATTATTTTGAAGAGCTTAGACATAATAAATCACTAGTATGTGTAAAATTGATAAGTCGATCATTGTCTGTGATTTTTTAAGAATTTGTCTTTGGATTTCGCAGAAATATTTATGGTGTATATTATTTCTAATGAAATTAAAGTGTAAAGATTTCTGATTTCATAAATTGTTATCAGCTATCAGATACTTTGGTTTCACAATGCACAAAAATTATAAGCATAGTTAAAATAACATTAGACTGAATAATAATTCGATGGTCAAATGAAATATTTACAAAATATTATGTTACAACTAGAGATCGGATAATCGGATGCATATTTACCTAAAGTTAATTTTTGGCTCACAAATTATGGAAGCGGCTTTTTAAAATACATTTTGTTAAATAAAAATCCCGGGAAAATACGGGACTGCAAAGGACATCATTCAGGCTTCATACAAATTTGGGCTATTTTTTGTTTAGCCGGCCAACAAAAAATAACTAAATTTTATCATAGGCATAATTATAATAAACATTTTGTATTATGACAGTAAAGCTCGAAACCTATTGGTTGAGATGATAATCAGTCTCAAAGTATTTATTTTATTACCTACGGCTTGCACCCGGCTTGCGGGGTGAGTTCGTGATTTCCAGGTAAACATTATTGTTAATGGTATTGGTGTTCCAGGTAAATATTTACAACTCTCCTGGCCTTACAATAATATCTTCTAAATCTTTGGCAGCAATGTGTATCGCTGGCTCGTGCCTGGCAAACCCCATGTACCACACAATGCACACGACGTGTGAGCAGCAGCCAATGGTTCTTCGGCTAATGTTACATGTACAGTAATAGTGTTTTATAGCCTGTCGCCCTTCGAGAGCCCTATTTTGCTCACACTTGCAACTCGGCAGGTAAATGTACTTGTAACGTTTTCTCGCTCGCGTACCTTTTATGTCTCTTGCTCATACATGCAACTCGGTAGGTAAATGTATGTACTTGTAACGTCTTCTCGCTCGCACACCATTAACAATAACTGTTTAATATTTGTTTTACCTGGAAATCACGAGCTTGTTTTACCTGGAAATCACGAGCTCACCACGCAAGACGGGTGCAAGCCGTAGGTAATAAAATAAATACTTTGAGACTGATTATCATCTTAACCAATAGGTTTCGAGCTTAACTGTCATAATACAAAATGTTTATTATAATTATGCCTATGATAAAATTTAGTTATATTTTGTTGGCCGGCTAAAAAAAAATAGCCCAAAATGGGTGATGTCCTTTAACGTAGTGATATTGTTTGAAAATTACTAAATTTGCACGTGGTATTTTATTTTCAAAAGACCGAGACTCCGGGTTCATTTATACAACTACGCATAAGTATTTACCAAAATGATCTACAGTACCGGAATTCCGGGATTTTTATTTATGGAAATAAAATAAAAAGACAGTTCCATACTTTGCCAAAAACTAAATTAGGTAAATAAATAAACATCCGGCTGTCCAATTCCGCAATCCCGGGATTTTTATTTAATAAAACAATAAAAAGCCGTTTCCATACTTTGTCTTAAACTAACTTTAGGTAAATATGCATCCGATTATCCGATCTCTAGTTACAACATTACGAATACTGGCAAAGAAAAAAAATATTAATGTATGGAATATTCATTGTCTGTAACTAACTAGAGTACAACTGACAAGAAAAGAAATCGCAAAATAACAAAAAATATCGAAGATGTTTCCAAAATGTCTTTATGCTCCTTACTGCTTGCAACATTTATAATTAAAACGTAGAATAAAACCATCATAACCTTCCCTTACTCGCGAATATTTTAATTAATTGCTATCGTTTAAAGCAGCTCGTTATGCATGAACTTACGAACGTGAAGTATGCGAATTATTTTATGAGAAATTTTTATTACTCAAAAAGCTGTTAGTTTCCTCGCAGCTAGTAGGAAACTATTCAGTTCCTCCTTCTTTATTTGTACAAGGGAATTGCTCCGGAACTTTCTGTGTAACAATATAGTTGTGCAAAGAAAAAAGCGAAGCGAAAAGTAAACATGTTTACATCGAAGGTCGCGGCATATGAGGTTTTTATCCTGATGCTTAGAATGAAACTGTAATGTTTGAGCTAATATACTTCTGATGTTTGTTGATAAAACAAAAACAATTTATATTTCCAATAAAATATAAGTTTTCGATTAAATGATGTACTATTCACAAGTAACGAAAACACATATTTTAATATTTTATCAATTATATTGATCTATTTTATACTCTAGATAGAAATTATCAAGAAAAATAATATTAAAAATACTAATAATGAAAAATTCTTCGGAATTGATGGACAACGGATATAACATTTACCGCGTACTTATCTATATTATGTACTAGCGACCCGCCCCGGCTTCGCACGGGTGCAGTGAAAAAATGGTTATGGTGGGTTATCCCTAAGAGATAGACATATACCATCGCGGACTTTTTTGTGGATTTTTGTAAGTTGTACAATACTGTAGTACATTATTTTGGTCTATCTCGTAGGGTTCAGCCAGCGTTTGCAATATAAGCGCAAAAAAACGTGCTTATTTACGACATCACATTAGAAACCTTTAAATTTATCAGTGTTTCTCTACTACATTATGCATTTATTATACATACAAACCTTCCTTAAGAATCACTCTATCTATTAAAAAAAACCGCGTCAAAATCCGTTGCGTAGTTTTAAAGATCTAAGCATACATACGGACATACAGCGAAAGCGACTTTGTTTTATACTATGTATTGATATTGATTGATTGATACTTATCTATAGGCTAATTGGTGTAACAAATATTTATTATTTATTATCTAGAATCCAAATCGCATTATGGACTTTAGTGTCAGATTACTAATTGCAAGCAAAATATTTATTGTACAAAAAGTGCAATAGAGTAATAATAAATAATCAATAAAGAGTAAGGTTAGTATTTAAGTTAAATTGCTTCCGCAGCAAAGCTGGCGTAGATTGCACATAATTTTCATATTTTGTATCCAAGTTTGAAAGCAATAAAAATTCAGAGCGAAACTTTATGCTTCTTTGCATCGAATTCATGGGCTTAATTAAAACGTAACAGTTCTTTGATCTATCTACTACAGCGGGGTAAATTTATTAAGGGGCTGTTCGGGAGGTCTTGTTGTCTTTTCGGGTTTCCAGGGTTATCGGCGTGGACTGTTAGCGATGTTGATTTTTGTATTTTTGATCAACAAATATTTTAAGTTTCTAAGTTTACTTGCTATAGATTTTACTGGTCTAGATATACATATATAGGTCTACGAATCGGATGATTCGGGGAGCTCGGGGTCGATCGCGTTAAATATATTGTCTATATTTATATCTAGTGAGTTCGTATGATATTAAAAAAACGAATCAACTTAAAAATGTTTGCAATTTCCTTCTTTATTTTATTCGATACATTGTAAAATATTAATATAATATTTTACAATGTATCACATATGTAATGTTGTTTAATGTATTACATATGTAATGTTTAATGTCTAACACACACTTCACTCTGTTGAGGTTAAACAAAATAAAAAAGAGTCAAAAGTGAAAAAGATTAGCATATCAGTAGCTAACTGGACACATCCGTATTATTGTACTCGTACGTACCTTCTGCGTGGAAAGAATCTATCCCAACTAAGTAAGGGTAGTTTAAGTAAGGCCTAACCTATTAGATAACTATGCTGATTCAGTCATTAATTTGTCACCTTTGAGTTTTTCGTAGATGTAGATAGGTCATCCTCATTATCTAGATGCTTGGCAGTCCACCACAGTGCGTTTTTCCAGGAATTTTCTGCCACACACTACTAGATGCGATATCGAAATCTTCAAAAAAAGAGCATATTCCCATTTGAAAGGTCGGTAACACAACTGTGACTTCTCTGCTGTTGCGGGTGTCTATGGGCAGCGGTTATCGCTAACCATCAGGTGATCCGTTTCCTCGTTTGCTGCCCTATCCTATAAAAAAGAAAGTTTCTTCAAAATATTTTTCTTCATTTCAGAAACATTGGATACATTTGAAATTCGTGTCACGAAAAACTTTGATACACGGTAGCTTCAACCGCAGATGCTTTCCGATGAAAAATTCAATGCCGAGATCACAGCACAACTGTCGCTCAACTGATTGCCTTTGTTTAGTTTTGCTTAATAAGCTAAAACAAAAAGTACATTAGGCTAAATAAATACAATAATAATTCGATACGGCTAAGTATTAGAATTGTATCTTTTGCACAATTTCAGAATATATAATTCCAAACCCTACTCAGTTCTAATGTCAGTCAACAATTATATTTACTACTAGCTGTGCCCAAGACTTCAACCGTATGAAATTGTAATTTTAAGTAGCATTTTTAATTATTCTTCAAATAAGACACATTTCATAAAAAAATACATATTTATATCATATAAAAAAGTAGCCTATGTTCTTCCTCACGGATCAGTGATTTAGATGTAACAGACAGATTAACTTTCGTATTTTAGTAGCGAAATATAATATGTCTACAATACTGTTGAAAAATATCGTAATACGGAACCGCACAATAATAGTTAATAATGTTAACTTTTTTAATTAGGGATAACTGAGAGTGTTATAAACGTAAGAGTAGACAAAAATAAAATCAGAAAGCTTCGAACTGCTAAGCTTTCAAGAGTTACACGTGTTATTGTGAGTCAACCATAAAAAAAGACATATGCTGTTGTGGGATATTTTTTATATAATTTTAAGAAGAACATTTCCGTCATACATGATTTCTGTATAGCTTCAACTATTAACGTTGCACACGCGATGGAAGCTTAAAAAATTGAGAAACTTCTCCCGTTTTCCCAACATTTCCCTTCACTGCTCTACTACTATTTATTGTAGCGTTATGAAAAGTATATTATAACCAGCTCGGGAGTATGAAAAATACTCCAATTGACAGAATCCAAATGGCACATTTTCGCCGCGCTATTACAATATCTACCTGTTATTTGTATATTGCATCATTTCGGTTTGAATAATGACATTTTCCATCCATACTATGCGAGCGTTGAGCCAGCTAACTATAGAATCAGTGCGAAGAATAATGTCTTCATTCTCTCACTTGTTCTATGTGTTTAATTGAAATTACACCAAATAGTCGTATTTGAACACCTTATTTTCGATGCATTAATGCTATATCTGTCTACCTAATCGAATATAACAACATTGGGTTCGAAACTACAAACGGAACGTCTCGGAGAAGACAAAATAGCCAGCTATTATGTGGGACAGTGTCTGAGTAATGCATTTGCATAATAAATTACCCACTGGCCCTGCAAAGACCAGGCGGTCGATACCTGTCTTGAGTACAGTATGTAATTATAGTAGGCAAGGCTTTTGTTTTAGACAAATTTTAGCGGACGCACGGTGTCTATTAATAATTCTCTCTAATCTATGGGCAGCGGTTATCGCTTACCATCAGGGGATCCGTTTGCTCGTTTGCTGCCCTATTCATTAAAAAAAATGTGCAACGGTGATTACATCAGACTCTAAATCGATCGAGCTGGTTCGTAAATAATCTCAGCCTCGGCTTGGCCATAGTGGTTGGCGATGTGTTGGCAGAGCCATGTAATGACTTGGCTCAGTCTAGAGTCCCGCATCCAAACCCTTCGGCTAGTGTTCATAACTCAATACTCTCGACGTCCTGTTGAAAGATTAAGCACGCCATTATTAATAAGGCAGCTGTCATAATTATTAGCCAGGAATCAAGCCAGTTGATTTTGACAAAAAAAATTGAACCTATATTATTACATCGTTCAATAGTGTTGCTAATAAGGATGGAATTCTATAAATTACAGCAAACTTAAGTTAAAGTTTGATTTTAATAAACTGCTTTATAATTTTATGATGTAACGTTCACTACTCTTAAATATGAACTATTCGGAGAACTGGAAGCTGGAACATTAACGGGTTCGAATCCTGGCTAGGAATATAGATTTTACATCATTAATTTCAATCATCTTTTTTTTTCCTCAGAAAAGGAAGGCTGAGAATCCTCACAAGAAGCACGAAACGTGCCCAGGATACCCCCACAAGGGCAAGTGTCACGGAGGTTATGTCGAACTCTACGCGGCCATAACGGTCTGACCACGTGACCTACCGACTAAGCTCAGCCTGTGCCTAAGTTCTAAGAACCATATAGGCAAATCGTGAGGGCATTTCAATCGTCAATCCACCAATGAGATTAATGTAACCAAAAATCGTTTAACTAGAAGAGTTTTGGTTCCGATATACAGATAACGTAAACCGCTTATTGTCTGGCCACACACCAGGCAGATACGTATGCTATTTACTACAAATCATTACCTATATGTATTGATATACAGTAATTGTGAATGACTTTGACAAATTCACCTGCAGTGCGTAAGGTTCATTTTCCTCTACATAGACCTGGTAATACCTCTTTATTAATGTATGTGTTTATGGACAGACGTGACACGCCATTCGCGATCTAAGCTTCTACTCATATTGTAACTTTATCTCCCTAACCGTGTGACGTCGGAAGCAATTTATTTTTCTTAAAGACTAATAGTCTTGGAGGCACGCATTTTTGCAAAGATTTTATTGCCTTATCGAAAATAATAATAATATTTAATTTTTATGGTTAGATAATTGGTTTGGATCGTCAGCATTTTATACAAGTAGTCAAATGCTTACTGAAGAACCGATGACTAAAAAGTAGAGAAAAGACAAAAAAAAGTTTTTTTTTGTTTAAACAGTGTGTGTGTATCGTAATATCGCTACAAAAAGAAATCTTTCAACGTTACGCCGTCGTCCATCGTGACTGCAACCGCGCTGATATTTCGTGTGTTTAGCTTTATTAGAGATGAAAAAGTTAACAAGATAACAATGAACTAAAATGTTTTATATAAAAAGACTAAGGATATATAATATATAATCTCTGGGCCAGTGTAATTGATTAAGAACTATAAACATAGATAGGGTAAGGTCATTGCCCTTTAGACCGAGCGTTTTACACGAGCGCAGCGCCCTGCACATGCTCGTATCCGCTCATTCATGGCCTATGAATTACTCCCAAAGGTTTTAGTGGGTAGTTACGGCCTTTTGCGGTGGAATCCCACACACCCTTGCCTCTACCCAAAAGGTTTGGAAGGTGCGTAAAAGCTTTTTCCTTGTTAAAAAAAAGGGTCATTCTCCTCGGCAGGGACGGATATGAGCTATGATAATAAAACTGATAGATATAATAAGAATTAAGAGTGTGATAAAATAGAAATATATAATTTCAAGGTACAATATGAGTAAATAAATTGACTTTATTTTTTTTCATAATACCGATGTATATTAGAGAAATAAATATGAAGAGGAAGATATAGAATTAGCTACATTATTTTTTTTTTATTTTAGTGTCATTTATTTAGAACTTGAAGTTAACCAGCTGATATGATGATGTTGATATTGTACTTATTTTAAGGTTGTATCTATAGTAATTAATTCTATCATAATGCAAATTAATTATAATGGAGTGGAATGTATTTCATCATTATTCATATTACATGGAAGAATATAAGAATACGATAGTTAAAAATATTGGTAATTTACTGAGGCAGAAGTGGGGCGATTTTGAACTATAGTATATAGAGCGATTATGTGGAAAAATGGATGGTTGCCAGAATGGCGCCACCTCGTGGTAGGTTAAGACCGATCAGAGATGCTTTGGTCATTATCTGCACAAGGTTACTCTTCACAAAGTAGCATCGTAGTATCATCTGCGATGCTCCTGATAGTATGTCCGAATATTTGTTTTTATTGAGTTATTAGATCTCGATATTCTGAGTTTAAGGTTACACTTTTTGTTACACTAAGAATAAATAAAGAATAAATAGAACGGGAACCTTGGCTAGCTGAGCGTTTCAGTACGATCCGGTGAAATTGCGTTTCAGTTCCTGGATTGCCTCCACTAAGAGCAATGATGATTCCGGGGTAGTTCTGTGTACCCCGCAATAATCCATATGAGAGTTCTACATATTTCTGTTGACCCATGGATGCGTAGGGTATACAACAACATTTTACCTCCTTTTTTTTTAAATTGCATATTTTTATCACAGCCCAATTACGATATTGTTAAACACGAATTTACGATCGCAAAATTTTTGACAGTAATATTAAACACACTAGGAATTGAAGTGTATATAGGAAACTCAGTTTCAGAAGACTTATATTGACTTGAAAAACAAAGTTGAGAATATGTTGTCGATTCATTATAGGGTTTAATCAGGATTTGGGACATCGTTAAGTCTTATGTTGTTCTATTGTTGTACAAACAAGATTTGTCATCAGATTATTTTAAAGTCATTTGAATTAAAAAGAAAAAATGACAAAAATTTTATTCGACGCACCCAAAAAAATCATACAAATAGAAAATAAATACATACACAACAAAAATATTAATAAAATGACAAAACTATCTATACTATCTATCTACTATATATATAAAAGATCAATTTGTGGACCGAACCGGACACCAACTCAGCATTATGCTACCGTTGGGATAGACAGCAGCGTTGATATTCTGTCGGTACCGTTATTTTAATATCACAGATTATAAATAAATTGAAAATATTAAAAAAAACTTCTTTTAAATTACAAATAAATTCAATTTATTATACCAATTAATCAAAAGTAATAGCCAAATGTAAAATCTAAATAAAAATAAAATGTCACAATATTCCAATTCAATAAAATACAGTATTATATAAATTTTAATTGCATTTAAATGTCAGATTAAAATAACTATCAGAACGGACTTCCTCAAGACTGACTGCAACTATAGTATATATGCACTTAAATCGCTTTTATAGATAAGTTTTGCAACTGCTATCTCAAAATATCTATTAATTTACGTTTGGTATAGTGTTAAATCATTGCTGTTCTTTCATATGGATTCGAATTTTGGTCCTATAAGTAAGGGCTTGAAAGTTTGGAATATGGGTATAGAGAAGAAGCATTTGGGATGAAGTTATCGAGACAGAAAGAGACCAATGAGTAAGTTATGGAGAAGGTAAACATGAATTTAAAGTTCTTATTAATAATTAAATACGAATTTGGCAATATTTACGACCACTCCTCGCGACTCGAAAATTTATGTATTAGTTCAATTTGAGCATGAGAACTCTGTTTTCATTCAACTGTGTCCAAAGAATGAATAAATTTAAGGATATCTGATCTCCGGTAGGAGTTTGCGCCACAAGGAGAGGAAACGTCAATTGGAAATACCAAAACCAAAATATATAAAAAAGAACCAATTAGAAAATAGTCAGGCCCTTAGACTAAAGCACTTCTTTGCCTCATGAAGATTGATGATCAAGCACAGTGACGTTGCTATCGCCTGATTGACATTGCAATTTAGTTCATCGGCGTTTTTAATTTATCCCACCGGTACAGGCCTCCAGAAATATCGGCTTAAATCGACCCCGCCCCAGAATTCGGGAGCGATAACTTTTAATTAGTTAGGACGACAATGACTCGCCGTTTTCTTGTGTTTAGACAATGCCAAGTTAAATCTCAAGTTTGCATTTGTTTACTTATTTCCATCACTTAAAACTGGATCGTTATTCGTGTTGGTTAAAATTAAGGTTGCTGAAACATTCTAAGCTACAGATAGTTTTTATGTAATTAAATAAATACAACACCTATTTGTTTATAGTTTTAAACTTACATTAAATTTATTAACAACTGATCTAACACGGCAACTACATAATATATGATTCTTATATGATTTTGTAATAATTTAAGCAATTTATATTGTATTTAGATTACTCAACGCTACAACTGTAACAGACTAATATAACGTCAGAATTATTAATGAAATCCTTGTTCTAATTAAAGAAGGCAGTGGTATCAATATTTCAATGATTTAAATGAAGACTATTGTAATGGCAATACTTTGTTGTTTATGCTTCGAGTATTGAGTAACGAAAATAATGAAGTAGAGGGTAGTTTACGAACGAAACAAATGACGGTAGTTAAAGTTGACACTCTCGCATCATGACTACGGCAACGGTAGTGGTGGTCCCGAATTGGGCGCGACCAATTTGGATTATAAGAAAGACATAAGTTATCTCTAAAGTTCTTTCGCAACTTAATTTTTGAACATTATAAATTTACATTATTAATTTACGGCTCACTGCCGTATCTATTAAGATTTCTTAGACAAATTAAGGTTGTCTGGAAGAAATCGCTTTCAGCGATAAGACCGCCTTTGCTCACATTATTTTTAAGTTAACTACTAAGTAAGAATATATCCTGTATGTGTGTGCAATAAAGAATGTATCTATCTATCTATCTATTTACACTTCATAACGTATGATGACACAAGAATAAACTATAATAATGAGTCATATTAAGACCGATCACATCATTTACTATGTCATAATTAGTTTCCATTTTCTGTTTTATGTTGTGTTTGTTTGTAAGAAACTTTACAATTAGTGTTGTACAAATTACAATTAGAAACTGTGTTGACATTGTTTAATTGGTCAAACCTAATTTAAAAACAAAAGGAATTTGTAAATATTTACATACATATTTACAAATGTTTAATAAGATGATTAATGAATGAAATAGTTCATATAAGTAAACGGGAGTACGGTAGACGGCGAGTACGGAACGGAAAAAGATACCCACACTAAGCCCAGAATCTGACCGTGGAACGACGTCTTCGTTCTCGCGCTGTTACTATACGACTAAATTAAATTACACCAATTGAGCGAATTTCAAAGCCTCAGTTTCGATGTTTAGTGTATGTATAAATAAGTGTGAGAATATATATTGTCATCTGTAAAAGACGCATGATAAATACGGAATCTTGGAGCATAATAACTCAAGTTCGATTCTAATTCCAGGAACGCAACAACTCAAGCCATTATTATCTGACATTATATCTATAATATGTTATTATAACCCAATGTGGATGTAATATGAAATAATGTGATACCGAAATCCAAATATAATTGATGAATAGAGCCGTCGCGCTTAGGACACAAATGTATTCTCGACAGTGATGGAAGAGTTCGCGTAAGCAAAAACAGTGGAACACCAAGTAAGGCGTTTTCTATTAAATCGTTACGAACAATATTATAAATGCGAAAGTAACTCTGTGTGCTGCACAATCACGCCTAAATTGCTGAGCTTACTGAAAGATTTAAATAAAATTTGGTACAGAAATAATCTAAAGCCTAAGTTTCAATGCGAAAATAGAGATATAAAGGATTAAAATGCAGAATGTAAGTTCTTATGGAAATCACGTCCTTCTTAAGTCTAAAATTTTGAATTTTAATTTTGAATTGGAATTGCTGTGCTTTAAACATAAAAAAGGTTTATTAAATTTTATTTTAAGATTCTTTGAATAAGATATAAATAATTACTACATTTGAACTTTGTAGAAACTTTACCTTATCAAAAAATCATAAAGTGCATGACTTAAGTTTGAAATTCTAGGCGTGTCTTGGTCATTTTATAATCAAATTATGGTGATCATTAAAGTACTGTATCATATATTTTTCTATATATTTTTGAATTAGAATGATTTCCTCTGCAGTGTTTTTGTTTTTGCGTTCAATTCATACTATGCACCATAATGTAAAGAAAACCGATTTCTAGCAACGAGGCAATGAACAACCGTGATCAATCTACCATATAGGTCTGCCATGTGGCGCCGCTTTTGGGTAGCGAGCGCTGATGGACGGCCAACACCTCGTAAAGTTATAAATTCACGTTTATCGTCCAGCTCTCAACATAGATATTTCTGCGGTATATCTTAATATATATATTTCTTGTGTGCGTGTGTATGTGACTGAACTCCTCCTAAACGACTGGACCAATTTTGATGAAATTTTTTGTGTGTATTCCAGGGGGCTTGAGAATGGTTTAGATTCACAATACGGTCATATAGATATTGTTTTTCAGCTAAATTATTTATTTAAAAACATTTGAGACAACGTGACATTTGAGACATTTGACATTTGAGACATTTGACAGGACAACGTCTGTTGGGCCAGCTAGTTTTTTATATAACTGCAGTTTAAGCTATTTCATAAACTGCTGTTTTATAAGTATCATAAGATAAAAATAAAGAATAACATAATTTTTGTGAACAAATAACGGTTAAACATATGACAGCTGTCAAAATTATCATCTATATGGAGAATGGTGAGTTTTTCCCTTAATAGGCTCTGAAATAAAATTATATGTTACTTAAAAGAAAACTTTATCAAGGATGCCCCTAAAATATTAAATATTATTTTCTAGAACTTTGTTATTGTTTAAATATTAAAACTATAATACTATAAATATAAAATAAATGGCTGTATGGGCATATATCCATTGCTTTATCTAATTTAAAGGGAAAAATAAAATAAATTCACTCACACATATTTCTGCATTTTGTTGTGCTAAGTTGTGTATGTTTCGATGAATGTTTTCAGCACTTGTAAATGCATACATATATATAACGCATTGTTACCAATGGGGTAGGCAGAGACCACCTCTCTCCTTTTGCTACGATCCTGGCACACTTCTCTTGCTTCCTCCACTTTGATGAGCGTCGGCCGGACTAGGTCGACCTGCACCGATTCGTCTTATCATTCTTACCGTGTATCTTTTTCGTTAATCTTCCTTCATTCATTCTTTCAACATGGCCGAACTATCTAAGCATCCCTTTCTCTATCTTTGTCACTACATCTTCAACTACGCCGCATGGCTCCCTTATCACACTGTTCCTGACTTTGTCTTTCAGATTCACTCAAATTATACTTCTCAAGATTCTTATCTCCACAGCATTAATCCTACTTTCATGTATCTTCTGCCACACCCGACATTCACTACCATACATCAATGTGGGGATCAACACGCCTCCATACACAGCCAGTCGTGCTCTTTGTGATACGTTCTGGCTATTCATGAAGTTATGAAGTGCCCCATTTACTTGATTCCCTTTCAAAACTATTCTTTTAATATCACCATCACACTTGCCATCTCTCGTAAACTGTGAACCCAAATATACAAATTCTTTCACTTGTTCTACTTTTTGTCTATCAATCATAATATCACAGTTTGTCATAATATATTGTCATAATATCACATAATAATAATAAAATTATTAATTGGCGTAAACATGATATACAAATTGCTTATCATGCATGTTTAGTTAATAAATAAAGTTATACGTGCAGAAACCATATAATTAAGTTTGCGCATTTATATTGAACGTTGCATACAATCATTTAATTTAATAGTTGACATAACCTGAAAACATGTAAATGAAAAATTTGAAAAATTTTAAGTAGGCATTAATTTTTAAATAGCATTGCAATGTCATATTAAACAACAATTTATTACAAGTTATTATATATCATCCAGGTTTATATGGGTTCTAACCCTACTCCTTTGCAAATTATAGTCTATAATAACTTATTTGCGCGAGAAATATTACTGTACGATAGCGTCTACGCAAACATTTGTTCAATCTCTTCCATCACTCACATTGACCAATAGGACGGTGGACGGGAACGAACAGAACAAAATTTGAACAAGATATATTGATATCGCAACATACGCTAACCAAGTATCGATCGCATTCGCATCGTCATCGAAATCGTTTTGATTTCCATCGACAGTATACGAAATACATTCCAAATAATACTAGCTTTCTCGTATTGATATTTCGTTGACGTTCACTCTTTGACTAGAGGCTCACATCTCGATTTAAGTTATTGTATGCATGAAAATTGGAGCTGGACATTGCGCTACAATAACGATATATAATTGCATGGGTGCGCTTTCGGGCCCCTTTTATGGGTCTGCGCTGCATCGCCCCTCTCCTGAGGGGTGGTCCCCTTACGATTTGCCTATATGATTTCTAGAACCTAGGCCAGGCTGAGTTTAGTCGGTAGGTCACGTGGCTGGACCGTGCCGGTCGCGTGGAGTCCGACATAACCTCCGTGACATTTGCAGTTGCGAGGGTATCCTGGGTACGTTTCGTACTCCTTGTGAGGATTCTCAGCCTTCCTCTCCTGAGGAAAAAAAAGACTTAAGAATCCTCTTTTTAGGGCAGCGCTGATCGTACCTTCTGAGAGTGCGGTTACCCTTCCATGCAAGACCCTACGGTCTATATGATCAAGGCTCTAGATCATTCTGGTCGATCCGCCAGGTTTGGAGTTCAACATAATCACCGCGATGCCTGCTTGCAGTGGTAACCATGAGGATTCTCAGATTCTCTCCAGAGAAAGAAAAGAAAGCAGGGGGCGATTCTCGACACAATCCATCAATTCGAGATTTTTCTCTCGAGCGGTAATTAAAGTTCCGCCTCTCGGAACGCAGAACATAATTGTCTTTAATTGTTTCGAATGGTCGGAGTAGTCGAGATATCCATTTAAAAAGCATTCTTTTTGTTGTCTTTTCGTCTGTTTTTAATTACCCTCTTATTATCTTAATGTATATTTAGAAGTATCTGACCGTTGATGGTGCTGTAGTCTCAGCGCTGGTCTCGGTATTAGACGAACTTGGAAGTCAGGGTTCGACCTTGAGATGTACCATCGTGATATCCAATTTTTTGATTATCTACTCCTCTTGCATGAGAAACGAAATACGAAACAATAAAGCGTTCTCTCGTGATATATAACCGCGTATTGAGATTTATCCTTTGTATTTTGACAGATCAAAGTGATAAGTCACTCAAGTTTCGATGTTCAGGCTACACGGGCTGAGCTGTGACTAAACCTCGAGAAAAATTGATATATTATTCGAACCGGTACTAGTGTTGAGTCATTATCAAAATTTTTGCCGTTAAACCCCACCGTATTGAAATAACCAAAACCAATCCTCGAAATATTTATAGTTCGCCACTTGTTTTTGGTTTGTACGTTTGGGTCTGAGCGACGACACGCGATGAATACTACATTAATTAATAAAGCGAATATTATGCAACGAAAGTCAAGATTTATAAGCACTTATTCAAAATGTATATAACGCTCGACGAGTAAAAGGGTTGCAATTCAAACTTGTATGTTAAAATAAAATTTAGACTTAAAACAAATGTTATGATGTACAAACTATTGACTCTATTTATGTGAACATAAAGTACAAATTGGTGTCAGGCAATCCGTGGACTGGTTTTGTGACGAACACTTATTTCATTCAAAACGTGAAGCGGTTTCATTGCTGCGGAAAAAAAATCTCCTTAAAAACGGTTTGCCTTTAGGCCCACTGTTTGACGCACTTTAAAGAGCTCGAATGTATTTTTGCCAGTTGCATTTTAGTCACCCATCATAGTACTGCATTAAACATTGTTTAACTTTGCCACAAACCTACGCGCCACCCAAAAACACAATAGAACAAAAACCGCTGTCATTTATATCCGAAGCCAGCACACCGTACTTCTCTGGAAAGTTCAACTGTTTAATTGTTATAAGCAGTAAGCTTATACCAATTATGCCAAAGAAACTTGTTACAATTATAAAGTTGCAAACAAAACGTTCGTTTGTTGAGCTTGGAATTTGTGTGTTAACGGAAATAACATAATAATAAATTTCAATTCGCGTAGGCTCTGAACGTAGTCTTGTTTTATTCCGTCATAACATTTGAAGCTTTAACACAGAAAATGGACAAACTCTCCGAACAACCTCAAGTTGAGTAGGCAATAATTAAAGTCAAAATGTTGCTTCGTCCTGCCGTGCGGGGCCATAAAGTTGGTGGATTTGTTGTTTTTTTAGTAAGATATCTATATAAAGAAATTATAAACATAACTATCTCACTAGTTGTTACATACATGTATATTGTGTAGTGTGTGAATTTTATTTTTTTTTTCAACTTCTTTTTTAATTTTTTTTCAACAGAGTTAATATACATATATATCATAAAGTCGTAACTTACCCATATATTTATTTGTCTTGTGAATGTATTGAATTGTATTCTGTAGTTGTGCCTTATAGTAAATAATAAAAAAAAAAAAACGTTTTCATATAAAAGATGAAAAAAGAAATTATAATAGTGATTTTGATGTTCCTTATACAAATAGATCTCTGCAAAAAGACTTTGTTTCTTATTTTTCAGTCGATAGATTATATGTGATAGCAACACTATAGAATGGTGTTTTGGTTTTTTTTTTCTCATAATTGCTAGAAATAAAGACTTTTTTAGACGGTTAAATTATAGTTTTTTCAAAATCGATCCCGAGATTCCTTTGAGTACTGTTTTCTATTGGTTATAGTTACAGATTCCGTCCATGCCCACATAAAAAATTGGACAATTGCATATATAGAATGAAAAATAGAGTCTACATGCAATAGTAATAAATGTCTGGGCAAATATGTCGAATATATTTACGGAGTAAATGGGACAAATTAAATGGAAAATAGGTACATAAAGAACTCCTCGAATTAGAGCGGCACTTCATGTTTAATAAAGCTATACATAATAAATGCCACTGGGTATTACAATAACTTCAGGCCGCTTCTCTAGAAGCCCGCATTCAGTTTGATTGGAGTAAAGAAACAAAAGACAGGCAATTTATTATGAGCAAGAGGAGTAAGAAATAATAAAGGATTCTCCAATATTTCAGACACGAAATTTAATGGGCGCCTGGAGTCGTTTGTAAATGATTTCTAATATCATTTTTTCTCGCACTATGAATATTCCACACTTGGTTTTGTTTGTAATTAAGAGGAGAATATTTGCTATATCTCAAAATCTAAATCTAATCTCTAATCTAATTAATCGTGATAACGAATTTGCTGAAGTCTAAGTTGCCTATTTTGTCTATAACCTTGTCCTAGAAATGACCCGCTGTTTAAATTATGTGAATTATACAAGATATTTAAAGGTAAGCAATCCCGTTTTGGTTAATGATTAATCATTGGCAAATGATTATGTCATGACAATAATTTATGTATAAGATCCATGTGTAAATATTTGAGCGGACCAGTGTCTACAATGACTGAGAGAATATTTTTTTTAAACTTACCTATTACATTTTTTTTCTTGTTTAAAGTTGCTTATATCAAAGTTTCTGTGTGTACAGAATTTTCTTCAAAACAGAATTATACGAACACACCAAATGCTTATGCGATGCAATAAAATACCAGCTAAAGGTTCCGTATCCATAGAAAATTATACCCTATATTATACATTATACCTTCCTTACTTAACTTATATATTTTCATCTGTCCGCTTGTGTGTCTGTACTCAGATCTTGAAAGTTGAACTCGACCTACTTCCGGCTTTCGAATGAGCTGAAACTTTATATGCGTATGTAAATTGGGTAACAATGAAAAATTATAAATCCGAATATTCGATTGGTTTAGATATTAACCGTCTACTTATAACTGTTATTAATAACCATAAAAAAATATGTTTCTTGCGTTGGAGCTCATATATTTGTTTCATTTCGATTTTTGTTTGAATTGTTATTATAGCAGCAACAGAAAAACAACATCTGCTACATATATGAATTTAAATTTTTTAGCATTACTGTTCATGTGACAGTTCAGGACAGTGGAGGCTTAAAAATTGGGCCCTATTTTAACCCTTTGTGTGAGGAGTCCTCAAGAGAGTCGAACGAAATTACCCAAAAAAAAAAGAATGAAATGGCATGGATATAACTAACAATAACGCGAAGCTGGGAAACAGTTTAATATCTACAATTACTCCTGTAATAATCTTATGATTTACTAGCTGCTGCCCGCGACTTCGTCTGTGCAGGTTTCGTATTCTGAGTAGCTTATATTAACGTGGCATATACATATATTTATACATTTTAATCCATGTGTTATTCTGACATATCTATACCATTATATAATATATATATATATATATATATATTATATATATATAATATATATATATATATTATATATATATATATATATATATTATATATATATAAATAATATTATAAAGCTGAAGTTTGTTTGTTTGTTTGAACGCGCTAATCTCTGGAACTCCTGGTTGGAATTGAAAAATTCTTTTTTTTATTGAATAGCCCATTTATCGAGGAAAGCTTTAGGCTAACAGAGCATAACATCACGCTGCGACTAATGGAAGCGAAGAAATATTGGAAACTGTGGAACAAAACGGGGAAAATTATTCATCTTTGAGGGCTTTCGTTGCGTGCGCTGCGAAAACGGTTCTAGATACCAAAAAAAAAAAATGTATGAAAGAATTATCCCTCTTAAAATGATCTAAAAAAATGTCCGCGACAGTATGTCTCTTTTAATGTTAACTCACTAGAATCGTTTTTATGGTAATCAAATTTGGATGTGGTCGCGTTGTCAAGATCGGGTAACAGCTGAGCTGGTTGTTTGCAAAAATAAATATGTGCTCAAAATAACTACTCCACGCGGACGAAGTCGCTGGCATAGCTAGTCAGTTATATTACTGTAAAGTTTTATTAAAATCCTTTCAGAGTTTTCACGTGAGAGAGTAACGAACATCCATCCATACAAACTCTCGCGTTTATAATATTTGTAGGATTTCACTTGCAGATAGTTGAGGTGGTTCACGTTATTTGTTTAGAGGTTCCCAAACTTATTTGAGTTGTGGACCTTTTGCCATGTTTTTCGATTTTGGGTAGAACCACAGAACACAGAAAGAGATTAGAACGGCTATGTAGGCGTGGCACGCGAGCCACAGTTATGATCAAATGATCATGACTGTGGCCAATAATGCGAACGCGTTGCTTAGTCAGTCACGAGTGATCACGGAGAGTGTTTTACGAAGTGCTGCGCGTTTATTAATGAAAATGCCTACTTGCGCTGTAATTAACTGCAAAGCAAGAAGTCAGGTCTCAAGTGTAGCTAAAGATGGAATATCTTTTCATCGGTAAATAGCAAATTTGATCGTAATAACTAACGTTTTACAAAAAAATTATCAAAGCTTGATCGTAACGATAAGACACATAATATTTTTCTAAAAAATATACATTGCCGGCTATGTACGCGCATGCGTCTAATTACATTACTCAGAGCGCGTAATGTAGTACACTGAATTCGGTAGCGACGCATTTGAATAACAGCAATAAACGTAGTAAAAGGCCATAGTGCTGTGCTTACCAAAAAACGTACGCATTATGTTTTATCGATAAATATATTTTTTTAATATTCTGGTAGGGAATATATTAGTAAATATATTAGTGCCAACAAAATTTCTGGTAGGGAAATTTTGTTGGCACTAATATATTTGATAACATATCATTTCATCAACTCGATGAATTCCCGACTTCTAATCATGTCACAGACTTGATTAAAGTTGTGATTGACAAATATTTAAATATAAGAATTCACTATTTACTAAATACTACTTTAAAAAAAGAAACAAAAAGAGAGCTTCTAAATAAATATATACTTTTTCAAGGCCAGTAAATAATTCTCTGTCCTACCTACAGGTTTTTGTTTTAACGGTTGTCAGGACATTTTTATTGTTTTTGTTAATTCTAAAATTTAATTTTATTGTAATATTTTGGTATATATTCTCGAAACTGTGAATAGCTGTCGCAATTATGGCTCCGATTGACAGACGTCAACTTCGACTGCGCTAATTTATTACGAATGGCTGCAAGGCACCACTTAAGGGGTCTTAGTAGGTGAAAACGGCGAAACAGGCTTCTTGCTTTTTGCTGTTATTTAAAAAAAATATGATATTTTACACTGAAAGAACATGTTCCAGTTTGGCCCATGTATATGTACGGTATATCAAAAAAAAGAGAAAAAATTACTGATTCAAGATTATCATCAAATTAATTTAAAATATGTGTTCGGGATAGAATAGTTAATAAATAAAAATGTATAAAACAATAGAATTAAGATAATAATAAAACATATTAAACGGCGGAATAATAGTAAGAATAGCACTAAGCATAGTTGATAAATAAAGATAAGTTTTAGCTTAGGAAATAAATAAAGTAAATAATAATACATATATTGATTAAAAACCCTTAGATAGAGATAGTAGCGTAAGCAATAAAAGAGATTGAGATTGAGTATAAGATTTTAGGGAAATACGTTAAATATATAAAAACTATTATTGAATTTGGGCATACTATATGTAAATGTATTAAATGAATGATATTACAGATAGCTAGGGCATAATAAATTATAAAATTGTGAAAAGATAGCCACTGCAAAATCGCAAAATGTATGAACATGTCGGAAAAATGTCCTATCGCACACATATAAAAGTGCCTGTATATGTTTTTTATGGAAACAAGATTTACAGAAATATAGTTTACTTTGCTTCCAACCTACATCTATTTCACTTAATAAGTTTGTTTCATCATTATAGTATAGGTATATACAATTAAATTAATTATTAAATTTTAAATACCTACATGAATGTAATATTTCGTTTTCAGTATTGAAAATATTTGTAATATTAAATTTGCTATCGACATTTTATATCGATAATTTTTCATTTTTGTCAATCACTAAGGTAATAATATCGTTTTTAGACGGAATTATTTGAATCTGGTGAGTGCAGTGCTGTGATTGGTTCAGTTCGTTATCGCGCGATGCGTACTTCTCCTGATTGGTTATGCGCGACTTTACAGACGCAGCGCTGGCTTCTTAAACTGGCGACAGCGGCTCCCGTACAAACGATGCATGTTCGCCATTCTAACCTCTTTCTGTGTTCTGTGGGTAGAACCCTACTTACCTTTTTTTTTTTTTTTTGTTTCCCTGAGGAAAATGCATAAAATTGCATACCCCGGCTGTGGCGAGCCGGCGGTTATGTGGGGCTCTCCTCCCCAGAAGGGGGAGGCCTACCCACTAAAAACCTCAGGGATGGCCTTCCTCAGGCATGTAGGGAGCCCCCGGGAACATCAAGCAACTTCCAGGAACCCCCAGCCTCCGCTCCCCTGCCTAGAGGGGAGCCCTTCTCGGGGGAGGCTACACTACCTCCCCCGGTCTCCTCCACCGACGACGCCCCCCGGCCACGGAAGGGGCGTGGTCCATCCCGGGTCGCCGAAGCAGTCGCGATATCCTCGCGCCCGCCGGCGACCCGCGGCGGCGCCGCAGCTGTGCTACCGAGCCCGGCGCCGCCTTCTTCGAGCGGGATCGGCCATCTCCCGACCCCGCTCGGCGGCCTCCTTCTGGAGCATCACTGCTTCACAGAAGGAGGCCACAGCCCTCCAACCTCCCTCGTCCGCCAGCATTGTCGCAATCAATGCCGGCGGAGACAGACCTCGTCCGATCTCTGCGACCAAGACTCGGCGCTCGGAGGCCCACGCGGAGCACTCCGCCAGCGTGTGCTGGGCCGAGTCGAGGTCGGATGCGCAGTGGTGGCAATGTGTCGATCCCTCCCGTCCTATTCGACACAGATACTCACCGAAGCATCCGTGCCCGGTGAGTATCTGAGTCAATCAGTAGATGACCTCCTCCTTCCCGTGGAGATCATAGACCCCTAGGGGTCGATATGGACCACTTTGGGAATCACCGGTTTAGAAGTAGCTTATTAGTTAGTTAATTTAGCTATACTAACTAAAATGATCACCTTGACGATGTTTAGTGGCCTATGCTATGATAATATGTATTTTGTTTGAAATCATGTTCATAATTTTCCATTTCTATTGCCATTAATCGAAAAATGTAAGATCGTTTTCATAATATACTGGTGCATATGTACAGAATATTAAGTAAAGATGTGATAAGTTTCTTTTTAATTGTGCTTTAAAAAACATCTATTAACATCGAAGTTTAACTATTGAAGAAGTCGTAACTGTTATAGTTAGTAATTTTGCCATATTTGCCAACACTTTTATGAAATGATTAATGAGTACTTATGTCATGTATGTAGTTCGATATAAATACGCGCTAAAGAATATATGATAAACGCATAAAAGCAATGGATATAGCATAAATGGAATAGAAATACACAATTAAATTTAATGTAAAACATAAATGTTATTTTAGTTTCCTTTTTAACTAAATACATTTATACGGATCTTGGAACTCCTACCGAGACGGCGATTCTGCAACACGAAACTTTCTGATAGCTTTTCTGCTTAAACAACATGTTCCTACGAAGTTTTAGTAAAAAGAAACTTAAAACTACAGTTACTGTTGCGAATTAGCGCATCCTACATTAATTTTACAGTAACGAATGTAGAATTATGAACAAAATACTGCGATACTTGGAGCTGCAAAGTACGTATTTTGTCTTTTGAGGAGGAACACTAATAAGGGTTAGAATCAGTGGTGCATCTTTACAGAGCAGATATGAAGCGTAAATAAAATATATTTGGTAGGTAGTACGTTTTTCAATAATTCTTGATTAAATTAGTGAGTATTTTTGCTTGGCCACGTGATGTTTTGTCTTGTAAGTGAGTCTTGTGAGTGTCGCTCTTGAGTTTTTGTGTCTCTTACCGTAAATAAATACTTCACTAATGGGAGATGTACAAAAGTGACGAAATGTTGATGCATTAATGTGACAAATTAAATGTCTCAACTTCAAGCACCTTGGTGAGCTGTCGGTAAGTTGTGACATCGAGGGTTCCCTATATGTTTCAGGGGACCGTATGCTACCCGCCTCACTCTTGCCTTAACTGGACAGTCAGAGTCGTAGGGTGTAAGTATTATATGTAATATCATAAACCTCGCTAGCTGCTGCAGATTGACGCTTGTGGTTTCTGTAGAGGGACGTCAAATACTGGACATAGGCCTTCCTCAAAAATCTCTACATTACCTGGTACTGCGCTACTAGTAGCCAACGCCTTCCTGCGATTTTCACTAAATCGTCGATTCTATTTTCTATTAGGTGTGCCAAAGCTAGATGGTGTGCCAAGATAAAGTCCCGCAGTGGCAAGCATATGCTAAAAAAATAAATATAATAAGAGCAATAAATATTTCTTCCTATGGGATTTAAGGAAACCTATTGAACGTGTTTTCGAATATTAACAGACAAAACATTACAGGACCGGACAGCCTGTACAGAAACGAAGTGAATAGGAAATAGGTCGAATGGGAGGGTAGCGCACGTATAAGGTCGTAGGCGTATCACCTACCGATTGACTCAGATACTCACCGGGCACGGCTGCTTCGGTGAGTATCTGTGTCGAATAGGACGGGAGGGATCGACACATTGTCACCACTGCGCATCCGACCTCGACTCGGCCCAGCATACGCTGGCGGAGTGCCCCGCGTGGGCCTCCGAGCGCCGAGTCTTGGTCGCAGAGATCGGGCGAGATCTGTCTCCGCCAGCATTGATTGCGGCAATGCTGGCGGACGAGGGAGGTTGGAGGGCTGTGGCCTCCTTCTGTGAGGCAGTGATGCTCCAGAAGGAGGTCGCCGAGCGGGGTCGGGAGATGGCCGATCCCGCTCGAAGAAGGCGGCGCCGGGCTCGGTAGCACAGCTGCGGCGCCGCCGCGGGTCGCCGGCGGGCGCGAGTAAGTCGCGACTGCTACGGCGACCCGGGATGGACCACGCCCTTCCGTGGCCGGGGGGCGTCGTCGGTGGAGGAGACCGGGGGAGGTAGTAAGCCTCCCCCGAGGAGGGCTTCCTGTGTCGACGGGGGAGCGGAGGCTGGGGGTTCCCGGAAGAAGCTTTCTGTTCCCGGGGGCTCCCTACATGCCTGAGGAAGGCCATCCCTGAGGTTTTTAGTGGGTAGGCCTCCCCCTTCTGGGGAGGAGAGCCCCACATAACCCCGGCTCGCCACAGCCGGGGTATGCAATTTAATGCATTTTCCTCAGGGAAACAAAAAAAAAAAAAAAAAAAAAGGTCGTAGGCGTATCGCATACTATATGAATTGGTTAAGGAGGTTCAGAACGAGAAACAACCATTCAGATAAGAAGCAAATTACAAATGAAGTAGAATGGAATATAGCATAGTTTTGAGTCAAAATTTGGTAATCACCAGGCCAAAATCGTCTGTCCACGCCTTGAGTACATGAGTACCTTCATATCTTGCTCTACCACTACTGGAGTAGGTAACCCTTTAGTTAGCCAGTTTGAATTGGGCACATTAAATTTGTACTGACAGACAAGGTAAGGCCAAGGGAGACCCTTACAGTGCCTTACAGCATATTACAGTCGAATACAAGCATAGCAGTTTTTAAATACAAAATTTTATCTTTGACTTCTAGTTTGATGGAGTTTCACATTCTCGCCGATTTCAACGTCGACCCTTAAAGGTTTATGATTTAAATCAAATTAATTAGTCACGTTATTTGCAAACGAATCCAGTAAGGTGATATGGAGTAATTTTCTTCAGTAATTTAAATTTTGGTCGGTCGATTGCTTGCGCTAGCGAAATGTTTTATATTGCACGTTTCTAATTTGTCACTTCAGAAGAAGCAATTAGCGAAAAGCTTCAGTCGCCATCTTTGACTGTGGGTTTGATTGAAATTAAAGATTTATTGTACTTTAATAATTTTGACGTTAACGTGACACAATAATAAAACTAGTTTTATAATCTATTTTTATCAATGTGTATATTTATTATGATTGTATAATTACAATGAAATTTACAAATCTTGTGTCATAGTTTGTGAAACATGATGTCACGCGTAACATATTGCCACATTACACTATATAATAAAGGTATATGCTAAAAAATCATTATAAGGTCAATTTTATTGTTCGAGAACATGGTATCCTACGAACCTTATCCAATTAGCGATAAATTTTAAAAGCAAGCCGAATACCGAACACCACCAGCATAGTACAGAAAATACCAAAATCAAATTAAATTCAATTAATCATTTATGATTTACGAGTATTCCTCATACACCATTGAAGTTCTTTACAAGTGTATGCAAGATTGTCTCATATTGTTTTCCATCGCGTTGGTATCAAAGTCAATAAACATGATAGGATAGGAGACTTTGGACGATTAAAATTACTATAAATTTATGTATATTTAATGTATGAACTTATGTTAGTTGAATTGAAATGAAGAAATTAAATTTCGCAATAAAAAAGTTTTACTAAAAAAATATTCAACTATTCAATGTAATTGACTTTGAGAGTACTGGAAATTGCCAACGATAATAAAATAATTCGAAAGGATATTTATTATCAAACGAATTTTACGGTTAGTTAAAAAAAATTAAGTACACAAAACTAGCAACCCTAACTTCGGAAACTGTTCTCCCGTGAGCTGTAAATGAAATGCATGATCCAAAGGATAACTTTCTTACGAGTGTCGCATAATTTACCAAGGCTTAATACTGGAACGGGTCCAAGTGGTTGTATAAAACGAATTCAAAAGTTGAAGTGGATTTTATCTCACCTGGTTTCAGATGAGGCTATCTCTAGAAGATGTTCAGGCTCTTTAAGCGCGGTATGAAAGTAGTTCTTGTAAGCACCTGTTTTAAGGTGATATTTGCATCACTGTTTTCACTTTATTAGTCTTTAAGGATCGTATTCTAAAATCAAACTCAAGCAGAGATTTAAGTTTGTATCTCATTTTGTAATACGGGTCTAAGAGTCCTGTATTTGATATAGTCAATTGATAAAAACACCTATTATTTTTCGGGTAAATGAAAAGAAACTAGATTATTCAAATTAGGGGTTTCATATCTCTTAAGAGTGTATTGTTGGTCGAACTGACAGTACCTTAGAAAACTTTGGTACTCAAAGATTGGAGCTTATAACTAATCTAAATATGTGAATACTAGAAACAAAAATAAACTTGCCGTTCCAATGTTCAGACTCCATAAAACTAGCTGTTCGTTCTTGGGGAAATGTATATTTATGTTTAACAAACTTCCGCAAGGTGTCATTGATTTGCCTTTATATAAATTTAAAAACCATATCAAAAAGACACTCATGAGTAAAGGTTATTATAAAGTAAGTGACTATCTTAATGGTCACACTATTTGGGAATAGGGACACTATTCATAGAGCCATGTTTGGTAACAACATTATTTATAATATTGTATTATTTTATATGTATATGTAAACATACGACTGCAAACTAACATACATACGACTGTAATCGTATTAGGTATGATTGTATCTTATACTATATTGTATTTTTATATTATATTATTATAATTATTAACATTGAAAAGAGGAGATAAAAAATAGACCTTCAGAGTTTCTTGCCTGTTCTTCTCGAGAAGGCTCTCCCAATTTCCGAACAGGTGTCGAGTCAATATATTTTTTCTTTTTTTTTCCTTATTCGTACGTACGGACAAGGTTTTTGTTTTTTTTTATTTATTTAAGCTTTTTTTTTTGTTTTGTTTGTTGACGTCAATAAGTGCCTGTAAAGGTCTATGTTGAATAAATATTATTTTGATTTTGATTTGATTTTGATTTTGAATCAATTTATTCAGATTTAATAAACCAACGAACAAACAAAGGATAGGTTGTTAATTTGGAGGCGTTGATGTATTTTGTTAAATTTGATGTAGGCGCGAAGGGTATACCAGCTACAATTCATTACACAATTTTAAAAGATCTTGGCTTACGTTTCCGATTAATTCGTAGAAGTTCCGGTCAACTTTGTACTGTAACGATCAAATCTTGTCGGACATGGTGAATGCTGATGCATAGTAATCCTTGGATCAAACTAACATCTAGGCTGCCTGCGTAAATACTTTATTGGATTAATAACAATTTAGTTGATAATACTTAAAAATATACTACTTAATAACGGCCTTATCGTTAAGATAGCGAATCCTGAGACAAAAACCTTGAGACAAAAAAGCAATAAAAATGGCAAAACGTTAATAAGGTTAATGAATTTGGCCATTATTAACCAGCTGATCCAACCAGATCGGAACCGGAACTAGGGTTAACCAAACACGTTCATTTAAATTAAATTATTTCTTTGCCGTTTGTAAATTTGATTGATTACTTATTCTGAAGAAAATATTGGACAAATTTAAAATTCGAACAGTACTTCGATACAATCTATCACTAGTCTTTATTATGGCATGCAGCGGCTCCGTAATCGAGCTGCATTGAGGCGTGAACGCTGGTGTAGTCAAGTGACTCTCGAACTGCGCCATTCAACTTTGTACGTTTGCTCCCAGACCGGATACATGCATAGCAGGGATCTGTCTACCGAAATTTACTGACTTAATCCGATTATACGATAGTGTGTTTTGCTGTAGACAATTGAAGATATTTGAGTAAAGCGAGATTGCAGACTGTGTTAAGCAACAACCAAGCCGCATTGATAGAATACCAGTTTAAGCAAACGTGACATCAGGCACGAGAACTATAGACCGATATGCACTTGTGCCTAGTCTGTGCTTTTAAACTCTGTGTCGTTAGGTCGAAAATGCTTAATTACATATGAAAGCATCATATGAAAATGTCGATACAATATTTTCTCACGATTATCGGAAGCCGATAATTCATAATTATATTCGAAATTCCTAATTTACACGTAATAATTCGATACCTCGATAAACATTATACTTATTGACAAGCATCGACTCTATTTTCGTTCAGATTATACTTTCTACCTGTTATAGTCTAAAAGAGCTTACATCAAAATTAGTTTATATATATATATATAATATATATATATATATATAATAAATTACGCGCTTCCAGTATTAGGATTCAAAAGCACCAGTAAATGTCTGTCGCGCGCAGTATCACGTGAGCATATGACGTGTATAAATGAACGTTGACGCCGAAAAGAGCTTTGCAGCTTTATTAACGCGCACGCCACGGGGTTTCTGGTCCAAAATGAAAAATACTCCACGATGGTTTTAAAGTTAACCGGATTATGAAATGTTTGCTAAAGCGCTTGAAGCGTCCATTAGTGAAGTCTCTATTTACAGTTGGTAAATTTATGGTTTTTATTTAAAAAAAGTGTAACCAAGGTGTTTTTTCATTAAAGTTAAATGATATGTACTTTTTTAATAAAATACTAGACGAGTCTTGATTTGCAATGACAATGCTGCTGGCCACGCTATGATGACCTCGAAATAAGCTCCGCTCTCGATGTTCAAGCTTTTTTTCTTTTTTTAATTTATTAAGGAACAGCAAACAGCTACAAAATACAAATAAACACAAAACATTACACAAAAGTTGGCAATATTGTAGCCTACAACGCTAGCTTTTGCATCAGTGCAGCCTTTGCTGCTTGCTGCCTTTATTCCGATGCTACCACTGTGCCAATTTGAATCTGTCACATATCATCGAGTAATATGAATACCAGGAATTCTCCTATAAAATAAAAATACACTGTACAGATCTTACGATAAAAAATAACTCGGTATTTGACTTAGGCACACAGCTATTCGAGTTGAATATTCGCTGTTTTTACAGGCCCGTCAGATTTATTAGGTTAGGAAAATTCTCAGTCAGCACCATCCTACATGTCCATTGAGATGTGAAGGGTCAAGCTCGTTAGCGCTAACGAGATTCCTGCCGTGCCTACCTTCGGGGGTCAGCTGATAAGGCGCAAAACCACTGTCTTAGTTCTTGTCTCTGTGAAGCTTCGCGTACTTACCAAACTTTTAAGTTTTCTTTTAGTGCACCCTTGACATTTCTTTGGAACTCGTACATTGAATGGAGAATGAAATCGTACATTGTACAAAAGTAAGTGTATATATACATATGTTAAATGAAAAGTATCTTATTAATGTTAATTGTAACTCAAACTGTTCTACGAGGTATTTTTTGTGAGCTTACCTGTTTGCCCGTAAACTGATAAACATAGAATACAGATTTACATGTAAACTTCATCTTCCCCGTGTGTACCTTAAGATCTGGTCAGACACCAATCCGTTTCATGGCCTCATAGACAGATTTTTGCATTTACATGCTCCAGTTCGTCCCGTCGGTAGTCCCGCAAGTCGTCAGTCACGTCGGTCGAAATGCACCAGAGGTGCAGTATTTGTTCCGTAATTCTTTTTTTGTCACACTAAGCAACTTAATAGTGTACAAGTGCCCTCCACCTAGGCCGTTTCATTTACAGCGAACGAGCAGAATGGACGTATCAAGTAAGTATCGGTTATTTAGACCCTGGTACGACATTTCATGTATGTATTATTTTAAAGTCTTGTTTACGAATAATCATAGTGGGAATTTGAAAAAAAATATTCGAAGACGAAATCGAAAAGGTTTGTTATGTAATTGTTTAGAAAACAAAGGGAAATTGAAGAACATGATTCCAATTTATGTGCAATCCAAAGTTTTTTTTTTTTTTTTTTTTATAGCATAGGGCAGCAAACGAGCAAACGGATCACCTGATGGTAAGCGATAACCGTTGCCCATGGACACCCGCAACACCAGAGGAGTCACAGATGCGTTGCCGGCCTTTTAAAAGGGAATAGGGGGAATAAGGGGAATAGAGGGGAATAAGGGGGGATGGGCCTCCGGTACCCTCACTCACTCGGCGAAACACAGCGCAAGCGCTATTTCACGCCGGTTTTCTGTGAGGCCGTGGTATCACTCCGGTCGAGCCGGCCCAATTCGTGCCGAAGCATGGCTCTCCCACGGTGAAAAGTTCAGTTTAAACTTCAATGGAGGAATCTACTGAGATTTTTCCTTCAGATCAGGTCTTCAGCAAATACTATATACAAAATGTTTTTTTATGAGAAAAGATAGACTTTATTTATCAATGCATGCAAAAAAACAATTAGCTGTTTCGCTAAGATGTTATTTTACAACTTTAGCCAAGAACTTGGCTATTAATCCACAACTTGTTAAACCAAACGACGTGGAACAAGTTCCAAGTAATTTAAATTTAGTAATATGACAATAGAGGTAGCCTCTTGCCAGGTTTCGACCAAAATTAAGCCAAAACTTTTTCGACTGGTCCACCAATATATTTAAGGCTTTTCTGGTAAAGACCTAGAAATAAACTTACAAATGGGACCTTAAAATGGAATATTGAACAACCTCCCAGATCGGTCTGAACTCGCAGCTATAACATTACCAAAGAGCGATCTAGTCCAAACATTGATTTCAAATATAAAAGCATTCTGATGGGTCAAATTCAACACTTACTACTTTTAAGTAAGATGTTTCATTTCAATTCTAAGACGAATACTTAGGAACGAAGAAAATACAGATGTAACATAGCCACCAGCAATGTTTATTAGTAGTTCTCGTGGTCTGTTCACTGTTTCATCCGTAAAAGGGTAGAAAGATCTTTATTGTCATACACTTATCTACCCACCATAAGGATAACGACAATAATTTCATTTAAGTCTATTATTTTATGGACATGGATAGTTCCGGCATTTAAATGTATCATCGTATAGACCTGGATAGTGATTCGTGTTCAGTATAAGCTGTAAGCCACGATTTTCAAGCAATAGCATAAAGATTTACTCTCAAGAACGTCGTATCAATAGGGATTAGTGTTAGCAATTGATAAGACCATACCTTAACATTAGAAGCTCAACACTGACGATGATAAACTGTTTTGTACAACGCAAACATTAATATTCAATATATTTATTTGTGCTACTTCGCTAAGGAAGATAAATGATCTTTCAATTTGACACGGCACCAAAGTACCTAATAATGCTCATGACTATACACCTTTTGCGCAACAAAGGTTGAACAAACGCACCGCTTATCCGCCTACAGCGCCGTAATACATTGGCCAGTGAAACCGCAATTAATATTCCCTACAAAGAGGACGGTTGTAGTAAAAATTCCGTATTTATAGAAGCGGAATAATAAAGAAAAAAATATTTTTTATCGCGTTTGAGGCGACAAAGTCCTTAATTCTCGGGTTATCCGGCGCTGTCGGCTCTTTAACTGGCAGCGGCGGCCTGTTTTGTTGTTGCACCCGAGTTGTCTCTACTGTTTATTTTGTGTAAGCTAGTCTGGTTATGCGGACTGAATTGGACAGTTCTTTTCGTTTAACAGGAAAGGAAAAGTCTGTATAGGTTGTAATGTAGCAAGCGTGTCTAATAAGGTTGTTAATTTTATCGATAGCTAGACACAATTCAAAAATAATCAAGGTTTAGGCTGCTTAAACTAAAGGCTATTTTCTGGGAAAATGTATTACATTTTAAAACAGAGTCTGAATGATTTTATGCAGAGTTTGTTTAAATTTTACAAATTTGTGGCACATTAATATTAAAATACAATTATAAGGAATAAAGTTAATGATTAAATAAATGACAACAATGTTTGAGTTATCACATATGTCTTAATAGTCGCTTGTAATATAAACAAAATTACTCGATATAAAATTGTATAGAGAATGCACCAGTTGTTACTGTTGCGAAATTGTTCAATGTATGACAACCTAAGGGAGATTGACTTTGTGGTTAGCTTCAAGTTAACGAAACCACGAGTATAACAGACAGAAAAAATTGAACTTAGTATTTTTCTTGCTCTCTCTTTCAGGTCAAAACCTTTCCCTATTGATTTGTGAACCAATGGTTAAAATGTTATTGAAATCTAAAGTGGTTATGTATTGTCGAGTAATCGGTTTATACGCACGGGACAGATATTTTGTATGACCTACAAAATTTGAGATTTTTATGTTTGTGACTGCATCCACGACACAGGATAAAAATCGTAGTGTGGGGCGACGTTGTAAAAAAATAATTTAATGCCCCTTGACTGCAATAAATGCTCTATCAGTGCAGTCAGTCTCCGTCAGGGCAGCTTGTGGCGAGCTGTCGGTGAGTTGCGTCACCGAGGGTACCGATGTGCTTCAGGGGGGCGTATGCCACCCGCCTCTGTCTTGTCTTAACCAGCCGGACAGAGTGGAGTCGCAAGAGCAGATACTCGAAGGGTGGAAGTGTGATAATGTCATAATGCCGACGGCATCTCGATCGCTGACGCAGACACACCTCTCTACACCCTTAGCCGTTCACACCAATGTTGCTATCTTCGCACCGATATTGGTCTTTTTTGGGGGGTCCATTTAGTGAGTGGCGAGTCACCACCTGCCATATTTGAAATCAATTAGGAGGCTTTGAGAAGGCTGGTGACCGAAGTCTCTCCCATAGCCCGGTTCTCATTACCACCAAAATCGAAATGCAATAGTCCACAAACTTTTTGACCACAAATGACAATAGTTTCTGTGTATCTAACTGGGTGTAGTCTTTAGCTGCATTTTTCATGATGCAGATAGAGATTAGACCTAGTTGGTACACTCCACGCACACTTTCATTAAATTTCGCTTAAATGGCCTCTACGCATTGGATCTGTATCCCCGCGCACGCCTTATAATGGACCGTGTTTAAAAAATATATAATTTAATAAAACCACGTGACATAAGCGACAATAATGATAAAAAATCACCTTTATCAATGAAATACACATCAGCAGCAGCAGCAATTTATCAAGTAAGATCCAGAGGAATTTATTTGAGACGTATAGCCGGAGATAACAATGGAGAGTGACAAAGTGACCAAAATGCAAAATTAGTAGATGAGAAGACTTAGATCGTGTGAGGTGCTTTTGTAATTAAATGCTTTATATTTTCATAATACAATTATGTTGGTTCAAGGTTGGTTAATATGCCACTTTGGATTGGACACATATTATCAATTATCATACTTTGCGTAGCTGTTCTTTATCATCAGATTAATCTTTGCAAAAGTTCCAGCCCTGTTAGTTTCAAAACTTGTTGGACAATTTACTAAGTAACTAATCTTGATATTTCCCAGAAACAAGTGTCCACTTTTACGGCCCATCTGCTCAATCGATTTGTTGGAGAGCATCGGGGTTATTGGTTTCAGAGTAAGCTGATGAGAAAATGAGTCAAACTATTAGTAGTTCTGTATATCACTAGTTTCTACATCTAACAATATAATAAAAAATATCAGGAATACATTTATAGTATGAAATATGTTAAACATCTTGATCGTTCATCGTTAAAAATATGTAAACAATTGAACTTTTTATCAAAGACTTAATCTTTGATATAAAAGTTCACAGTCAAAAGAGATTTGTCCTCTTTTAAAAAGTTAAAACTTAAATATGATAAAGATCGTTGTTTTTGTTCTGTAATGAAATTATAAGCTTCTACTGATCGTGGTAATCTAAAGTCAACATCTTATGAAATTGACTATCTATTGAAGCTTATTGCTCAAATAAGATTAAGAGCGAAACAAGGTTTTTGTTGTAGAAGTGAATTAGAACAAGGTTTTGTTGGAATTATAAAACGGTTGATGTAAACTCTTTTTAGGTTACTATTTGCAAATTTATATATATGTATATTATAAATAACGTTTACTTGAGAAATTTACTTGATAAAGTCAATATTCACGAATATTTGACAATTTAAATTAAAAAAGCCACGTAGCCATTGAATGCTCTCTTTGCACCAATATTAGTATGCACTTTGGCTGACCTATTTAGTGCATGGGTGAGTCATCACCTGAAACACTAATGAAATCGTATTCACGAAGATTTAAATCAGTTGTCAAAAATACTCTTATGAAAAAAGGTTTTATATTGTTATGGATTACTTAAATGATAAAAAATATCGTTCTAACCTAGTATCTTCGCAACTATAATATAGATTTGAATAATTTCAACAATACATAGAATTTTAGTCTTCAGAGTGCTAAAGTTAAACGTTTTATGTATTCTTCTTCTTCAACAGTGGCGTGCTCTATACCGCAAAAGTAATTTACTATCTTCGAGCTCATGAAAAATACAGTCGGACTTAAAATCCGATCAGTTAACGCCCGGTGAATTCAGAAATCCTCATCAAAGGAGGGACTGTTACACATGACCGGTCCCAAGCTCTGCTTATTTGTGTAAGAAATGAAAAAGCTGGCTAGCTTAAGTCGCTGAGTTACGTTCTGGGTTTCGTATGTAATTTTCAGATATGTTTATGTAGTTAATTTATTTTTATTATATACGTATTCTTTAGACTAGTATACGACATACGATTTAATGATGTACTACATATAATTATATATTTTAAAACACTCGATTATAAAGAGATCGTTACGGACAGTATCAATAATATGTTTTTCGTTAATGCTAAGAGCTAAAGATCCATACAAAGTGTAGACTTAAGACACAGACCAGTCTTACATCTTAGCTTATCATATCAATGAGGTATTTACCCCACAGATGCCACTAGCTGAGGACCATACAGGATGTAGGATATACCCGGAGTAGTAGCTAAATTGCCGAAAAAAGGCTCGCCAGATGGAAAGTTTAAACAACGGAAAACCGTGCCCTCGTCGAAAAGAAGCAAGGGCAATGGGCACAAGACCCAACCCGCCAATAGGCGGAAGATATCCGACTACGGCGGGACTCGATGCCTCTGGTGATAGCTTTAAAAGCTCTGTCACTGGTAAAAAAAAAGAAAAATTAATAAAATGTAGTTCGGAACCCACTACTACTACACCACTACCTCTAAACCTCCGATTGTTGGCTATTAGCTAAATATTAATTATACACTGAAGTAACAGAATTGATAGTGTCAACAGGTTTAGAATACACGTGACACCGCCCCCATTTACGAAATAAATTATATTTATATGTGTGGACTAAGAGAATTCATGGTAATAGGAAATATAATTCGTTTTTTGGTTCCAGAACAGTAAATCAGATGCAATGATTTTTTAATAAAGTATAATAATAATTGTTATTGGAGATTGGTTGATAAAAAATGAGACAATCTACATGAAATCGTGTGACTGATGGAGATCATTATGTTCCAGCAAAATCATCAAAATAGTTCAACTACCACGACTTGCAACTATAGAGATGTTACAACTCTCCAATTGATCCCTAAATATAAAAAGCTCGGGTTCGAATGGTGAACACCGTTTCATTACTCGGTGGGAATTGAAAATGCTCGCTGTTGATTTTTTCAACCCGCAACTCGACCGGGGCCACTATTTTCATTTGTGGACCAGTGTTTGCATTGAAACTTTGCGCAAATTTGTTTTGCTAAAACCGTCCATTGTAAACAGCGTGTACGGGTTAACTTCGTTGACGTTCGCGGTCGCAGAAGTGCGATATGAGAGTGTGGTAATGTTCTCTCGTAGGGGAATGTATGAGATTATGGAAATCAAAGTCTTACTCACAGTTAAGGTATTTACTGAGTTCACCACACCCAAACTATTACACACAAAACATAGAAGGCGCAGAAGGACCATGTTAATACAACACTGATAATACTATTTTAAATAAGCCAAAAGCAAGATATATATAACTTCCGTCCGCAGTCGACAAATGTACTTAAGCGATGTCGCAAATAACGGATTTGTGCGAACCACTTTGGCTAGATATACATATATATATATATATATATAATATATATATATATATTATATATATATATATATATATATTATATATATAATATATATATATATATATATATATATATATATATATATATATATTAGTATATCTACAACCGCATACCGTTTCTTGGTTTGACGTGACATAAATGGAGACAATTTCTCACAAATTATTATTGACCGACCTCCAAATTTTTATTTCATAATGCTGGGATAGACCACTCCACCGACGCACTCACGCGACGACAATCCGTGAGTTTCTTAGTGTGTTTACAACTGTACACAGATTTTCAGTTTGTTGTGAGATGAATGGAGTCAATTTTTCACACCGTGCCTTCCTTAGTGTATTTTCAAACGTATAAAATTTTGTATATAAGTACTTTTGACAAAAAAGAAGCCTTTTTTCATCAATTTTCGACAAACCACAATTTTTATCATAGTCAACCGGGATGGACCACCCCATAGCAAGCAAGCGACGTCTATTATTATTATATATATTTTGTTAGTATTTATTTTGATTTATATATAAATACGTGCATATAATTTTCTGTCGCCGTTGTGTGCCGTTATTTTAATTTGACAGATTATAATAAAAAAATAATAAAAAAATCTTGTGTTAAATTGCAAATAAATACTTATTATATTAATTGAATAAAAGTAATCTCCGAATGTAAAATTTAGTAAAAATAAAATGCCACAAAATCATATGTAATAAATAAAGTTACAATATTCCAATTCAATAAAATATCTTAATATATATATTCTTGTGTGCGTGTGTATGTGACTGAACTCCTCCTAAAACGACTGGACCAATTTTGATGAAATTTTGTGTGTATTCCAGGGGGCTTGAGAATGGTTTAGATTCACAATACGTTTAAATGGGAATATTCATATGGGATCCAAATAAAATATTTACTTACTCAGTTTTCAATCTCTATATATTCACTTTTTATTTTACAAATCATCTTGCCATCAGTTCAATTGTAAACATCACTAAATAAAAAAAAACTCATTATAAAATAATTATAAATGCCCCAACATTACTTCAACATTTTTTTACTATCTATTTTTCCAACTTCCAACTTCAAAACCATCTCTTTGATTCCCTATTTAAATTATGACAATCAAAACCATAGATCACAAAATTTCCATATACTAATATCCCCTCTAATTTTGTCTTTATATCTTTATACATAATCAAATAAACCCAAAACAATTATTACCACAGTAGAACACAATAACACACAAAACTGAAACATTATTCTAACTACACACTATTTAAATAACAATCCTTTTTTCACATCTTACTCAAAATATAAACTAAAATAAAACTTTTGAATGAAAACTCGAAACAATTAAAACTAAACAAAATAACTACCTACCTAACTACGAAGAGTTCACAGTTTAATCACCGATCACTCACAATACACTTTCTTAAGCGCAAAAACTTAGTTCTGTCCAATCCTTTAGTCAATATATCTGCAATGTTGTTGTTTGTTTGACAATAAAATATTTCAATTAAATTTTGTTCTATTTTTTCTTTAATAAAATGAAATTTCACATCAATGTGTTTGCTTCTCCTGTTTAATATTCCATTTTTAATAAGCACTATAGCTGATTGGTTATCTACAAATAATTCTGTTTTTGGAACTGTACCAGTAATCTCTTTTAATAGACTCTGTACGTAAAGCAGATCCTTAATGCATTCAGCAGCTGAGATGTATTCTGCCTCTGTACTGGACAATGCAGTGACGGATTGCTTTCGCGAACACCAATGAATCGGTCCACCACCATACATAATAACAAAGCCAGTCGTGCTTTTCCTACAGTCAGGATCACCTGCGAAATCTGCATCACAATATGCTCTCAAAACTTTGTCATTACTCCGAGAATACTGAATACCTGAACTTACTGAACATTTTAAATACCGAAAAATATTTTTAATATTGTTAAAATCATTAATATTGGGACATTCCTGATGTCTACTACAGTACCCAACATGAAAAGAAACATCTAACCTTGTTTTATTTACCAAGAACAATAATGAGCCAATCAACTGTCTATAACGATGTACATCATTACTATTACCTTTCCCCTCTTGATGTACATCAACCAAAATATCTGGATATACACATTCTTTTATATTATTATATCCTAATTTTTCTAACATTTGTTCAATATATGACTTTTGGTATATTTTTATGTAATTATCTTGAACCAAAACATCAAATCCAATAAATTTTCCTATTTTATCAAATTTTCTCATTTCAAACTCTTTTTCTAAATTTAAAATTATTGAATTTAACTCTGATTCATTATTTCCTATCAATAATCCATCATCCACATATATAGCTAAATAAATATCTTTACCTTTACACTTAAACAAACATGGATCTAACTTTAATTGTTCAAAGCCTAACTTTTTAAGAAAATCTGTTAATTTTATGTTCCACATTAAAGGTGCCTGTTTCAATCCATATAAACTCTTTACTAATTTGCATATTTTATTCTTTTCTGCTTTATAACCATCGGAATTTCTATATAGACATCCTCTTTCAGATCACCATACAAAAATGCTGTTTTCACATCAAACTGCTTAATTTTATATCCTTTTTGCCCAGCAATCGACAATAAAATTCTCACACTAGTAGTGTTAACACAGGACTATATGTTTCTTTATAATCAATATATATATTTCTGAAGAAAACCCCTAGCTACTAATCTCGCTTTATACCTACCACCAGGTTTTATAGTAAAAATCCATTTACTAGAGATAACTTTTCTACCTTTAGCTTCAGCCCGATCTACTAACACCCATGTTTTATTTTTCTCTAACGAATCTTTCTCCTCTTTAATGGCTTGTTTCCATTTCTCTTTTCATCACTTTCTAAGACCTCATTATAAGTTAAAAATGACATATCTAAATCATAGTCCTCAAACTTTTGCGGTAAACGTCTATTCCTCTCAGGCATAACTCTCCTTTGTAAATTCTCCTCAACTCATTCATAACATTTTCATCATTTCTACCATCACCTAAATCTCACTGATTTCATTACTATTTCTAGCATCACTATCATCTCTACAACCAGTTTCATTTCCAACCAACGATTCTTCACAACAATCCATAAAAATATCATCACCTTCATCATTGACCCTTTCTTCATCAACTACCCTATCTTCATCACAAACACCATCTATATCAAAATTTTCTCTTCATCACCAATCATATCTTCATCAACAACTATATCTGTATCTTCCTCTAAAGTGTTCCCCTTTTCTCTCATTTCACTGCTTCTATCTATATTTCTGTTACCAAAATGAACATGTCCCCTCTCAAATTCAACATTTTCTGTAGTTGATTCTCTCCTGACACAATCTTCCCTTTCCTGCTCTAACCTGTCAAAATCTTTATAAAATCCATCAAATCATTTCTTTTTGTTTGTTTCCTACACTGTTTTAAAAATATTTCAATCTTATTTCTATCATCAATAAACTTCACATCTCTCGAATAATGAATCTTGCAACTAACCGGATCCCATATTTTATAACCATTATTTGTGTATCCAACCAAGAGTCCTTTGTTACATCTAGAGTCTAATTTTCCAATTTTATAGTTCCTTTTAAAATAAGCCAAAGATCCAAATATATTCAAATGTTTTAAATTTGGAACCCTACCATACCATAATTCTGCTGGAGTTTTATCATTAATTGTATTAAATGACCTATTTAATAAGTATGCTGATACCATCACAGCTTCACCCCATAATTCTTTAGGCAAGACATTGTCAAATAAAAGTGCTCTAGTTCGTTCCATAATAGAACGATTCAAGCGCTCCGCTTTGCCATTTTGTTGTGGGCTATAAGGTATTGAATAGTCTATGAAAATTCCTTTATCCAAACAATATTTTTTAAACATATTACTAGAATATTCGCCTCCATTATCGCATCGAAAATTTTTAACTTTCTTTCCAAAATGATTTTCTGCCAAAGTTATATAATTTTTAATTTTAGAGAATGCCTCATCTTTTGTTCTTAGTAAATAAACCCTGGTAAAATGTGTAAAATCATCCAAAAACGTAATAAAATATTTATAGCCATCCCAAGTTTCTATGCCAACTGGACCACAAATGTCACTATGAATAATTTCAAGAGGATTTTTGGCTCTATATCTAATTGTATTAAAAGGTTTCCTACATAATTTAGATTGGATGCAGATTTCACAGTTATCCACCTCTTTTTTGATTTCTGTATTGATTCCAGATACTATATTTTTTGTTTTAAGTATTGAATCATGACCAAGAGCTCTATGCCAAAATGTTGCATTTTTAACAAAATGTACGGAATTTTCGACTGACCTTGTAATTGGTAGATTGTACCTTTCAACCCGAAGTCTTACGGAAAACAATCCATCACCGTCACGGGTAGCAGTAAGAAGGCATCCTCCACTCAATGCATCAAACACTTTACATGTCTTTCTGAAAAAGTTAATTTCACAATTATTCTCAACTAATTTCGGTATAGAGATCAAATTCTTTTTTAAGTGTGGTACAAAATAAACATTTTTAGTAGTGTAATATTTTCGGATTTGCAATAAATATCTCCAATTGTGTCAATGGCATGCACATTACCATCAGCTGTCATAATTTTATAATTACATTTTTCAAAATTTTTAAATAAATGTGAACAATTTATAGTGTGACATGTAGCTCCAGAATCCAGAATAAATTCAATTTGTTCTTCATTTTCAAAATGTTTAAAATTGCTTACCGAATTATTTCCTCTAATCAAACAGAATTTACTATAATGAGTGTTACTTTTGCAAAATTTGCAGTTAAAGTTTCCTTTACACTCCGTGTGTTTATGTCCAAAGTTAATACACTTGAAGCATTGTATATTTTTCCCAAAATTAATTTTCCTATTCTGACAAAATTTTGCGATGTGACCACTTTTCCCGCAGCTATAGCATTTCTTTATAGTTACGAAAGCATTTTCATTATTCGTCAGCGTCATTTCATCTGTCACTTTGACAATTTCTTTTGTTTTATCTTCCGTGAATTTTGATTTTATTTTATTTTCTAAGGTGATTCTATTTATTAAATTTGAGACTGTCTTTTCCTCTTTACTTGTTGATTCCCACGCAGTTCTTAAGTTTGAATAATTTTCTGGTAAACTGCATAAAATTTTTGATAAAAGCTGATTGTCTTGAATTTCATATCCAAGAGATCTAATTCTCGTCACTATGCTTTCTAATTTGCTAACATCTTGCATAATATCTGAATTTAAAAATTTGTAGTTATAAAAGTCTTCTAATAATTGACATGTTTGTGTGTCTTCATTGCCCAAAAAAATTTTGTCAAATTTGTCAAACATTCTTTTGCCGTGTTGCAATTTATAATGTGGTTTACATATTTATCTCCGACAGAGCATATAATTATATATTTCGCCTTCGCATCTTTTTGTTCAAAATCTTTTCCTTTTTCGTCTGTTGCCAAAACTGAATTTAGATTTTTAGCCGATAATAATAATTTTATTTTCTTTTTCCACATATTATAATCTTCCTCATTATTTAATTTTGATGTGTTCATATCATTATTTGAAAATTCGTCAGACATTTTGAGACTCTATGTTGAAAACTGAACTCTGTACTTTATATACTCATAATTAACCTCGGATACACATATTACTCTATTTAAAATCAAACATCTAAATGCTATGATAGGCCCATAACCTTTAAAGGGAATATTCATATGGGATCCAAATAAAATATTTACTTACTCAGTTTTCAATCTCTATATATTCACTTTTTATTTTACAAATCATCTTGCCATCAGTTCAATTGTAAACATCACTAAATAAAAAAAACTCATTATAAAATAATTATAAATGCCCCAACATTACTTCAACATTTTTTTACTATCTATTTTTCCAACTTCCAACTTCAAAACCATCTCTTTGATTCCCTATTTAAATTATGACAATCAAAACCATAGATCACAAAATTTCCATATACTAATAATACGGTCATATAGATATGGTTTTCAGCTAAATTATTTATTTAAAAACATTTGAGGACAACGTGAGACAACGTGACATTGAGACATTTGATTTGACAGGACAACGTCTGTTGGGCCAGCTAGTAGTATTATATTAAAATTTTATTACAATAAAATGTTACATAAGAATAAAATGTCAGAATAAGATGTCATTTCCTGTACAAATTGAAGATTTCTCGCGATTCTGACAGGAACTACATTGTATTATAGGCGGCCGTAACTATCAAGTGGCCAATCTGCTCGTTGGTAAAATAATATGTTACAGATATAAAATAAGTAAACATAACAACGAAAAATGAATCCATGCGTCCACATGTGACAAGTGTGGAACGCCCGCATGCCAGTTCCAGTCTTGTTCCTGCTCCGCGTTCGCGGACTGCGCTATAGTTGCGCTTCCAGTTTCCATATTGAATTTGTGTACTAATACTGAATTGGAAATTTAAAAATGGAACAACAAGAAAAAAAGTTTACTTTCAACTGCATTTTTATTGTGAGTCAACAATGTCTGATTGACTGTCTCTGTGTTATTATGTAACTACTGCACCTGTGATGGATGGCATAATTGGTCCGTTTGGATATGTGACAAATATTATGGTTTTAGAATGTATGAATTAGTTGTTGGTCGCTTCAAGATATGTTTGCATTTTCTTACATTTAGAAAGACTATGCAGTTGTTTCTTTATTAGTTACTGGGCTTAGGATGTAGGGATTATTTCTGATGATATTCGTTCGATTTGTTTTTTATATATTTAATTGATCTAAAGAACGTCATAAGATGATATGTGAACTTATGACGTGTATGAATACTTTATTAAAAAATATCTATTAATAATTGCTAATTTCTGGTGACAAAACTTGCAAGTAGACTCTATTTAGAACATTATATATTTTTAAAAGCCTAAAACATTTTTTATTACCTTTTTTATTACTAGTTTTATTCTTTCATACATAAAACATATTCTCTTTATAGCATTTATATAGATTAAGAAAACTATTTACACTGAATACTAAATTATTCAGACTTTATAAAAGTTAAGAACACAGGTCTGTACGCGGTAAATTTAATATACATATAAAACATACATATATACTACTTACCGCCTAACGATTCGATGGAGTCGCAACAGCCGTGATCATGAGCAGACCTTCAGCTTTTTCAACAGTGATCGCGCGCCAAGTCTGAGTTAATATCATCAACCATGACTAAGTTTAACGATTTTAGTTTATTCCGCAATGATTACATACTAGGGAGATTCATCAATAGCGGATAAAATCCTCTAAAATCATCTTCGTTGATATGGTCACGTCAAAAGAAGAGAAGAAGATCACGTAGTACAAGTTGAGTTGAAGCTATCAGAAGATAGGAGAGGCAGAGGTCGCTCCCCGTCATAGTAAAACATAGCAAGAGACCTGAAAAAAGTCCAATAACCTGAGTGAGAGAATGCTTCGGAAAAAAGTGAGGAAATCAAACCTGGAATAATAAGGAAAAGACGATAATTAACAGTTTATTAGTGATAATGACAAATGCTTAACGTACGACACGTGGGTATTGTTTTTTGTAGTGTCTCCTACTGTTTTATTTATAGTCAAGTGGGACATAGCATGAATTCAAACTCTTTTCTAGTAGTTTGCAAGCGTTGGAAAATCGATGCTGATGAATAGGATGATATTGTATTGCTATAGTTTTTAAGGCACTAATAATTATATGCATTTATGTTATTTATTTCCCCCTTTTGCCTTGTCACTGAAATTTAATAAATTTTTGCGATCTTAAACAGGACTCATTGTTTCTGAAGGATTTGAATATAGAGGATTCCAAAGAATATATTCAGACTAGGCTGAAAGCATTACAGTTAAATTGTGAAAAATTATCGATTAAAAAATCCAGTAGACGAAAGAAATTATCCAGAAAAATGCAGAATGCAGTGATGTAAAGGCTGACACAGGAAATTAATGCCAAGGGTATCACAAGTTTTTATGTATGTTCTCTACGTATATCATAGTTAAAGTTAAGAAAATAAAAATGATTTCCTACCATTACTAGTTATATAAAAATTACATTCTGTGATAATCCACAGAATGTGATTTGAAAGTAAATACTTTACATAGGTACTTTTTTTTCTCGAGGTGATACGCTTTTGCGCATTATTCCTGACGATGGCTAGTCATAATGCGTGTGTAGGATTAACCTCGTTGGTCACACCCACTAAACCACCCCTATCTTGTCCTTAGTAAGGTCCAACGATCCAGGGATTATGGGGAAAACAATTACTCCGGACTTTAATATTTACTTTACTCCCAAGAGAAATATGTACTACGATACTTCACTACTACTTATAGTGTGATAAGGTAAAACAACATAAGTGATAAGGTAACTTATGGCATATATGTTTAGCATCGACAATGAGCGCCCAAAGCCCAAAGTGGGCTATATCGACCCCCAGGGGTCTATGCCAACCTGGAAGGGGCCTACGTCAACGAAGATCCATGAAATGAAAATGGGGGTCAATAATAATGGATCTCAACATACATTGATAGTTACTTATATTATACTATCTTCTAATATAAACATATATACATCTATACTAATATTATAAAGAGGAAAGATTTGTTTGTTTGTTTGTAATGAATAGCCTCCGAAACTACTAGACAGATTTCAAAAATTCTTTCACCTTTGGAAAGCTACATTATCCCCGAGTAACATAGGCTACTTTTTATCCCGGTAAAATCGACAGATCTCACGGCATGCGCAATAAGGTTTCGCTCAAAAACTACTGCACAGATTTTCATGCGGTTTTTATCGATAGATAGAGAGATTCTTGAGCAAGGTTTTGCGGTATTTTTTATCTCGGAAAAACGGATAGTCCCACGGGAAGCGCGATAAAACCTTCGCGCCATAAACCGACTTCCGCGCATATGTAGCCGTGGGCAGAAAGCTAGTTATTTATAAAAGTACTTTTGAAGTAAAAAATATATAATATGTGCTTATAAAATTTTATATGATGTAGGATGTAGGCATTCAATATCAGGTAAGTAACGTTTATTTTGTATGAGTCAAACATGGCAAAGGGTTTATTTACGATACAAAAAAGTTTGGGAACCTCTGGCCTAGAAATACAAAATATTGAGGGACCTTAAAGAACTTGGGGTATTAAAGCCTTAGTTAGCGATGTCGCTGTTGTCTTTCTCATCTCAGTTACTTTGAGGTTACATAATATACTTGTAGTACTTTAGAGTAGAATAGTGTTACTTCATTCAACAAAATAATGTGCCTGGTCCACACATTCTTGTTCCAACTAGTTCATTTTAATTTAATGAGTGGAAGAGAGAAACGATGTAGTTGTCATTCAAGCCATCCAGCAGTCCGCCTGGAAATTGTTTGTGTCAATTTTGAAGTCTGGATATACTCGTAGTTACTGTGACTCTCAACTAATAACAGCATTTATTATAGATAGATTGTTAAAGAAAAATTCTTAATTTTTGGAATGACAAATGATGTAAGGAGGTGTCGTTATTTATTAGAAAATGGAAATCATCGTATTTCTACGTCTAATATATATGTTTTTTTTTTGCAAACAGGCCTACGGCACGCCTGATGGTGAGCGGTTACCGTAGCCTATGGACACTTGCAACACCAGGGGTGTCACTTGCGCGTTGCCGACCCTTCAAAAACCTATTTACTCCCCTTTTGAAGAATCCCATACTGTAGCCCTGCGGGAAAACCTCGGCAGGGAGCTCATTCCACAAACGAAGTGTACGCGGGAGGAAATTCCTTTGGAACCGCACTGTGCGGGACCATTTAGGCTCCAGTGTGTGGGCATGAACTCCCTGTCGATGGCGAGCGGTGCGATGATAGAAAGTGGCCGTGGGCATCATGTCAAACAATTCTTCAGAACACAACCCATTATACAGGCGGTAGAACACACATGTATATATTATATATATATATATATATATATATATATATATATTATATATATATATATAATATATATAATATTGCGCTCTACTATACAAGATACATTTATGCCGCTTAACCAATTTCAAAAATACGTTTGCTATCACATAACTAATATCTGGAAATGCTAACACCGCATCAGGAGCCACAAATCGATCTCGTAGACTTTAATAAACCTATCCTGCTAAGCCGTTCCGAACGCAAGACACCCAGTCGCAGAATCTCTCGGAAGAGTTGGACCCTAGCCAAATGAGTTAATGGTTGATAAGCTAAGGTTAATTTAGCTTTGTTTCTGAGCGTCTGTTCCTGAGTATTAAATTTAGTAAATTGCCTCGGCATACGCCTCAATTGTAAGCTTCAGTTGCGCTTTTGTGCCGTATCGCGTTTTAAAACGATTTCGTGCCACTCCCGGCGTGGCGAATAGTTAAAATTGAGATTCAGATTAAGTTCCAAGTATTTTAAGTGACGATTTTGTGGGCAATTTGCAATTGGCACGATAATGTAACAAGCGCTCGTTTTCTGGGATACGAATAGGCTTTCGTTTCTGGTGTAAATGCATATATATACTCGTATGACTATTATGGTTTGACTTTGTGTTCGTGCCCCTCGGTGGTTATATAACCTAGGGGATGAAGACATTATTATTAAACGTATTTCATCAACTGTCTCTTTTTCTCTATTGTGAATGAAGGTAATGGTGACCAATTAGAACCGTAGATTTCATCTATGGAACATAAAATCCCTGGAATCCTCTAAACTCCAGCCCGCTCTAAACTAGTCTAAATAAACTAAAGAGTTATAATTGATTTAGTTAAAATATTTAAGTTTTGTCATTATGTAATACCAACATATACATACATACCTGAACTTTCCGAAAACTTAGGCGGGAATACAAAAGTGTCCGCATCTTCAAAAAATTGTCCAAGTGCGATATTGAAATAAATAATAAATCTATTGTCAGTGTCAGATCACTGGATATAATTGTGGTAAATAAATCGGTTTTTATGGCATCCGCAGGGAGAAACGAAGCGGTGACCTTTTTACCGCCATCGCTCCGCCATCTTAATCTTAAGATCTTAGTTCGCTAAATCCATTTCATTCTCAGCCATAATATCAATAGAACCCCTTGGCCCTTCAGCTTTCTTTAGGCAGGGTTTAGTTGGTAGGTCATATCGATCGGGTTGTTCCAGCTGATGTGGAATCCAATATGATCTCTGCTTCATTTGTGGGACACATATTCCACACACAACCATACACAGATGTGTGTGGGATGTTCTGGGTATGTTTCATGCTAAAAAAAAGGTTAACCTTAAATCTAGATATATGTAGAAATTCGATTATGCCAATGTAAAACAACTGCTAATTTTGTACAGCTAAAACTAAACGCAACAACATCTAAACCTTATCGTGTCATAAAGATACTAACCTTAGAAAAATTGCACATTAATTCAGGTCACGGTGTCGGCCCGTTAGATTGAAATGGTCCATTTTCCACACGGAGATCGCAAATCAAGGTTTTATCGAGAGTCCGGTGCAGGAAACTATGTATCATAAGTGGGCCATCGATCGCGACCAGCTGCAATTTATGACCGCACGTCGCGGATCTACTAAAACAACAATAGGTGGATGTGTCATAATGGAAATGTCGACTTATTGTCTATGTCTTAAATATGTTTATTTATATCTCAAATATTAATATAAGTTTCAAATACTTTTTTGGATAACTTTTATCAAACATTTGTGGTTTATGGTTAATTAAAAACACTGCCTGTCTGCAGTAACGGTGAGATTAGCAGCAAATCTCCATAAAATCATAGAGTAAGTTGCCAACTTGTGACATAATGTCTAAAGTCACGGAGACCAGTAATTTCTCTACGTATCTCTCCCTCCTCCGCTTCCTTCAATTTGAAACAACGAGCACTGATGCTTTACGGCAGAAATAACTAAAAAGAGGTACTAAGTAGAGTACTAAGATAAAATATTACCACAGTTATTGGTATTACTTATTAGCAAACTTTTCTTCATTATTAGTTTATTGTCTACTAGCGGACCCGACAGACTTCGTCCAGTCAAAAAGATTTGTAAAGTGGCAGTTTTTTGTTCCTACTTATTATTTAGATAACATCGCATAGCCAACCAAATTGCAAAAAAGGTCCAAATAAACTATTACATTTTGTGACTATTCAATTTTGAAACGTGACATTAAATCCTCCAACATTGTATTCTGTGCTCCATCGCACACACGCGCACTGTTTGATGGATACGATTGAATTTCAACTTTATATAGCGTTGATAAAGCGTAAATTGAGTCTTTAATGTTAGGAGCACACCTGCATTGCTTAGACAACAGTGAGTGCTACCAATATGAACTTTATACAATAATAATAAAGCTCAAATTGACTGTACGTTTTTAGAGTATATAAGATAAACCTATCCTTGAACTTCAACGAACATTTTAAAAAAAGAATTGGCCAAATTGGTCCAGACATTGATGAGTTATGCGTTTACCCACACATTTTGCGATTCATTTTTATATATAAGATTAATATGAGTGTGAAAATTCTATAAAGTTATGTTTGTTTGATAAATGTACAATATAAAGTTAGTACTGAAAAAACAATTTCTTTAAAATCTCGTAATAAACACAAATGTCATACTTTTTTTTTTGTTCTCTGAGGAAAATGCATTAAGTTGCATACCCCGGCTGTGGCGAGCCGGCGGTTATGTGGGGCTCTCCTCCCCAGAAGGGGGAGACCTAACCACTAAAAACCTCAGGGATGGCCTTCCCCAGGCATGTTGGGAGCCCCCGGGAACGCCAAGCTACTTCCGGGAACCCCCAGACTCCGCTCCCGGCCCCGCCGGGAGGGGAGCCCCGCTCGGCGGCCTCCTTCTGGAGCATCACTGCTTCACAGAAGGAGGAACAAATTTCACACCTAATATTTGAATTTTATTTTACACTTACTTCAATTAGCCTAGCCCAAAATAAATTCTGTAACGCTTGTGTAGATCTAAAGTAACAGATAGGCATACATATATAATTTTTTTTGATATAAATATGTATGTAATAACAACCATGGCTAATGTACAAATGCTCGTATAGGTACACACAAACATCTGCCCCCACCGGTATTCGAAACCGAAACCCCGGACACCTTGAAACCGGTGTATTAACCACTCGACTACGGAGGTCGTCAAATTCGATTTAGATGTAGATTTTCACCTCAAGGAATCGATTTGGGGATATTACAAATATTTTATTGTTTGTAGTTAGTATACGTCTAAAGAAGTGCTGGAGGCTACCGTAACTGAATTTGGTTAGTAGTATTAAAGAGATTTTAGTTTCTTTTCATTATTTATTTATACATTTTAGTTTTGTGCTTTCAAACTTGATTGATTCTCTTAAATTCTTTAGAGCAAAATGTTTCCATCCCAACTTCATCATATGAATCAAAAGGGTTCGAATGAGAAAAATGCGAGCATTTCTTTTTGATTTTTTAAATGCTCAAGATTTTGAGTAACTTCTTTTAAGGTAGCATACGTCGTTATGCTGGAGTTATAGGATGCTTCTCCGTTTCTGATAGCCTTATTTTTTTTTGTTCCCCTGAGGAAAATGCAATAAATCGCATACCCCGGCTGTGGCGAGCCTGCGGTTATGTGGGGCTCTCCTCCCCAGAAGGGGGAGGCCTACCCACTGAAAACCTCAGGGATGGCCTTCCTCAGGCATGTAGGGAGCCCCCGGGAACATCAAGCCACTTCCGAGAACCCCCAGCCTCCGCTCCCCTTCCTAGAGGGGAGCCCTCCTCGGGGGAGGCTACACTACCTCCCCCGGTTTCCTCCACCGACGACGCCCCCCGGCCACGGGAGGGGCGTGGTCCATCCCGGGTCGCCGTAGCGATAGCCGATAGCCTAGAACTGCCGCACTTACACAAGCATATGCAGTTTGGATTCGATAGAGCGACTGAAAAATAATTCTGCATCTAATTTTGGTGTGATATCTAGTTTTAATTAGTTTTAACGTAAAGCTAATAAAAGCATGCAAATAATAAAACTTGCTACACATATTACATCAGGCACCGACGTGTACACTTCAGATGGTTGACAGTGTAAAGTTTAAACACGAAAACAATAAAAATTTTAACTATACATTCAAGATCAAAATCTATTAACACAATGTGTGTTCATAAACAACATAACATTTCGAATACCCTTAAAAAAGTTTTTCAACGTCTCCCAATCACAAGTCAACAAAGTAAACGGGATAAACTGTAAAGTAGTATTTACAACAGCAAAGTCATCGAGAGAGAACAATTCCGAGAACATTTCAAACAATAGGCTATGGAAGCGTGCATTTACGGGTACACTAAACAAGACGTACAATTAGCAACTAGACTCCTTCAGTTGCTCAATAAGAGAAACAGTGGAGTTTGCGGTCGTTTTGTATAGGTATTTGATGTATGGTAAACTACAGTGTAATTCCTATGAAGTTACATTTGTTTGTAGTCGACATCGACAAGGTAAATTTTTGTAAGGCAACCATCGATATATATGTTCTACGTACTAGATTCGCCCGCCCGAACACTCTCGAACAACTACGTTCGAGTGAAGTGCAGGGTACACTCTGCACCTCGCTCAGTGAGTCGTCGCCATACGCGCAGTGTGCATCGCTCATAGGCCGACAATAAACATAATTAAAACAGTGATTAAATAGTAAACTTGAACAAAAATAATTATTGAAAATTTAAGTGAATAAAATATCTAGTTTTTTAAGTGGAAATAAGGATAATAATATTATAATTATACAACGTAAACAATATTTTGTATTTATTGACGCCGCGCTGGCACGTGCTTGCTAAAATCAAAGAGTAAAGCCATACAGATGTTCCTCCATTCCTAAACGTAGCGACTTTAGATATATGTACTTAGCATTGTCAGTGTTTTTGTAAATTGTCTAATATGCATCGCTGTTGGTATGCCTTATCAATAAATAAATAAATGATTTATGTATAGACGGGATGATTATAAAATGTTTAGTTCGTAATTTTTTATTGTTTAGTACAAATTTATATAGTAGTAATAATTAAATTAAGTCCTAATATTTTGTTTTCTTTTATGTTGCCATTCCTTCTTTTATAAAACTCTTTGATACAAAGCGCTTTAATGTCATGCTTCACTGCGCTCGGCAAAACGTCATAAGTAAGCGGCGGTTATGACGTTTTGGTTGAACGAAATCTATACTTCGACAAGCGATCCAGCAGTTGTCTTTTTTCTATGGTCAGACGAGGTCACATAGATTTAGCGATCTAGCTGATTATAGTTCTACCATTGACCAGTATTTGAACACACTTTTTCCTTTAGTGTTCTTGTCTATCAGTAGAATATATATCAATGAAGGCAACTGTGTATAACGCCTCTAGCGGTAAAGTTATTTTATTATATTTTCATATGAAATTGAGATAACTTATGTAGCTTACTATATGTCACATTTTACGATAGAAACCTTTACGCCAAAGATCTATATCGCGTTTGTTGTCCGCACGCGCTCGCTAGTACATACATATCAGTTAGTGTGTTACAACGTGGTGGCTGGACTGACGCGACAATACTCGTAACAGACCGATCTATACGCGACCCGTGCCTTAACATTTTTATTCCTATTGTGAATAAAATTCCGCTCGAAGGAGGCGGCGCCGGGCTCGGTAGCACAGCTGCGGCGCCGCCGTGGGTCGCCGGCGGGCGCGAGTAAATCGCGCCACCGGATGCGGCAACCCGGGAGGGACCACGCCCCTTCCGTGGCCGGGGGGCGTCGTTGGTGGTGGAGATCGGGGGAGGTATTGTGGCCTCCCCCGAGGAGGGCTCCCCTGTATCGGCGGGGGAGCGGAAGCTGGGGGTTCCCGGAAGTATCTTGGTGTTCCCGGGGCTCCCTACATGCCTGAGGAAGGCCATCCCTGAGGTTTTTAGTGGGTAGGCCTCCCCCTTCTGGGGAGGAGAGCTCCACTTAATCGCCGGCTCGCCACAGCTGGCGTATGCAATTTAATGCATTTTCCAGAGGGGGAACAAAAAAAAATGGCCGCACTAGGGATCTTCGAAAACGTACTGAAAACGTGTTTAAATATACAATTTTACCCTAACAAAACTTAAATGGAGCTAAGGCTATGACCGCTATAATAAAAGTCAACATTTGTACAAATAGTGTAATTGACATCATAATTGAAAAATGATGGAACCTGGTTATAGTGATTGAATAGATTCCAAAGATTTTTTTGAAAATTTTAAATGCGATAAAGTAATAAATTTAACCATTCAATATTATATTAAAAATATATAATTACACAACGAATGAACAAAATCAAAATGCTGATAGAATTTTGTTATATTTTTCGAAGTTATTCATAATAGATTTATTAAAAAGAAAAACAAATAAAAGCAGAATCGATAGAAATATTTTTTTTTAGTTCCACGACAATGGTTACATAACAGTTAAACAATTAACGAAAATATATATAAATGTAGTCTTACAAAATATACTCTATACTAGAACTAGCGTTATTTTATTGGAATTATCATTAAACAATAATTTGTGGAATGTTTTAAAGAGTGACTTTTTACTTTCAAGTATACATATTTAGTAAAGTCTAGAGATTTTCAAACCTATTCCTATAATAGCTAGCTTGCGAGGTATAAATCTAATTGCACTGATCTAAAAAAAGGAATTCATATTTCTGGTTTGGTTTACAACATAGTTAAATTAGTTAAAAGCTCTGTGCAAATCTACAAATAAACTTAGTAAAAGCTATCATGCCATATCCAAAAGCAACAATATTTTCATGGATATATTGGTGTCGCTTAAGCTCTGAATAAAACATATATTATTGGCATGCACTGCACGTTCATAACCAAGTTCTTGATCTATACCGAAATATCTGCCATAAGTAGATTTAAGACGCACTTTGTTATTTTAAAAACTTTTTTATTTGTGTTTTATTTAAATGATTTCATAAGATTCTTTTCTTGCCTTCAAAACTATGTTATAATTAGTTTAATATCTTGTAATGTCTATATTTCTTAGAACTTGCAATTTTATGTAAAGTTTTAGTCTTCTAACGTCTATACTAATAGAATACTCTAGAATTTTCTCAGGTTTCGCAATTATAAGTAAATTGTTATCTTCTAATGCAAATCTGCCCATCTGCTAGTTTTCAAGCTACGCTCATGCAATCTACGCATCTGAGTTTCAATAATAAATCGTGTCATGCATGTATGAAGTTCAAGTATGGGAATATTTAACACCTCTAGATAGTCGGCATGGATTGCCCTAGGAACTTTCCTATAGCGATGTAGCGAGCACTTGCTCGCTACACCCAACTTGTATGTATAGGATACACTGGGGGTACTCCCCCACAGCACTGCCGTTAGTTATAAGCATGCTGGACAGAGGTGATCTATTAACACCCAAGCCCAACACAACCTTGTGTTGATTCCATTGGGAATCGCGTATAGTATTACTGTACGTGCAAATGGGTTGTATTCTGATGGTAATGTGTACTGTAGGAGTACTGTAAGTGGTATGCCTGATATGTTATAACTATACTCGAGTGCTATTATAATATTCCTTTTAATATAACAGTTCCCGCTACGCGACAATCTACGAGTATTAATGCGCGTGTAAAGTTTGTCCTCTTGGTTATTAAATAAGGAAAACCTTAGTATGCATCATCCATTTTTTGAATCTCCGTACCAGATGGTAATTTCATTTTGACCCCAAATACCAAAGTTTTATAACATTATCGATCAAACACTTTACGTTTATAATGCCTGTAATGACTACCGTGATATATATTCATATACAGAAATAAATAATTGATATCAAATCGACGTTTCATGCTCGGTTTGGTTGATTTGAGTCCTTACCTAAGTCTGCAATAATAATAACATTGTTAATAGCAATGCAGTGTTCTAACAATTAGAGGTGAGACTGTCATTTCCAGTAATAGAAAATTCCACGTGAAGGTTCTTAATTGAATCGTAAATAGATAAAGGCAAGGCGTCAATTATGTAACAACATTATTTTAATATAAACTCTCGGTGAGCGAATTATGTTAACTCATACTTGGGCCTTTTTTATTTTTATTTTAGGTAGTTTCCAATAGTATATTTGGAAATTTCAAATCATAACACATAAACCATGTAATTATCTATGCTCTGGTGGTTTAAAAATTTTTCACCGCGTCTTTTCTTCCCGTAGATATCATAAGAGCTATGGGAAATTTAAGGGAGTGTTAAGTAATAATATCGACGAAGTGCCCAAACAATAAACTTGCCGCATATTTTTTTTTTAAACGTATATTAATTTATAAAAGAAAAATATCAATAAATCAAGCAATACAATAAGTCGGTAAGCTTGTTCTCTCTAATAAACTATATTAAACTCTTGAAGATTAAAATTTCACTAAATACTATATGGAAGGCCTTTCCGGCCGATTATTACCAGTTTACAAAGACTGAGTTACACTAACTGAAAAAAAAAAACATTAAATTAATAAATAAATTTGGTTGGAATGTATTTCTAAACTATATTTGAATTTTAGTTGCAACTAAAATTAGGTATAGACAGTTGAAGCAAACACGCAAACGAAGATGTCATTTATTTGAAATGTGTAAAAAGTGCTTCTTTTTGCCTTCCAACTTCCCAAAGTGTTTAATTACGAGTTCACCATCTTTAAACTCCACAACACTAATTATATAAAGGTAATTATATAATTAAACGAACTTACCTTAATAAAGTTCTACTGTACTCGTAATTATATATCAAAAACAGAGGGAATCATAAACAAAACACATCCGTCGACACGTTACTGGCAACTCTGCATCTGTCAAACATTCACTTTTTCGCGTCGCGTGTAACGCATTAATTTGCCGGTTTTCATTTTTTATTGTTTGAAGAAATACAAAGTGATTTTTATTCATAACAATAACGCAGATATGTAATTCAGAGACTTTGTTTTAATAACAAATTGAAGAAAGTTATATTTTAGATGTATTTTTTTCTATTGTATAGTGTAGTATAAGGAACTACATAGTTAATTGCAATAAGATATATAATATAATAAGGAATAAGCGTATAATATTGAGAAATATATGACAAAGCGGCCCCATAATCGCAACGAGTATCTATAAATATAAATAAAATTAAAGTGTCGTCTGTCTGTCTGTGTGTTTATTCCGGCTAATCTCTGAAATGGCTGGACCGATTTTGACAGGTCTTTTATTGGCAGGTAGCCGATGTAATAAGTAGTAACTTAATTTTTATTTTAGAAAAATAAAGCAATGTTGGAGTGTCCAAGTACTGCCCGGTACCGCGCGCAGCTTACGCGCATGACACTTAAAATAAAAATGCAAAAATGAATTACTTTTTTGTTACATTCCACTAGAGGTGTAAAAGTAACGAAAAAACACGTACCCGTATGTATTCGTTACTATAACAATCAGTACTCTTTACTTTCGTATCGTTACTCGTTATTTCTAATACCCCATAACATGCAATGTTATGTTAGAGATTTTTTTTTTTCCTCAGGAGAGGAGGCTGAGAATCCTCATGGATACCAACGCAACAGGCAAGCAGGGATGCGTTGATTATGTCGGACTTCTGGTGAATCGAGGCGGCTCGACCCAACAGACCTACCGACTAAACTCAGCCTGAGCCTTTGGTCCTAATGACCCTACTGGCTTATATGGAAGGGGGCCGCACCTCAGGAGAGGTACGGTTAGCGCTGCCCCATGGAGAGGGCATAAGCACTAGAAGAGGCGCGGTTCTCCAAAGTGGGACCGGCCTGTATTGATTGGGAACCTACTCGTGGCGAAGCAGAAGGCTGCCGAATAAGGGGAGACAAGGGAGGCGACGGCTCAGACGCCGCCGCTTGCAGGTCTAGAAGGTCCTGCGTTAATTGGTTGCTTAAGACATGTCGCGGTCTGCGTGTCCTCTGCCAATATGGACTGGTGTTAGAGAAATGAATCGTAATCGACGTTCAGTATGACGTCCGGGCACACCGCACCATACGCATATGTAATATGTATACGTATTATTTCTACAAATTCAAATTACGAATGTTGCAATGCCGCGCCTAGTACATCAATACATAGTATAAAACAAAGTCGCTTTCGCTGTATGTCCGTATGTATGCTTAGATCTTTAAAACTACGCAACGGATTTTGACGCGGTTTTTTTTAATAGATAGAGTGATTCTTAAGGAAGGTTTGTATGTATAATAAATGCATAATATAGTAGAGAAACACTGATAAATTTAAAGGTTTCTAATGTGATGTCGTAAATAAGCACGTTTTTTTGCGCTTATATTGCAAACGCTGGCTGAACCCTACGAGATAGACCAAAATAATGTACTACAGTATTGTACAACTTACAAAAATCCACAAAAAAGTCCACGATGGTATATGTCTATCTCTTAGGGATAACCCACCATAACCATTTTTTCACTGCACCCGTGCGAAGCCGGGGCGGGTCGCTAGTATTCTTATAAGAATATGTACTAGGCGCGGTAAAACATACGATCAGCAAAATTTCGTATGTTTCAATACACGCATCAACGGTACATTGCGTAACTTAAACAGTATATATTGCCATGATACGAATCATGCGATTAACGAAATGTATTCGTGAGTAACGTTTCGTTACTCGGTACTAGATGGCGTCCCCGTTACTTTGTAACGAATATATACCGTTTGCTACAGCTTTACATTCCACGCGGAAGAAGTTGCTGCTACAGCTAGCTATAACTATAATTCCTACGTAGCTATGTAGGAGTAACGCCATCTATCAATTTCTGAGTCTCGGTACAGATCACATCCGTCTGAGCGATGATGAATATTTACTATGATTGATCGAGTAAACGAGACGAGTGCTTAATTCGGACACGGTATACGTTGATATACAATTTTCCAATAAAATTTTAATTGTGTTTGCAAGTAGCGTTCGTTTTAAAGCAAATTTGTTCATTGATAGTGAAGCGCAAATATAGAGTTAATGTCCATATTTTGTGTCTGCTTTAATATATAAACTCTTTTTTGGTTATTCGAAATGCCAAATAAACTGAAAGTATTTGTATTGCCTAAAAGTATTGATATTACCAAGCTATCCTTTTTAAATATTACTATAATTAATCAATAAATTAAGGCCTAGGCGTGTTTGCCACCATCGTGGTATAAAAAAATTGCAAAATTAATTGTGCTCACTAAATATTTAACACATATTTTGTTGCATTTTGATGCTCCATTATTAAGAAAGTAACTTAAGTAGTTACCGTTATCCATACTAATATTATACACGCTTGTGAAAAACAAGCGTGTATAATAAATTGTTACCTATGTGTTATTCTGATGTAAAAGCTATATTGTTGTAAAATTTCATTAAATCTAATTGGTAGTTTTCATGTAGCTTATATCTCTTACCACGTCTCTATAACAAAGTATGTCGCGGGATTTAAGATCCGCCATGTAAGGAAGGTTATTACTCTTTGTGTTTCATTGTATAAAATTTTACAATAATATAGCGATATGTAATAATAAATTGGTACCTATGTGTTATTCTGATGTAAAAGCTACATTGTTGTAAAATTTCATTAAATCTAATTGGTAGTTTTCATGTAGCTTATATCTCTTCCCACGTCTCTATAACAAAGTATGTCGCGGGATTTAAGATCCGCCATGTAAGGAAGGTTGTTACTCTTTGTGTTTCATTGTATAAAATTTTACAATAATATAGCGATATGTAATAATAAATTGGTACCTATGTGTTATTCTGATGTAAAAGCTATATTGTTGTAAAATTTCATTAAATCTAATTGGTAGTTTTCATGTAGCTTATATCTCTTACCACGTCTCTATAACAAAGTATGTCGCGGGACTTAAGATCCGCCATGTAAGGAAGGTTGTTACTCTTTGTGTTTCATTGTATAAAATTTTACAATAATATAGCGATATGTAATAATAAATTGTTATCTATGTGTTATTCTGATGTAAAAGCTATATTGTTGTAAAATTTCATTAAAATCTAATTGGTAGTTTTCATGTAGCTTATATCTCTTACCGTCTCTATAACAAAGTATGTCGCGGGACTTAAGATCCGCCATGTAAGGAAGGTTTTGGAGCCCTGGCTAATGGCTCTAAATTACACTGAAACAAAAATCCTGCTGGCAAACTGGCGCATGCTGCAACGTGAGCGTTTCCATACAAAACAGGTAATCATATACAACCACACAAACACATACATATACTCACACGCATCCGTATTCACACTCACACACACAAAAGCACGACTGCAAACACACATCACATTGTTTCTTACCGTCACCTCAGATTTTTATACTTAAAGCTACATTATTTTTGATGTTTACTTTGTTATTAATTGAATTTATATTGCTTGGTTTGTATATTTATCTCACGTATTTTTTGTAAAAAATGTATTTTATATCGAATTGTCAAAATATATACTTACCTAGTTTAGTTCGCGCGAGCTGTGGAAAATATTGTACAGATTACTTTAGTAACCGTGATCTGAACTCTACGATACAAGCTAAGCTTAGTGTAGAGTTCGCTGGTTATAAGTTTTATGTCTGTAAACATCTCATTATTGTAATTATTAAATTGTAATTGTATATTGTAACTGTAATTAAATTAAATTGAAATGTGGAAGAGTAACAAACATCCATCCATACTTACAATCTTTCGCTATCAAAATATTGGCAAGGATTTTGTAAATTGTCCAAAATATGACGAAAAGTGTAACTAGGAAACAATCTACCATCTGTCTGAACTAGCGACCCGCCCCGGCTTCGCACGGGTGCAATGCTTATGTAAATATACCTACTACAAAATGTCCTTATAAACAACGTTTACAGATTTTATGTCATTAGACAACATACAACAATGCAACATACAAACATGTTTTGCTTAGAGCACATAAAACCGTGCTTATTTACGACTAGCTTCGCCTGCGTGGATTTCGGGATTGGGTCTATAGAGGGTTAAGGGTCATAGCTTTTGCCCACGGCTACATATGCGCGGAAGTCGGTTTATGGCGCGAAGGTTTTATCGCGCTTCCCGTGGGACTATCCGTTTTTCCGATATAAAAAATACCGCAAAACCTTGCTCAAGAATCACTCTATCTATTGATGAAAACCGCACGAAAATCTGTGCAGTAGTTTTTGAGCGAAGCTTTTATTGCGCATCCCGTGGGATCTGTCGATTTTGCCGGGATAAAAAGTATCCTATGTTACTCGGGGATAATGTGGCTTTCCAAAGGTGAAAGAATTTTTGAAACCGGTCCAGTAGTTCCATCTATTCATTACAAACAAACAAACAAATCTTTCCTCTTTATAATATTAGTATAGACAACACATTAGAAACTTCTAAATTTATCGTTGTTTTATCTCTTCTTATAATTGTTATCTTCTTATAATTGTTATATTAAATTAATTCTTCAATATTGACAATATGGAATACATTTTTGTAGATTTTATATATCTGATTGTTTTAGTACGGCGGCGAAACATAAAGTGTGTCAGCCTAGCTTATTTGCGTTGGCAGATAGACATATTTTGAATTTTGACTGACAAACCAAAATCATAAACGAAAGAAATAAAACCGGCCAGGATTCCTAATATCATAGACAATGAGTACTAACCATAGGCAACATAAGGCATGTAACAGCTGCACTGTTATAGTTTCTCTACTATATTATGCTTCTATTATACACTAGCTTTCTGCCCGCGGCTTCGCCTGCGTGGATTTCGGGATTGGGTCTATAGAGGGTTAAGCTTTTGCCTACGGCTACATATGCGCGGAAGTCGGTTTATGGTGCGAAGGTTTTATCGCGCTTCCCGTGGGACTATCCGTTTTTCCGAGATAAAAAATACCGCAAAATCTTGCTCAAGAATCACTCTATCTATTGATGAAAACCGCATGAAAATCTGTGCAGTAGTTTTTGAGCGAAGCCTTTATTGCGGATCCCGTGGGATCTGTCGATTTTCCGGGATAAAAAGTAGCCTATGTTACTCGGGGATAATGTAGCTTTCCAAAGGTGAAAGAATTTTTGAAATCGGTTCAGTAAATTCGGTGCCTATTCATTACAAACAAACAAACAAATCTTTCCTCTTCATAATACTCGTTTTAGTATAGACAACACATTAAACACTAACGTCTCAAACCATATTGAAAAATCGTTAGTTACGATGCGCAAACTACAAATTTAGAAATAAAGGAAAAATTGAAAACTTTAGGCACACCACCGCCACGTTGGATTTTAAAATCATTGTTGTTTTCGTAATCAGCGACCCGATAAACCATAGAAACAATAGCCATTGTCGATTTTCAGACTTTGACACCCCATTTCCCCCTTTTAGGGGATGAATTTTCAAAAATCCTGAAAGACGTGTTTACTCATTTACTGTTAGGAGTACTCCTGCGAAGTTCGAATAAAATATTCAAACAAATCTTTTCTCCATACAAACTTTGGACCCCCATTTCACCCCCTTAAGGGATGAATTTTTGAAAAATCCTTCCTTAGTGCACCCCTACACCTTATAAGGAACCTACGTGCCAAATTTGTAATCTCTAGGACTAGCGGTTTGGGCTGTGCGTAGATATGTCAGTCAGTCAGTTTCTTCTTTTATATATTTAGATTATACATATAAACCTTCCTCAAGAATCACTCTATCTATTTAAAAAAAACCGTACCAAAATTCGCTGCGCAGTTTTAAAGATCTAAGCATAGGTACATAGGGACAGACAGACGGTGACTTTTATACTATATAGTGATAACAAGATTGTAATAATATAACAGGCAAATATAACGAACAGTTTTAACGGAACTCTTTGCAAAAATACAATGGTCCTTTTTCTAAATTTTCTTAGGTAGTAATAAAATGATTGCTGAGTCAATATGACCCTAATTTACTTCCAGCGACGTAGATTTTTCATTCTGCTACTCCCGGTATTGATTTAGGGATTGTTAATCTACACTGGGCTATGTTTTACGATGTATAATTCATGCGGGTACAGAAGTGCTATAAAGCTCAAACAGATTTTTCTAACGATATGCAAAATAGATAGATTTTAAATTTAAAACTTAGAACAAATAAACGGAACAAAGAAAACAAAACTAATAAAACTAATATAACTAATAAAAAAAGGTCCTTAAATGTTGAGATTCTAAATAATTTATAACCATGAAAATAAAGGCACGATGATTGATGAAATCACGCAATTTCAAATTTAAAGTGTTAACATTGATTTTTATTGCATTTGAGAATTTTACGAAAAAAATATTCGAGTCATCCTACTGGAGTTGAGTTTTCAACTAACCGTTTTGAAGCCTTAATGTTACGGCCGGTATTTTTATACAAAGTACAGACAGAATTTGGATATATATAAATTAATCAGATAATACAATATTTGTATTATATAAGTAGTAGCACAAGTGATAAGTTTGCTAACTTTAAACATCAACTTTTCCAGAACTTCCTGGTCAAAAGTAAATTGCAAAATATCTCTGTATTCCCAAGTTACTGGATTCGACCATAGCCAGTCCCGACTTCAGGGTCGATACAGCTTCACGGTACGTTAAACGGATAGATGTCCTATGTTCGTCATTGTCCGGGCCGTGTTTCTCTCCGGCTGTTTGTCACTCCGCTATGTCTAGCCCTTATTACACTGATTAAACCACCGCCTACACTAATACCGATCCTATTCCAAAGGCCACAGAGTGTGTTTCTGTTGCGTTTCCGTCAATAATACATTTTGCCAACTTAATCCATGCATTGTTCGTGGTAAACCAATTAATAATGTTGGTGACTAGAATCTTGTATTCCTGCAAGATCGTTTATAACAAAGATGTGGTAAAACAAAAGAGAAGTGGAACGACAGATCTAAAGAAGTTACCTTGTCAAAGTCTGTAGTCGAGTTACTGTAACTAGAGAAACTGTAGTCTGAACCAAATCGATCTAAAACAGGTATTAAAAACGATACTGTAGATAAAAAATATTAACGATAATCAAGCTACTTTTATGTCACTTACAAACTAAAAAAAATAAATTGGTCCTAAGTATCGACAACCCTACATTAACATACGAGGAATACTACGCCCTATAACTAATCTATTGAGCGTAATTGTGCCTATAGCTAGCATTTCTTTTATTAACAGCTGACTAAGGGTGTCAGTAGAATTTTGCTTTTATTTAAAAGTCAGTTAGTTAAAATTGTTAGTATTAGACTCTGTAGTGACACAATGATTTTACTGTGTGTAACTTATTTGAGTAGTTCCATTGTTTTGTACTTAGAACAAAGAGATCTTTATATGTTGTAAGTTCTGTATAAAACAGTTGCATAACATCAGTTTTCCAGTTAACTCGTGTACTTATTTATTCGCCTTTTTCATTTTGCCTAAAGTATTACCTAAAGTAAAAACCTTAAAGGGTCCTAACTTATTAGGACTTTAAATTAAATACTAGTGTACACATTATAATTAGTAAAGTTTACAGGCAAATAAACTTGTTGAAATTGGTTTACTGATTCTGTAGTGTTGTCCGCGATCTAGTCGTATATGCGAGTCATAAACCAGTCATAAATTGCATGCGTCAGCGCATAGGAGACCTCGCATGCTATCGCAGCACCCGACCATAGTTGAACGCACTTGAACAGTTAGGTACTTAGATCTTTCGTGAAGTGAAGAGAAGAAACACAGCGGAGTTTTTAGTATGTGCGAGCCCCACACTGCCCCTCCTCCCCTTCCCCGGAGGAGGAATAGCGCCGAGGATCAATATCTTCCCCGGAATATGCATTTCCTCCGCCTCAAAAAAAAAGGTATTTAGATCTTAGACAAGCGCCTAGAATCCACCTATTATGTGAATTATATGCAACTTCAATATTATTTTTCCAGTTTTGAAACACCATGAATATTATTACCGTTGTCACTCAACGTCTTGTCTGATAATATACATAAATAATTTACATGCACACAATAACGTTAGAACAAGATGTTTCATTGTAATGGTGATGTGATATCGTAAGTCAATATTATAAGATCGCGCTCTGCAAAGTGTCGTCTACATTTTACATATTTCTGAAGAAAAACAGTGGTGTATTTCAGACTGAATATTCAGATTAAGCTGGCTATTAATTGGAGAGTATTGTAAATTTAAAGAGACTCTGATTAATATTTTGAGTTATTTTGATAATGCGACTATTAAAGTTGGCAATTCAAATTCAAATTCAAAATCATTTATTCAGTCTGGGCTGTTACAAGCACTTGTGAATGTCGAAAAGCTACGCCATCGGTTCGCAAATCTACGGCGGGAGACCTTGTACTGAGAAGAACCGGCAAGAAACTCAGCAAGGGCTGTTTTTTTCCCTGTATTAAATAGATACAGAGTCGTCAATTTGGAAAATGACTTCAATATTGATAATTCATGAAGTCACTTTCCATTACATAATATAATTCATAAAAATATAATTTGAAAACATGTCTATATTTGGAATGCCCTGTCATACAGTTTTAAAAGAATATAAAGTTAAATTAAAATTATAATAAATACGAGTAGTACCCAGTATAGCAAAGAGCAGACTCATCTCCGCTGGCAGCACGCGTTCACGAGCATGACGCATGAACCAGCCATCGCTTCGCTCAACCATGTTTTAGGGAACGTAACGAACCCTCACACGACACTGCCGAAGAGATTTTAATGAGAGTATGACTACCCTTAAGCCACAAAAGGATACAAATTCCTCAAAAAATCAGAAACTGCTTTAATAGCTTGCTTTATATTATTTGACATCAAGTAAAAAGTAGGAACATATTGAAAATAACATAATAATTACAATATCATAGTAGCATACGACGTTGTATATTAAATTGGATTATCGACCTTATCTGCTTATGATTAAACAATAATGTTTGGTAAATTAATATTACCATGGAAATAGTTTAGTGAGCTTTCAAAACACGGGTACGCTATGTCAGATTCCAATCAGGGTTTTACAAGGGAACTTCAGCAAATCAACCATATGTAAGGGATATGAGAAAATTATAACGTAGAGATTATAACTGCATATCAATTTGATAATTTTGATTATGATTTAAATAATAAATCAAGATTCTTATATACTGATAAATAACGATGTATCTATAAAATTAAACAGCTTTATTAATAATTGCATTGTTAGTGACGTAATTAGTTTTTTGTGCTGTTGCTTTTGCCGACTTCAACATTAATATGTCTACTTGTTCCAGGTCTTTCTGAATCCATTATTATAGACTTTTCTTCGTCATCTAGCACCATTCCCGTCTGATGTTGACCTTCGCTTTTCAGTTGTTTTTCTTTCCGAACGGTACTACGAGTGTTCACCATTGCGCTGCTTCTCGGCGGTGTAAAAAACATCAATCGATCCGGCTCGAAGGACCAAAATGAAGGCAATGCCGCTCTCGTAGCAGAGAAAAACCAGACTTCCAAAATTCTAACTGAATTTGTATTAAAATGTTTGAAGGTAATACAATAATTTTTGGGCACGAGAGAACGTGAGGCGTACGCAGAGCTCGCTTTGACATACTAACTTACTTATTGAGCCTGTCCGGCCGCGACTACCTCCCGCACCCCGCGCACGTCTCACGTTCCCTGTGTGCGATATCAAACATTCGTGGCAATTTACAAAAAACTAATTACGTCACTAACATGCATAATAATTATCAATACAATAATAAGTGTGTAGAAAAGTGACTACTCCATTACCCACTGGAGGTTCATTTAATTATTAAACGAAATAAATGCTCACCATTGTTCGTAGTCCTGCTTAGAGCAGCTTATGTCGAGTTGTCAGTCATGCTAAGAGCAACTTGTGTCGAGATGTCAGTCGTGCTCAGAGCAGCTTGTGTCGAGTTGTCGATGACTTGCTGTATCAAGTATGCCTGATATGCTGCAGGGAGCCGAATACTACCCACGCATAATTAAATAAGCAACAGCAGTTTATCACGCCAATTTTGTTGATATTACTATGCTCCTAACTTATTTTAAGCTGAATTCAAGTCAGTTAAGATGACCAGTTTTCCCAGTGTGAAAATACTCCGGGCCACATTCTGTAGTCCGCGGAAAGAGCAAATCTTTGTAATTCTAAGTAGCGAGTAGTGCTTTGTATTACAAATGAAGTTACGGACAGCACTCGGTACAAGACGAAGTTAGACCTAAGCCGTGTGACTGCGCATCGTGAAGATCAAAGGACGTCGCTTGAACGCGAAACTTTGTAACGTTTCGTATAAAATACAACACAATACTACTTAAGGCGGTTTTTTCAATAACTATATAGCTTTTGAGTAGGAAGGATATGGAAGCTTTCGTCTTATGAATAATAAAACTGTGAGGTTGTTAGTAAATATTATTAATCTTGTCTACATTTGAAAATTTTCTTTATCCTACTATTATAAATGCAAAAGTTTGTAAGTATGTTACAATTTTAAGTAAAAACAATTAAATGAATCTTAATGCAACTTTATATCATACTAACTATAGCTATACATCAGACTTACACTACAGGCTACAATTTAAAAAGATACTAGATTATGTGAAAATTTATGCAACTAGACATTGCATATTTTTACAGCATTACCAATCCAATCAATGGTTTGACCCGTAAATATTATTCATTGAACCAGCAAAAATATAAATAATAATAATTAATGCAATCAAATTTGACTATTATACAATTTCAGTATTTTTTTTATAATCTAAATATAATAATATCTATCTATATATCATTCTTTAATCATCTAATTGTTTATTTCAGCTACTTTCATAGTGTTATGTCCTACGGACTGCTGCTATGGGGATCAGCGGCGAACATTGAAAGTATTTTCCTTTTACAGAAAAGAGCGATTCGTGCTATTTACTGTTTACGGGCTAGAGAATCCCTAAAAGAATTGTTCAAAGAAATTAATATTTTAACTTTAGCTAGTCAATATATATATGATAATTTAGTTTTTGTATATAGAAACTATAATAAATTCAATAAAAACAGTGATCTACATAATGTGAATACTAGAAACAAAAATAAACTTGCCGTTCCAATGTTCAGACTCCATAAAACTAGCTGTTCGTTCTTGGGGAAATGTATATCTATGTTTAACAAACTTCCGCAAGGTGTCATTGATTTGCCTTTATATAAATTTAAAAACCATATCAAAAAAGACACTCATGAGTAAAGGTTATTATAAAGTAAGTGACTATCTTAATGATCACACTGTTTGGAATAGGGACACTATTCATAGAGCCATGTTTGGTAACAACATTATTTATAATATTGTATTATTTTATATGTGTATGTAAACATACATACGACTGTAATAGTGTTAGGTGTGATCGTATCTTGTACTATATTGTATTATTGTGATTGTTAACATTGAAAAGAGGAGATAAAAAATAGACCTTCAGAGTTTCTTGCCTGAGGGGCTATCGCACTAATAAATCGCAACCGAAACGCAGCCGAACCGTTCGGCTTAACCAATCCGAACGCCACAATATCACGTCATCTGTTCGATGCCGTGATATTCTAGCTCTCGGATTGGTTGAGTAGAACGATTTGGTTTCGTTTCAGCTGCGATTTGTTAGTGCGATTGCCCCCCTGTTCTTCTCGAGAAGGCTCTCCCAATTTCCGAACAGGTGTCGAGTCAATATATTTTTTCTTTTTTTTTTTTCCTTATTCGTACGTACGGACAAGGTTTTTGTTTTTTTTTTATTTAAGCTTTTTTTTTTTTGTTTTGTTGTTGACGTCAATAAGTGCCTGTAAAGATCTATGTTGAATAAATATTATTTTGATTTTGATTCTAGTAAATTATTAAATGCCACAATACACACATTATTGATATTTATTTTATAGATGTCAGTTTTATATGGAGCTCTTGATCGTCTCATTATATCTATGTGGTTTTGAAAATAACTGTAATTAAACTTGACAAATTGGCAGACATTTTGAATGTACACATGCAAGCCCATGTTAAAATATTAAGTTGCTTTAACCGGAGTCTATAGCTATTCGTGAATTATTAGTTCGTTGACATGTTTTTTAATTTTAAATATCTTATCGACTTCCACGGAGTTACCACAGAAATAATATTTAGCGAAACTTTGAAAGAAATCTCTCAAGAATCGAGTATTAATTTCGAAGCCCCATTACTAATTTCGCTACAAAATTCATTACTAGTTGGCAACTTCTGTTAAAACCGTGTAATTTGATTCGCCGTCTTGGAATCAATCATGGCCGACACGTTAATATTATGCTTGCTTTGATTAACGCCTCCTCAATTAAGTTGTGAAGTTCATTATTTGAATTTTCCGTCTGCGCGTTTGGTTATAATATATCACAGTTGGTGCGTAGCTTCATAATATCCTGTATGATTATATGTATTCGTGAGTATATGTTAATTATTGAATGTAAGATATGATAAATACATACATATTTACGTTCCCATAGAGTCGATTTCACATAGGTACAACTTCAAGTTTTGTCGTAGATTTCATGTTGTTTCCATACGATGTTTTCATTAGTAGCTTCTTGTTGAATATAAAATTTATAAAGTTCATTATATGTATATAAGTGTGTTCCTGTACATTAAAAAAACATGTGCATTGCGCTGAAGATAAGAGTTTTATTGATAATACTAGCTTACTGCCCGCGGCTTCGCCTGCGTGGATTTCGGGATTGGGTCTATAGAGGGTTAAGGGTCATAGCTTTTGCCCACGGCTACATATGCGCGGAAGTCGGTTTATGGCGCGAAGGTTTTATCGCGCTTCCTGTGGGACTATCCGTTTTTCCGAGATAAAAAATACCGTAAAACCTTGCTTAAGAATCACTTTATCTATTGATGAAAACCGCATGAAAATCTGTGCAGTAGTTTTTGAGCGAAGGCTTTATTGCGCATCCCGTGGGATCTGACGATTTTCCGGAATAAAAAGTAGCCTATGTTACTCGGGGATAATGTAGCTTTCCAAAGGTGAAAGAATTTTTTAAATCGGTCCAGTAGTTTCGGAGCCTATTCATTACGAACAAACAAACAAATCTCTCTTTAGTATAGATAATACAAATTTAATTAAAAAAGAAAAACAATATTAAATTTAAATTAAATATCTCACCTGGAAATAAGAAAAACGACACTTAATGTTTTTATATTATTTTAAAGTTAATAAAAGTATTTTTGTAATATTATATAGTTTTAAGTCTTACATTTTATGTCGATTGATATTTAGTCAACTAGTGTACTGACATTTCGACTCGCGTCAACGTGGAGGTTATATTATAATAAACCTCTAACTAAAATAAAAATATTGAAAGTTACTTTCATTAAATGTATTTCAGTAAAAGTATACTCTTATGTTTAAGTTTTGTGCCACTATGGCGCTATTGCTCTTCTGAGACACAGAACACTTAGTCTGTAGATGTGTAGTCTCTCTATTATAGACTAGCTGACCTGTACCCACTTCGTTGGGCATAATATTAATAATCCCCTAAGCGAGCCCGAACGCGAACCGAATTAAACCCGAAGCCATCGCGCGCCGTCCGCTACTTTGGCCTTCACACTTTAGACGATGAGTTTACTTATTTTAATAAAGATTAATAATGTTTGGTAATATGTCATATATTATAAATTTGACCGGTTATATTTGTCATATACTCGTATATGTTAGCTGAAACGGACACGACCACTGGCGCCACCAAATTCACGCGGCCCGTGATCGACAACACGCTCGACGGGCGGGATTGCAAGACTGTGCCCCCCATTATCAGGACCTACTAAGACTTAATGCTAGGTGAGTCTGTGTGTACCGTTACGATGTAATTAATAGAGTGTTTAATAGATGTGTTTAATAGAGTTGTGTGTGTAGAGAAACAGGTGCAGTTACTGAGTCCACCAATACAGAGCAGTGACCGACAAAGGAGCAGAAGTTAGCGATGTGCCGAATCCGGTTTGACTCGAGTCAGACTCGATTCCTGCTTTGGACTCGCTTACTCGAGTCAGGAAGAATCGGTTCGTATTCGCGAACTCGATTCTGTTTACACGAGTCCTACTGACTCGAGTCTAGTATTCGAGTTTGGTTGTACTCGCAAGCTGTTTACATAAGCAATGAAGTGGCGCGGGCCTAATTACAAACAAGTTTGAACCTGCAACTTTTTGTTTTGAGTTTGTTCGAAAATCGGACTCTAGTTCTGGACTGGACTAGAATTTCCAAATTCGAATTTCTATACTCGAGTCTAGAAATATTCAAATACTTCTAGAATACAAATACTTCATACAAATACTTCATAGAATTCGAGTACTGGACTCGAATCAGGGAATCGAGACCTGATTCGAATACTGTATAAACTTTTACGGAATTTGACCATATGAATTTGATAAATAAATATGACCTAATGATTTAAATTATTTTATCAATATTAAAAATTAAATTATCTATACTAATATTTAAAAAAACTACTTTTTGTAACTTAAATATAAAAAATAGACATACGAGTATGCTGTCGTTGACATTTTTGTAGGCATTTTCAAGCTCCACATCTTTTCTCTATAACTAAAAAATATATCTTTCGCTGACGAACGCTGCTTTAACTAAAGGCAGCGTTCGTAAGAAGTAAGCTTTCATTCGACCGTTTTTTCTTCAATTCACTTTGCAAAACGGACTACCGCGTAAAAGCTTCTTTATTTTTCGGTTTTTATAGCCTATGACACTCAGCAATAATGTAGCTTTCTATTAGTGAAAAATTTTTTAAAATCGGTTCAGTAGATCCCGAGATTACCCCTTACAATTCAACAAATATACAAACTTTACTTCTTTAATACTCGTATTAGTATAGATATGTTTAAGTACTGTTCTCTATTGTGGTCTGTGATCAACAGTAATTTGTAACTTCTGTGAAGAATAAAGTATTTAGTTTATTGAAGAAATCTAACAAGAGTTTTATTGAAATACTGTCAAATACCAACACATATAAACGTCAGATAAAATTGGAAACACAATTTGTTACATGATAGAAGAGAACTCCGGAGGGCTATTGCTGAGACCAGAGTATGTACATATATACTCTTCCCTTCATGTTTCTTCTTTTATTTAACGCTGTTCAGTTGTAGTTCAGTTGTAAGTTAATCAGTATTCCTAACAATGTTCCTAAATTTATGTGATAACAAAGCAATAACTGAAGCATCTTTGAATACACAAAAGCAGTTATTACGTTAATTATAAACAAATAAATATTGTGTTATAATAAAGCCTTCAAATACAGAGAACGTAATTTCCTAATAAGGAAAAATACCTCAATGTAATAATTTAAACAAATTATAAAAATTATAGGGATTATGAAGATAATACTACAATTTTTATAACTAAGAAAGAAAACCATCTGTTCTATTTTCATGGCGAAACAGCTCAATCGATTTCGTGAAAATTTGTTATAGGTAGTGTTAAGGACGCCGAAAGTCACAGATTTTTTCAGCCCAGGAAAACATCGTAAAGGATTAAAAAAGAGCGTGATAAACATATTAACATATTATATAACATATGACTATTATTAATTTATGATGTTTCATTTTAAAATGTAAGTTCTATATTGCCATCTGTGGCTTATTACCTAAATTGCAAATATGTGAACTGGTCTAGTTATGTGCCAGACGTATTGTACACACATACCTAGGAATATAATCTAGTCTGCTATCTTTTATGAGAAATATGAATTGTATACTGTTTTGTGTGTCAAATAAATAAATAGGTATTTTTTCTATGGGATAATTTGATATAAAGAGAACAAAGCCGCAAGCTTAAAGCTGTGAGGCCTATAGTGTTGAAAGTCCTTGCATTTATTGAAAACGTAACTATTGAATAAAAACAATGAGGATCTAAAGATATTTATAAATATAAAATTATACACATATTAACTTTCAGTATTTTATATTATCTAAATTAAAATCTAAAATGGCTTTGATTCAAATAAACAAACTTATCAAAATAATCCCAACCAATTTAAGAAACCGACAATATTTGCCGATAGCCAGATCTTTTCCATTCCCGTTCACTCGCAACCTTCGTGGAAATCTGCAAGTAAAATGCGTCGATAAAACCGTATAAGAAAGAATTACATAACAAGAAAGGATCACGGGCGGAGCAGCCGCGAAAGAAATAGGTCCAACCCGCAAAAACAAAGGTATTTGCTCGGCCTCAATAAGATTTCCCAACACGTACGCCCTTTACAAGTTTAGCTTTGCAAAATTTCGACGCTTTTAACACAATCGTTGGCGATTTATCGTGATTTATTCGGTAAAATCGTCACGTTCCGACACCGGCTTCGGTGCCTCAATGCAGAGAGCAACCCAAGATGCTGAGCCATTTCTCAGATGCAAATTGCTTAAGCACGCATTTTATTGAATTTGCAGGATGATTTTCACCTAAGTCTCGCCGCTATATTAGATGAATGTTGACTGTGTGAATTGAATCAATGTCGGTATATTTGCTTTTTGTTCAACGTTGCCAAATCAATATTTTATGTTTTATTCAATCAAATATCAACATCACCAACAAAATTAAGGTGGTCGTAAAATTACTTTTGATGAGACAATGTAAGGTTTGCAAATGTATGTGTAAAGTTTTAATAATTAAGTAATTAAAAATTCCACATATATTGAAAGTTTGGGTTTACCCATAAAATTACAACTAAAATACTGTCAAAGGTGTTACATACCCGTTTTCTTTAAGCTGATTCATTTTTTGTATCAAACTTTACAAATGAAATATTATGTATATATTATTATCAATTTATTATAGATAAAAAAGGTAATAGTAATTATATCATTTGATATAAGAAATAATACTTGTTGTTATACTGTAACTACATAAGATATGAAACAATAAAAATTAAGAGCGTATGTAGTATATAAGAACCTATTATAAACATAGATCAAACATAAATATTGTACAAAAAATATCAAGAAGTCCATGGAGGGTAAAATGAATTAAAAGTATATAAATTTTACTCCATGTTATTTAGTGGTCCCTTTCCAGCTATTATTAAATCATATTACAAAATAACGCGATGGTATTATTTAGTAAAGACGGATTCTATACATCAGGGCGTCGCAACCAGCCATTCCCGACACATTAGTAATTCACGGAAGTGGCAAAGAAATAACTTCTTTTCCACTTTGTCAATAATAATAAAACAAGGAGTTCCATTGATTTTATGCATAGTGTACACGGAGATAAGTAATATCATTGACAATTTTGTAAACTACCTAAGTTTTCATGTAGGTATTAAAAATAATTACTAATATTGTGTACAAACAAGGCATGCAAAGTACCGGTGCCGCATATAGTATCAAACTATGTTTTATGTGCTTGCGTGTCTCATGCACAGCGTGTTACGTGCATATGGAAACTTCAGGTGATTGTTTTGTTAAGAATTAAAATATATATTGTCAACTAACTAACCGACGATCCCGTACTCACAAGCGGTATCGAGCCTAAACGTCTTAATAGAGACTTTGCCTCCTTATGCGTGTTCGACCGCTTATATAATGCGTTATGTTCCGAGGTATTGTTCACTGCTCGCCATCGAGAGGGAGTTCATACTCACACACTGAAACCTAAATAGCCCCGTATAGTGCGGTTCCAGAGGAATTTCCTCCCGCGTACACTTCGTTGGGTTGTTTGCCACCATTTTGCTATAAAAAAAACTTACTACTACTAAACACATTACAGATTTAAAGTAATGTGCTATTAGGGAAAAATTGTATATACTCGTATAAACAACGTGCTGGGCCCTGTTATCATTGCTTGTTAAATGTCAAATCAAATTGTTATCGCGTTATCACTACGCCTTCGGAGACCATAGGGCTCAGTGACATAGGTTAGGTACACTCACAATAAAAACAAAGTAAAAATGGTCGCGTACACCCCCAGTCAATCCGCGTCCCAGTCAATCGGCGTAATACAGAACATCGTCGACCCAGGCACGTCCTAGAACCCTCCCGACTCATTGACGCTGGCTCTTCAAGCCTTGCGAGAGGCAGCATCTGTGCCGCCATCCCTTAGTTAGTCCATACTTCGCAGCTTGCTGCACATGTACGAGTAGGCCCCATCATTTCAAGGCCGGACCCACTTTGGCGTACCGAGCCTTCTTTCGCGCATATGTCCTCTTCGGAGGGCAGCGCTGACGTGCCCTCTCCTGAGGGTGCGCCAACCATTCCATTCAAGCCGTAGGGCCATTAGGGCCAAGGCTAGGCTGAGTTTAGTCGGTAGGTCTGTGTGGTCGAGCCGCCTCGACAGCATCCAGGAGTCCGACATAATCAACGCATCCCTGCTTGCCTGTTGCGTTGGTATCCATGAGGATTCTCAGCCTCCTCTCCTGAGGAAAAAAAAATGGTCGCGTACAGGTTGGTCAGTTATTGTCGTGTCAGTCCAGCCACCACGTTGTAACTAACTAATGTCTACTAGGGAGCGCCTGCGGGCAACATACGCGAAACATGTTTTTGGCGTAAACTACAGTCTCTCAAAACAGTTGGCCAATAGATTCACTGGGTTTTATTTCACAGAATAAATAGATGTGATATGGTGCATACCTGGACAACTGACACATGTATCTCTGTGAAAAATTAATGGATGTCTAGGAAGGGTGGTGGCTGATGACCGCTTTTATACGATCAGGATTGATGTTAGGAAATATAGATTACAAATCAAACATTCAACAAACTCTGACGCCAATAAACACTTTTAAAGAGAATTTCTAGGAAATGGAAAACCCGAAAATTCCGATTTTTTACCGTTCACTTTAGCAATTAACTTTTATTATTAGTTAATTCCTTAAATCTAGCTTTTTCGGTACCTATTAGATTCTTAGACAAAAATCAATCTAACAAGTAAAAGAATGGAAGGGTTTAGTTTTGCGATAAGGTTATTTCTACATTCGATATACGTATTTATGTATATATTTTTAACCTTAAGGAAAAGAAATATGATTAGTCCTTGGTAATGAAAAGGTCGAGAACCACTGTGATAAATTGTGAATTCTATCTGATTGAAAAGATCATTCTACAAATGTTATAAACGAGAAAATTTGTATGATTGTATGTTCGTACCTCTATCACGTAAAAACTAGTGAATGGATTTCAATGAAACCTTATAATAATATAGCTTATACTTCAGAATAATACATATATTACAATTAAAAAGATATACAGCATGCTAATATAAGTTACCCGAAATACTAATCCTGCGCAGGCAAATAGTTTCTTTAGTATTTGTCGGATCAATTTTATTATTCCTGTAATAATATTTTAGTTATTTGATCATGATTCAATTTGCCATTAATAAACTATTCTGCCTCCGAGATCCACGTCACAAAAAAGGTTCGCACACAGGAAAACACTAGTGAGGAGTCAATAATTCATTTAAAACTGGGCCACCTAGAAATTATGAAATTTACACGAGTAGAAGAAAAAAAAAATATTTTGCTGTGAGAATAAATTCCCATTATAAAGTAATATTTAAAATTACATTAAATTTATAACAATAGAGACACAATAATAATATTTTCGCATAAATTGATTCTCCTCAGCTTAAATTTTAATTTATATTATCTCGGCGCAAGTCTATGAACTTTCTCGCTCCCTTAAGGGCCTACTTTATAACGCTCCAGTGTGAATTGACTGTTGTTTCGTGAATCTCACCGCTTCTTAATTAACTTTTCCAGTTTCCAATAATCACTTTGTGTTAGGTACCAAAGAATAATTTAACTAAGTAAAGGTAATTATAATCAGAAATATATTATATTCAGTTTGCTTTTCTCTTGTTAATTTTGATTCTTATTTATATAAAAGTAAGTGCGGTTACTGTGAGATGAAGAATGTGTAGGTTGGGCAGTGTTTATTGAGATGACGTATAATAACTATTAATAATATAATATAATAGAACGAGTCATGAAACTAATTATTAAATACGATTTTAATTGTTGCGGTCTTTGTTCCGGCGCAAAATAATAATATTTTATGGTATAATAAAAAAAAATCCTGATAATCTTTATTTTACACAAATAATGAATAGTCTTTGAAAGTTTAAATGTGTGCTTGAGTTAGTATGGTTACTTACTACCTAATTTGACAACTTTAAGTTGTCAAATCAGGCATTGTTTAGACAACGCTACAATTTTGTTTTTGTTACCAACGTGCCGTGTACCTAAACCGTTATCGCTATAAGCAGGCAACTAGGATTGTCACTAAAACTTCTTAATTATTCCTAAACTGAATTCCATGAAGTCAACATAATGTATTTTTATGAATTAATGTAATTGATTTCCACGAAGAATAAATTAAAATACACTACCGCTCAAAAGTATTTGGCCACTTGCATTTTGTATGAGCTATAGACACATTAAAAATATATATTTATTAGGTTTAATTGTCATGAGTCCAAACTTAAAAAAAATGTATTATTGTTATCTCAAAAAAATGCTAATAAACAATTAAAATATTTATGAAGTAGTTTCATCAAAATATATTTTAGTAGGTAGTGTATAGTTTATTTACCTTTTGCTGATGTGACGTTCATTTCCATAAATGTCAGAATTAGAGAGTAGTCCTGACGATCCGATCCCGAGCAAATTCACCAATTGTCATAGGAAGGTCCTCGAAACGTGACCGTTTGAGCTGCCCGCCTTGTTCCCACAAAATCGGGGAATTTCCCCGGATGGAGAGCTTAAGCGGTAGCTTCAGTTTTATCGGCCATTAAACTCCAAGATGATCGCTCCTCAGAACTTTATGAAGTTTGCTCGTAGTTTATTAATGAAATTCGTGCTGTGAATGATTTTTGCTTTTGATAAAATCAAATCAAACATGAAACGTGTTGACGATTAATGTTCTCATGAAAAACCTGACTTGAGGGGCGATGATAAACCTGGTAATTGGTATTGTATCGATGTAATAATATATATCTTGATATGGAGCCGATTTTATCTGCATTCAGTATTCATTAAGTCATCGGCCGATCGATCTTGGGATATTTTCAGTTGAATCGATTAAGTTCACTCACGTCTTCGTCACCCTCTCGACGCTTCTTTCAGCGTGCATGTAGGTTTAGTTAGTATATAAAATTGCTCTCCACGGTTACTTTTAAGAAGCATGTTAAAATTTTTATTTAGTGATACAAAAATTAGACATATCTAAGTTTTATATGTGGCATATTGTGGCATGTCGCCGAACACAGTTATTAAATCTTTATACATATATATCAGTATCATATCCTCTTTTTAACTTTATATACCTATTAGTATAATTATATTTATTGAACGCACTTTGATTTATTTATTCGTACTCGGTTTATTGATACTTTAAAATAATTGTGAATCTCGATTGTTATGGCCTAAAGTGGTTTTTATATTTATTATTTTCTGGAATTAGTTTTTTCGGGTTTTAGACATTTATTTTTGCTCAAAACGAATTAACAATTCACTAGTATGAGAAAAGTTACAAAGTAATTAAAAGACCTGCAGAAAACAAAGAATAATTATGTAGGTAGGAGTAAAAAAAAAAGAAACTATCGTTCGCTTCACTCAGCTGGATGGTGTACGTTGCCTTGGCGAGACTGGACTGGCTTTTATCTACTCAATTTGTAAAGCTCTACTCACTCAAAGATGGCTGAAAATCGGTTATTTACTTAAATTAGGCAAATATTTAGTCGAGTCTTGGCCTTCGCAGTATATTTATAATGTTTAAATATGTATATTTTTTTCTCAATTTTTATCATTGTTTTACTAGATATATATGTGTATTTTGCATGCAATAATAAACGCTTTATCTATCTATATATCTAGTTCATCTATCGCAGTAACTCCATAGGAGTTCATATCGCATATAATTATATACTGTATATATAAAAATAGCCCGGCAACTTCATGTCAAGACACGTACTTTGAACTACGAAAACTACAACGGAGATTGGAAACGGAATACCAACACGCTTCATTGCACACGTCATGACGTCACCGTGAAAGAAAGAAAAGTTATCTTAATTCGAACGTGTCCGGATAGGTACGCGCTGGACCCGTCAAAAGTAAGGTGTGACGTTGCTTCCGGCATCTTCAAATGGTCAATCAGAATCAGGATTAGTAATAAAAAAAACCAGTCTCAATATTTCAAAAAAGACTCATGTGAACTGTTAACTTACAATTACGTTACTTTTAATTTATTTTATTTAGAACTATTATTTTAACTATTACTTTATTTAGAACTCAACACCATCCAAACGGCAATTCACATACTGATATGAATGACATTTAATATTAATAATAATAAGCCCTCAGGGCAGCTTGTGGCGAGCTGACGGTGATTTTTTTTTCCCACGGGGGATGGTAGTGAAGCCTCATAGGGGGCGCGACACCACAGTGGTCGCTATGACAACCCCCTGGTGCTTGGACGACCTCGCACCGGATACCACCCGCAACCGGTCTACGGCGGATGGTTATGTTGGACTCTAGCAGAGGGCCAGCCTACCAACTAAACACTACCTACAGCCTTTGGTCGGGCGGAAGGCCGGGAATCCTATCGGCTTGAACTAACGCTCCCGCCCTCCAGAACGGGAGCGGTGCATAAGCTGACGGTGAGTTGAAACACTAAATATACAATTATACTGACATCATGACGAAATGCTCTACGAAAACGTTTGCCACCTCTCTCTGATATGCCTTAGCCAGCTAGCCAGAATGGAGGCAAAAAAGGATACTCAAAGGATAAAAGTGTAATATAATATCATAACGATAGTGTCACCTCGTTTGGTACCTCAGACTACTCCTATGTTTCCTCTTCACATCCTAAACCGCTCATAACATTGCTGTCCTTTTCTCTGGGGTATATTTAGTAAGAGGCTAATATGCTGTATTCAATAAAATAACGCGAAAGTTAGTGACTGGTGTTAACTCCACAGTCCGGTTCCCATTATTATTAAAATCGAAATAACGTCTCATAAACGTTTTGACCTGTAACTAGAATAGTTGTTGTGTCGATGCACTGGAACTTTTCTGATTATAGGTCTTAAAATAGCTGAATACCGCCTATAACTGCATAGTTAATAGCTAATTGTGCAGATAGAGACTAAATCTAGTTATTTATCCAGTGGGATGCCTAGTTTTACCTCGATCGTCTGTTTGGTTACTATCGTATACATATTATGGTCGCAAAATAGCAGTGTTATCATTGCTTAGTTCTGGTGTCAAGGGTAAAATAAGCAATGCAATGACTGTTTCTTAATATCTTATGTCATATATAGACAAAGTACACTGTGGTTTGTGTGAATTATAGATTTTCTTCGAATTACGCAGGAAGTATATTTATTACCAGCTGTGCCCGCGAGTTCGTTCGCGTGGAATCGTAATTTTAGGTAGCATTTTTAATGACTGAGAGTGTTATAAACGTAAGCGAAGACAAATATAATCCGAAAGCTTAGAATTTCTAAGCTATCAGGAGTTACACGTGTTATTGTGAGTCAACCATAAAAGATAGACATATGCTGACGTGAGATATTTATAATATAATTTTAAGGATAACATTTCCGCTATACACGATTAACCATTAAGTAGCTTTAACCATTAAAATTGCACACGCGACGGAAGCTTAAAAAATATAGTAACTTCTCCCGTTTTCCCAACATTTCCGTTCACTGCTCTGCTGCTATTGATTGTAGCGTGAAGAAAAGTATACTATAACCAGTTCAGGCGTATATTTTTTTTATTTATATTTATTTATTTCTCACCAATATATAAAATGTACAAGTAATTATACATGTAAACAGTGACGTTTTCGTGGGTTGATACCTGAACTAGGAAGGATCCTGTGTTATCAACCCTCCATCCCATAAATGGTCCATAATCTAAATAACATATAAAACGCAAGAATTAATTGAATATTTTTCACTGTGAGGGTAGTTAGACACATCTCATTCAACAAGCAACGCGCGCAATACAATCCATTTGCTACCGCCCGTAGAGTATGAAAAATAATTGTACCAAGTTTCTTTAAAATCCGTCGAGTAGTTTTTGTTTCTATAACGGTTATACAGACAGACAAAAATTTTACTTTTTATTTTACACTTTTGGCATCAGTATCAATCCCTAATCATCCCCTGATAGTTATTTTGGAAATATATTTCATGTACAGAATTGACCTCTCTACACATTTATAATAGGTATAGATAGATAGATGACTGTAACACCGTCAGTTGTGGAGTTTGCTTGTTATTTTATATGCTTATTTTTGCCATTAATATAGTGCGAGTTGAGAGAAAAATCATAATTTTTTGAATTACATATAAAATGTATTACATTAATGTGTTAATATATTAATATAACACATGAAACTTATTCGAAATTGTCTTTATTTGCTACAAACGCTGAGGCGAGTTCTTCATTCTTCATCTTTCCAATTTTATGGATTGTCTTGTGGAAAAAATAGGCAAGCCCTAAATCTATAATTAGATATCATAATAAAGATGATACCGAACTGATATTATTCAAAATTCATTTCCGCAATTAGCAAAAATGATGATTGAAATATGATAAAATTTGTAAGGCTTTAAATTAGTAAAAGGATTGGCGTCCATTGTTTTATGATTCAACAACTCATAAATAATACTAAACTGTCTAGACTTCGCCGAAATATTTCTGTTGAATTTTCGCTCGCGTTAAGTGCTCAATATTTCAACGTCTATTTGCACCATCCAAAGTTTAAGAATATTATTAATTATTCTGTTATAATTTTACATTTCAGAAAATGAACTTGAATGAAAAGACTATGTTGCAGCAAAAACCCTTTATTGACTGAACGGAACTTAACTTAACATTCAGTTCAGGTGTAATACTAATAAAGTCTTTTATAGTAAAACCCAAAGTTTCTTTAAATTTCCATTACACGTGTTATCTCTAGAGATCGGATAATTGGATGCATATTTACCTAAAGTTAGTTTAAGACAAAGTATGGAAACGGCTTTTTATTGTTTTGTTAAATAAAAATCCCGGGATTGCGGAATTGGATAGCCGGATGCTTATTTATTTACCTAATTTAGTTTTTGACAAAGTATGGAACTGTCTTTTTATTTTATTTCCATAAATAAAAATCCCGGAATTCCGGTACTGTAGAACATTTTGGTAATGCAAATCTAGTCGGTAATATGAGCTTAAAAACGACGTTACATGAAGGTTAGTTTCAGTTCCCCGTGTGATTTGTGAGGTATATAGAGTTTTAGAGGAAGAAAGTCGAGTGTTAAATAAAACAATAAGTATACAAAACTTTATAGCATATAATTTCAAGTATATGCAACAATTTACTTTTAATATTTTAAGTACATGCCATAAACAACCTTCTCTGAAGCGTACAAATGTGAGCTTATAAATACCACGTGCTAATTTAGTAATTTTCAAACAATATCACTACGTTAAATTTGCAGTCCCGTATTTTCCCGGGATTTTTATTTAACAAAATGTATTTTAAAAAGCCGCTTCCATAATTTGTGAGCCAAAAATTAACTTTAGGTAAATATGCATCCGATTATCCGATCTCTAGTTATCTCTTATCTCTTTACTTGAATAAGTATTTCAGCAGATAAAGTAGGCTCTTTGATGACGAGCTATGCTGGCGACTTAACAGAACCGTCAACACCCAACGCACAAACGAGGCCAATCCCGCGCACGGCTGCCTGTAAATATTTTTACAGGCAGCCGTCGCAAACGCCCAAATTGACGCGATGAATCGATCGTGGACGCATACGGGCCTATCTCGAGTGTTACACTGTCGCGCTTGTTCTGTTTGATCACTGATCGATTTGCTGAATAATATCCCGATGTACTTATATGTATATATTTTTATTGTTGTAAATTTGTATATGTAAACTAAGTTTATATGTTTGTAAACTCATTTTGTACTTTGTTTTTGTATAATTTTTTCCCAATTTTTCAGATGTGAAGACCGCCTTTGTGAGTCTTGTACTTACTGCATTTTTAATGTATACTAAATAAATATATACTTCACATATCAAAATTGAATTTCGTTTGTTTAAGCGTCATCAGTCTGAGAAGATGATCCTTGTTCTTTGACTACTGGGAACACTATTTGTAAGATTTTTTGGTCAGAGGTCAAATTGTTACTTCCTACAAGGTGGCCGAAAGTTATTGGTCACAATAGTAAATATACATTATGTTTACCTAGCACTTTACCAACCATCGGTCTGTTTCAGTAGAACAGATTAACATTGAGTAGTACACTTTATGCAGTATACGTTAAGTTCCCACGATTTATCTCACACCTATTTTCCTGTTACGTCGGCAGCTCGCGTTTTACGATCTCGTGTATTTACATACAAACGAACACAGCCGCTGTCGAAACACAAATTACAATAAACTAATTTCGTACATTTGTGCAAATGAAATCCATCCCTAAATCAGTGTTCAAATTGACGCGGGGAACATTTGTTTTTTATTGCTAATTCTTTTCGAGTAATTTTTATTCGTGGAAGGAGACTGGATATTAACGTCAAATGAGAGATCGGATTTTTGTTTGTTCTTTCCTGTAACTCTGATGAATCTCCTTGAATTTTGACACTTGAAATTGTTAGTTTAGAAAATAATGTTTATATAATTTAGCTACAAATAAAATATAAATCAATAATATCCTGCTATTATTAAATAATTAGAGATATAGATATAATTATTGAATAGATTGATAAAAGATTCGATGCAATTTTAATGCTTTAGCAATTGATATATTATTTATCCTTTAGTGTAGTAGTTCAAAGATGGCCAGTGATAAAAAGTTAACTTAGTAAGAGTTGAAAAAAATAGAGTCTTAGAAGTCTGCTGCCCCAGAGTTTTGGTGCCACATGCACATCCAGAAAGGTCATTGGGTCAAGGAATGAATATGTATTTATTTTTTTCTACACTAATATTATAAAGAGGAAAGATTTGTATTTTTGTATGTAACGAGTAAACGCAAAAAGTACTGGACCGATTTTAGTAATTCTTTTTTCATTTGAAAGGTACATTATCACTGAGTAACATAGGCTATAATTAGTACTAGATTACTATAGAAAATTCTTATTAACATCAACCGAAGGTGTAAAAAAATTTGCCATAAAATGTCTTTCATCGCATACACTGCGAAGAGTATTAATGATAGGACAGAAAAATGTTCGCGAGACTAAATGTCTAACTATTGTAGTTACATTACTATAACAACTTTTTTACATTTAATTATCTATAAATAAGTAGAAAGAAAAAAATGCCACTTTACAAATCTTTTTGACAGGACGAAGTCTGTCGGTTCTGTTAGTATCTAATATGTTGACAAGCAAGCGGACTGTCCACCTGATGGTAAGTGGTGGCCTAAATGTAGTTCCTGTAAGATTCGCAGCTTATCTGCAAGAAAAAGTGTACCTTATCATCATGTGACATAAGATGTAAGGTTACAGTAATTTCACTGGCTGTCTACCTTCACACCGGAACACAGCAATGCGGAGGTAACAAAGTAGGCCGTAAAGACCCTGGCATAGAGTCTTTCTCCGGTTACTGACTGTGTCACAGATATCCTTTTTAATATTATAATTATGAAAGTATCTATATACGTATGTCTGTTGCATTTTAAAATCGATTGTATCGATTTCGATTAAATTTTTGTGTTACCATTCCGTTCAAGCCATAAGGCCACTAGGGCCAAGGCTAGGCTGAGTTTAGTCGGTAGGTCTGTTGGATCGAGCCGCCTCGATTCACCAGGAGTAGTCCGACATAATCAACGCATCCCTGCTTGCCTGTTGCGTTGGTATCCATGAGGATTCTCAGCCTCCTCTCCTGAGGAAAAAAAAAATTTGTGTTGCGTTAGAATGAGAATCAGGTATGATTATTTTTACCTAGCCTTTTTAGCTGAACGGATTCTGTTGTAATTTGGTATTGCGACAGTTTGAGATCCGGAGTAGAACATTATATAATTATGATGAAGGGAAAATTTCTTTCAGACCGAAAAAAATTATATCACGCGTCGAGGCTGCGGGTAGATCTTGTAATTAATAAATAAGTTATAGGCTCATCATATTACACACAAAGCTTATTGTATTAAGCTAAAATATTTTAAATCCTTTAACCTCCAACAATTCCTGTTTCATTGTGGTAATGACTATTTATTTTTACATTTGTTACAGTCCCCTGAACTTGCCTCGCGCTTGCCATTTTGCTATTATGCTGAGAACGGCTACTGCTTAGTTTTCATTTCACGGTTTTTTCATCCCCAGTTACTTTTAGCTTAATGCGGTTATAAGCATAAAAGCATTCTAGCGGAACCATTTCGTGCTCAGTGTAACGATTTTTATAGTTGGGTTACATTTGTAGTAGCCACATCGTTGGCGTATAGATAGATATGGTATCAATACATTGATATAATCTATCGTCATGTAACTTGACCACGTAAATACAATTTCTAAAAATAAATTACAATATAGAAATATAACTAGGCTTATTACTAGTGATCAACGATTGATCTGTCTGTTCGCTACCGCGATTGGAGCTCAAAGACACCTGTGCTGGTCCTCATTGTGACATTTACATGGAGAGTTGCGACATCGGGACTTCTTGGGGGACTCGGACTAATTGTGTTTGGATTATGTAAAATATATATGGGATAAGGGTGCCAATGCACTCGTAACATGCGTCTGTCTGTTTGTCAAGTTTAGTGTTTAGTGTTTTTTGACATTCATGATAGTACTTCCCGTTGAACTGTAAGTGGTATAAACTGTTACAGTATTTATTAATAATACTAGGTCGCGATATTTTGTTTTTACAATTATTTATAAAGTAACATATGGATAGCGTTGTGGGCTACACAATTAAAAACTTTTATGTTGTTACTTTTTATTTATTCCCATTTTGTAGCCGTTTGCAGTTCCTTAATAATTAAAATAAAATAACAAAAAAAATGTTTGTGTGCACACAGCAATACGTCAAACTTTCATGTTTACCTTGAGATTTTCGTAATACAAATGCAAAGTTTGACGTGTTTTTAGAGAAATAATTACCTATTGCTTCTTTTGTTCTCCCTATTTAATTATAAATTTTTCTTGGTACTATGGTTGGCATTTTTCCTCTATAACTAGTGCACTTTTAGGGCATATTGTTATCTTATTAAGTGATAATAGCAATATAGTGTCATTATATTTCATTTTTATTATGTTGGCGCTCTCTCAGGTTACATACTTGTAGGTTATAAAACGAGTAAGACTAAGTATTATTAACTTTAATGAGAGTAAATTAGATCTATAATGATTTTAGTGTAAGATCAAGGCTTGTGGCTATAAGTATATGACAAATTGAAAATGAATGCCTCAACTCGATGAACAAAGAACCTAGCGAAAATAAACTGTCAGTCTGAATAGAAAACACATAGCAGTTTCTTTTTCTATTGAAATGTGATAGGAGAAAATTAACTGTCACAAACAAGACCGCGTCACAGAAAGTTGCGAGAGTCGTTGCCACGGCAACGTATCTTACGGAGTTGCCTTCACAATACGCTGATTATGTCCGGAAGTTTGTGATGTAAAGAAAAACTTTGAACATTGAGACTTTTGCTGCAAACATGTCTTGGATTCTTTATATTGCAGTTGCAGTTGCGAACAGATGCATATGAAATGAGTGTGGAGAAGTGAACGAAAAAGAATTCCTATTTCAAGTTCTGGAGAACTAGTCAAGTATCATAATGTAAAATATCTTTGAAATTATATAAATAACGCGCCTAGCAGTTATATTGATGGTGCAGAGATAATACATTTTCTACGACTACCAGCATAACTACTCGCTCCTGGGACTTGGTAAATTCTCTACAAAATAGTCTGTATTGTTAACAATGTCTCCAGGTAAGTGGGGAGGCAGGTCCGACTACTTGGAGACCTCCGCTTCTTCTACTGCAAACTGCAGGTGAAGAACCAACATCCACTTTGGGAACGGTGGAGGATCAGCTGTTTTCACGTTGATCCCTGTATACAACCCTAAGAAATTTGTAAGTACAATGGTTGTTATTTCTTAATGGCTTCCTACAAACATTGTCTTTCGCTAATCATCGGATTTCTAAACAGTTATTAATGTTATTTGTGTAAAGTATTGTATTGTTTAAATTTGAACGTCATATATATTTATATCAAATTATCAGCTTGATAATACTAGTTTTAAAAATGACAATACTTTCATACAACTATCGATACCCCTTTAAATTCCATTTAACTCTTTTTTGTTTTTGATGGTAGCCTACCTACAGCTCCAGCTCTCCGGCTATCGACTTTTTCTGTACCAACTTTAATTTAAATTGATTTAGTAGTTATGGCATGAAAATGCGATAGAAAGAAAGACATTTTTTCAATTAACATAATAGTAAAGATGATAAATACATGGAAGAATTGTAATTTTATAAAGGTTTTGTAACTTACATCGTAGCAAGTGGAACACCGTGATCTCTGCCCATGGGAAGGAGCCGTGAGTATATGTTACATTACTACAAATCTAGACTGCATGGTTATATTCCTTTCTACACTTTTCTTCATTCACTTTATAATCAAATATCACATTAGATAAATATTTCACAGACATACATTAGCGTAGCTTATTGTTTTGATTCGTGAGTACTTTAGCAATGGCTTATGAAGATTGAGTTTAGTCATCCGCGCTAATCTCGTTTAATTTAAATAGTTCAAAAAATAAATTGAACAAAAATTTTATTTGTTGTTCTAGCGTTCGTTCCTCGAAAATCTGAGAATATCTATTTTTTTTTAATTTAGTACTAAATAACCTCACAAAACAGTTCTATATCACTACCATAGTATAAAACAAAGTCGCTTTTTCTGTCCCTATATCCCTATGTATGCGTAAATCATTAAAACAACGGAACGAATTTTGAAGCGGTTTTTTTTAGTAGATAGAGTGATTGAAGAGGAAAGTTTATATTTATAATAACATCCATTAAATAGTGGAGAACTACTGTTATCGACGTGACAACGTCTTAAATTAGGTTGCGGCTGGGAGTCACTTATGAAAAAGTGTAACGCTCGGTAACGTTACGATGAGTCACCGAACGAGAGAGAGGCCCGCCGAATGCCTTGCGTCTCTCTCCCACTCAACTATGATCGGTCTGCCGCGCGCGCAGCACTAGAGAATTAGGCGCATTGAATCGGCGCATGCTTGTGTCTCTGTCTTTGTCTTTCTCGAACGTTCTTGGCGTTGGAAAAAACAAGAAAGCGTCATAATACAAGTTCACACGTGTGGTTAAAGTATCGTCAGCTGTGTCTGTAGTGAAAATGTGGAGTGCTTAGATTCGTCATTTACAACAACTACAACAATAAAGGTAAATAATTGTACACTGATATTTCATTATCGTAAACTATGATTGATTGATTAATTGTTAGATTGACACAAAAGTTGAGAAACTGAGTTTTTTCATTCAATTCCTTGTTCCTATTGTGCAATTTAATTATATTCATATCAATAAATATTCTACCGAGAAAAAGACGTTGTCACGTAAAATCTTCGCCCGTAAAACCGACTTTTTTTTGGAGTTTCTAATGTGATGTCGTAAATAATTACATGCGTGTTTTATTAGTTTTTTAAACTATAATGTATTATATACAACGTTCGCAGCTATTCTGTACCCGTGCGAAGCCGGCGCGGGTCGCTAGTCTATGTATAAAATCTTTATCGCACCGTCTATACAAAATGTTCGCATCGGACGGAGAACGGTAGGCAGTCCATTCCTGATTTCCGTTTCACACGTTTGCCGCAAACTCAAACCCGCAAAACCACAGAGTAAATCCCTCGCCGCACCTTGGTCGTTAACACGCTAAATCTACAAAGGACATTTGGCTACAAGCTACAACACGATTGCAATTGCACACGGGATTTCCCGCTGTTTAGTGAGAACGCTAAGGCGAATGAGACAGGTGTGAACGTTTTAAAATCGAGGAAGCTTAGTGCCGACATTAGTCTGTGCTTTCTCGAGCGGGATTGCTTTTAGTGTGCTGTTTTCTGATACGGGCAATTGCATAATATATCGCGTTAAGTGCTAAAACTGTTTTAAATATCTTGGCAACGCTTTGATTGTTGGAATATTTATAAGAATATAGATTATTGTATAAGAGTTCAGCAGTCTTATACAATAATCTTAACAAAGATCTAGATATATATGGCAAAGTTCATAAAGAGTGCAGGAAAATAGTACAGAAGTGGATATAATCTAAAGACTACCTAGAGGTCGAGAGATTGTTAGGCTAAACAAGCTATTTATCATTATTATTGACTAATGTGTTATTATTATGTTTGGTTATTTGCGACGTTTATTTTTAATTTAATTTTACGTTGTGAAATATATCATTAAGATTGTAATTATGAAGAGCGAAGTCTCCTAACACAGGTCCATAAAACTTAAAAGGAGGCTCCTGCCACATTTGTACCTAATTCTAAGAATTTAAAGAAAATAAACTTTTTTGTATTTTGTAATATGTGAGTTTATGTGTTAATAAGACTGTACACAGTAAGAATGCAGACAGCTAATATTTTGACTGGTCCTTTAAAGGATAAGCAGGATGTAGCAACTACTGTTGATTGTAGTAAAATATTACGGAAGTTTTAATTTACCGAAAGGACTCTATATTAGGGTTATCTGCTAGGCTACCAGACTTAACCTATTTCTGCTGGTAAATAGCAGTGTTTATCGTAATTCGATCATAAAGGGTAAGATAGGCAGTGAAATTAGTGAGTACTGAGACTTTACACTGTAGTTTTTTGTAAGGGCTTACAATTAGATGTTTGTTTGTCAACATACCGCATAAAAAAGCAAATACCGATTCCATCGCTGACCTAACTATGTCAAAGACTTAATGTCTATCGATACAGAATTTCAGCATACAGCAATTTTCGATAAGCAACATTTGACACCTAAGATTTATGTACTCGATTTAAAGTCGATAATTTTAACAGATATTATGTCTTTTGACATTTTGCGGCTTTTGTCAAACGAAAAACACCATATCACATGGCAGGATGGAATACGGGCCTCCCGATTTGAAGACCACTGTATTTTTTTATTCTTTTTTTTTATGGCCACACACCTCATGGTTAAGTCGGCAAAATATTGACTAATAATAAATATATCAAATATAATAAAAAGTACAGTAAATATCTACCCTAAATTACATTTTAGTTTTGTTCTTATTTACCTAGCTTTACTGTTTGAATAATAATTCTTTTATATTATAATATAATAAACTACAATAATTCTTTAGCAACCTGATCGCAGAGACAAAAATTATATCATAACAAAAATTCTAGAGGAACAAAAATAAAGAAAAAAGTTTTTTTTTTTTTGTTACGCTGAGGAAAATGAAAATTGATTTGCTGGCCCCACATAACCACATAACCAACGGCTGCGGCGAGCCGGTGGTTATGTGGGGCTCTCCTCCCCAGAAGAGTTCGGTTCGACCTGGCCTCAATCAGAGTGACTGGAAAAGAAAACTTAATAACCTGACACTGTGTTTTGTAGCAAAATTGGAACTGAGGCAATCATGTATATAAAAAAAGAGATTCTCCCTTGAATTACCCGTATCACTCAGTAGTTCTCTTCTAAAGGATTGGTTCCAACCACATTCAAGAAATAGATGTAAATGATCCTCTTCACGATCAAGAACACTGTCATTCAAAAGACTAAATGGTTCAAATAAGAATAACTTAAAATTTTTATAAGACATCTCATCATCATCTCCTTATTCATCAAAATTTAAATATATAAAGACGCTAAATCACTCACTGACACGTGAACCATTTTTGGCGAGTAGGAGTTTCATATGATGAAATAATAATAAGTAGATCGTATGGATGGTGCGTGGAAAGTGACCTATCATAGTGTGGTATTCATGTGCCAGATAACGTTTCGACCAGTGTAGTACACATCTTCGGGGCAGCTCAGGCGAGGCATCGATATACTGCGGCACCAAGTATTTCCAACTAGCTTTTGCCCGCGACTTCGTTCGCGTGGACTTCAGGTTCGTCCTGTCCAGTCTAGCAATAAGTAAGAAATACGGTAACTAAGCACTGCAGAGCCCTAATCATAGGCCTATAGGTAGCTACTGCAGTATGCTCCTATAAACAGATACAACAGACAATTTGCAATGTAAGCGCAAAAAATATGTTTTTTTTACGACCTCACATTAGAAACCTCAAAAATTGTAGCCTATGTGTTATTCTGATGTATAAGCTATATTGTGGTAAAGTTTCATTAAAATCCATTTAGTAGTTTTTACGTGAAAGAGTAACAAACTTCCATACTTACAAACTTTCGCCTTTATAGATAGTACTATACTTCGATAGTAGTAGGATATGCTTGAGGCAGTCGTAGACCTACAGTTTCTGTTTTGCCTTAACGAGGGTAATAATTTATAATGTCAGCAGCGTATCGCACATATTTTATTACATTACCATACTCTCATTCAAGCCTCTAAAATAGTATTTTCCATTCAATATTTTTACATAGTGTCTTAGAAATATATTTAGAAATTAATTGAGTTAGTACATCATTCAAAATTGTGTTTAATAATTTTCTCTATACCTACGCAAAATTTATCAGTTTACGACTGCCTTTTCAACATTAAACAACATAATCAAATCATCTGTAGAATTGTTTGATATTGAGATATGTTTATGTGGATTCGAATTTGATACATTTACATAAAACCGAATGAAAAAAAATCATAGGCTTTTTCACATCCGAACGTAAACACGATTTTATTTTTATAAATAATTGAGTTTGATGAAGGGTTGAAATTGGGGTCGACAAAGGCGAAGCTTTCAAAACGTCAAGGAGAACGTCATTTATATTTGTTGTACAAATATGAATAATAATTTCATTTATTTAAATATTTATAAGTCATGGGACTATTGGAATAAAAATTTGTATTTTAATTAAATATAATACTGTTCAATCAATATCCTAAAAATTGGTACCTCTTCCATCAGAAATATTACAGGAATGATTCACATAACGATAATGACGATAATGAGCCCGCGATCATCGTCCGGATTTCGTTGGAACTCGACGCTCCGTACCCGACGCATCAGGGACACACCTTTTAAGCATCAGTTTGACATACTGATCTAATCTTGAACCTACGAATATCCCCGAAGCGCTACAGAAACAAGGTAGCCTCAACAGCACCCTGAACGAGTTACTATATTGAACATGAAGGACGCTATAGGATTTTTGTTTTTTAAGATAGTTTCTTTTTTTAATATTTTGTTTCTTTTTTTTTTCATAAAGGTTCCTGATATTGGTTTTGTAGGTAGATATATATTTTTCTTTCTTTCTGTAGTTGTAGGTGAAATTTTAGTTGTGTTGTGTTTATTCTTTCTAAACTTACGTAAGGTAGGATTGATTCCGTTTATTTTTTGTTGAAGTCTGTTAATAAAAACTTCCCTATCTCAAAAAGCACGCAACCGATTTCGATGAAACTTGCGAACGAAATTGAACAATACCTAGTAAAACAAAAAAAAATAAATTAGATCGGACTTGTAGTTCCGGAGATATATATATGTACATACATTTAGAAATTTGGCATGTGATGCGGAGGGATGAAAGTCATGTCACAAAGCGAATGGTGAATATGAAAGTGGAGGGATACACGGGCAGAGGAAGGCCGAATAAAAGATGGATCGATTGTGTGAAGAATGATATAAGAATGAAAGGAGTAAGCATGGAAATGACGGCTGATAGAGAGGAATGGAAGGAAAAGATCTACTGCGCCGACCCCAGATAATGGGAAATGGGCAAGAGGATGATGACATTTAGAAATTTGGCAGATCTGTTCAGACGCTGATATAGACTAACATATACGAAAACTGGGCAGTTCCCGAAATATTTACATTCGAATTGATTACTTCCTTTTTTATGAAATTGGTTGAAAAAGACAGACTATTTGTCCTATCACACAAGTGTTACGAATACAAGTTGAGTTTTGCCATTTGACATAAAATGACTTATTCTTGTTTTAGTACATAGTGGAAAACGGAGACTAGATTAGATTTTAATTCAGTCTTGACACACATAATATTTGTTTGTTTACAGAGTTTTTATTTTAGTTCCATAGTAAAAAAGGTATTCTTTTTTTAACGGGGTTAACTGACCGGAGTGGTTTATTATCATTGCGTAACTGACATGCCTTTTGCGGCTAACCAAATACTTTACGGCAGTGACTGAACCCAAAGCAATTATCCTAAAAACTGACTAGTCCACAGAACATTTCACTAAATAGGTATAGACCACAAAAATGTACTTACTGATTTGGTAATTCTAACAATTATACAATATCTTTTGTTACTCGCTTAAAATATCCTCGTATATTTAAGACATTGCTTAAGTCTCAAAAATAGTGTCGATTTAAAAAAAATATCTAGAAGAATCAAGTGTTACATAAAAATTCTATGTTCCATTGAAAGTTTATTAGAAATGAAACACACGCGTGATAAATAAAATCTAAATAGGTATATGGTAATAAGACTTGAATTTTGTAATAACTAAAAGGTTGTAATGTCTATTACAATTTGTATTGTTCGCTTTTTTAATTATTTTGATATTCATCTAAATTATACAAAAGAAAATCGTTGTGAAGTTGTACCAGTCACGTTTGGTTGGATGTCAATCTTAAAATTTAATCATCCGTAAATGATCCATGTTCAAACAAATGGACACTGGTCCAGCATGGTTGACCAAAGGTTTAATCGCCCTAACATAGGGTAAGCTCGTGCTCCTCGAAGGGGGCATATATCCCCATAAAATATAATTACATTAAGGACTAGATTTAAGAAATTAATTTTGGATTCACAAATCGAGTTTAATAAATAATAATAATAATAAATATTTGTTACACTTACACCAATTAGCCTAGCCCAAACTAAGCTCTGTAAAGCTTGTGCTATGGGATCTAGGGTAATGGATAGACATACATATATTATACTAGCTGGCCCAACAGACGTTGTCCTGTCAAATGTCTCAAATGTCAAATGTCTCAAATGTCACGTTGTCTCACGTTGTCTCAAATGTTTTTAAATAAATAAGTTAGCTGAAAACAATATCTATATGACCGTATTGTGAATCTAAACCATTCTCAAGCCCCCTGGAATACACACAAAAAATTTCATCAAAATTGGTCCAGTCGTTTAGGAGGAGTTCAGTCACATACACACGCACACAAGAAATATATATATTAAGATATATTTATTATTTTTTATAGAAATATATATCAACAACCATGACTAAGGTACAAATTGTTCGCATTCATCACACAAACATCTGCCCCCACCGGGATTCGAACCCGGGACCTCAGAGATGGCTACACCTTGAAACCGGTGTACGAACCACTCCACTATGGAGGTCGTCATATAATAATATTAATTTAGAGAAATCGTTTATTTAATTATATACAGTATACTTTATTTATTAGAAATCCATTGTTAGTTTAAATATCAATATAATAATGCTTAATTACATATTACCTATGCTTACTAAATTAATCTTGGTGATCTTGGCGATCGCCTACGAGCGGGGTGTGAGATACGCGGATGATATAGTAGAGGCTAAACTGCAGAGCCTCGATCACCGACGCAAGGTATGGCCATCTTTTATCGGATGCATTTCGGAGAGTGTGCGATGGAATTGCACCATTTGATTCCAGCATCCCCTTTCCACCTCAGAGGAACTAGACGGCGGTTAGGTTTCCACCCTTATGATGTTGATATACCACCTATACCCACTAAGTGTTTCGCTTCTACTTTCATAATGCGCACAGCAAAGGAGTGGAACTCCCTCCCGCCGGATATTTTCCCTGATAAATACAACCTTTCAAGGCAAGGCATGGACCATCTTCGGCCTCATCGTCACTTACCATCAGGTGAGATTGCGGCCTGTCCTTAATACATAAAAAAAATGTGTAAAGTGATGTAATGGGGCGACGCGGTTGTAAGCCGGCGGGAGGGGTTGATTTGCGTAATCAAAAATTTACGAATACTAGTAATGAATTTATATGCTACATAATGTACGTCAATTGAAAGTTATAATAATAATGTTTTTATTAATAAACACTGAATTACATGGCCCAACACATTTCACAACTATATCAATATTGCAGAAGAAGCTTTCAAATAGGTATCAGCGGAACTCAAACTAGACAAAAGCCTGTATCTTGAGGTTACAATACTATAGTTTTACTCAGACTTCCAAAACTTTCCTAGTTTGACGACAAAGTGACAAAAGAATAACACTATGTAACTAAACAGTACTAGAATTGTAAGTTTCCTCCTTTGTTTCTTTGCTGATGATAATGAAAGATAATGTCATATTACGAGTATATACAATATTGAAAGATAATGTCAACGCATGACAATTACTTTGTAGCCGGCCTAACCATTATAGTATATGACTTAAAAATAATAAAAAATACGAGCATTTTAAAGTTGTCACCATGGCCTCGTAGCACTTTCATTTTGTATATTCAAAGTTTGACGTACGATCGAATTTTACTTTTATAATCATAAACGTGAATTCAATAATTACTATTACTTATTCAATATGAATTAAAGTTAAAATTATCCAATTGCAATATTTAACTCTCGCCGTGCATTCAAAAGAAAACAGCTCAAACTTGTGGCTTAAAAGTTGCCGCAAAATAATTTCTCTGTTCGCAGCGCAGCAAAAAGACGAGGGCGCAGTACGTGCTCGCTTCTGCTCGCCGATTTTAAATTAGCTCCGAGCCGTTTTAATTTTATGCCATTTCCGTTCGATACGGTGTGTGCGGTTATTTAATCAAAGGGCCGTGTTTCTGGAGGGCGACTCTATGTTGTATATACAATGTTTAGGGCATACACATATTTCGTTTTGAGGGATATCTATCTTAGGGGCCGGGGTGGCTACCGTGAGGTGCCAACGCACTTCGACCCATTATGGGTCTTTTGTGCTACCCCATTAGTTCCATTAGTTCCTACTCCTTAATGTCGTTAGACAGTTACTTGACCACCGTCAGTCCAATCAATCGTGCTCAAGAGCCTGATTATGTCCCTTGGTGGCATTACCCTAAAGTCGTTGGGTTTTGGGTATCCAATCCCTATCAACCTTTGCCTACTGCCGGCCAGAGCATCGCAGTTGCACAATAAATGTGTCATGCTCTCCTCCTCGGTCTTGCAGGCCCTGCATAGATTGGTCTCAGTGAGGCCCATCTTGTGCAGCATAGTTCTAGTACCAAAGTGTCCTGTAAGGGCACCAAGCACCAGGCGGGTGTGGAACCTACTTGAGCTCAGTGTGAATCTCAGCCAGTTTTCTGAGCCCATAAAGAGCTTGGCGTGCGTCATTCCCTTCCCTTTTGAGGGATAAGAAGTAGTACTAAATTTTCTCATACTATGAGTCAAAAAATTCATTACTTTAGGAGAACGGGTTTTGTGAGTACCTGTGACATTTCTAAATTTGAAATGTACGTTTGTGAAATTTTACTTATAATTTCAAAATTACAAAGATTAAAGGATATTAATTAAACAAAAACGTTGAATATTTAATATCCTCAAAAGTTTTATGTTCTTCTTAATTTAAAATAATATTATAGAGAGTGACGTTTAAGCCTATTGTATTGTGGTTCTGGCCGAGGAGAATCACCGCGTCACCGCGGTGAGTCAGTAAGACAAACCACCAAAAAAAATATATAATAATACTTTTAGAATAACGATATTGACAGTCTCTCGCATAAAATTTTAAAACATAATTTATTATTTTTATATACATTATACACTCATATACAATATTCTTGTGATTTATATTAAAATTAATTACATAAAATGACCCATGAAATCTCTGTTGCACACAACAGTTGAGTGGTAGAAAATACTGTATGTCAATTAATCCGCAATTTGTACAAACTTATTTGAGCATGCAATAAAGCCATAATTATAAAAGCAAAGGTAACTCTATTTCTCTGTATTTTACGTCTAAACACTACAATGATTTGAATAAAATACTTTTTATCGCAACAAAAAAAACTTTTAGTAGAAGTTTCCCCAAAGTAACTTTTACACAAGAAGTAACTCACAAAAATCTATAGGGTAAAAGGCAATAATATTACCAAAACCAAGAATTAAATAAAAGCGCGTACACGTAGCTAATTAATAAATTAATAGCTTATGTTTTACTGTGCAAGATGTCTTTGTATTTTGTATTTATATTGTTAGCTGCGTAAAATAAATAAAATTGAGTACATGTTAGTTAAGAGAATTCATACTCTATACAAAATGACAGGGGGGGACTGTTGTCGGATTGGTTTTTGGGTCTAGAGAATCACGCTAGAATCGACACCATTGCAGGGTTAATTTAATTATTAATGTATGTTAGGATAGCTTTAAATTAAGTGTATTGTTAAATGGTTATATGTAGGTATATATTAGGATAGTTATTAGATAAGAAAGTACTATTGTTAGATAAGTAAGTGCTGCGCAACTCACGTTAATGTTAAGTCACGGAATAGTATTATAAGATAATATGACGCTGTACGTACAGTACGCAGTAGATCCAAACGAGGACAGTTTAAAAAAGGCACGGACTACGAGTCCGTGGAGTAGACATATATTAAAAAAAAAAGTTAAGAGAATTGTAATAAAATATCTAATTAAGAATTATAAAGGGCATGGACTACGAATCCGTGGAGTAGCAAATGTATAATAATAAAAAAAAGATGTCTCAATGAACGAAACTGCAAAGTAAATATGATACTTCCTAGGTAATAGCGCGTGATACTGAAATCCATTACATCTGCGCATAACACGTCATACTGCGCAACAATAAAGACGGTGACATAAAAATTTATCACTGTTATACTATAACACTTTTCTTGGAAAACACATTACAGTTGATTCCTGCAACGTCAGAGGAAAACTGAGATAATAATTTCTCAAGTAATTTATGTAGAGCGCAAGGCATGGCACAACATTCTTACACAACGGAGACAAATGTTGCAAACGTTCGCGAGTTGCAATTTTTGCGCAGCCTTCCTGGGAATTTGCTCTGTGTTGATGCGAGTTGTACAGAATGTTGTGTTGTGTTGTGTGTTGGTTTCGATATTTGAGATAAAATCAGTAAAAATGTGACATCATTAATTCTTTCTTTACATTTCGCAAAATCGACCAAAATCTAAATATTTTTTTTTATATTCTCTATTCATTTTTTTATATTATCTTATTGACGTGAAACGTCTTTAAAATCGCGCCGAAACATACGGGTACCAGGTTTAAAAAGTGGACCGTAACGAAAAGGTCTATAATCGTACCTTAATAATTAAAAAACTATTAGTCTTAGAAACAAAAATATGATGTGAATATTTCACTTATATAGTCAGCTCGCTGTTGTGACATTGAGTTTTTTATTAAAATTCTTAAAACACCGTCAATCTTGTTTTTATTTAAAGCGATTTCCTAACATAGACGTTTCACATTAATACCAACGGCCGTGTGCCCCGGCACAGCCCCACCCGATTTTTTATACACCTATAACATATGTATATATATATATATATATATTTTTAGGAATCAGAAGAGAAATTCCTTAAAAAAAATAATTTGGCAACAACATAATTTTACAGAGGAACAAAATCAGCCTAACGCCTACTTTACGAATTACGCAACGTTACGCAACGCAACACGTAATAACGTTACGACCGGTCTACCCGCTCCGAATGCCCGACGATAAGTGAGTCGCTAGCCAACCGCAGCGGCTTTTATAGGCAACGGCCGGCAACCTTACGTAACGTGTGGGGTAACCGCTTATACGGCCTCTCCTGACATAGTGTCGTCCTCGACACGAGCCTCGGGTTGTCACCACTTTGTATGCTGCCATCTGCTGCAACTCCACCATCCTCGTCTGTCAGTCATTCATTCATTCTTATACCTGTATCATCATATTCAAGCTACGTCCACTCGTACGTTCAATACATACAAAACTGTATGTCTGCCGGACATAAAGTCCAATACATACAAAACTGTATGTCTGCCGGACACAAAGTCCAATACATACAAAACTGTATGTCTGCCGGACATAAAGTCCAATACATACAAAACTGTATGTCTGCCGGACACAAAGTCCAATACATACAAAACTGTATGTCTGCCGGACACAAAGTCCAATACATAGACTAGGGTTAGTTAGACTAGGGTTAGATAGTGTTAGTTTCACTAACCTCATGCTGATCTAGGTACCCTTTCACACAGCAGTCGCGAGACTTCACTTAAACCTTAATTCTATTCTTATTTTTAAGTTTCTGCATGCATTATTTTTGTGTCCCTGTACCTGTAAGATTAATTTATATTGTGTCTCGTGTCTGTTAATGTGAATAAAGAATTTGGAATTTGGAACATACAAAACTGTATGTCTGCCGACATAAAGTCCAATACATACAAAACTGTATGTCTGCCGGACACAAAGTCCAATACATACAAAACTGTATGTCTGCCGGACACAAAGTCCAATACATACAAAACTGTATGTCTGCCGGACACAAAGTCCAATACATACAAAACTGTATGTCTGCCGGACACAAAGTCCAATACATACAAAACTGTATGTCTGCCGGACACAAAGTCCAATACATACAAAACTGTATGTCTGCCGGACACAAAGTCCAATACATACAAAACTGTATGTCTGCCGGACACAAAGTCCAATACATACAAAACTGTATGTCTGCCGGACATAAAGTCCAATACATACAAAACTGTATGTCTGCCGGACACAAAGTCCAATACATACAAAACTGTATGTCTGCCGGACACAAAGTCCAATACATACAAAACTGTATGTCTGCCGGACATAAAGTCCAATACATACAAAACTGTATGTCTGCCGGACATAAAGTCCAATACATACAAAACTGTATGTCTGCCGGACACAAAGTCCAATACATACAAAACTGTATGTCTGCCGGACACAAAGTCCAATACATACAAAACTGTATGTCTGCCGGACACAAAGTCCAATACATACAAAACTGTATGTCTGCCGGACACAAAGTCCAATACATACAAAACTGTATGTCTGCCGGACACAAGTCCAATACATACAAAACTGTATGTCTGCCGGACACAAAGTCCAATACATACAAAACTGTATGTCTGCCGGACACAAAGTCCAATACATACAAAACTGTATGTCTGCCGACATAAAGTCCAATACATACAAAACTGTATGTCTGCCGACACAAAGTCCAATACATACAAAACTGTATGTCTGCCGGACACAAAGTCAATACATACAAAACTGTATGTCTGCCGGACACAAAGTCCAATACATACAAAACTGTATGTCTGCACACTGAACGCCAAGGCCGCATCGCGGTCTGATGACGTCCCCGACGCATTACATTCGTCCGCACTTGCATCCGCTCAACATTTTGAGGCTCAGCCGAGTCAATCAAAGGTCTAACCTTCTCCCGACTCGGCCTAACCTGACCTTCACTTATATTGCCAAGATCGACGCAAGACGGTCCATGATCGAATTCAATGTGGAATGAACAGCCAAATCCGGGGTATGTGACCCGCCTGAAGACCGCGATCTGTTCAAGCGACGATGATGGCGATCACGACTAGGCGTTCCTTCTGACGGTGTGAAATCTTCATCACGCGTCCCACCATATGACCGACGTCGCGATCGGCGGCTCCTAGCGGACACCCCGTGACGGCCACGCGAACGGCGCCGCGACTTATCACGGGAACGACTTCGCGACCCACGGCCACTCCGACTGGATCCGCCAGCCATTATCACAACACGAACACTAAAGTACGCAGAAGACTTTGTTCCTCGTAATTGTGGGCTAAGAGTTGCTTATCCCAATTCTGATTTTAGGAATCAGAAGAGAAATTCCTTAAAAAAAATAATTTGGCAACAACATAATTTTACAGAGGAACAAAATCAGCCTAACGCCTACTTTACGAATTACGCAACGTTACGCAACGCAACACGTAATAACGTTACGACCGGTCTACCCGCTCCGAATGCCCGACGATAAGTGAGTCGCTAGCCAACCGCAGCGGCTTTTATAGGCAACGGCCGGCAACCTTACGTAACGTGTGGGGTAACCGCTTATAATATATATATATATATATATATATATATATATATATAATATATATATATATATATATATATATATATATATATAATATATATATATATAAAATTAAATCCAAGTATTTACATAATTTAAGAAATCATTGACCGTGTAATACCATTTTTACACAATACTTTTATTAAGTGATTTAAAACTATTATAAGGCCAAGCAGTAACACTTTCTGGAAAAGTATTGTAAAATGGTTACATATTTCCTAATAAGCGAAACTTTTGTTGAACTGACAGAAGAAATCTGAAAGACATATATATATATAATATATATATAATATATATATAATATATATATATATATACAGACCTGAATGCCAATATATTTATTTCTTTAAGTAAATCTCTTGAGAGTTTCTCTCTGTTTTATAATACTATTATATATATAAATATTTTTACAATAAAACACGACAGTATGAAAATAAATAAATTAGACTAATTTTGCCATAACATATTAGTCTATTTACTAATATTGCGCATTATTATCCTGAAGAGGAGGAGATATACAAAGTTTAAATATATCCAGCAAAATATCATGATCTACTGAATTAAATGCGTTACTAAAATCGTAATCAAAAAAGTATCATAAAAATAATAACTAATTGGTTCTGCATAAAGTAACCTCATCATTCTCCTGCCGTTCTCCCACACAAATTAAGAACGCTACAACTAGTTTTCTTCATCTACTCACTTCTATTACTCGTATTGTTTATATTCACACTCGTAAAGTCATATTTCACACGCATTACATTCAGCACGCAATGCATATGGAAATGGATCTATCAGTGTATTTATTTATTTATTTTTAATATTATATATATATATTATTCATAACATATCTCTTGCAACTTCGTAACTTCACAAAAATGTATAACTGGCTTACACATATTAACTTTGCATTTTATTGCTACGCAAAAGTACCTATACATATGAAAAACATAATCATATCAGGAGATATTAATACATAGATAGATTTATAACACACATGCACATGTGTGTATCTACTATGTCTATTTATGTATGTATTCCTATAATTTAAAGTATTTTTATTTGTATTATGTATAATTTTAAGTATTTTATAATAATTATTTTGTGGAAATCACACACTGTCCACAGTTGTTAACACATTTTGCAGGTTGACTGGTAGAGAATGACTCTGGCGTTAAATCCGGCATTTGTACACTTTTTTTGCGAATGTTGTACAAAAAGTTTATCAAATAAATAATCCCAACCAAATTATAGAAATTAATTTGATTTCTCACAATGCCTGTCGATTAACAATTAGCAATCAGTGCAAGCCGAACATAAATAAAAGCTACTACGATATTATCAAAGATAATGTAATGCATAACTAAGCAGACACCCATACTGTTCGTATCAAGAACAATGAATACATTAATTTGCACGAGGTCGGTATATAACGCTGCGGTTTCTCTATTTTTCCTTCGCAGTGCACTCGGGTAATTTCTCCAAATGAGCTCTCCGGAGGTGGCCCGCTTTTATTCCACCCCAGTGATATTAAAAGTTGGTCAAATGCACAGCCCATTGTCGCTAGACCTTTGTTTCTAACTCTACACAATTTTATCTCCCATCCAGTGTATGCTCGTTATTTATATGCCGGTGTTTCCTAATGGCTGCATTGTTATGCATGGAATGGAGCTGGATTTATAATTTTCACAGATAAATAGTTGAGAAATATAAATGCTAAGCATCTCCGTTCTTTATTATTTTAGCCAGGATACATCTAATATTGTTGATACATATTTCTGAAACATCATTCTGAGCGGTCCTACATTTCTACTGTTACACACATACAATTATTCCTTCAAATATCTGTATTATTTTGGTTCGTATCAGTTAGTATAAAGTTGTCGCTAGCTCGCCCGTACTGGAAGTCTTATTTTCAACTGTTTATACCTACGCTATGCCTAAATTGGACACACTAGCAGTGAATTTAAAAAGATTCTACGCCTACCTACTTCTCATGAATTCTTCTATCTTCATCAAATCCTCAGTTCACCTTGAAGTCATAATAACTCATTTTTCTGCGCACATATTCCCTATCCACTGACACATATAAATAAATCTTCGTTCTGCTTCAATACGGTGTTTCTTTCTGCATTCTGATATGGTATACTCTTTCTGTTTTTGTTCAGTCCATTCTTTTATGGAATGCACTCCCGCAAGAAGTGAGAAATTCCCAAAGCAGGCTTAGTATTCAAAATAAACTTGTCAATCTTTTCTTTGACGGAAGTCTTAGGTTATATAACAGGATATTAGGCTATTATGCAGTAGATACATATATTTTATTAATATATTAAGATTTTTAATAAATAAAAAATAGCTCAGTCCAAGATCGACTGCCCTGCGCTTTTATCCAATGTACTGATAAATGTCCCACCTCGTTATTCTCGCCCCAGAAATATCCTTCATGTTCCGCATGCACGTACACTATATCGTAGGAACTCCTACTTCGTTAGAGTATTTAAGCAATTTAATAGTATGTGCAAGAACGACCCTGAGAACTTAGACTTGTTTTGTACTAACGTTAGTAAAGTATCGACTTTAAGTATATGATATAAATGATGCCCGAATGATACAAATTTAGTTTTATAATTATATAGATTAGGTTTCATAAGTAAATATGTATACACTAATAGGTGCCTACTGGAAAAAATGTTTGAATTATATTTTAACATAATTTATAATCTAGCTGTGGAGACTTGTAATTGGTCTTTGTCAACTGTTTGTTTAATATATTACTTTCATAAGATACTGTAAGCCCCCCAAATAAAATAAAATAAAATAAATTGTAGACATAGGTATATTTTATATATAGGTGTTAACCCTTCCGTGGCCGGGGGGCGTCGTCGGTGGTGGAGATCGGGGGAGGTATTGTAGCTCCCTTGTATCGGCAGGGGGGTGGAGGCTAGGGGTTCCCGGAAGTAGCTTGGCGTTCCCGAGGGCTCCCTACATGCCTGAGTAAGGTCATCCCTGAGGTTTTTAGTGGGTAGGCCTCCCCCGCAACTTAATGCATTTTCACCGGGAGAACAAAAAAAAAAGTCAATCATAATATGTTACTAATAAATGTTGTTATTAAAAAAGGCGTCAAGTATGATTTAATTCAGTCACATTGAACTCATTCAAAATGGAACAACCGATTCGATAAGTCTCTAGGCTCAGACAGGTACTTTCAACAACACACAAACTTCATCTCTCGGCTCCAGAGCTATTCGCCACGGCTCTCAGGAGGGCAATAACAGAATTACCGCAGCCACCACACACTGAACGCAGAACTGCCAACTTACACGTAAATATTCTCGTAGTAGGTACGAAAAAAAAATATTTTCTCGCGAACACAATACTTGGGAATACTTTTATTGTAGTTTCCTCGCAGTTTATACAATCATTCTGATTGGTCTCTGGGTAGATCTGGGGTAAGTTTATTCTTTAATCGGTCTCTGTGCGTGTGGCGGCCGTTTCGTGTCGTCAGTGGCGTGTGCGCTTGTGAATTATTTCAGTCAACTATTATCCATTAGTATTACTTAAATTTATTTTGTATCCACGGTTATATATAAGAAATACGTTTAATAATACTATCTCTTCACAATGACCGCTTTCTTTGATACAAAGTACTAACGACAGCCGCTTATCGTTCAGTAATTAGGAATAACTTCTACACATTGTCGTTAGATATCGAATTGATTTCGATTACGAATCGAAAGCAAATAATACTTTGTGTAGAGTCCTTGGTTGTGTATATGTGAAAGCTTTCTTGGTAAGTTGCTGGTAACTTAAGAAGAAATTGGAGCTGAAAGTCAAATTCTAAAGTAAAATATTAAAGGTGTTGGATACAAATATGGTAAAGCAAACTATGTCGTTAACTTGGGTACGTACCATCGTCTTACCTATTTCAACCTAGAATTACAGGTCTTAAAATAGCTGAATACAGTCTTTAACTTTTCTTTAATTTAATTATGCAGATAGAGTCTAAATCTAGTTATCTATCTAGTGGGAAAGCTAGTTTAACCAAGATAGTCTGCTTGGTTACTACCGTTTTACCTATTATGGTCAAAATAGCAGTGGTAGGATTGCTATGTTCTGGTGTGAAGGGTAAAAATGAATAGAAATTACTGGTTGCTGAGATTACGTTTTATGACACACATGGACGTTTGTTGCGAATCTCACAGGAACCACATGTGATACAAGCGACTATATCCACTTACTATTAGATGAGCAGCCTGTTTGTTTGTCAACAAAGCACTTGAAAAAATCTTTTCGTCTCACCAATTTGAAGGCTAAAGTGCGGCAGCGAACGTTCTCGTTACCAAGGCATTAACTTTCAAGTTAGCAACATATACCGTAGAACTTATGAAGGTTACAGATTTCCAGAGAATCACGCGACAATAATATGCACTAACTGTAATCGTTGACCACTAGATGGACAGTCTTTTGGACTTTAATAAAGAACTCCCAACAGTAAGTAAATATTTGCAGACATAAGAACGTTTTTATCTTCATAAATCTTGTTATAGCTACAACCGTATAAATATTAACTGATGTTAAGTACTGAAATAATACAACACCTACACTATATACGTTAAGAACTGTTGCAAGCTAAACCAAATACAAACAGAAGAAAAAAAAGTGATACAACAAGGTTAAACGATGATTTTCCAATTTAACAGTGATAATTTAAAAATATGTAATTGTCTTTTGTCTTCAACTAACTTTCACATATTGTATATATTAGGGATTGGAAGTATGAAATTGCTGTTTTGTATGAAGATAAAGAATTTGGCTTATCCATACTAAAGTTTTCCTTATTTATTTAATGAGTAAGGGAACATAGTTTACGAAATTATTACATACACGTCAATAGGCTTAAGATTAAGTAATAACATAGTTATGTACAAAATGTTAATGTAAATAGTTATGTACATAGTTAGAACAATAATGTACAAAATTTTGACGTAAAACAACAGCAAGTCCTTTTGAAATTTTACTTAGTTTATCATATCCTTATTAGGGGAAATCCCCTAATAAGGATATAATTAAATAATTATAATCAAAACTTGCAGTTAGAGTTAAAAAGTAATGCATAGATATATATATACTCTATGGCGTAAAAATTCATAGACAAAGAGTCTGTTATTAATACATAATAACCCTTCTATAGTGGACACAAAGCTGGTATTTGTATTATTTTTCTGTGTATAATTTATGTTGTTTGAGTCAGAAGGGCTAACTAAACTAAACGTCTGGAATCATATAATTAGTTATCAAAACAAGGTATTTTCCGCGTGCTTTCAACGTCATCAAAGGGTTGCGCTTTCGCTGCGTCGTACATTTAAATACGACATCAAATATCATTATATATTTATAAATTAGCATTACATGGATACGCCCCTTATTACAGAAGGTTTCAATCATTAGAGATTTACCCCAATTAGTGATGGTTCTGTTTCATTTTCAACATCTTTACTTCACCCTCTCAGACGTTTTTGAGATATTTGGAAAATATATTAAATTACCGTTTCCGTCCAATTATTTGGTGCCGGGTATAGTAGTTTATAACTTTGATTTTCGAATGTAAAAATATGACTAAGTAAGAATTAATTTCGTTAAGGTACCAAAGCCTTTTAATTTGCAAAATTAACAACTGAAATTTAGTTTTGATTTTAATATGCAAAGGTTATCACTTGCTTCAAATCCTGTGAATGTTAATTTGATAACAGAAAAATGTTTATTTAACTTGTGTTTGTTGTTATATTTAATGGAATCATGGACCTTGTAATTGCATCTTATAATTGTTTCATAAATAAATAAATAATCGAATATTAAAAACTCGTATTAAAAATTACTATTTATTGAAAAAGCTCTAAATATGATTCACATACGCGTACATTTATAGTAAACTAGTTTTTGCCCGCGACTTCGTTCGCGTGGACTTCAGGTTCGTCCCGTCTAGTCTAGTAATAAGTAAGAAATACGTTAACTAAGCACTGCAGAGCCCTAATATAGGCCTATAGGTAGCTAAACATATCGCAAAACGGACACAACCGTCAACGACGTCTGCCCTCACGCGTCTGCCCGCGTTCGGGTCGCGCACTCAGCGATGAGCCACTTCTTCCCCACCGCACCTACCCCGCTCCCCCCACGCCCCGTTCGCCTGGCACCGCTGCCGGTATTTATCACCGTAACGGTATTTATCGCCGAAATTGCTATGACTGCATTTTAAATGTGATACCTTCGAAAATATTTATTTGATTTACATGCTGTAAAAAGCCATATTGATCTTTATTAAATGCGCAATGTATTTAAGATACTTAATTGGATAAGGATTAGTACTGTATTGCTAAAAATCGCTTCGTAAATAAGCCATTATTCTCGTACAAAGTAAAGGATAAAAAATGGTTATTGTGGGTTATTCCTAAGAGATAAACATATACCATCACGGACATTTTTGTAGACCTTTTTAAGTTGTACAATACTGTAGTAAATTGTTTTGATCTATCTTGTAGGATTCAGTCAGCGTTTGCAATGTAAGCGCAAAAAATGTGTTTTTTTACGACCTCACATTAGAAACCTCAAAAATTGTAGCCTATGTGTTATTCTGATGTATAAGCTATATTGTGGTAAAGTTTCATTCAAATCCATTCAGTAGTTTTTACGTGAAAGAGTAACAAACATCCATACTTACAAACTTTCGCCTTTATAATAGTAAGTAGGATGGCGATTTGCTTCTATCGTTAAATATATAAAATTGTTATATGGAATGGAGCAACAGAGCCTATTGCTGATGTGCATCATAATAATCAATACTCACGTAGAAGTTTTTTTATTACATAAACAAACGTGTGTGGCAATGTAATACTAATCATATGGGGTAGATCATAGTAAGATATGGTTCACTGATTGTAGTTCCGCTCCAGTTGGGTGCGTGGTATTTATAAAGCGAAGGGTGAGCGCTACAATTATGGAAATAAAAAGTTTACAGTGATATTTTTATTTTAAATATAGCTCTAAAGAAAATTGCAACGCATTTATCTAAAGTTATGTCACTGGCTATGGTCATTAATGTTTTTGTTAATTTCCATAATCCTATTAGCGTTTACTTATAGTTTGCTTATATGTAACTAGAGAGATCGCATTTCGTTTTTTGATGATTTTTTTGAAATTATTTAATGTTCATTATGTTATATAGTATGTAAAGAATAAACTATTTGCCACAACAGAAAGAGGATATTTTTATTATAAATTGATAAATTTAAGTAAATTTAATTTCCTTACTTTGTAAAATCTCAATTACAACATAGTTTTAAAAGCACTGATAATTTTCTAAATAAATTGATTTCTTAACTATTATACAGGGTATATAAAGTTTGCCGTCGCTTTTTGTAACTACCCGTATTCTTTAAATTTTCTACCATTCTTTTCAGTACAAACCGAGTTGGTGCCTGTCGGTCTGGATATCTCTCTCCATACCACCGCAGAGCACGATTCACATCTTTCTTATTTAAAAAATAAGCTTCCAATAAATCAAATTGTTCTTGATAAGCCATTTTTACCGTGAAACAAATGTTAAATGATTTGTAAAAACAATCTTATTATTTTGTGAATAACAAATGAAAATCTATTTTCAAATGTAACATAACATTCCATATTTAAACTACGTCACACACGCAGTTATATCGCATAAGAAAGGAGTCTGCATTACAAGATCGCATAAGAAAGGAGTCTGCATTACAAGAACGTACAAATTACTATGAAACAAATGAAATCAATGAAATCTTAAATTATTAATTCTTTGAATTAAGTTTTCATTGTTTTCCTTTCATTTAATTTATGAAGTTTGTTAGAGAGATTTGATCCTTATAATTGACCCTACCGATCGGTGCAATAAATACAGGGTGAAACTTTTGCAGATTTTAGTCGGTTCGATTACCGGGTGGGGCAAGTGAATTTTCAAAAATCTTTGAATGCAGTTTTATTTCTTTTCAAAAATAAAGGAATGTTTCCTTTAAGTAAAACTTTCTATCTACAGTATTAAGAGTAATTCCCCTCCAGGTGGCATTACAAATTTCCACCCTGTATAAGTTAAGAATTTTTGACATAATACATAAAATGAAAATATTTTAATTTTCCTTACATTAAATTGTTACATTCTTCAATATACGAAGTGGATAAACGTATAAAAACAATGTTATTGGTTTTTACGCTGCAATTTTGTTTACACGCTCATACAAGTTAGGGTACTTTTCCATAAATTTTTTATTTGATAAAAAATGTTTGGTTTGTAATCACAAACATGTTGTTATTTGCAAAATTAATAATTTTTCTACAATATTTCTCAGCTGATTGTATACTCGTAATATTTCTTTCATTGTGTTATGTTGACAAGCAAGTAGACTATCTGACGGTCGCCTGTAGAAGATGTTTCTTGTGAAATTCGCAGCATCCGCTAGGGGGCTCTGAAGTTTTGGGTAAAAAATCCTGGTTTTCGACAGAAATAGCTGAAACACGGATAAGACATCTATATATCATCTATTGATTCATCATCATCTATTCATCATCTATTGATTCCGACATCAGAGCCCCCTAGCGGCGATTTTTGTCGTTAACTTTTTCTAAAACTTTCATATTCGTGATCAGCTCGTCAAGCAGAACAATACTGTCGAAAATTTGGAGTTGATTGCCGTCGCCAAACTGCCATATCAACTGTGCCATGTGCTTAACTTATATAAAAACTACAGTGTACCTGGAATAAAAAAATCAAGTACCCAATCGTCACCAATAAATGAGGTCGATAGAAGTACTACAGTAATATTGAAAACAAGACTACTAGTACTAAAAATATATTACTAGATAAAAATCTAGTATTATATTTATTGCCATAGATCATAAGGTCTAGAATACTTCGACGTCATTCTGTCAATCTACTATCACCAATGATACCTGTTTTGTTTTTTATTATAAAAAAAAACTGTTGCCACATGCTAAAGCTAATTGACAGTTACGAGTATATATTAAACTTCTATCCCCTGGCGTTTTCTTTGCGCATTCTGACTCCGTACTAAGCGAATATACATTTTTCAGCGCACAACTTGACTTCGCCAAAAGTTTTATGGGAGTTTTAATTCAACTTATGACAGCTGTGACCCCCCCAGATTCTTTGAGCAAAATTAACTGTGTTTTAACTTCGCCCGGTGTATTTTGTAATTGGGCCCCGGGATTAAGTTAGGCGTTTACACATTCTTTTAGGTTCTTAGAATTTCAATTTGCATAGGATTTGCAAACTTGAGTCGTCTGGTGCTAACAGGATTTATTTAGATTTTTGTTAATGTTGATGTTTGAATTATCGCTCTGAGAAAGTTTAAATAGTCGTTGCAGCGGTTGTCATATCAATATCCCTCTGTTTGGACTGGTATCGTTTTAGAGACTTTATTCGGCCTGTTGCATATCACTTGACTAATTAATTAGTATAGGATTTTCGAGATTTTTATACTGCAAAACTCAATCAATTTTCTCTTATGATATTCGAGGTATGAACAACAATAAGAACATGTGTTTCATGTTATCTTGACATGGACTACATCCCAGTGTTAAAAAAGCATTTTCGTGTTATTATTCAGGTAAGCTTTTTGCTCATTGTATTTGATCGAAATATCACATCGAGTTTTGATGATTATGACCTGTATCTCTTACCAGGTCCCGGTTTTAGGTTAGTTGTTGGGCCACCACCTGCGTACACGCCGTCCGGTATGTTGCAGGAACTTATCTCGTCCTGAGATATTGGGTTGATGATGATTGAAACCACTTGATAATTTTCCTTACACCGATTGCTTTTAATTACTGAGTTAACAACCTATTTTTATGATGATAAAATGAATTATTACTAATTACAGCTTGACAGGTTAAGAGCCCGACGCCATGAAATTTGTTCTATATTTTTTAGTTGGCGCTAGCGTCGTGTGCGCCCCTTTTTTAAAGTCACAGATTATAGACCACCTTAGTAGGAATGAAGTGAAGCGCGGCAAGGTTTGAATTAAAATATACAAGACAATTTTAAATATTGAGACATGTTCGTTTTGCGTGAACAGTATTGTTCTGATCCAATGGCTTCTCGCAACCTTCACCAAATTTCGGTCCTTTCTAGAGAGTAATTGCTACGTTTACAAGTAGAGAACGCCTGAGTGGTCTAAGTACAACTGGGGCAGTTTATTTTCTACTGAATTGATTGGTGGTCTTATAAGTTTGCTGGGTTAGTTTATCTGCCATTGTATGTTATAAAGTGATGTTAATTATTTGTATTGTTATTTCCACTTTTAAACATCAAAAAAAAAATAATTTAAACTCAGTCATGTCAAACTCAAAGTAACCGCTAGGCGAAGCTTGTGTTATGGGATTTAGGTTATATGTACATATCGATATATTTTATTAAAATCTATGTTAATAGTTACTAAGGTACTATACTACATATCGTACAATTATCTGGCCGTAATTTAATTTCGGAACTTTAAAGATCATCGTACAGAATATTTCGCCACATTCAGATTGTCATTTTCAAGGTAAAATGGCCAATTCTTTGGTTATTGTCGACCTTTCCGCTCTAACGTTAGAGTTTAAAATAGCCGTAACACTCATATAACCTTTATAATTATTATTATCTATACTTAATATACTGTAAAGTTTTTATGTTTGGATTAGAGGTAATCAACTTTGACGACTTTTTGCAGTCTATTATCGACCACAGTGCCAAAAATAGGGCTATCTTTTCCTGCACGGAACAAATATTTTGTATTACCTACAGAACTTTTTTTAAAGTCTTCATTACTATTATTTATATTTTGGTGAAGTTACTATGCCTGTATTGTATTTGTTATTATAAACATGGATTTAAACGTACGTTTTAGCTAGCTTCATTGGAATTTCATAAGATTTGCACAAAGTTTCAATGGTCTTCCTTTTCTTAACCTTTTTTTACGAGATCAATGTGATATTAATATTAAATTAATTATAGTGATATTAATACTGAAATATGCTTATATGTCAGTATTAATATCACTATGGATATATATAAACAGAGGCTGGATTTTGGGGCTCAGTCCCAATTTATTTCTTTCTTTTTTTCTTCCAATCAAATGCTTACACTTTTCACTTCAGAGCGATTTTTGCTTAATGCATTATACATAATAGAACCGTTGTTCTATGCAGCCTTTGATGTAAAGTAACCCTTAAAAATTTTACTGATTTATGGCCGTTTTCACCAACCTTGTCTTAGCTTAGGTGACACCTAAATGACATGCTGTCGCTTTTGTATTAACTGAAAAGAGTGAGACAGCATGTCTCTTAGGAGTCGCCTAAGCTAAGACAAAGTTGGTGAAAACGGCCAAGAACAACAAACTGGGACTTCATTCAAGGATACTGTAAGTAGTAAGTAATTTTGTATTGCGTTCAAACCTTCGTGAATGAACATATTGTCTGCGTATCTTTATATTTCGTAGCCTTAACCCTAGCTTAAATCAAGAAAACTGTTCACTGCTATGGGGAAGTGACGACAATATCCTCCTTTGAAATATCTTTTTGAAAGTTTATATCCTATAGTATAATATTCATCACTCTATTGAGAAGCAAAGAAAAAATTAATAGGTTCCGAAACTATAGTAGACCGATTTTGATTGATAGCTTGCGCCATACAGTATACAGGGGAATGCATTTATACCAGAGGAAAATACACTTTTCTAAGACATCCGGGGGAAGATATCAGATATTTTTTACCGCGACAGCGGCGAAATCGCGAACGGGAAAATAATATATATTTTACTACTGTAAAATAACTCTGCGGTAAGATAGTTTAAAATATATTTACTAGATTGACCAATATAGGTATTTGAAAAAAAAATCAAGTTAATTATATTTGAAATAAATGATCAAAACACTGATATTCATTATGTAAAGTAAATTTTCCAGGGAAAATCACGTAACAATCCAGCACTTAGTGTCACTTAGGAAATTCCTTAACACTAAGCTAAGTTGAATCGCGATCAGGGTTACCATCTATTTATTAGAAGATGCCTTGTCATGAAGATGCACAATTGCCTGATGTTCTAATTTATTTATGAAAATCTGAATCTAAAATTTCAAAAATGATTTCTTGCATAATTTACAGGTCTAAACATTATTTATGTTTAGCTAAAATCAATCACTTTATTTATTAACAGATAAGGTTATCAGATTAGATAAAATTAAATATGAGCAAAATATTAAATAAATGTAATAAAAACTATAACTATATACACACTTGACCTGAAAATTAAACAATAATAGCTATAAAAAAGCTATTACTGAAAATGAAATAACTTCAAAGCACCGGTCTTAAACGCAAATCAACTTATAAATATTTTTTTGGAGAAAACTACAGACAAAGCAGGATTAAATAGTATATTTTGATAGGCCCGGTAAAATGCCTGCATTAAATATCTGTTAGGTAGTAGTCCTGTTTCTGAAGACATCGCCTGTAGGCACTGGAATAGAAGCAACAACATTGAGAAAAGCTGTATTTTATCCATCGACGATTCAAAGTTCAGTCTCAACGGGCGGTGCAAATGGATCCGACGCTGTCCAAACTATTCAATTGAAACCTCGATTGACATCAACAACAAGCTATGTTTAGGTTCACGTATTCCCTCAACACTTACCCACGGTCCGGGAATACGCTTGAGTGCATTTCCATCACCATAGGCAGTGTCTGTTTACTTTATGCTCAAGCATGAATTTATAGCTTGGAGTCTCATAAATCTGAGTTCTGGGTGATATACGGCTGGCTTGGAGTTTGTCGCTGTTCTAATTGAATTGTTTGTGGATGACTTCATCTTCATTCATTCGTTGTTGATGTGAAAAATTTGTGATAGCTCAATGATCATAGTTATTGCGACATTAATTGAACATTTACAAGCATTGTATATAATATACTAGCTTCTAATACCACAGCGGATATGTGATAAGTATTATTTACGTCATCTAAGCAAATTTTTAGGGTTATATTTTATATTAAAATAAATCCTAGCACCAATTTTCATTTCTCGTTTTCACAAGTTGCCCTGGATTCTGAGTAAATTTCGTTAAAGTAACATATTTCCTCTCAAACCATTTAATTGAACTACTGGGCTCTATGTCAGTCCTTGCAGCTTCAATTTATTAATAATATTCACGATTTTAATTGAATTATAGACTACTTTCTCAAATGAATCATCTACAGCATACTTTGTTCAGCTCCATCTGTGGGCTAGTTTTTCCAAATTCAGGTGGTTTACTGTACGCCCTCATTTACATTGCACTTTCTCGATTCGTTTGAGTTCGGCCTAAATTTCTGAACATTGTTACAATAGACGCAAATAAAAGCGTCTTAAAAATTATAAATCAAATTAATAACTGTTTTAAATTAGCAGTAGGTAGATGTAAAAAAAAGGAAAGTTATGAACATGAAAATGGGCCTGTGGTGGGAGGAAGATCGAAGAAACCATGGATGAACTGCGTGAATGTAGAAGGGAGTGAGTTGTGAAATGGCGAGTGGAAGAGGAAGCAATATGTTGCGCCGACCCCGATTCCCGATAAAATTGGGAACAAATTAAGAGAAAAAGAAGATAGAAAAATTATATATATATATATATATATATATATATATATATATATATATATATATATATATATATATATATATATACTGTACTGTATCATAACTAAATACCTATTGAATTTAAAAGTAAAAAAAATATATTTAAAAACTTGTTAAAATATTAAACTGTTGCTTCTATGACATCCTCCAGTGCAGCTGCAATTTTTGCTGCTGCTGCTGCAAATTATTTTATATATATTTTATATTATTTTATATAAAAGAATAGTAATAGGATATGTTCACCAGTTAATATTTGTTTTATCATCATTCGTTTGTATTTCGATAGTCATAAAGGCCGGGAAGATTATTTGGTTAGTTCAGATATTTTTGTCACATATCAATACATAGTATAAAACAAAGTCGCTTTCGCTGTATGTCCGTATGTATGCTTAGATCTTTAAAACTACGCAACGGATTTTGACGCGTTTTTTTTAATAGATAGAGTGATTTTTAAGGAAGGTTGTATGTATAATAAATGCATAATATAGTAGAGAAACACTGATAAATTTAAAGGTTTCTAATGTGATGTCGTAAATAAGCACGTTTTTTTTGCGCTTATATTGCAAACGCTGGCTGAACCCTACGAGATATACCAAAATAATGTACTACAGTATTGTACAACTTACAAAAATCCACAAAAAAGTCCGCGATGGTATATGTCTATCTCTTAGGGATAACCCACCATAACCATTTTTTCACTGCACCAATGCGAAGCCGGGGCGGGTCGCTAGTTAGTAATATAACTTAAAACGGGTAAAAACTACTACAGGATATATTTACACACTGTTACACACTTATTTAATATTACACGAAAATCCAAAATCTGGCTTGTTCTATATATTGTGTATACTGCTAGGCCGAGGACAAATTGTCAGTTTGTATGGAGCTCTAGGGTAATACAGGGTAATATTATTAGCTACTTCGCTGCGACATTATTACGATAAACCATTAAATGGACTCTTAAATATCAATAGAAAAAAAAAGTAATGGTGACTAAACAAACTATTATTAAAAAAATAACTATTCTAAGTCTTCACCATACTGTCACAAAAAAAATACAACACGAAAATACTAAAACATATTTTGTAGCAAAGTATTGCCAGTAGCATATGGAACCGAAATCTGGCCTCTTATAGGGCATTGGAGAAGGAATCAGAAACAACGAAATTTGCAGAAGAACCAGAGTTACCAACATTGCCCAAAGAATTGCCTTAAGTGGCTGTGGGCAGGGCACGATGTTTGCAGGACTAAAAGTTTTTATAACAAGAACTCTATTTTCAAAGCTAGAAGGTTGAAACTTATTTTTGGGCTTATGTTTAGATATAAATAGATACGACATTCAAATATTGTAAAAAAATATCCTTAAGGGGGTAAAAATAGGCAATGAAAGTTTTTGACCTGGAGACCTGATCTGGAGAAGGGCATATGTTTAGTTTAACCTCGGGAAAATCAAATAGAAATAGCTGGCCGGGTTTTGATGCAATTTGGTACGAAGGTAAAGGAACAGGGAAGAATAAAAAAACAATTTAAATGCGGAAAAATATATATTTCCTTTCAAAAATACAATATATAATAAATAACGCAGGTGAAGCCGTGTGCAGGAAGCAAATATCAATATACAGTAGAAAAAACAGTTTTCGTCTACCTTTGTATCTTCGATCAGTTCACTGGTATCAATCAATCAGAACTTAAAAGGGAATTCGAGTCGGCACCGTCCGTCCCGTTACAAGTATTGTATGGGCTTCGCAGTTAATTTCACAGACATGGCCTTGATCCAACACCGACAACAAGCAAAGGGATCGAAAGTACGGAGCCGTTAAATTAGTTCATTTTCTTTATCTAACTTTAACTTTTATTAAATTTGATCTTTGTATATTTTTATAATAAATGACATTATTAAGAATGTAACATATGAGAATACGCCTTATTGCGTTGAATTATAATTTTGTAAATAGATTTCTTAATAAAACAATCCAGTAGAAAATTGTTTATTGAACATGGATACAAATCCAAACGGATTCAAAAAAAATGTTAATGTCAATTATGTCATAAGCAAAGGAATAGTATATGAAAGAAATAGCGATTATCAGACATTCTACCTAGCGCTGTTTGACAAGTTTAGGTCATCTTAGTTACTTCAATCTGTCGTCATATTAATAATTTTAATAGCAATGTTGTACTCTGACAAATTAGAAGCAATCGAGGTTCTTCTGTAAGAACGATTTCTAAAAGCTTAGTACTAATATTGGATCTATTATACAATGAACGCTTTTATATTATCTTTGTTAATCTTCTTTGTTAGTGGAATATTTTGCTTTATGGATTCTTCCTTTTGCTGCCGACCGTTAAGCATCCAAATTTTTCGCACTTTATTTTATTTTAGTAATTTACATTTATTACGTAAATTAAATAGACCACACAATTGTGTTACACAGTAAGCCCTTTTTAGGTAAGATAGCATTAAGTATGACCATATTGATAGATACTGTTGAGAAATTGTTTAGAAAACAACTTAGGAGTATCGCAGCAAGACAAATATTAACAATATATATTTATTATAGTTAGTTCGTTAAACATTTGTCAAAAACACGATAACCATTGCCCGTGAACAAATGAAGGAACGTTCGCATATCGATCTTGGATGGTATGCAAATATTCTTTCGTTCGCCACAGACTGTCAACCTCAAATGTCAGTTCGAACTATCTGAAATAGCTGTTATATTGACACATTGATACTTTTTTTTTTGTTCCCCTGAGGAAAATGCATTAAATTGCATACCCTGGCTGTGGCGAGCCGGCGGTTATGTGGGGCTCTCCTCCCCAGAAGGGGGAGGCGTACCCACTAAAAACCTCAGGGATGGCCTTCCTCAAGCATGTAGGGAGCCCCCGGGAACATCAAGCTACTTCCGGGAACCCCCAGCCTCCGCTACCCTGCCTAGAGGGGAACCCTCCTTGGGGGAGGCTACACTACCTCCCCCGGTCTTCTCCACCGGCGACGTCCCCCGGCCATGAAAGGGGCGTGGTCCATCCCGGGTCGCCGTAGCAGTCGCGACTTCCTCGCGCCCGCCGGCGACCCGCGGCGGCGCCGCAGCTGTTCTACCGAGCCCGGCGCCGCCTTCTTCGAGCGGGATCGGCCATCTCCCGACCCCGCTCGGCGGCCTCCTTCTGGAGCATCACTGCTTCACAGAAGGAGGCCACAGCCCTCCAACCTCCCTCGTCCGCCAGCATTGCCGCAATCAATGCCGGCGGAGACAGATCTCGCCCGATCTCTGCGACCAAGACTCGGTGCTCGGAGGCCCACGCGGGGCACTCCGCCAGCGTGTGCTGACACAATGATACTAATCAAAACTACAGCTTACAGCACAGACTATATATTGATATATGTATTAGTATATACAAGGAGTAAGTAGTTTTATTTCTTGGCACCTAAAGCTTGTAATGGTAAGGTTTCGGTCAGCAAATTAAAAATAAGTATTTTGCATAATAGACAGCACATGACGCTTTTATTGTAAGTCAAATTGAATTTACGTCCAATTATCATCAAATAGTCTTTTATTAATTATAAATGATGATTTACATATCATTACGAATATAACACAATATTTTATTCATCAATATAATACATAGTGTAATTAATTAATTTTATATTTTATAAAATATCAATACTGAATTTACTTTATGGAATTGTATGTACACTGTTTTAATTTACTTGAGAACGTCAAGTCTTCATCATTTGTCATCTTTCGCTTTATTATAATTGACCTAACCATATAATGAGATGAAGAACAGAAAGTCATTGCCACCAAAAATTTATACAAATTAATAAAAAAACATTGTAAAAGCTTGTGGGATTGTATCAAATTGAAATAATTTTTTTATTATAAAGTTTGTGTCAAAATTAGCTTCATTTATAAAGAGACAACTTAAAAAAAATAAAACAAATACGAAACAAAAACACCGGCTAAACACTGTGAAATTACAGTAAGCTCCCAACTTCAGCTATTATGGGTTGCCCACTCTTTCCTTGTTAGACAACGATGAGCTTCTAAAAGTGCTTCAAAAATCAAGTTACTTTTCAAGACATTAAAATAAACATTTTGTTGGTATTTTGATTGGATAGTTTACTATAAAATTCTTTTAACATTGCTACCTCAAATATTTTAATGTGTGTATTATGTAGTTTTAAGTTCCTAATCCTAAGTAACCTTTCGTGTACTCAGAGCTTACCTTGTAGACATTACCGCATTGACAATAAGGCTACATTTAAAATAAAGTTATCAATATAATAATAACACAAAAAAATCAAGCGGAATTTGGAGCCTAGTCTAGCTCAACCTTTTAGAGAGAACAGACATTATTTTTAAATAGGGCTATTTGTGTAATGCTCTAACGATCTAACGATGGAGGCATAGGGGATATAGGCAACCTATCTCTTCCAGGGTTGACATGTTCTCGGAATCTTTGCCAGTATTCAGGAAGCATGTCCTGGAAAGGCTAGCGAGCTAATATCTATCTTAAAATAGTTTAGTAGTTACGAAATTTTCTAAATATCCCTACCGGTCTTTAGCGGTTGTTATAGGTTGTTGTTTGTTTGCTTTTCTTTTTTTTTTCTTTTCAGAACACTTTAATGATTAACTCTCTATTTAATTGTAAACTTTATAATTTTTTATTGTACGCAGTTATTTAATGTTATGTTGTAAGTATTATATATCTGTGAATGTTGTACTTACCTTTAACTGGTTATGCATTAAGATTTGTTTCTACCTAATGTATCTATGTAAATGTAATATTGTAATAACTGTTGGTGAGTCATAATAAAAAAAAACCTGCAAATTCTTGTGTTTTTTTTTGTGACACAGTGACACAGTGAATCGACGACCTCCATAGTCGAGTGAATTAGTACACCGGTTTCAAGGTGTCGCCATCTCTGAGGTCCCGGGTTCGAGTCCCGGTGGGGGCAGATGTTTGTGTGATGAATGCGAGCATTTGTACCTTAGTCATGATTGTTGATATATATTTCAATAAAAATTATTTATATATGTATAATATATGTATGTCTATCCGTTACCCTAGATCCCATAGCACAAGCCTTACAGAGCTTAGTTTGGGCTAGGCTAATTGGTGTATGTGTAACAAATATTTATTTATTTATATTTATTTATTTATTTAATCTATTGGCCAACTGTTTTGAGAGACTAGTTTACGCCAAAAACATGTTTCGTGTATGTTGCCCGCGGGCGCTCCCTAGTAGACATTAGTTAGTTACAACGTGGTGGCTGGACTGACACGACAATAACTGACCAACCTGTACGCGACCATTTTTTTTCCTCAGGAGGAGGCTGAGAATCCTCATGGATACCAACGCAACAGGCAAGCAGGAATGCGTTGATTATGTCGGACTCCTGGATGCTGTCGAGGCGGCTCGACCACACAGACCTACCGACTAAACTCAGCCTAGCCTTTGGTCCTATTAACCCTACTGGCTTTATTGACGAGATTCTTATGAAATGATAGTTGTTGATAAGACGTCGTAGACTGGCGTTGCTGACATGACTATATCTCTACTTAGGTACATTAATGTACAATTTGTTGAAGAGGTATAAAGCGGTAGTAACCTCAATTCAGGCCATCTTGAGGGCGGTCCGATATTCGGGCAACCGACGACGCTCCATTGGGCGAAGTGCCAGTTCTCCATACGTTGTGCACCTAGACCTCCTGTTACACCGTGACTTAAAATAAAAAGTATACGCTAGTGAATAAGAATATCTTTAACAGATGTCATTTATGTTATGTGGGGTTTACTTGTTTGTCTGCAAAGAGGATGAAATAAACAGAAAAAATAGAGTGCTCGTAGTTAGGCAAGTAAGATATAATACCATATTATTTACATTACATTATCAGCCCCGCACGTATCCTTACTTATATTATAAGTCGGAAAGTGAGTTTGTTTGTTTGTTTCGCTTTCACGCCGTAACTACTAAACCGATTGCTTTGAAATTTTGAAGACGTAAAGATAAAAGTCCGGATTAAATAATATGGTATTTTTTATCTCGGAAAAATAAAGGCTTCGCTCAAAAACTACTGCACAGATTTTCATGCGGCTTTGATCAATAGATAGAGTGATTCTTGAGCAAGGTTTTGCGGTACTTTTTATCTCGAAAAAACGGATACTCCCACGGGAAGCGCGATAAAACCTTCGCGCCATAAACCGACTTCCGCGCATATGTAGCCGTGGGCAAAAGCTATGACCCTTAACCCTCTATAGGCCCAATCCCGAAATCCACGTGGGCGAAGCCGCGGGCAGAAAGCTAGTCAATAATATAGCCTTAAATTTAACATAAATTAATAAATGAAAAACAGCTAAGTGCCATTCTTACCCATTCCTATTCTTAAAATTCTAGGAATCTGAAACGTTTATTACTGTTTCACATAAAAACAAATAAATAGATTATAATGAAACGTCACAATAATATAGCTTATGCATCAGAATAACACATAGACTATAAATCATACAGATATATGCCACGCTAATATAAGCTACTTAAAATACTAATCCTGCGTAGACGAAGTCGAGAGCACCAGCTTGTCTTAAATATGAATGATAAATTATTAAAGAAAACAGTGTGTGTTGGAGAAACGCCGATAACTTGAAGCAGTGCCAGGACAATTATTAAAGCTAAAAAACTTGGTTACCCTAGATTGACCTTGAATTTTAAGTGTAAGTTCGTAATGGAACTGGAACGGAAACATATGATGAATACACGAAGATAATCATGGGTTAAACGTAGATATTACGTTATATTCGTAACAGGCATACAATTATCGCTCTCAGATGCGTTGGCTTACAACCGATCTTCACGTGATTGTATGTCCGACTCTTCTTTAAAAGTGGCTTATTATGTCACTGTCTTTTGTATAAATTGGTCAGGAATGAAGTTCTTTACACAAGTGCGTGCTTGAGAATATTACGGAGAAGAATTCATATCGGTTATCATTGCTTGTTGTTTGTAGAATTCTTATGTATGGTGTAGATTTTTAACACAGAAGTTCTAAATAAGTACGGCTAGTTGAGATATTGTTTTTATGAGAAATTGAGGTATGTGTAGAGTCTATTAAGCAGGAAAAAAGTGGTCTTTTAGTTTTAAACGATGAAACGTTTTTTTCCAAAACCAATGCCGGATTATTGCATTACCGAGATAGGTAAGCTAGTTTTAAAGCTCGTAATACAGAATGGGACTTAGGTACAGTTAGAAAGGGATGACATTACGTGGGCGCAATAAACATAATTTCTAACTGTACTGGAGCAGATTCAGTTTGCTTTAAAAAAATATTTAACGAAATTCCATATTATATTATTGATTCCGTTGTTAATGTAATAACAAAGAAGATTGATTGAATCTTCTACTGTCAAAGTGAACACAGACGAGCAATAGAATAGAAACACAGTTAGCATCTTGCCTGCGAGTTTTCTATCAGCGTCATCAAGTCACCGTGACGTATCTACTGGAAATGTCCAATTCCATACATTTTTTATGTATCTATTATAGAAAACGCAAATAGAAGGCATTTTGTCTAGGGGGGGCTGGATTGAGACTGTAATACGAGCGATTCTGAGCGGATAAACACAGATAGGCATATTACACACTTAAAAACTTATACACATTTATACACACATACATAGATACGTATACATACAATATTAGCAGATATGACTCTAGTGAGATCTAAAGGAGTAGTAGTGGTGGTAAATGATTGCTTATAATATGAAGACAAGGGACAACTAGCGTGGCCAGGTGGCTTCAAAAATGTGTGATTTAATATGACAATTTAAGTAAATATTTTTTAAAGAAGATTAGGTAATTTAAGTTTATTAACAGTAACCATAGGATCATTCAGAACATTATGAATGTCTACTTCTTTATATATGCAATTTACATGGCAAAGCTCTTAAACCTTATATTTCCTGGTGATTCGTGAAAATAAAGTAAATAGCCACCTTTGCCAGGACTTCTCAAAAACTGAGGAATGCCTATAATTAACGGGAAAGAACGATGTTATTAATTTTACCAGCCTTAGATATAAATAGGCGCACTAATAAGCTCTATCGTTCAGTCAATTTTAAGTTAATCGAAACTCCGCAGAAACTCGCGCGCATCCTCTTTCTCTTTTTTAACATTCTTTATAACCCAGTTTATCCTACCTACCTTCGCTCTTCGTTTTGAGTTTGCTCATTCTCCTGATGTTGTTTGCAGATCTCATCTTCGTACTCTTCTTAAACTTCCCTCTGATGTTTTTCCGCACTAATTTCTTCCTTAACTCTTTTTCTGTTCATGCAGTTAAATTATTGGAATGCACTTCCGCCTTCAGTGCGAGACATTCGTTCTTTCTTGCTTTTCAAGAAGAAAGTAAAAAGCACTATCTTTCCTTAACGTAATTAACTATCCTCTCAGTAATTTTGCTGTATTATATTAAACCTAATCTAAGTTTGTATATATCCATGTATATATGTTATATATATTGTATGTATTTAATTAGTGTATATATGTATAAGTATGTATGTAAGTATTAAGTAAGTGTACTTTTTGTTATACAACTTTATATATATTTGTACACGCGACATCCACGTTTCTCAGTATTTTTTTTCCTATCACAAGTGGGTTGGAAGAAATTTCATTAGAAATAAGCCACACCTATTGTACTGTCTATAATTTTGTATTTTCCTGTTGTTTTCTTTTGTGTACAATAAATCGTTAAATAAAAAAATAAATTAATTAATCGAACCTCAGACATTCCAATCAAAACAGCCTTAAGTAATAAACCATGAATAGCAATCGTTTGTATGTAATCGTATGTGTGCTAGTGGCTATATAAACAAATGGTTTAAATATAATTGAAAGTAGTTTAATGATTCATTGAAAACAGGTTTTGTTTAAACTACCTTCGCTGCAAGAAATAGCAAACTAAGTTCAAAGCCATAGTCGAACATTCTAACGTTACAGAGCGGTGTAAGTTCACCCGATGATTTATCTTTATGAGTACTGTGGGTGCAATTCTAACAGTGATATTGGACCGAGATTCCAGCCCGGAGCCACTTTGGCGGAAACTTTACAGGTATTCTGAGTGTATCTCAGCTGCTTCGTTCGGCTTCATAAATCTTGGTTAGACGTATTTCTAAGCTATTATTATGAACACACGAAGTTTCACGAACATTCTTTATAAATATGGCCACGAAAAATTGAAACATCGTGTAATTTATTTCATATACGACTAAAAGCTTATTAGGTATCTTAATCTTAGGAAGCCATCAATTTTCTTTAAACTGACAGCTATCGTATTTATTTTCATGATTATAAGACAGCAATGTTTATTTTACCACCTTTACAAATAAATATGTAATGTAAATGTTTCATACACTCACAGCTATTAGCCAAGACCAAAGTAAGTATATAAGGCTTGTGTTATTGGTAGATCCCATAGGTAATCGATCCATAGGATCGACCATACATATATAAATATTTTTGATACAATTATATATTAATAACTTTGACTATAGCACAAATGCTCGCATTCATCACACAAACATCACCTGCCCTCACCGGGACTAGAACTCGCGACCTCAGAGATGACGAAATCTTGCCTATGGAGACGAAAAATATACACATAACGTCGTTTCAGATTAAAAATCACGTAATTCAAAAAGGTTATACAAGTTACAAAAGCTTAAGGGATTTGGATTCGTAAAATCAAAAATAAGTTTATTATTATAAATAAATGTGTAAATATAAATAAAAATCTTAATCTGCAACTTGGAAACTTAATCTCGCCAATAAAATGATAGAAGAAAAGATAAAAAGAAAATATGATAAGTAATTTAAAAATATTTCCAGCTTACGCGGGAATACCACAAGTTGCTTTATCAATATCATGTAGGTATATATGACTGGAGACGCTATAAATCGTCGTGTCGTATAATATATTATAATAATGATTTATTTCTCAAATAGCACAACAATGATCAGATCAAATACTGTGACATCCACACAAGGTAGGGTTGCCAACTCTCGAAAAGACCAAGCCGGGAGAATTGTATATTGGAGGGGGGGGGGGGGTCCTGATTGAAAAAACAAAGTTCCTTAACTCTTTTTTTCGAGCAGCATCTAATATTTCGGTTTTTCACCACAAAATCGTAAAAGTTTTTACATGAATAATCGAAATTTTAGTTAGTATCTGTAATTCTGCTTTTACTAAAGAAATTATTACCGAAATCTCCCGGGCAATCCGGGAGGTTTGGAACCATGTTAGGGTTTCGAACCAGAAGCCTGGGCCTGACTTGTAGTTGTCAAAATCAAAGGAATTAACATGTTGTACCTAGAAGCTATAGACATAAACAGAAAAAAAATTGTGTGCATGTGTGTGGATGGATGAATGTGTGTGTGTGTTAATCAACGATAAAGAAGCATATAAAAATATTATACTAAAAATACAGTAAAAAATATATAAGTAGTATAGCAAGCAAGATCAATTGAACACACAAATCAAGATCAAAGAACATCTTGTAGTATTTTAAAATAGGTTCCATTTAAAGGAAGCCAAACGAATGACTTTAAAAGGAATGATTAAACGGAATACCATACTTATGATCAGTTCTTTTAACGTTACTTTTTTTTCTAGCTGTGCCGACAACTTCGACCGCGTGGTATTGTAAATATAATCAGAAAGCTTCAAATTGCCAAGCTATCGGGAGTTACACGTGTTATTGTGAGTCAACCATAAAATAAAGACATATGCCGCCGTGGGTTATTTTTTATATAATTTTAAGGAGAAAATTTCCGTCATACATGATTTCTGTGTAGCTTTAACCATTAAGGTTGCACACGCAACGGCAGCTTAAAAATGGAGTAACTTCTCCCGTTCTCTCAACATTTACCTTCACTGTTCTGCTGCTTTTGATTGTAGCGTGGTGAAAAGTAAATTATAACCAGCTCAAAAGTATGAAAAATATTTGTACCTTTCGTTAAAATTCATCGAGTAGTTTTTGTTTCTATAACGATTATACAGACAAATAAAAATTTTACTGATTGCATTTTTGGCAGCAGTATCGATCCCTAATCGCCCCCTGATAGTTATTTTGGAAATATATTTCATGTTCAGAATTGACCTCTCAGATTATTATAAGATCGCAGATTTATTATAAATATAGATATCAGATTAAAACGCCTCCCTTAAGTCATTAATAGTACACGTGGTTAATTAAAAACCACTGTATACCTTATTAACTTGTGACATAAGATGTAAAATACGATACTCGCGTACTTACGCTTATATTATCACAGAAATGCAAACACATGTTGTGCGGTCGAAATAACAAAGACAAAGTTACAGTAAGGAAAAAGTTAAATTTGACATATACGCTACAATAACAGTCACTTTTACGGGTGACATAAAAGCCACTTTACGGTCAACGTGTAAATTCCCACGTGCTGTTGTGTGTACCTAAGCAGTCTCCCTCGGGTGTTCGTTCGAATAACAAATTGAGAAATTGCTAAAACGCGTGAATACTCAAAGGACTTCGTCATATTTTAACTTCGAACAATTTTTCTTCCATTTGTATCGGTATTGTTGTACTACGAAATATTTACGATATATTTTTATATATCTTTCAATTATCCGATTTGCTGCAAATTGCAAAGATCACATTAATTATTCAAAAACTACACATAAAATTGACAAGTCGTGTTTGATAATGTAGTTGATGTATTTTTCAAATATAATTGTTATTAAGTTGTATACATTTTTTCTTAAACTATTAATTTATTATTTGGACGTTGCAATTTTACGTTGTCCACACGAGTATGTTCTTGGACGTTAAACAACTTGTAAGTAAGTCTGATTGTAGGCATTCATATAAGGTTGAACATGGAATATATTTGTTAATAAACCAAAGATATTAACGAAATAAAAACTACATAAATACGATAATTATATAAAAAGAAATTCTAAAATAAAGAAATATATATATTCTAAGATGCTACGGCATTGGTTCAAAGGTCTACGGCGGAGACCTTGTACTGGAAAGACCCAGCAAGGGCTATTTTTTGTCTCCCTGTATTTTTACAGAATCGTCCTGATAAATATTCTCAACCCAACTTACTTTACAATATTAAACAAGTTCACATTATATCTATAAAATCTATAGTTTTATTATATTATTTAGGTACTCTAGTCTAAATTTTTATAATAAAAATTAAACCCAAGCATTGCTATCATTTAAATAATAACGTTTTGTCATAAGAGTGTTTATGACAAATGATTTAAATTTGTCAAAAGGCCAAGATATATGTTCCTGGAACACCATTTGTATTTTACGACTGTAAAACCAGCCCTATATTAAGTACCAATTCCGGCACTTATCCACTAAAACGAACCCCGCCAAAGGGCCCCGATGTAATGTATCGTATATTTGATCTGAGTGAACCGATAGATCAGCAGCCAATGTAAGGGAATACTTTGCGAGCCCTTGTTTCTTTTCAAACATCCCTGTTGCTTAGGGCTAAATCATACATGCGACTTTCACTCATTTGCTTATATGGTTCTTAGAACTTGCACAGGCTGAGTTTAGTCGGCAGGTCATGTGGTCAGACTGCTCTGGCCGCGTGCAGTCCGACATAACCTCCGTGACATTTACCGTTGGGGAGGTATCCTGGGAGGTAACCACGTTCCGTGCTCCTTGTCATGGATTCTCAGCCTTCCTCTCCTGAGGAAAAAAAAATTGCTTTATTGCTTATAATTAAAGAGCTCAAAAAATCACAAAGTTTCCCTCACTTAAGTCTTGTAGAGATTTTCTCCAACCAACTTGTGAGGGTTTTAAATATTATATATAAAGAGAGAACGAAAAAATATGAATGTAAATAAATAGTTAACTATGAATAGAAATAATATTTTAGGACAACTGTAAATTAATATAAACATAATATACAGTCGTTTAAGATAATGATATTAATGCTTAAGGCGGATTTACAACTAGCGACTGGAAATACTTAAACACAATCAAGTGCTTTATTTGGATTGATTGTTTTCTGTTTTGTGGTTTATTTTTAATTTTAAACCTTTGATGTCAATTCAATATTTATTTATTTACATTTATTTATTTATTTTAATAAATAAATATTCTCTTACACTTACACAAATTTGCGTAGCCCAAAGTAAGCTCTGTAAGGCTTGTGTTATAGGATCTAGGGTAACGGATAGACTTACATATATTATACATATATTAATATTTATGATACAAATATATATTTACAACCTTGATATCCACACGTGACAACACATACATCAAACACGTAATCTGCATATGATTTGTTACGTATTACAACTAGGGTTTCTCAGTTCTCGAGCTTTTTTATTTCTTGGAGCACGAGAATTTTCGACCACTGTTTCTCGAGAATTCTCGGGTTGTCAAGATATATGGAAATTTTTAAAAATATGTGTGTTTTAACAATAAAACTACGCTTTTTATGCAATATTCAACAACATTTATTATTAGTTTCAATTGACTTTAACTTAAGTAAATATATAATATTTTTATTAAACGAAATAAAATCTAGCGAGATCTTTTGTCATTATTTCTACACACAATTTTAGGACTAAATAGTATTCATCTTTGGGAAAAACAAATAAAATATCTTCTAAAAACAATGCCATTATGTCACCACAATATAATTTAGTACCTTACATTACATACTATATAATTTACTTTAGTCTCTGTCTGTACTACAAACTTTTTTATTAAAATGTATGATTGAAACCACAGTTTTTGAATTAGGTATAAAAATCAAACAATCAAACTAGCTTCATAATTACAATGAATAACAATAACTTATTTTAGTCCAACTTTTCAATATAAATTTTCAATATTTTGTTATATATACACTTTTTTGTTACGTAAGTATACTTAAGAATCTAATAAATAATTAATAATCAAACTACTTATAATCACAATTTAAAGAGGAAACTGCTCCTAAAGCTAGCCCACTAGGTATTTTGATTGATTTTTTTTAAATAAGCTTTCAAAAATACGAGATTATTTAAAGCATTATCTGATAGTCGGTTTGTACTAAGTTTTAAAAAATATTTCTCGACCACTTTTTTCTCGTCTCGAGTAAGGCAAAATTTCTCGGGAATTCTCGATTCGAGAATTCTCGCAGAGAAACTCTAATTACAACAAATATCTCACCAACACAACGTTTCCAATTCACGAAGATAGAGTGCACTACCTATATAATTTTCATTGCGTCAATTTCCCATCTTATGGTTCGTTTAAAAATTGCAGTAACGTATCGCCCACAATTGATCACGATTGGCAGTTACATAGTTCGTTACTCAAAATACTACATTGAATAGACTATAACAGTCTATATTACCTTTATAATATTCATTTGACGTGTTAGCATTTGTTAACAAAGAACGACAATTGACGATCACTAATACAAAATGTTGCATGTCTATCGGAACCCTTATAGAACGGCCCAGTAATATAATAAAATCCCTCGTCAGTCACCTGGAGTACTTACCTGCGGGGGCGACAATATTTTGTCAAACAAAAGAACAAATTGATACTGCCCCTTGGCATGTTAATTTGAAGGTCCCGGGGTGCATTACAGAGGGTCTTTGATACTCTATATGTCTGTTAGAAATTTTCTTAATTAAGAAATATTACGGGCCTTTAATTTAATTGGTGCTCGACTCTATTTGCTTTTTATTCTTTTTTTAGTATCAAATTATAACTAACACTTTTTTCTTTTAGTATTTTTTGTCTTCGATGTTGTAACAACATCAGCAGAAACTTGTTGATTTTTATTTATTTATTTATATTTATTGTACCACACTATTGCAAACGGTAGATTTAATGCATTTTCATGGAAAGGAGGATAACTTTAGAAAATCGATAGAAAAGACAGAATAATCACATTGATATAAATTTACAATTCGAAAGGTTCAGTTAACAGGTAAACTTGTTGTAAAATATATAGAATTCGTTTGAACATTTATTGTATATTAATTTAAACGTACCTACATCTAAATTATGATTTTATATTAAATAAATCGATAGGCAATAAATATTTGAATACATTGATCAAGAAAATCTAATTTGGATTGTTTGGTTAATATAAGTAATACATCACATACTTGGACAAAAAGTTACAAAATTCTAATTACATACTTACAGATGTGGATGATTATAATATTTCTCTGTTGATACAAAAACTGGCCGATAGAACAATTCCATTGCTGTGCAATCTTAATAAAGCAGCAATGTAGTAAGATTTCTGCTTTTTATGTTGTAATTAGTTTAATGTAAATGTAACATTATTATATATCAGATTGGATCAAAGTTTGGTAAATCAAGATATAGATCAAGTCATACAAAGATAGATCAAGCTACTGTTGTTCTCGGATATACAAAGATGTATGAAATACCCATATTTCGTCAAATTATATTAAATCCCAATGGAAAATAGAAGTCGGGCTTATTTCTCATTTCCTTAGTCGGGTTTTACAACAAACACGAGAGGACAGTGACACCTTTTTTATAAGCACGAGAAAAAGTTAACTTTTAAAGGTACTTACAAACGCTTTACGTCATATTAGCGAGCCAATAAATAATTTAAAATAAACAGAACGCTTCGAGGATCCGATAGCGGTAACCAGGTGCGTTGACGCTGTTTATGCCGTTATAATTGGCGAACGGCGCAGCCTGTCATACCCTCCTCAAGCCGCGATCTTGGAAATACCCGTTCCTCGAGAAATCGCCGCGTCTAATGCCTTGACGCTTTATCAATAGCCAATGGCGGGGACGTTTTGATAACGTCAATTTTCTTATTTACGAACGGTTGTCAGGTATTGACGATTTTGAAAAATTACTGAGAATGTTGAGTAATTTATTATTACAAGGAAACTGTTGATGGAGTGACATTAATTTAATTTATTAAAATAAATTAATGTCAATATCAATATAAAAATAACAAATTTATTTAAAACTACATTATTATTGTGTGTGACTTATATAAATTAATGTGTGAGACTTTTGTAGTGTGGTCACGTATTATGCCCGACCTCGACTCGACCAGCCACACGCTGGCGGAGTGCCCCGCGTGCGCCTCCGAGCGCCGAGTCTTTGTCGCAGAGATCGGGGGAGATCTGTCTCCGCCGGCATTGATTGAGGCAATGCTGGCGGACGAGGGAGGTTGGAGGGCTGTGGCCTCCTTCTGTGAAGCAGTAATGCTCCAGAAGGAAGCCGCCGAGCGGGGTCGGGAGATGGCTGATCCCGCTCGAAGGAGGCGGCGCCGGGCTCGGTAGCACAGCTGCGGCCCCGCCGCTGGTCACCGGCGGGCGCGAGGAAAGCGCGCCTGCGGATACGGCGACCTGGTAGGGACCACGCCCCTTCCGTGGCCGCGAGGCGTCGTCGGTGGTGGAGATCGGGGGAGGTATTGTAGCCTCCCCCGAGGAGGGCTCCCCTGTATAGGCAGGGGAGCGGAGGCTGGAGGATCCCGGAAGTCGCTTGCTGTTCCCGAGGGCTCCCTACATGCCTGAGGAAGACCATCCCTGAGGTTTTTAGTGGGTAGGCCTCCCCCTTCTGGGAGTAGAGCCTCACATAACCGCCAGCTCGCTATAGCCGGTTATGCAATTAGGAAGACCATTTAGGAAGCTTTTTCACTTTTCTGAATTAAGTTATTAAGAGAAACTATATCCCAATATTTTTCTCCCTGTAAAATCACACTAGAGTATTTTTTTACTTTAAAATCTAGGACCCTTCCCATGTTACATTTTTTAAAATATTTTTTATAAAAAAAAATCATAAACCTATAAAAAGCCGGTGAAAATAATTTTCACGTCAGCATTAAAAAAAAATGAAAAATAAGCTATGTTATATTATCTTCATTTATAATTGAAGAAATTCTGTATTGAGTTGATTGTTGGCTCTTGGTGGAACTTATTATACATGTTGAATAAAACTCTTGTACTGTTCCACTAATTTTAATTGGAATTAAAATTAGTGGAACAGTACAAGAGTTTTATTCAACATGAACAATTGAAGAAATTCTTTGAATCGGCTGAGTTTTGGATGAATAAACAAGAAACTACGAAATGTTGATTTTTTCTACTATTTTATCAGGTATGTTCTACCCAAACTGCTGCCATAATTTCACTTTACGGGCGAGTTATTACAAGATTTTATAAATTTACGTGGCCTTGATTAACTCATTTGTACGGTATCGTTGATCAGGTTCCGTGACCTTATATTTTATAAGTAGTTGTTTATAGTAGTTGTTTATTATGAGATTCGCGAATTTGTTTCGTCTCCCACAGAAATCACCTAAACACTTACCATCAGCTACGCACTGTACTTTTTAGTCAATAATGCAATTAAAACATCCATCTCCTACTATTAACCTATAGTATGAATTAAACAGGAAAACAAAATCTCGTCCGTTGGTCAGCATGGTCCACCTCGAGCACCTTGGCAACAAAATCAGAAACATGTATTTAATAAAACTACCCGCACACAACTCAGCAACTGGAACAGTTCTAATCAATCGCAATTATTCACAACGTTATTCCCTTTGCATAGTAAACCAAAACTATTGATACTCAGTTGATGAGTTCAGTTTGAAACTTGTATGCTTGAACGATCTCCATGCAAACATGGCGCTAGCTGCTGAAATAAAATTAATTACGTATCGCTTAGTGCCAGGGATATTTAATTGTTTACTTTTCAGTTAGGTTGGGTTGAATGAAAATTTTCTTGAAGTTTATTTGTTATTCTAGCTGATTATTACCACGTCTATATAGGATTACTGAACACGTGTGCTATAAAGTCTGATAAAGACTGGCCGTCCTACAAATATAGTTACGTTCCGTGAAGGTAAAGTCCTAGTTTATGTAAGACATTTTGGAACTCGACTCGAGTGTCTAAGTGTCTCTTAAAACCTCTTCCAATCTTTTCCTCTTAAAACCTTTCCAAACTTTTTGTTTGTTTTTTCATTTGGTTCAAATTTTGTAATTGAAATATCACTCTATTCTATTATCTCAAATAACGTACGCAATTTTTGTTTTAATAACAATAACTTCGGTACCACTGTAAATCCAAGATGGCTGCCGTTACAATTAAATGGTGGATTACTCATTTTATCATTGGTAGATTACCTTTTTTAACTGGTTTATGAGAAGAGTGATGTGGTACATAGAGCTTATCGTACTATTTTTTAGCTTTTAATAAGCTATCTACATCATTTTATCTTTATTTAGTCTTTTTAAGGAACATACTTTAGAGGCTAGACTATCACATTTCCTTCAAGAGTTCAATTCTTTGGGAACAACTAGGTAGTAATTGATCACCGTATTAAACTTTATACGTAATGCCGTAGCAATAGGATATATTCTGCAATCAACGTATAGTAATAAACTAATTAAGAATATTAAATTACTGCATTCATACAGTGCCAACTCACTACGAATTTTTAAATTACGCATTAAATGCTCAACATTTCCAAGAATTGCTAATTAACAATTTTTGTAAGTCATGATGCGAGATACTTCGTACTCAATCATATATTTTATCTCTGGCCCACTCGTTGATATTGGTGTCAAGTTCATACGATTTCATATTGAAAAATGTCTAACGTTCTCGAAGCGTACGCAGAGCGATTAATATAGCTAAGCTTACACCAACTAAAAATACTACGAACTTAATTAGTGGATTTATGAACGATCTAGTGTCTTTCTACGTTTACTCATTAAATACTACAAAAGACTGAACAATTTAATCGCATGACAAAACAAAGTCGCTATCCGCCGTCTTTCTGTCCCTATGTTTGCTTAGATCTTTAAAACTACGCAACGGATTTTGATGCGGTTGTTTTTATAGATAGAGTGATTCTTAAGGAAGGTTTATATGTATAACACATGCATAATATAGTAGAAAAACACTGATCATTTTTAGAGGTTTCTAATGTGATGTAAATAAGCACGTTTTTTTGCGTTTATATTGCAAAAACGCTGGCTGAACCCTACGAGATAGACTAAAATAATGTACTGCAGTATTGTCCACCTTAAAAAGTTCAACAAAAATGTCCGCGATGGTATATATCTATCTCTTAGGGATAACCCACCATAACCATTTTTTCATTGCACCCGTGCGAAGCCGGGGCGGGTCGAAAGTATGCACTAACTTAGGCAACTACATTTAAGGGTCTTATAAATAGATATTACATGAGGCCTTTCAACAAAGTCGGGACAGTAAGCAGAGAATAGAATTAGCAATTAACTAACCAACAAAACTTTTTACTCATTAATAGAAGAAATAGGAGTATCTATCTGGAGAATATTGCAAAAAGCATCCACTTGCTGCGTCACTGCTGGCGCAGGAGTAAATTAGATATGATTGGAGAATGTATGTCCTGGTACTGGTTGTTTTTTTTTATTACATAACTATCGCATTCATTATAGCTTCTTCATATTTATCACTAAATCAATTATACAAACACTTAGAGCTAAAACTTCTATCAATTGCAAATACTTAGTATTTGTGTTGCTTAGATTTGTGGTAGTTAGATAGCTAATACCGCTGCTGAAAACAGCGACTTAAATACGTTCCCACCGAGAAGTAGGAGTATACTCTAAGTTGACATGAAAAAGATATTGTGTCTTTGTTTAATCTAAAAAGATCGATAAACAATATTTCGAACTTAATGCTCTCAAAATTTCGTCGATGTTCAACACTACTCCAACGCCCACGGAAACCTTGGAAAATACATTGTATAAAAATGTACCTACAGCTCAAATTTGCAAATCGAAAAATACATCTCTCGGTTAGAAGGCTATACGAGTACAAACTTATACAGTGGAGATTACATTATTTTCCAATCTTTGTTTGACAATATTAACAAGATACTGTCGAACTTATCTTTGTACATTGAATATCTAAAACACTATAGCTATGTTTGTATTAGATAATCTAGAACGGACGCGTGCAGTGAACATTGTAGACATTAGTTTGCTTACTGCACATAAGCAATGAATCACATTACTAATTACTAAAAACGAGCATTCCGCCGTATATATGATTTGTATTTAGTATTAAATATGATAAATATTTATTTACCTGTTGTAAAAAATACTATACCAAATGTCATAACATTTGAATCAGTTAAACCAAAATAAAATCAGACAGAGCTTTTGGAATTGATCTTGTCAGTACATACTAACAAAGAAAAATATACTATACCTATCATTCGTAAATTGGGAGAGCTTTCTCGAGAAGAACAACTATGAAACTCTCAATATAATTTTTCAATCTCTTCATGTTCAACCATCTTGTACAATATTATAATATATATTATAATTTTAGATATATAAAAATTACAATATATATCTATGAACTCCCATGGAAAGATTAGTCTCAGAAGTCAATTGAAAGTTGCTTTTAGTCCAACTTCCATTACAATAAGTGCCGGTTGTTTCATCTATTCACATTAGAACTAACTACTAAGTCAAAAACATAGGCCCTGGCACCGACGGATTGTGGCGGCCTGGCGTGCGCAGCTCGAATTACGGATCTGCGCGCGCCAGCGGGCCGTCGGTGCCGTACTCCCGCACCTCGAAGCTTGGCTCCACGGAAAGGAAGAGGTCACCTACTGATTAACTCAGATACTTACCGGGCACGGCTGCTTCGGTGAGTATCTGTGTCGAATAGGACGGGAGGGATCGACACATTGTCACCACTGCGCATCCGACCTTGTCTCGGCCCAGCACACGCTAGCGGAGTGCCCCGCGTGGGCCTCCGAGCGCCGAGTCTTGGTCGCAGAGATCGGGCGAGATCTGTCTCCGCCGGCATTGATTGCGGCAATGCTGGCGGACGAGGGAGGTTGGAGGGCTGTGGCCTCCTTCTGTGAAGCAGTGATGCTCCAGAAGGAGGCCGCCGAGCGGGTCGGGAGATGGCCGATCCGCTCGAAGGAGGCGGCGCCGGGCTCGGTAGCACAGCTGCGGCGCCGCGCGAGTCGCCGGCGGGCGCGAGGAAGTCGCGACTGCTACGGCGACCCGGGATGGACCACGCCCCTTCTGTGGCCGGGGGCGTCGTCGGTGGAGGAGACCGGGGGAGTAGTAGCCTCCCCGAGGAGAGCTCCCCTCTAGGCAGGGGAGCGGAGGCTGGGGGTTCCCGGAAGTGCTTTATGTTCCCGGGGCTCCCTACGCGCCTGAGGAAGGCCATCCCTGAAGTTTTTAGTGGGTAGGCCTCCCCCTTCTGGGAGGAGAGCCCACATAACCGCCGGCTCGCCACAGCCGGGGTATGCAATTTAATGCATTTTCCTCAGGGGAACAAAAAAAAAGTCAAATACATAGGCCCAAACATTGCTACCAATAAATAATCATTGACTATTTTCATAATAGTAGCTTTAACGTGTGTATGTCCCTTCTAGAAATTTGTAGTCAAAATTATACATTTTTTCATAAACTAACCTCTAGTATTAGCTATACTAGCTTCGAAACAGTAAAGGTTGTTTTTCAAAGGTAGCTTTCGTGGTACCGCGTACCTATGTTATATTCATTAATGTATATATTAATGAAAGAGTTGTTTAAAACATTAATTTCAAAATATCAATAAAACGACAAAAGCATACTTCTATACTTACGAAAAATAAAAATATATCTTAGCACGTAACTCTTTTTTATCAAATTTATAGATATAGTAAATTGTTATTTAATTACACGTTATATATTATCTATATAGAAATAATAATTAATAACAGACATACTGAAAATATAAAAAAATAAAAACATCAGACTCGATTCCTGCTTTAGACTCGCCTACTCGAATAGAAATTTATTTTGATTCTAGTACGCTGGACTCGATTCCAGTACACGAGTCGGGAAGAATCAGTTCGTACTCGCTAACTTGATTCTATTTACACGAGTCCTACTAACTCGAGTCTAGTATTCGAGTTTAGTTAACACGCTTGTACTCACAAACTGTTTACACAAGCAATGGCGTGGGCCTAATATTACAGTTGAACCTGCAACTTTTTGTTTTGATTTTGTTCTAAAATCGGACTCTAGTTCTGGACTGGACTAGAATTTCCAGACTCGAATTTCTAGAGTCTAGGAATCAGACTCAAGTCTAGAAATATTCGAATACCAAAGATAGAATTCGAGTACTGGGTTCGAATTAAGGAATCGAGTCCTGTCCTGATTCGAATACCATATAAACTGACTCGAATCGACTCGATCCTCCAAAACTGCGACTCAGCACATCACTAATTTAAAGCATTCACATTATTACACCTGAAATTTAAAATAAAGGGAATTAAATAGAAACTGAAAGATACGTGGAGATAAAAGAGACTACCCTAAAAACATTTTATATTGTAGAGGCATAAAACGACGTACCCCGTAAGAAATTCAATATATATAACAATAATTGATATTTGATACTAATTCAATTATGTACAGAAACTATATAAAGAACAACAATAATTAACAAGCAAATGACTAAGTACATTATTAGAGCTGAATCAGCAAGTATTTTAATTAGAATACAAAGTACAAACAAAAAAGAAGTCAATACCCTTAATAACATCCTATCTTTTTAATTAGCTGCTTTATATGAGAATACAATAAAAATAACTGTAATGGAAGTTTCTATATTTCAAAACGATCAATCATTAACCAGTTTTAACTGACACGCTGCCGGTAAACGATAACTGGAGTTCGGGGGTCAGTTCAATCAGCATTTACTTGACACGTGCCTTGTGCTACTGTTAATCTTTGTACGGACTAGTTTGTTAAACAAATAGCACGCTTATTTGCAAATGAATAAGGTTTAAAGGTCTTACAGTCTGGGCGATGTTTAGCAGACTGCATTCGGACATTATTAAAACAGGAGCACTATCTGTTGCCTTGAGGAGACCAGAAAAGACTAGTACGGGAGCATAATATATCTAATTTATGTAACGCATAAGGAACGATGTATTTGTAAATCAAATGGAAATTTTTCAAGTTGTAATGGTGCATAGGTAGAATGTTTACTGATTAATTTTAAATGATCTGTTTGTATTCACGTGTTTGCATGCATTGCATTTGATGTGTTTGTATTCCTTTGCAGCTCATGTTAAATAACACACACACACAGATATGTGTGTGTGTACTAATATGTCAATATTGCGGCTTACTTTATGGGTAAGGTCGAAATCGAAACATACCTTATGGGGAGGATCGAAATTGTGCAAATGCAATACAAAATTATACATTCTTGCGATGTATGTTTTATGAAAATGATGACTAACTTTTGAATATTCTAAACATATGAAAAAAATCAGAATAATTAACGGATGGTAAATAACTGTTCAGTAGATTTTGACTTTGTTTGCAAATAACAGATAAATGTGTCAGGAATCATCCTTAATGACAGACGTTCGCTCTAGGGGTAGCTGTATACGACAGATATAAGCTGCAGGAATCGCTCTAAGCGACAGACATTTGCTGTAAAGATTTCCGTATATGGCAAATATACACTGCGCGGATCATTGAAGTTCGGAAACCCTTACACTCAAAATAGAATTGCTGTATAAAAGTTAATTTTACCACGAAAATAATAAACAAGCATTTCAATCGCCTGATAGTTATCAATTACCACATACTATGGATGCTTCTAACGCTTATTCCAAAATCTGTTGCTTTATAGTTACCTGTTTTTGATTATTTACACTTATTGTGATGTGCATCATACTGAATATAAGTGGTTACGAAGTGTTGAAGCGATCAAATTTCGTATCTGTCACGACACCGGTGCGTGACGGACTGGCAATGCAGCGCGAAATAACTATGTATTGCGTATACTCCGAAATACCGACAAATAACTTATTTTAGTGAAATATAATCACGAGAATAAATAACCGAGATAGTAATAATAAAGTATTTAGATATAATGTAAATAAAACTTGTTATTTAACGTTTACTTTTTAATGTTTTTTCTTTCAGCCTAGGCACAATATCGGACCCAGTAACGCGGTCGAGGACAAAGGAGAAGGAATTATAAAAAATAAATAAAATCCAATAATTACTTGGCAATCAAACCAACTGACAATCACTGAACATATTATAAAATTGCACGTGATGGAAAATATACACCATGGTAAAACAAGCTATTCCTTGTTCAGAGAAGATCACGGATTGCCCAGATTTCACCTAAATTCTGTACCGAACTGAGTAACATCGCAGAATTATATCGAATATAGCTGGGTAGAGATACCGTAACCTCATATATCTCAAGTCTTTACTGTATAATTTCTTACTGTACCTAAAATTTAATAAAGATAACTAAAAAAAAATAAGCTCACGTTATAATAAAGTTTCAGAGCAGAGAAGCCGGATAAGCAGAGGAGTGAGACAGCTATCTAATCATACTCATAATAAAGTTGATAATTGCATACCTTTAAAATCATTAATGCATTGGTGATATAAAAATCGTTTGTCGATTTTTGTAAAACTGAATCACAAAATAAAACTTTTACACAACACAGTGAAACAATTTCACATAAAAAATCACATATAAAAGAACTATATAAAAAAAATATATGCATATAAAATTAAGAAAATGTAATGTAGTTACAGTTATTGTTATGAAAAGTTAACTCCAAAAATAACAATAATTTTAACCAGTATATATTTATTATCGTAACAAATTTTTCACTTGTTAATGCATATTAATACGTTTTCAAAAAGTTTTTTTATATAGTTATTTGATGTACATTACCATGCAAACTTGCACGGAAAATTGGTTTGAACAAGATCTAATAATTAGTTTTTTTTAATACGTTATAAATTGTAAACCGCGTTTTACCTTTCATTCAAATATAATAAAGAGTTAAGAAAAACATTTAATTAGATATAATATAGTGGTACGAAACCCTACGTGTGCGAGCCCGACTCGCACTTGGCCGGTTTTTTGTTATTGTATATCAATACAAAACACTCTTTATAGGTTTATAATTAACAATATATATGATTAAACAATTACTTTATTATATTTCATTGTGTTCAGATGTGCAAGTATAGTAGATAAATGATTAGAAAATCTGAAAGCTATTTTCACTAAGTCATATTTGAGATCCCAAATGACTAATTACTAATTGCTTCCTAAGCCGTAAAATGACGGATGGACTCATCTTTGCTAAAAGCATTTTTTAATATGCTGTATTTGAAAGTTAAAGGTGATGTTACACTGGCTTTTATTTATCTCAAGAGCCTATTTATGAAACTCCAAACAGACCCGTGGAATGTCCCGTCTGTTGGCAAATTTTTAATATTAAAATTTCAAGGAGTCGCTATTCGAATCATAATATCTTTTTACTGTACGCCAAATATTGAAATAGACGTGGGCTTCGTAAAATAATATTTCCAACAAGAGTATATAATACGAAACAACCAAACATATGTTTTATTTTTAGTCTGCCAGTTTTCTTGGTATTTCGAAGTATTTAATTATAGTAAAAAGTTGTTTGTATAAAGTAAATTAGATAAACGTATTAATAATACACGTCTATTTTTAAATCATGAATAATTGTTACATAATCACTATTTATATTACCTAAGTTTTTTCTTTGGAAGGAGAATTTTCTTTACGTTGTTATTATAGCGATACACTTAAGTAAGTCGCTGCCTTACATTGTATAATGTAAATTTAACCTTAACTAGGAAAGAGGGTAGGAAATGTGTGGATGAATAGGTTCGATCTCAACATACTAATCTGTAAAGCAAAATCCATGATCTAGCCTATTTTATTTTTCTCTCTACCACTATTAGTCGTATACATTATAACTAATTCTACTAAATCCAAGTTTTTGGCAAAATACTTTTTTTAACGTTACTTTTTTTAAGTTACGAAATGTCTTCTTTTCTTATATTATCGACATGTGATATACAAATTGGAGGGGATTGTTCTGCACCTAGAGAGAGCTTTTCCAAGAAGTGTTTATTTAATCTCACGCGATTATAAATGCATGGTTATGCGAGGTTTTTCGAGGCAGACTTTAACTTTAAGACAAATTTATTAGCTCTAATCTAAAAAATATTGTGTAAAAGTTAAAACAAAATGATTATGGATTATATAAATGGATTTATAAGTACGAGCTTATCTACAAAACTACATATTGCATTTATTTTGCATAAGATTTGAAAAAGACTTAATCCGATTAAGTGAAAATCATAAATCTTGTTTTTTGTTCCATCATTATCATAAACGTCCCTACATAGTGGCATAAGCAGACTCAGAGCTACCGCGATTAGGCCGTAATAGACTTCACATATAATTTTGTATGTATTCACAGGTTTATGCAAGTTAATGCAAGTTTGAAACTACGGCCAAAATTTGCATATACATATAAAATTATAAATAAACATTTTAATATATGGCATTATCAAACCCAACTCTCCATATTAGATAGCCAATACTGACACTATAGCCTAACAGATGCTATATGTTAGTTTCGTTTCAATTGTTATGTGAAGACCGGACCTTAAAGCTTTTAAGTGCATGATATTGTTATTAGCAGCGAATTAATGAGCAACACTTTAAGCTATGAGTTCACATTGTCACATCGTAACATATTTCCATTAAGTATTCAGACATTCATATATGTGAAAGTATTTAGGACTTGCGATAATTTGAGAGTATAAATTTCCTTCTATTTAAGCAATTTAAACAACAATCTAAACAACAATTCTAAAGAAGGTTTCTTTGTGTCGCAAGTATTAGGAAAATATGTTAGTTATATTATTGAGCAAGTTTTCATTATAGAAATTCGTTATAAGGTATTTCAATTCGCGCTAAATTGAGTTTCTGTATCAAGCCTCCAGGCTATAAGCTCATAAGCTTTATTTAAACCTTTCCTTATTAAAGTGTAACTTTAAATGAACCAAATTTATTCCACTTCTAAACTTTCCTTTTCTTTGTCTTTATAGGAATATTAGAACTTCTGTAACATTATTGAAATGAATGAAAGAGATGTATTCAAAATTTAAACATTTATTGATTATTTAAACATAATTACAAAAATATCTTAGTCTATACACAGTCAAGACTTACAATAGCTTAACCTATACTAATAATATTTTAAAATAAAAGTATATATTGCAGAACTTAAATCGGTCCAGCCGTTTCGTTCATTAAACAATCAGCTTACTATGTAAATTCAAGAAAAATATGTTAAACGAAATATTCTCGAATTTAAGAGTTCAAAAAGTATATCACGAATTACTTATAAAAAATCAGGTACATTTGCGTTCAACTACTCATAAGGGGTTTTGTCATCTTCAGTCGCGTTAATCGGATTAGACGGTTTGTCGTGGACGGGGGATCTGAAAATTTAATTTATTCTCGAGTCGACGAAGCCAAAAGCTCGAATTCGGCTGATTCCACCATCCGGTGCCATTGTAACTCTGATGTGAGTGACGGTCTCGGAATCACAGGTATACCAGTGCTCGTTGTCAGCAGATAGCTGTAAAATAATAATAAAATTATTAATTTTTTTGCAATTTGCAAGTATTCTCTTGTTTTAAATATCGAATCAATGTTAGTATAGTCACTGATTCGACATAAATATATTTAATTTTATTATATATCAAAGTAAATATAGCGATAAATAGAGAAATTGAAATATATTTAATATAAGATTAATATAACGTACACAAACGAGAATCAAATAAGATTACCTTGCTAGGCTTCAGTAAACTCCTCCAGCTATATTTCACATCTGAACACCAATCCGCGCGGCCGAGGTACGCGCCCTCAATCTTGACGGAGTCGGGGAAATTCCCTTTGAAATGTGCTGTGTCTACGCAGAGCTTCTTTATTTTCCCAGCGAAGCCGAGCTTGAATACGGCCCATTCTTCACCTGCCGAGGCGACATAATATTTTAATACATTATCCAACCGATTCAATTTACGTTAACGCTTTAATCAGAAACCGATTTGTCTAGTAGAATGTTGATCTTGTCTATATTAGAATTGAATGCTGCCTCAATCTAATGTGTTATGATCATTAGTTTGAATCTAATTACCTGGTACTTTTAAAGTTCCATCTTCATTAGCTTCGATCACTTCGGGTCGGTCGAGCCTTCGAGCAGTTTCCCAACCATCACCCATGTTAACACCCTTTTTCGGCTTGATCATATTTCGGGGATGGCCGTAATGAGCGTTTGAATAACCTGTAAAGGTAAAGTTTTAGTTATTAGCAATATATTACAAATATGTAAGCTTATATTTTCATAATAATCCTTAGTAAGTAATAATAATATATATATAATAATTCATCTTTTCAATACAACAATCACCTTGGCAAGTGCCGCCGCTAAGTAATGATGCCAAATCGATGATTTGGCCTTTTGGTGGTGCTTCTGGGCGTGCTTCTCCATAAACTCTGAACCTCGCAATTCCTCCATCAGGGAAAATGTTGATTCTGACGTGAGTCCACGCCTCGTCGCTTAGAACCTGGAAGAAAGTCTGTTTATTTATAATTTTGTTTTTTAACGAATACATTTATAATACCTTACGTGTACAATTATTAATACCATATTTCAAAATTTGTACTATACATTTTACAAGAACTTTACATATAATTATATATTTTGAGATTTCATATAGTAATGAAATTGTAAAGTAAATTTGTATATAATATGAAATAATATCTGTTAACCCTTTAATCTTGCATTAATGTTTGAATATTACCTTCTGATAGTTAAGCCTCGTCTCTTCATATCCCGGTCGCAGCGCTGTTACTGGCACTATCTCTTCCCATTTGTCAGAATTAAGGCGTTCTATCTGCTCCAAGTCGCATCGGCTGCAGGCCGAGCCCATTTTTGTGTCTCTCTTCGGGATCAGCGCTTCCTCTGTTAGTTTTAGAAATTGTAATTTATGAGAACGCTCTGTCGCTCGGGGATAGTGGAATCTATGCGTTTTATTACAACCAAAGGGACTTTTAAATAGATTAATAATAGTTTAATATTTACGATTTAAGAATAAGATGTGGATTTTACCTTCACGAGTCAGACATGCCGCTTGTATGGAGTATTTAGGGGCATAGTTTCCAGTGAAGAATGCCGTGTCGAGTAATAAACCTGTTGCCAAACAAAAGAACCTAGTTGTAATATACTTTAAATTGCTTTGACACTTAGTAAAATGTTTAATAAGGTGCGGTTGCTAATTCTAGTCGTATACGAGCAGTTTTGATATTATTTAATATATATCTTACCTCGAATAACACATTTAGTAGCTAGTTTCAAGATACACCAGTCATGCCCGGTGATCCTCTTCCTTCTAGTCTCCCAACCGTCCATCCATTTTCCGTACTCTGTGTACTTATCGTGTATGAACACTGGGTCTGAATCTTGCAACATGTTCTCACATGGTGCGAAGAAGTCGTCCGTCGAAAACGCGACTTTACCTCCAGCCTGCAAGTGAATTTCAAATGAGTTTCAAATTAGACGGCGAGATAAGTGATCGACTAATGTTAGAATATTATTGAATGTTGGTAGCGGATGAGTTCAAATATCAAATGTTTGTTCTACTTTTAAATTGAATTTAATTGGCGCTGAATTATGGTAGTAAAGGATATAGTATGCAGTTGCAAACTTTAGAGATTTATTTGTCGATATAAACATTAGGCTTTGACTTATTAAGATATTATTAAAGTGAAAAATATTGTTTTCTGTACGTAGTAGCAAAATTAAGTTTCAATCAGTGGAGTAAATAAATAAAAACTCACACTGAGACTGGCAAACTCGCTGAATTCGGCAAATGCAGGGGCCTTTTTCTCGATCATCTCGATTATTTAGACCTTTGACGATTATATGAATTAAGTAGACAACGAACACATTTAATGTGCGAGAGAAGACTGACTTATCGGGACCCAGTGCCCGCTTATATACAAACCAAGTTGCGCTGATAAAAACAAAAATAATAACAATCTAACCCGTGCCATATATTTTTTCTGTCTATCTATAAATAATCTGCGAGTATGGCTTTTCAATGTGAGATCCGATTTTACGTTTTTACTTCAGATTTGCATTTTTTAGAAGTCTGGTTTTTATGTCATGTTCAAATATATTTCATAGGTTATAAATAGTGTTCTATAAATGTTTGTTTGTACCAAGAGTTATCTAACTGAATGCAGAATTCAGCCTTTGTGCGGTGCGTCTAATTATAAAACTTATGAGACTTATAAGTTTTACATGTAAATATTATTTTCTTTTTCTATGGCTCTTTAAGTAATTGTTGTTAATTGAAAAGAACAGAAGTATAAGTACATTGATTTTACTTTAATTATATGATTTTTTTTTATTTGTGTATTACGACTACTATAACTATCTAATTCGTTAGTGTTATTAAAATAATATTTAAAATTATTAAATATGTTACATAACTATTTATGAGACTTAAAACTAATAAAATTTCTGCTTGTGGATTCGTAGGAACGAGGAAGACATGTTTCAGTATCTTAAGTTCTGTCCATATAAAATTTGGCTGAAATTTCAATTGAATCCATCAATAAATTTAACACATTTTATGAAAATTGTATGTACAAACTTTATATTAGATAATATTCAAGTATATTAAAAAACGTTTTATAATGTAGGATCATAAAATGAATTTATATTGCCAAAGAGTTTTAGAAAAAGGAAATAGTCATTTAAATAGTTTGATGTATCATGATAACTAAATAGTTCATGAGCACGACAACTAAATGCTTATAAAAATGATATTGTTGTGATCTTAACCCTATGATATTTCTACCATTATGATTAGAAGATAACATAACATATATATGTAAACATGTCATGTATAATGCGGGAAAACTACCGAAAATATTAGATATAAACATTCAACTAAAAAAATATTTCCATCCACAAAGTACAAATAAACATGATATTAGCAGGAAAATTTGAAAACTTCACTTGAAATTTTCAATTTTAGTTTATTTTAGGTGTCGTTTTTGTTGCAAATAATCGATGCAATAATCTTAAATAATGGAATGCTGCTATATTTTTACTATTGTAAGTAATAACTAAATGTGTTGTACTTAAACATAAAACAAATAAGAATCTAGGCGAAAAGGTAAATTGTTAGTAATGTTAAATCGTAGGATATATAAATATTGACAAAAGAATTATATTCATAAGTAAAATGTGAATATATTCAAAGAACATACATACATACATACATACACTCACGCCTTTTTCCCATGGGGGTAGGCAGAGATTACGTCTTTCCACTTGCTACGGTCTTTACTAATCTCTTTCGCTTCATCTACTTTCATAACATTCCTCATACATGCTCGACGATTGCGGGTACTTCTGACCTGGCCTTTTTTGACGACACTTTCCATTTGTTCGAAATATGTTCGCCTAGGTCTTCCTCGTCCCGTATCCCCACTCACTCCAGATTCAAAGAAATATCAAAATATTTTATCATTGATTAATACAGGATTTTAATTGTCTTAATCATTCTGTGTAGAATAAAAACGATTTCATATAAAATCATGAATGCTGAAGGGTTTTTTTTAACAGGTCACCCCACATTAGAGTTTTTACCCTATGTCGTGGGTGTAGTCACTAACATAAACATCAGGTGCACATACAACCAGACCGGAACAAATTTTTGTACGTCATACAATCTGGCTCGTGCGGGAATTGAACCCGCGAAACGTTGCGTAGCAGCTAGCTGATCACTCGACCGCCGCGCTAACCGTGTCGTCATTTGTTTCAGCTTACAAACTTTCGTAGGTCTTTAGCTATTGTGATCAATCTGCGTATGATTTGTTTAGAAAATATCCGTATCCTTTTTTTTTATATATTGTCTGTGATTTATTTCTTGCGCATTTATAATACAGATGACTATGTTTATAGTCATCTGTATTATACCTTGATTTCATTATATGGTAATATAATGTATGCTTAGATATAAGTTCAATTCGAATGTTTCGAATGAATGTAATTAAGAATCAATACAGATAATAAATAATAGTTCAAATTTCATTAAATAAATTACCTATGTAAGTAAGAAATACCGCCATCCTATGTAGGTATGACCACTGCAATAGTGATCATAAATTTAACAAATATTACATCAGTTTAATATAAAGTCATTACTATTTTAGTTGTAATCAGCTTAATTAATGATCTTTAGTTGGTAACTACTGAACAAAAAATATAAGTTACAAGTTATCATTATTGTTAAATATATTTATAAACTTAAGTTTTATAGCCCATTCAATAGATAGACTTCGCGTGTGTCAGTGATATGACCATGATCTTAAATATCTGATACGTCAATGTGAGATTTATTCTTATGCAATATACATTTTTTAATTTTCTTATATTTATTTAAGAAATTTTTTAAATAGTTCACAACGTGATATTGTAGCAAAAATTGCTAAAATAAAGGATGAAAGCTAACTACACCCGTTAACTTACATTAAACTTATTTAGATGAATGTATATTAAAATTATATTTTTTTCTTCTCTTATGATATAAAACTTGTGTCCGAACAATACTTTATTTTTCATAACAAATTTGACAACTTAACAGACATTTATTGAATTCAAAACTACTTTAAAATGAAGTGTAATTGTGTATTTATTTGGATATCCTAAAACTCTTTTTTTGTGTTTTATAAGATGATGTATTTACAACACTTTTTGTTTATTTTATATTTTACTAGCGACCCGCCCCGGCTTCGCACGGGTGCAGTGAAAAAATGGTTATGGTGGGTTATCCCTAAGAGATAGACTTATACCATCGCGGACTTTTTTGTGGATTTTTGTAAGTTGTACAATACTGTAGTACATTATTTTGGTCTATCTCGTAGGGTTCAGCCAGCGTTTGCAATATAAGCGCAAAAAAACGTGCTTATTTACGACATCACATTAGAAACCTTTAAATTTATCAGTGTTTCTCTACTATATTATGCATTTATTATACATACAAACCTTCCTTAAGAATCACTCTATCTATTAAAAAAAACCGCGTCAAAATCCGTTGCGTAGTTTTAAAGATCTAAGCATACATACGGACATACAGCGAAAGCGACTTTGTTTTATACTATGTATTGATATATACTTTTATATTTAAAAAAAGATAAAACAGTTGCTCTGTCAAATACTGGATCTGCACTATTTCTATTGTTTTTAACATTAAAATTATATATTCGCTATGAAAACCGAAAACAATATTACAGTTGACATATCTCAAAGACAGGCAAATGTTTAAATTTTTATAACAAAATTCCACGTAATATAGCTGAATTGCTTTTTCAAGTTCAAGGTACATGTAAAAAAGACGTTAATGAGTGAGGACTAGTACAAACTTACAAACTTACATACTTACATTCTAAAGTTTAAATATTTGTTTTCCCATATGAATTGTAAGCACTTATATATGTTGTATGGTAACGACATAATTTATTGTAAATGTTGTAATTACTTTTTGCAAATACAATTTTTTCTTATTAGTTAAAAAATACGTCCTGAATGGGTGGTAGGAAAAAAAAATTGAACGATTCAAAAGAGCTTCCTATAAAGTCAAATTAGAATAAAATTAATTTTCATTTCGACAACATGTAGTGTTGCTGTGTATATGTTATTTGCGTTTTACTATCTATATTAATTACATTTTAAACCGAAACACAAGAATTTTTATCACTTGCTGCAGGAGTAGGAACGACAGTGTTACCCAAGCAAACAAACCTGGTAAAGACAGATCGGTTCGTGTATAAAATGATTCTCCCTGTATAGGAAGTTTTTTTCTGACGCACAATAGGTCAAGAAGCGTACTACACGTCTGTCTATTTTGGTATAATCGATTGATAAGTGATCATTGATGAGGCAATGGAAAACTAAAATGTAATGTGAGGGTCATGAGTGCGCAGTAGACACATTGATCGGACCTTGTTCCGAAATTCTAAATTGTTTGATGTAATAAAATAATAATCATTTAAGATAACAGAGCCGTGTAATTATTTGAACTAAATTGTTGCTTAGTCAGAACAGTTGAACTACGAAAACAGCTTTAATTATGTAGAAAATTAAGTTCATATGTACAATCGACAAAACCTCCGAATTCGCTGTTTTACGTATCAAACCACACTGTAATTATGTGATAGAGATGCTTTCCCAGATCCGAATGTAAATCAATGTCAATAATGACATGGCGTCTACTGTAAGTACTCCGAAACAACTTTAATTGTTATTGTAAAACAAAATATAGTTTTTCTGTGATAAGAATTCTATATATCTTATGTTATGCATCTCCGGGTCTCAAACTAATGCAAATCTAATTTGAATTACAATTCCATATTAATTAATTTTTCTGTAAAAGAGTAACAATCAAACATACTAACATCCTCGCAAACATGATGTCAAATGCGAAATTTATAATAAAGATACTATAAAAATAAGTTTAGAAACTTTAATAAATGGACGAGAAAATAAATTATATTGTACATTTTTACAAGTTAAAGTACAGACAAGTTATTTTTTTTAAAGAAAACGCTAATATATTCCAATTAAAACTACAGCTTAAAAGTTAGCAACGTAAGACAAAGTCCATTACATTCCACTGGGATGTGGGTAGTACAGTACATTTTGCATAATCTTGCGCTACCCAAGACAATCCGCCTGCTTCACCTCTGACCTGTATGATATTACGTTTGTTATAATCATTGCGTATTATTAAAAAAAATCCTTTATTAATTTAATACTTAACTGCGTAGATTCTATTACATAATTCGAATAAAACGAAATTATTTTAAGCTTTCTCGCAGTAAATGTAACATGTGTTATAGAGAAAGAACACATGTAAGCTTACAAATAAGAGAGTTATTTACAATGTTGTTTATATACTTATACACATTAAGGAGACTATTAAATTATGAAGTTATGTATGGTGTATGTAGACTTTTTGGGTGAACCGCCAAATCGCCGTAAACACGTCGCTGTATTTCAAAAGAAATACGCGCAGGTTTTTTGTTGCTTCTGCAATAATTATATTAAGATATACATCAAATTGTTATCTACTTATCAAACTTATCTACTTATCAAAATCTTTTGTAGTGACGGCTGTACGTCTATGGAACAGACTACTGGTAAATATCCGCGAGAGCTCATCCGATACAGTGTTTAAAGTGAGGCTAAAGGAGCATTTATTGAAAGTTTCTAGTTAGTTAACTATATTTTTATATAAGTAGTATATAATAATATCTTACGCACTTAATTTAGATTACTTTTTATTTGATATTTGTATATTTAAGCATAATTATATATTATTATTATTTATTTTATATAGTTTATGTACCCATGTATTTTGTTTTTTTTTTTCTCAATCTCTCCCACGTAACAGTATAAGTCACTTGACACCCAGTAAGGTTGTACATGTACACATCCAATCACTGCATAATTTTTTTACTGTAATGTCTTTTGTGCAATAAAGAATATATATAATTGTAAGTAAATGAATAGAGAAATTTTCAATAATATTATTATATTGTTATTATAATTGATCTTTCCATAAAAGGACACCATTACCAGAGATCGCGTCAGCATGATTTTGACACGATACTGTCTCGATCCAGCATTATAAAATAAATGCAAAAGCACGTTATTGACATAATTGCAGACTTATACATCTATATTGCAGGGTTTTGAAATACTACATTTGATAGGAAAGAAACTATGCCAAGATCATCTGATGAACACTTCTGTCTTAGCAGTTTCTTCAGTGGAGCAGATTTGACGCAACGGTTGAGTGATATTCTACTAAGAAATGGGTCGTGGGATTCCCGCATCGGCTAGATATTTCGTATGGCATTCAAAAATTTGTCCCTGCCTGCGTGTGAGATTCTTTGTTTGTGACTGCATCCACAGCACACGACAAACAATACCAGTGAGGGCCGACGATTTAAAAACACACAATATATAAGAAACAATTAATTTAAATGAAATTTGAAAGAGATAAAACGTTAAATGTATCAGTTAATTTCATCATGAAAATGGTATTAATTAAATAATATTCCTTGAATTATAAAATAGATAGTGCGTTTTGAGTAAACGGTATTTTTATCTACACTAATATTATATTATAAAGAGAAAAGTTTTGTATTTTTGTATGTAACGAATAAACGCAAAAAGTACTGGACTAATTTTAATAATTCTTTTTTCATTAGAAAGCTACATTATAACTGAGTAACATAGGTTATATTTAGTACTAGATTATTATAGAAGATTCTTATTAAAGCCATAAAATGTCTTTCATCGCGTACGCTGCGAAAAGTAATGTCTACCCGTGCGAAGCCGGGACGGGCCGCTAGTTATTTAATAAATTGTGATCGCTTATAGCCATAGATAAATCCCATCCTTAGCCATAAATAATTCCCATCAACATAACAAACCAATGTTTGCCTGGTCAGTTAATTTACGTTTAATATTTATCAAAGCAATTGCGACGTTAATTATACATGCAAACGTCACTTGTTAGTTCGTGTAGTGCGATAATTCGGCGATCGCTCTCATTCAAAAATGTTGATGTAATTTCTGAATTATCTTCAAGAATTATTTTGTTATTTTCAAGAAATTCAAAAGTAATTTTATCAATTGTTTCGTACTTTCTCTAAATTATTCCCGAAAGGAAATACGAAACAATACTCGTTCTTTTACAATACTACCTTTTCTTCAAATTATTAAGTAAATTATTTCATTACTATAAATAATTTATTAAATAATATCAAAATGAAATATTAATTAGACATGATAAAAGTTTATACTCAAAAAAAATCACATTGTAAACTGTATTGGAATACGTTAAAATATTACAATAAATTCGTACTATGAAATTAAAACAATATAATGTACCTTATAGACGCCAAAATTTAAATTTGGTGGAGGGCCTTCTAAAGTTCTCGCATTGCCGAACCTAATCTCAAAGTAAAATTGTCATATCCAGCTGTAGCTAAGAACAAAAGGTGAGTTCCAAGTCCAAGTTTTGTAGACAGAAAAAGCCGTATGAAGACCTTGTGACCAGGGTGTAGGTTTAGGGGCCCTTACCTTGCATCAGGACTCACTTTCACTACCTCAGATCCTCTATTTCATTAATATAAAGGTAACCTTTTAAAAAGAAGAGTTTAGATGATGGGGCCTCTAACTGCGGGCTCTATCAAAAATCAAAATAAGCAAAAAACATATTTGGTGATTACATTCAGCGTACCCATGGATAGGTTGATCTTCAAATAGGAATGTATAAAAAGTCACGCCGCTAAGTAAAAACTTTATAAATATAAATTGATATCGCCTTTACTATTGATATTCACATAAAAACAGCTGAAAAAGCATTTTTTTCACAATTTAGTTTCCGTTGAACCACAGAACTAAATGGCTTACTCAGATAATAATGGCCGACCTTCGACAAGAAATAAAATGTAACAAAAGAGCTACTTCCACGGAAAAATTCAAATCCAAATATAAACTGCGCAGAATGACAAACTTGTTTTTTTCTCTAATCACATTATATTAGATTCTATTGGCGAAGATTCTATTGGCGATTTTTAATTGATATTTATTTCTAATGATGTATGTGAAGTTGATTGATCTTATGGCGCATCATTACGTATATCATTTATTATCACAATTATTCGTCATTATAGCGAAAGCAAGTGATTAATGATAAAATAACCATAAATAAAATAAAGGGTGATGACCTGATCTCGGTGACCTGCAAACTATAAAAAAATATATAACAATTTTTGTCACGAGCTACTTTGCTTACGTAGATCTTACATTTTTATATAACAATAACTGACAACACAGCACAAGCTGGGGTCAAATTTTAACAACGAAAGGTGCCGATAAACCCTCTGCACGCTCATTACATGTGCAATTATTGCGAAATCGCAGTTAACCTTAGATTAAGGTAGGTCAGCATTACTTTAGAATTTCGGTAAGGTTAGAATACAAGTTATTATCAAACTTAAAATCTGAGGGAAAAAAAATATGGAAAATGATAGACACATGCAGTCCACCTGATTTGAAATGATTTCAGGTGCCTATAGTACTAGTGGATCTTATATGATTTGCAGAAAATCTGCAACCCCACAAGTACCATAGCCTAAGTAGCTATCATTTGACACAATATGTAAAGTCACGGTACTATACAACACAGCTATGAGAACACGGAATTGTGGCAGAAATAGCGAATAAGGACACCTCAAAGAAGACCGCTCTTTTACTGAATCCAGTAAATACAGTTAGGAGACTTGAAATTTTATTGATCTGGAACATAAATAAAAGCTTATTATTATATGACCTGTTTTACAAACTAAACAATTATTGATCACCCTTTTTATTGAATACCTATCCAGTCCTATCCAGAAAAAGTAGTTAACAAGAATATCAAGGTTATGCAATAACTGCAACCTGTGAGTGTATAGTATATCGGACGAATAATCTAAGCGAGTATTGACGATCAGTTGCAGAAAGCAATTCAGGATCAAATGAGAAACCCGCGTGGGAAGACTATATTCACCAATTACGGAAAAAACATTTTTTTTTTTGTAGTAGGTAAGAAAATTGCAAAATCAGAAACATTTATCGTTATTATAATTTCAGCTAAGAGAAAGTCACTGCCGATGCCTAGTCCCAGGATATCCACGCCTATCGGTTCTGCGTATTCCTGCACTGAGAGAAAATTATTGTCATTGTATCAAAAAAAACTTTAACTCCACACAACCGTTTAAGGCAAATTGATATAAATACAAAGTTTTTATTGTCAGATGTTTATTGTGATTATAACAACATTTATTAGCAATGTTAAACGTTGTTACAAAATACATTTTTATTAACAATGTGAACTTTGGTCCGGGTACAAGTTTTTGTTGTCAATTTAACAACAAAAAACATTGTTAAGTTCCCCCCTACATTTACCCCCTAAATTTGCAGTTGCAATCAAGTGCAGGTACTAGACCTGCACTTGATTATACATTTTGACTGATTTTGAAAAGTAGTTGCAGAAGGTTACAAATCTACCTTTTAACGTAAGTTTCTTGCTCAGGTTGGAAAGTTTGCTCAGAGCACATATTTAGCAAATATATTAGGGTTAGGACCGCTGAGGTAAGCAAACCTTATGGGTAACAGGATAACAAGGGTGGTACTACCCACATTTTATTTGTCAGATGACTAAGTCCGGCATTTATTAAAAATACCCTTAGAGCCTCGTCGTCCATATTGAATATCTCGCAATTGTCACTCATTAAAATAGTTCTCAAAAGTGGTAAAAACCTATGTGATTTTTGATTCGTAGCACGTAACCGGTACCGGTATACTGATTTGGTCCACCAAAGGAATTATAGCAATTTATTGTAATCCTGTCAGGTGTTTAAACCGCTAAAACGAAATGATATATTCACACGCGCTCAACGATCACAGGCAAATGAAACAAAATTCAAAAATAAAACTTCGATCAACTGACAAAGTCGTTAAATCATTAGCTCCCCCCGCCGCCAATTCATGCCACTTACTTTGTCAATACGCCAAAGTTAATAATTAAAAATGTATCTCAGCACAAAAGGCACTTTGCTATTATTTTCTTTTGTGAATCAAACAATTTTAAATTTTGATAGATCTACAAAATATGGAAATCGGTGACAACGTAAAGTTGCGACAGTGTTAATAATACTATAACTTAAATAAAATGACAAATAACGTATTGTCCACAAATTCATAAAAGTTTGACAATAAAAACTTGTGGCCATAGATAAATTAATTATATTCTTTACCTATGTATTTTGATGCAAATACAAAAAAATATTGACAACGTTTTTATTGTGGCTTTGTTAGCTATATTTTTCCTCAGTGTGTGAATATCACAAAAACGTCAATTCTCAATATTCACATGTCACTGTAGGACCTTTTCTCGCCTCGTTAGTCTAGCGAGTAATGTTTGCAGTTGATCTTTGACAGCGAAAAAAATTGTATGGAAACATTTTATAAAATGTATTGCTTATCCCAACTAATATTATAAAATGCGAAAGTGTGTTTGTTTGTTGTTGTTTATTTGTTTGTTTGTTTGTTACCTCTTCACGCTTAAACTACTGGACCGATTTCAAAAATTCTTTCACCCTTTGAAAGCTTACATTCTCCCCGAGTAACATAGGCTACTTTTTATCCGAAAAATCGACAGATCCCACGGGATGCGCAATAAAGGCTTCGCTCAAAAACTACTGCACAGATTTTTATGCGGTTTTCATCAATAGATAGAGTGATTCTTGAGGAGTTTTGCGGCATTTTTTTATCTCGGAAAAACGGATAGTCCCACGGAAAGCGCGATAAAATCTTCGCATCATAAACCGACTTCCGCGTATATGTAGCCGTGGGCAAAAGCTATGACCCTTAACCTCTATACACCCAATCCCGAAATCCACGCGGGCGAAGCCGCGGGCAGAAAGCTAGTTTCTTTAATATAAATATCTGCTAGCAAGCCTATGATAGATAAATATAATGTACGATGTTAGGATATACAGTGTTCCCGGCATTGATTGCGGCAATGCTGGCGGACGAGGAGGTTGGAGGGCTGTGGCCTCCTTCTTTGAAGCAGTGATGCTCCAGAAGGCCGCCGAGCGGGGTCGGGAGATGGCCGATCCCGCTCGAAGGAGGCGGCGCGCCGGGCTCGGTAGCACAGCTGCGGCGCCGCCGTGGGTCGCCGGCGGGCGCGAGGAAGTCGCGACTGCTACGGGGACCCGGGATGGACCACGCCCCTACCGTGGCCGGGGGGCGTCGTCAGTGGAAGAGACCGGGGGAGGTAGTGTAGCCTCCCCCAAGGAGGGCTCCCCTCTAGGCAGGGGAGCGGGCTAGGGGTTCCCGGAAGTAGCTTGATGTTCCCGGGGGCTCCCTACATGCCTGAAGAAGGAAATCCCTGACGTTTTTAGCCCCACATAACCGCCGCCTCGCCACAGCCGGGGTATGCAATTTAATGCATTTTCCTCAGGGGAACAAAAAAAAATGGATATACAGTGTAAAAATACAAATAACTATGTAGTAATGAAAAAAGACATTAAATTAATATAGGCAGTATAATGGCATGGCACGTCACTGCGGTATACTGCTATAGTATATACATATATACCATACCGCACCATACCATCAAATAGTATTCCTTAATTTCATCTTTCCATTTCCCTATTCCCAATATATTTGGGGTCTGCATAACATGGCTTCCTCTTCCACTCTCCTCCATCACTCGCTATTTGTGTTCCGTAATATGGCCTTTAAATGAACTGACAGTCTCCTATATTTTATGGAGGCGCTTTGCATAATCTATCTGGTTGGCAAAGCTCTGTTTTACAGGAATAAACATATTCTTTTTAAAGTGAAAATTGTTATTTCAAAAGGCTGGAAGCTTAGGTTCGTGGAGAATGGTAAACAGTATGCTAGTATTCCCGCAAATTGAATCGTGAGCCAGTTTAGCATTTTACGATATTTAAAGACGTCATCAAACCTTTATAACCAAAAAATTAAGCGAAAACAGAGATTTTGTTAAATAGCTCCTCATTAGCATTCAGGTAAGAGGCATCAACATAGACAATGATTAGAAGTATCAAAGTCTATGCAATCGTAATTTTTGTATTAGTCGGTAGAAAGCTTTGTATGCATTTCATAAAGTTTTTTTATTTTATCGAAAAATGCACTTTCATGAATATGCCATGAAAGATGAGAATCAAGTATTACACCCAGGTCTTTGACTGTCTCAGTAATAGTCATCAGAACATGATGGAAGAGATGAAAGAAATTGAGATATCTTAAATATTTCTACAATACGTCAAATACATTTCTAAAACGACCATATATAGCCATCCATATTACAAAAATGATAATTAATTGTGAAATAGTGTGATAAGGGAAATGTGCATAGTGACAAAAATCGAGAAGGGAACGCTAAGATGGTTGAACTGGTAGGAAAGAATGGATGTAATGAAGACTGACGAAAGAAATTTATAAGGCACATATGAATGAGCCAATTGATAAGGGATGATCTAGATAAATATAATTAAATAAAATAGGAGATATTTAGATAGGTGATAGGATTTAGATAGGTGAAAGCATTAATGAAAGCCGACGGAGCTAAGGAAGTATGTTTGGATCGTAGTAAGTGGAATACTGTGACCTCTGCCTTCATGAGAGTGAGTATACATTTGTTATACTTTCAAAATGTTTTCTATAGTTACGTTAAGGTTCTTGATTTCTATTATATTCTCATTTGTATTTTCTAATATGATTTTTACTCCTGTAAAAAGCTTTTAGCAAATAAATTATTCCAATTTTTTTTTATTTTATTTTTTTTATTTTATTCCATTTCCGAAATCAAGTCATATTTAGGAGTTGTTGATGAGAATGTATATCTGAGACAAACAATTCAACTAATTAAGTCCATCTTCAAGAAAGAGATTCATCCAACTCGAGTAGATAGTATTCGCGAGGGTACCGGTGCCTCGAAACAAAATTCATTTCTTCGTGCGTGTTGTCAATGATGACTTGTGGATCAAAACCTATCTACTTACAATGAGTTTTATAAAGAGGCATAAAGAAATTATTTAAAGAGAACTTTGAGCTTACTTGCGTGAACGAATAAGAAATGAAATACGTAGAAGAATAAGGTAGAGAGCAGAGCTCATTATTCGGAGAACAGACAATCGTAAGGATGGTAAGCCTCAAGTAACGTGAGTGAGAGTAGGAAACACAGCATTGGTAATCCACTCACAAAATGAATTGATGATTTAGTGAACATCGCAGGAAGGCGATACTAACAGCGCAGGAGCAATCGATATAGAGATGCTTTGATGAAGAATAGTGTGTATCTAAATCCCTCATATAAGGGCGGTGCCACTTTAGATTCCCGCACCTATTCAAGCGCTTTTGGGCCCCTTTTATGGGTCTAGCTGCATCGCCCCTCTCCTGAGGTGCGGTCGCCTTCACGATTTGCCTATACGGTTCTTAGAACATAGGTACAGGCTGAGTTTTGTCGGTAGGTCACGTGGTCAGACCGCTTTGGCCGCGTGGAGTCCGACATAATCTCCATGACACTTGCCGTTGGGGTATCCTGGGCACGTTTCGTGCCCCTTGTGATGGATTCTCAGCCTTCCTCTCCTGAGGAAAAAAAAGTGTATCTGAAATGATTATGAAAATGAAGTTATAATGATTTAGCTTCCATAACTTTGTATCCCATCATCATTCCATTACTTACAAGGGTTAAAGGATCCGTGATCATAATCATAAATCATCATAAATCAGTGGCACACATTATGGCCACAACGTCACCAAGATTTGTGAATATACGTATGGACATTCATTGAGGTCGGATGATAACCTTGATTGTTACTGTTCAAAAATTATAAATATTATTGGATCTTGTAAAAATGAGACTGATAAGGGTGTGTTAATAAATCACAATAGATAGCGGGTTGATTGCTTACGACTGTATTTTTTTATTTGTACTACAATTATGTACCTTATTCGGCAGCAGTATTCGCACTGCTGTTCCGTTGTGGAAAATAACATAAGCAATGAAATATCGGGCAGAAATATATTATATATGAAATATTATGAAAGCATAATAATATATAATCAATTGTTGGACACTGAATGTTTTTCTATATTTAAATGAACATAAGGAATTTAAATTGTCTTTCTTCACAGACACATAGCCAAAACTACTATAAAATGATCGTATATCGATCAATTTTGTTTTTGAGGTATAGATTCCTAAAGACAATACTAAAAATAACTCCAAATTTATCACAGATTTGACTTTAACTTGTAGTTAAGTTGCGTACATCAAGCTTCATTTACTTATGAATCTAGTGACGTTTGCTCGAAATTCGAATCGAGTGTTAGTACAAAACGTTACGTTTTGTAGTAATACTCGATTACTAATGCTCGTGTTTCACATGCTCGTGTTTCACATGCTCGTGTTTCACATGCTCTATGTCAGTCATGGTAGTTATTTCTGTTTTGTGTTGGTAGCCGGGATAACTTATCATATTTTACTGTTGCTTTTTCAGTATAATGGCAAAAACCATCAATATCAAATCAGAAAAATATATCTAGATTATCAAGATATGCTGATTCTTCAAACACTGCATAAGACCCTAACGAACATATGCGTCGAGTAATAACAGTACACTAAGACATAGATTTTTTATAGCACTGTGTTGGCGGCGTTGGAGCGTGCGCGGGAGGAAATTTCCGCACTGTGTGTGATCCAGCATATTATTATATTATATAGCATATTATTATATCCACGGATTCCTTAATGGTCGATCAACGACCACAAATTTGTTGATATCTCAGGACATAATTACCAAGCACATAACCTCAGGTGGACAGGTCGATGTCGTATATACTGATTATAGTAAATGTTCGATAGAATAGATCATAAATTACTTCTCCACAAACTTTACTTGATCGGTATACGCGGCAACCTCTTCAGATGGTTTAGTTCTTACGTCAATAATCGCTGTTGACGGTGGCTCTCAATGGGTATACCTCCTCAACCTTATTTATACCATCAGGAGTTCCACAAGGTTCACTTTTGGGCCCTTTGTTATTTATAATTTTTATAAATGATATAAAATCATGCTTTATCAATAGCGAAATCTTGCTATATGCGGATGACATGAAGATCCTATTTCCGATAAAAACTGGATCAGATTGTAGGAAACTACAGGAGGATTTAGAGAGATTTCAAACTTATTGTTTTGTAAACAGGTTAGATCTCAATGTCTCAAAATGCTATATCTGCTCTTTTAGCCGGAAGCCAACTGTGGATTATTTTGACTACACACTACTTAATCAAACGCTGAAACGAGTTAATATAGTTAAAGATTTAGGGGTCATATTTGATTCGAAACTTATTTTCGACAGCCACATTGATTCGATTATCAACAAAGCCACTAAGTGCCTTGGTTTCGTGCTGCGTATGTCATCAGAGTTCCAAGATATCAAAACCCTTAAAATGTTATACTGTGCTTTCGTGCGTAGCCACCTTGAGTATGCCTCTCAGGTTTGGAACCCACAATATGATTGTTATGTATTGCGGCTGGAAGCCATACAGAAAAGATTTCTTCGTCATTTACAGTTCAAATGCCGTAGATTTTTTCAAACATATGAGAAAAGATGTAAACATTTTCATATCTTGCCTTTACATAGGCGACGTGAAATGGCTGATATAGCCTTTGTCTTAAAAACATTTCAAGGTTATATAGACTCACCAGGATTGTTAAGCAGATTCTGTATCAATGCACCTAAGACAACAACGCGTCATACTAGATTACTGAATGTACCGTTTTCATCGACTAATTACCGTCGAAATTCATTTATTATCAGATCCTCAAAATCATTCAACGATTTTAGCAGGAACATAGATATAGACTTGTTCTGCACCTCTTTATCAGAATTTAAAAAATTGTACAATAATTTCATCTTTAATTAGAAATTAATTTTGCAGTACCTACTTAATACACAAAGGTTTCATATAATATATATACATATTTTTGAACACATGTGAAAACTTGTAAATGGCTCTAATTTACTCGATTGTTTTAATCAATATTTGTATTAGCTGTAAGTTTTCCTCAAAGTATAAAATAAAATAAAATAAAATATAAGAATGACCTGCCGAAGGCTAGCGGTGCAATGATAGAATGTGGCCGTAGACAAACAGTGTTCTTCGAAACACAACCCGTTTTACAAGAGGTATGACTACAGTGTACGCATAAGGAGGCAGAGTCATTCCTAAGACTTAATGGTGTAATTCGGGTTGTGAGTATATAGTATCATACTATATGATCCGTTAACGTGTAGCAGAATTAGCGAATCAGGTGTTACAAAAGTCAGAATCTAGTTGTATAGTAACTATGTACTAACAACTTGTTCTTGGTCACCCAGCAATCTTACTCTTGTTTCTGAGAGCTTATTACTCTATTTTTTCAATTCAATCTATTGGAGAAAATCCATGATTACCCTTTATTCAGAATTATTTTACTTCTACTATGATTAAGGTATTCTTATTACATTTTTTCAATATTTATAAATTTCAAAGATGCAAACCTATATTAATCCCAATTGCCAGATACTTCTTAATCAATGCATTCAATTCTATAGGTTTTATTGTAATAAGACATTCCGATTGAAATTACAATATACTCGTAACCGTTATAATAACGATAATCAGAATAACAGCAAACTACGTAATAAATTACGTAAACGAATTTTTTTTTATTACTGATTAATTTTCGTCCGTGATAATAAATTTTACTTTGTATTTATAACAAAGATATGACTTAAATCATTTTATAAATTCGTGTTACTTATCGTTAATGTCACTGTCTCAAAGATGTATCAACATAAGCACAGTCCAGTCTACTGGAAATCTGTCAGCGCCGTAAAAGAAAACCCTGTTTAAGTGGCTATATCTCAAAAGGTTAAGATATTTCGAATTCCGTCTCTCTGAATTTGCAACTTCAGAAGTAAATCTCTACAAACCAACTGCTATTGGCAAAAGGAGAAAGTTCTTAATAAAAGTATAGTAAATATTTGTTGCTTTCTGTTCTCAGCTTATATTATTATAAGATATTTCCCCTTATATGAGTACGTCAAGTATAAGTACATAATTGAAAAGACAGTTAATATACTTTCTTGAGATAAATACTACTTATATGTTACGGTTTACACATAGTATATTACTCAACAAATCTATCTGATTTATACATTTTATTTTAATAATATTTAATTTAAATCTATAAATTATTATTCGGAAGGACAATGTCAAATCGCAATCTAAAAATGTTTACCACATTAAGATTTATAATTGAATACAATTGCATCCACAAAACTGTATCACAGGTTTGATATAGAATTAATAATAGAACTGTTATGGCCGTTTTCACCAACCTTGTCTTAGCTTAGGTGACTCCTAAGTGACATGCTATCACTTTTTGTATTAACTGAAAAGAGTGAGACAGCATGTCTTTTAGTAGTCGCCTAAGCTAAAATAAAGTTGGTGAAAACGGCCATTAATCTTTTACATTTCATAATTATCTAACAGCATCTTTGTTTAAGATATAATACATCCCTATTGTTGTATATGTATATCAAAACAATTCTTAGAATGAAATCTTGAATACACACAACCTCATTTAGGTCTATTTATTTACTAACTATAATTAATTGCTTACCACTATAATCCAGTGCATATCTGCATCACGTACACTGTTTATTACGTTGTTACATTCATTAAACTTCTTGGTTTTAAGCAAACTGTTATCAGTATTAAGGCTAAGTAGAGGATAAGGGCATTCCTCGTAGGAAAAGGTAACACTCCCACTTTATTTTTTCTTTTAAGCAAGCAAGGTGTGTGCAACTGCAATAAGATCGAATAAAACTTGGATTCTACAGCTTAGGATGTCTGAATTCAAGAGGTAAAAATTATGCTTTATCAAAGATAGGTTAGGTCAGTATGTTGATGATCGACTTAATACTTCATGATGAGAAGCAAAAACCTTGTCAGTTGATTAGCAATATGATTCTAATAGTCATTTCGATGCGACTATGATGAATAGCGAAGAAATGACTTAAAGACAAACTTTGGTTCAATTTCTTCTAAATTGTAAGTGTTACTTTGTTGAGGATGTAAAAACAATAGAAAGTTTGTAGGTATCCCACAAAGCACAACTCTGCCGCTGGCAAGTCCTTTAATATATAACTCAACATGGAGAAATAAACGTCGACCTATTTAGCAGCATTTTCGTAGCTATCAGTAAGTATTGTTAATTTTCGTTTTACCTTCTCCTCAGAAAGCCCTCCGTTTTCGATTATTTTATTATAGGTAACACCGCGTCATCGTCATAGATTTGTCTCGACTTCAATTTACCTCAGGACACCTATTTTTGAATTACAAATGCGACTTCGAAATCACCAATGTGACTAATAATCACCGATTTTCAATAATTCTTATTTTTGAATATCACTGATGTGACTACCTTAGTCACAGGTGTGATTTCATTACGAGTGCCCTCACCCACTCGTAATCAAGTCATACTTGTGGAAATGTTATGTGTGTTTTGTTTAATTTTTCAGTCTATATATAAAATATATATATATATACCATAATGGTTAAGCCGGCAATAACCGGCAGCGGCTACATGCTGCGTGGAACCGAACTCTTACATTTATGTTGGCAGCTCTGCGATCCACTTTCAAAAATTGGATGTTTAGGAATCCGTGATCTCAAAGTCACCGCTAACTATTTTGTCAGCGGTGATTTCGAAATCGCATTCGTAATTCAAAAATAGGTCTCCTGGTCGCTAAAACTCTAATCGACGAATACAATATAATTAATATCTGCCGATTATGGTGTAAATCGAGAAAAAGAGTATTCGATCGTTTACAATCACAAGTAGTAAATATTGAAAGTTAACAAATCAGCTATTTCGTCGTAAGCGTTATCATCATTCAGATCGGGCCCATGATGACACTGTTAAGATTCCGAAAATTTTCGAAAAGTCCTTTAGAATTAGAAACTCGAAACCAATGTCATTATCATTCCATAATTGGAGCATGGAAATTTCTCTGAAATCGCGCTAAGTGTGATCGCTCAGGTTATTGGAGCCTAAGCGGTCAAGAATCAAGCGTGTATCAAGGAAATAATGGAGCTTGTTTTGAATAATCCGTCTCTTCGCAGAAGCTAAATTTCCGGTGTACTTCATTAGTCGTATCTAATAATATCCTAGGAAAGAAAAGGAACAATGATTACTTTTTAACGTCACGGTTAATGACGTCACGTCAAACTCTTCTCGATATGAACGATCCGCTTTGTACCAGTTACATAATTGTGTCAAAATTCCGTTATACAACGTCGAATTACATAGTCATGTACTAATCACCAATATTTATAGCGCCAGTCGAACTTAATGGCCGCCACAATTATATTATCGTTTGTTTATTTTGACAGTCAGTATTATAAGGTGATCTTCTTAGCAACGATAGGCTCCTAGGTTATAAGGTTCGCTATGTAACCGGCTCGAGCTGGTTATATCGCTAAAAGTGTGATCGACACGGACGGGAGGCGAGATACTGCGGTTGGCGATAAGGTAAATTGTGTCAATAAATACTAAGTTAGATATCTCGAGAACGTTTTTGTTTCGAAACGTTTATAAAACTATTATTTGAGAAGTGTTAGTTAAAATTGTCCAAAGAAATGTTACAAACATAATATTCTATTAACAAATTAATTACTAAACAATAAATCAACATTTTCAGACTCACGTTGTTAGCTAGAATTAGTATGACTGCCGTGTTACATATTTTCGGTGCAAAACAGTAGTTCACTTTTTGTGTTAGTGTGTTCCTATTTAAAAAATAGTGATATTTTGGTGCTCCGGTTTGAATTGAAATAACTAGGTAATGTAACAAAAATTTAAGTTAAGGTCCTTACATTGTGATCATTATTGGAATCGTCATTACATCTGGAGTGACCTGCTTTTTAGCCTACCCTTAAGAGTGTTCCATTTTAAGTTCACTAATGACAGACATGCTTCTCTGTCAAAAGTATATCATTGTCATATGTTCAGTTAATATGTAACAACAATATCAACAAACATAAGCTATAATGACTGCTTACCACCGGGCAGCACATTTTCGTCATAATAGTTGTATAAAAAAAATAACTTGACAACTAACCCAAAGGATATCCACACTCATATGTTCTATGCAGATAACATCTAACATCTTTCTGCAGTCTTTACGAAATTTTTCTTACGTTTCTGATTCATAATCCCTACTACTCGAGGTCCTTTCAGCTCTTATAGCTTATAGTCACCAGAATACAAGCCCGCCCACTTTAAAATCTCAAGGGTTTTGCGGGGATTTCATAATTTCTGATTCGATCATTCAAAGAAACTAGGAGCATTCATCTCCTTTAACCATTGTGTCAAGCTTTCTTCTAAGGATCATTTCATCGATATAAGTCAGCTCTAGCAAAACGTTGCTCAAATTCTATCTTATTACTGTTATAAACAGAAGAGCAGGTTGTCCACTTGATTGTAAATTTACCATAGCACATGGATATTTTAAAAAATCTAAATAAAACTAAACATGGTTCTCTTTATATGTAATTCTTGACATCACAATAAAATTTTAAAATAAATTAACTGATACTTAAAAATCTTGTGCGTATGTTATTGTTAAAAAAGATATTTTTGGAAATTGGGGGAGCCTGATCTGAGATTATTATTTTTTATTTATATCATTACTGAGGTTATATGTATAATATAATTATAATTATATGTTTAAATAGACATTTATTGCCAAATAAGAATTTAATTACTTAAAAAAATTAATATTAGCAGACGTATCTTTATAAATACTTCTCTTAGCGCCATACAAAGTGGTAATTTAGATAATCACTTGCTTTATAATAGTAATTTTTTTCCTGTAATGTTTTTTAAGCCACATTTAAAGTCAGACTTATCGTCGTCACGCTTAAGAAACATTGCAGCTGGAAGCTCATTCCACTGTCTGAATTCTCCCATGTTCAGTACAAGAATAAGAAAATAAGACTTGATTTTATGAATTTAAAATTATAAGACTTTAAAGAGATCATACTATAGTGTAATAGAAAAGTTGTATCCTTTATTGTATTAACAAATCGAAAAGTAACAGCTACCATTTTTTTAAATAATCACAACCATTGCCATTGGTTCTCCTCACAATCAGTCGAGAGAAATAAATGCCTAAATGTTCTAAAGAATATCGTTAGATACTTCTTGTCTATATTGGTTATTCCACTAATATTCGTTATAAAAATAAAAATCTAACGCCAAAAATAAATATAAATCAGTCAAACATTTTGAACTACAATTATTAAAAATTACAAATGTTCTACTTACATAACTCTCGAGGTCGGAATCCACAGCAAGAATGCCTCCAAAATTGGTTACTCAAATAGTATGCCTCACCATCTTTGCCGTCAATACAAAACTGTCGTTTTAGCGAGGTTAGGTGGCGCTGTACGTGTTTCACTGTTCATTAACATTTAGAACGATCCGCCATAATCACAATCCAGAAATCACACAATTGATTTCCTTTATATACCAAGCTCGTAATAAACGAAATAATAATAATATTAGCTCTTAATAAATTATACATTTATAAAGAAATAATTAATTTACTTGTAAAAACACTACACAGTGGTTTACTTGATCAAAACAATTCATCTTTATTAGCAATAATACGTAGTTATGATTTAATTTCTACTAATCAATTTCTTAATTGATTTCATAATTTATTAATGTTTAATTACGCACCTTAAATAATTTACAAATAAACAATTAAAGTGATTATCTAATTTACTTTGAAATACCACGTGTACACGGTAACAACTATTGAATGGCATGTTTAAATAATAATAAATGTTTTGAACCACATTTAACTATTAAAAATAACCAATTTAAAAAATTAATTGCAAATTGCATTCGCTCCAACAATGATAAACTTATATCTTAACGTCTCTTGTGGATTTTCCATGGTCATAATTGTGATTACCAGATCATCATTTGTTACATTCAGATAGAAAGCGCAAACTCTTGAACATATCAGAGCAACAAGCTTCGCTGTTTTTTTTGCGTCGTCGGTGGCCCTGTATTCTCGGTACCTTGTCTGCGGATTGAATAATTAAGAACCCTCGCGTCATCGATATACCCTCGCGTCACCGATATCGTAGACCTCGACCTTCTGAACCTTCTGTTTATGCAGGCAGCATCTGCGCTGCCAAACCCTCCATGATCCCTTAGTTCGGCAGCCTTCAGTATCGTCATGACTAGGATCCCTCATTATAAGGCCGGCGACACTTTGAATTCTCGCGCCTCTTCTAGCGCTTTTGGGCCCTTTTTATGGGTCTGCGTTGCATCGTCCCTCTCCTGAGGGGCGATCGCCCTCACGATTTGCCTATATGGTTCTTAGAACTTAGGCACAGGCTGAGTTTAATCGGTAGGTTACGTGGCCAGACCGCTCTGGCCGCGTGGCGTCCGACATAACCTCCGTGACATTTGCCGTTGCGTGGGTTTCCTGGGCACGTTTCATGTTTCTTGTGATGTATTCTCAGCTGTCCTCTCCCGAGAATAAAAATTGATTAAGAGGGCCCGAGATCGATTCTGTTACTGATGCTAAGCTGTATTTAATTTTGAAAGTCATATACACATTTATCTAACTCTCATATTCTTAAAAATTTTAATGCGTTTGTAATCAAAATACTACAAAATACGCTGGACTAGCGTGGTTGACTAAGATCTAATAGCTTTACACCAAAAATTGGGGTAGGCTCGATAGGGACTTATTTGAACTGTTATCATTAATCTCAGTTCATATTAGTTTTCATATATTTTTTTTAATATTTTAATAGATTACTTCATTAATGAACACATAGTGCGAGTCTTGATAAAGTGCACAAACGAAGAGGTGTGAAATTATACTTTATTTTATCGATAAAAACAAAATGAAAATGAAATCGAAACCACGTTTTTTTTTTTAAGTTATTTCTTTTCCAGTCGCTGCCTAGTATTGATAGAATAGCTATAACTTTTCAGAGAAGTGACTTATCTTGCTAACAATTGGAGAAAAATAAACTCAATTAATATTCTCATTGAACGATATAAATGAACCAACAATTGAAAATTGCAGGAGATGATTTGCCAAAAGTAATGCTTATTGAATCGCTTAAATATTATTTAAAAGGTACTAAATATAGTGAAAGCCATTTGCTACTACGCTGCCTTTTTGAGTGTAATGAAGTGAATATTTTTTTATTACTATTAACAAATTGAAACAAAATCGTCATTATAAAAACAGAACTAAATGAAATGTCGGTGTTTACTATATAAATAAAATAAACCGAATATCAGCAGTGTTCCATGTTTGTGTAATATTGAAATATGTATTTGCAAAACATAAACGGAATTATAGTCTCACTGGAAAATTACGTCCATGCTACGTCTCAGAACTCTAGAAAATTCTGGTTTGAGGATGATTAATGCAAATTTAACACTTCGCTATTTGAACTTTACGCTATTGAAATATGAACCAAGTTGCTAAAGCATTCCTATTTCAGAGAAGATGCCAATTTACCTACATATCGCTATTGATAGTTTTATCTCTTACTGTCTGCCAGCGAGCACTGTTGCAAATTAATTAATTGTAAATATATTCTTAATGAATGGTTTATACCTAGATGTTACTTTTTTACTATATGGGATAATAAATATTTATATAAAGCAATTTGCAAAATTACAAGCAACCTGCGGTAGGTTTACTAAAGTCTATTTAAAGCAATCTGCTATAGGTTCATTAAAGTCATAATCAGCTTATGTAAGTTCAGTCGAAAACAGTAATGGAACATTTTAAAATGAGTTATTCGGAGATAATGTCCAATGTAAAATAACTTATTTAATATTTGTTTCCTCGTTTACGAAATACCTAAGTAAATTGTGTTAAAATGGATTTCTCTTATAATAAATTAGGTTTGTACCGATTTCTACTTCAGAAATATCTTAAAAGTGTATACTATTGATTATCCTCACTGAAAGGCTTGAGTGAAACAGACAGGTAGGAGGATCACTCTGTCCTTTCCAAATAAAAATATGATTCTAGAAAAGAAGGGAATCAGTCAAGAGCTTTAATTGCAGGGGATTTGATTGCCTCTTAACCGAGTTCAAATGAGGTAGATTAAATAAGAAAAGAAAGTAATCAATCTTATTAAATTCATTAAGCAGGTTTCCTAAAAGATTCCAAGAAACAATTATCGCAAATGGGGGTTATATGCCGAACGAATTATAGACCAAGCGAGTGCAAGCTGTCGGAAAAAGCTTTCGCCCGTAGTTTCACCCAGGTTATATCAAGTTTTGTAAGAGGAAAAATAAAATAATCCCTATATCGACTTTCATCAAAATTAGTTTGGTAATTTGTAAGCCTATTTTAGCGAAATCTTATTGAATTTGCGAAAATGAATTATGTGAGTTGATATACCCCAGAGATCTTCAGTTTTCTTCTTGTTAAGTAAACGGAATATTTTCTTAACACATTGAGTGCTGACTACGTATATGAGTGTTTCTCCGAAATTGCGTTCTTTGTCTGATTCATATGGCCTAATTTTTTTTTCACATTTAAGCTTATAAAACATATGTTTACGAAAGATGGTAACCTAAGATACAATGTGTGAAAAAGGCACACTTTTTGATAAAATGGTTTCCGAGATAATTAACTTTAAAAATTTTGGGGCCATATGAATCAGAATCTGTGAGATATGAATCAGAATTAGGGATAGAAATGAAATTCTAGTTAGAAAAATCAGTCAATTATTTATTAAAATCACAGTAAATGCACATGATGCTTATCATAATACCTAAATCTAGTCATCACAGCGTAATATGGCACTTGACAATATCAATCATCACAATATTAATTACTTTTTAATACGTTCTGCAATTTTCTTCTTCTATCTTTTTTCTTCCTTAGATATTACTGGTGGCATTTTTGTGTACTGTAATATAAAAACGAAGATTACAAATTTATTAATAATCATACTTAAAAATGCCTTTAAATAAGACATGCAGGTACAGTATTGTATTTGTATTTGCCACTACAGTAGGTATGTATACAAATAATACACTGTTTGACACATGACTGAAATTTCAATATTTTAAGGAATTTCAAGTTACAGATAACTTATTATTGACCTGACGTTTCAACCCAATTATGAATAATGTATACCTATTAAAAGGTGAGTAAAAAATGTAAGAAAAATTCTTGAGCGGGAATCGAACCCACGACTTATCACGTTACGTTATAACGGTCTTAAAAGTTAATATATTGTTACAGTATATTACCCTTTTCGTCTAAGCAGTAGTTTGAGGCTATAAACTACCGCTAAAACTAATAGTTGAGTAAGTACCTAGGTAGTTTCATTAACCACTCGTTATTCTTTTATTTATGTTATTTAGTTAATTAATTGTATTATTATTTAGTTAATTAATTTATTTTTAAACTCTCATTTAAACGAAGTTTGTTTTTATTGTTTACGTTTATTTTATTACCTAGACGAACGGAGTTTAATACCAATATATTAGTTTTAATTTCAGGTATAGTCTAATTTTCGAAAATTTAGTCGTCGATAGATATGAAACCCCTTTGACGTTATTAGGACTGCTGCGAAATTTACAGCTACTGTTTTTAGACACGTAAATAACATTAGGTTCATACGAAATGACTTGTTACAGGCGTAACGTGCCGCCAATGTAACGTTTCATTAACAATATGTGTGACATTCTGATTAATATGGTATTTTTACCATATGAATCAGACACATATCAATCAGAATTTTACCTATAAACATCGATAAATCATCACACGTGTGTAATTAAAGATTGTTATTTATATATAGGTTTCTGTTCCCCAATGGCATTATATTTCCCGCAGATTCAAGTTTGAAAACCATTTACTTTAATTATAAAAACGAACATACTAATCAGAAACACAGGTGTACCAAGGCTATATGAATCAGATATTTACCTTTATATCTCAGCGACGACACGAACCAGCCACACTTCTCCACCACGACCACGTCAACCGAGCCACTGGCTACCCCCAGCGCGGGAAAGGGTCGCCTCATGTTTCTTAATTAGCTGGGTACGTTCGAGTGAAGCGCGTGAATATGAATCAGACTTTTGTGCCGGACACTCACTATTTTTTTATTTATAAATAAACAATCGTAAATATTAGTACCATTTTTTTTGGTGTAAAGAAACAACTAATATTCTTTCGTAATAATTATAATTTACATCAATTTATCAATATGAAATAATGTTATTGTTAGTAATGTTCAAGAAACTGGGTTACGGACACACCATATTAGTCAGAAGAACTACTTTTAAATATTTTTTTGAAATATTTATATAAATATTATTTAAAAAAAATAACTTGTGCAAGATAGACAATAGTCTGAAATATGTTATAAAATTGATTGCAGACTGATTTGTCAGTTACTTACAAAAATAAACCTCAAGACATCGAAAATTTAGGGTTCGAAGAATCACTCATATATACGTACCTGGTATCAATGCCTGACGCCGACTACGGATATGTACGTAGGGGTTCTATGCGTGCCACAGTAAAAATTATGGAAGCTGGCGTCTTATGCAGGGCGTTAATTTAAAGACTGGCACCTCAAATAAAACAAGCATTAATAAACGAGTAACTTTATTGATCACAAGTTAGGTATAAATTTCAATTTCAAAATGAATGAAATCCTTCAAAAAAATAACATAAAATTCCCTTTTTTGTTAATTAAATTAGCGCAACTTCATGTTTGACGGTAATCAACAACAGAAACAAAAAAATAAACATTCTAACATTATTATTTATTCATAATAAACAAAAAAAAAAAAAACAATTTTATAAGTTAGGAACTTACTGTTTTAGGAACTTTGTAAAAACAATATTACTCAACAGTTTTTATACATATTACACAAACATAGAATCGGTGTGATATATTTTGAAGCATTCCACAATGCATAAGGTCGGTTTTTCTGGGCACACAGGGCATGAGCTCTCTTTGCGTTTTGTACAAACTCTACAGGGCTTTCCAGGAATCTTCTTTTTTTGGGTTGCAGGTAGTTTTTCCAAGTAATGAAAATTATCTGGAGAAACCCGAGACAACTGATTTACTGGGCAACTTGATTGTGAAGGTACATGAGATGAGATAGGCGTTTGTGATGTGGAAGATCCTGTATCGTTGTTCGGCATGTCTAATAGATGTGTGATAAACTCTTTACGAAATTTTATCAATCCCACTTTCCAATTACGATCTTGTTTACGAAGAAGTCTGTACGCATTTTGCACGTAAATATCAAATATATGAAGCCTTAATTTTTTATGCCATCGTAATGTTTTCCTTAGACAAGAATAATATAAGGTCATTTGGTCACTTCGATCGACTCCAGACATGCCTAAATTATAATCAGCAATAATGTTAGGCTTACACGACAATTTACCATTTTGGTTTCGTACATTCACCATCTCAAGCTTGTGTTTGTTTGAAATGACTAAAACATCTCTTATCTCTCCATTTGCAGATTGTTATACCCTGACATGACTGAAAGGCCAATTCCCCTTTTTTCAGACGTGCTGCAGTTACGTTGATGGATTGTCATTTCTGTTATTTCGCAGGGTCCCACATAAGTGGGTCTGTTTTTGACCGAGATGACTTGCTAAATCCACAGAATTATAAAAATTGTCTGCGTAAAGGACATGTCCTTTCTCGAGATAACCATCGAGAAGATCAAGAACAACCTCAGTACTGTGTAATGTTCCCGGTGCTGGTTCTTCGTAAGAGCTTGATGAAGTAGATGAATCACTTTCTTGTTCACAATCTGGCCGATATTCGTCGTCGGAACCAGGCGAAAAATCGCTACAATCAGAGTCTGATTCCATGAGTAAGTTCGAAATTTGATCTTCATTTATAGGACGATGACGCCACTTTGAATTTCGAGACATTTTTAGGAAAAAGAGCGTCGTAACGAAATACTTCCTCAACCGCTTGCGCAGCGACACTAAAAATGTGCGTCCGCGCAGCGGGAGAAGGGCGGGAAAGGGGTGCGAAAGGACAGGAGCGTGTCAAGAGCAAACTGTAGAACATAGATGATGGAGGATGACGTATACGTATAAGTACGTACCTTGGCACCCTGGGTAATTAATTTATTTCCGAAGCCAACTACGTATATATCCGTGGAATACCAAATGTATGGTGGCAACCAACTTTAGCCATGCGAACAAAATCGGCATTCAATGGGTTAATTGAAGAAGCATCAATATGGCTAAATTTGAATGATTTACTGCACCCATTCACACTTGACTCGAGGAGGGTGACGGCTTAACTAGGAGATTAGTTAAGATTATTGGTAGTTATAGCAGGAATTTGAGAAAAATAATCAACAAATGCATTCGCAACTGCATCGTCCGACTTGATAGTCTTATTATTAATTTCTAAAGAGATAGAGTTCCCAGAGCTTCAACTTTTTCCCGTTTCCTGATTTATTATAGTCCATGTAGTCTTAACTTTGTTTGACGTATTTATTTTATTTGATATATATATAAAGATTTAGCACATAAACAAAAATTTTTAAAAGTTTTTGAATATTTTTTTACATAATCTAAAAAGGCAGGGTCGACAGAAGTTGTTTTTAAAGCATATAATTCAAAAAGTGTTCTCCTGCTTTTATATATGCCCGGAGTAGTCCAGTCACAAAATTTCTTTTTGTTGTTTAATTTTACAACCTTTTGTGGAAACATATTGTTGCTTACCATTCTTACTAAATTAAATAAATTATTAGCATCTCCACCAACAGTAGGCAAAGATGTAATTTGAGATGTTATTTTTTTTTAAATTTACATAACCTTCCCTGGGATATAGGTCTACAAATCAATTCAGTTTTAGGGCTAACATGATGGTGCTCAATACAGGCTAGTTGTCCACTATGGTCAGAGTTAATGTAGTTTATAACAGCATATTCAATTACTTTACAGTTACAATAAAGTATTATCTAAGCAGGTAGCTGACGTGGGTGTTCTTCTAGTTGGCTCGTGAAATACGTGATGCAGATCAAATGATTTATATAACTTAATAAACCTTTTGGACAGAGGTGATATGTCTAAAATATTAATGTTAAAATCTCCACATACAATTACATTATTATTTTTCCTGCACACTAATTGCAAAACATCCTCCATGGTGGATTCAAATTCTATATAGCTTCCAGATGGGGGCCTATAGATACACACTATAATAAGACTATCTGTGTGTCTAATTATATTTAAATCGGTTCAGTAGTTTTGTGTTGAGATTATATATGATGAGACCAAACCCAATCTCACCTGCTCGCACACTCTGTCAAATAACAAACGAGGGTCTGGCACTCTCCTCTTCAACAAACCGTATTTCGTCAGCGTGGTGGGTGACGACCCAAAACCGCTCACGCTATTTTCAATACAAATGAGGCCGTCTGATGGTGCCGGAGACCGTGCCAATGGCGACGGTCGTTGGTACCAAGCTGATGTCAGGGCTGCTAAAAATCCCCGGGTAGCGGACACCAACCGTCAAACAACCCTGACGCTGCCAAAATATAACTTGCTGACACTGTGGACCGAGGGAAGGTTCTGGAACTGGAGAAAGAATTGAGCAGGGTTCAGCACTGTCTGTGTCTCTTTACCCTCTGAAAACCGTTCTTTTCAAGTTCGTAATTATAAAATACAGGTTATATACAGGTAGTAGACACATGGACTGGCAACATTTCACATTCTAGGAAAATGATATCTCTAAATTATAGTAAAATGTATTCAAGTATGTATGTATTTTTGTATATGTGTAGTTTGTAGAAAGGAATATATGTTATATATTATGTTCTGTATGATATGTATAATTTTTGTATATGTATTAAATTTTGGCCTAATTGTCGTTGTGTCACTACCTGAATTATTTTGATTAACGGGTTAAAGAACAATGTTAATTATTAAGTTTAACATTTTGCCGCCACCATAGTGCGCCACTTTAATTATTAACATAAAAATTTAAACAAATTAATGAGTAAAGGCCTATTAGGCTTGCACCTGAGTTAGTTATCGACTGATATCGCTGATGTGATAATAACAAACACGATTTGCCATCAACATTAATCTGTCAACACTTGAAACCTCAAAATGGAGTGCTACCAGTAATCAACTCAATAAAAATCGCCCTTAGATTGTAGTTCAGTTTTTCCTACATTCCTCTTCAATAGTTAATTTCTGCTCAATAGAATTAAATTAAGTCAATAATATTAAACACGTTTCCCTGTTTATTGAGTATTGTTTCTATGATTAATTGTATTCCACCAATTTTGCCTGATCATGTTACTCTTTAATTACATAATCACCAGTACGTTTTAACTTACGCGTGCTAAATATCTACTCAAATGCTATTGGACCACAAGCGCGTTTAACTGGGCGAATGCGGGCGAATCCACTGCTCAAACTGGTTTATAATCAGCTCCTGTCACCGAGGTTGAAGTCTTACAACAGAGCAGTTTCAATAATGAACATTACGGGAGCGACGATATCTGTTGACCTCTGACGCCTCCGTGCGATTCCACTGTAGACGCAGTCAATGAGCCGGACGAAAATAAATCATATTTAAAATTCTTAGGTATTGTGTATTTATTGTGATATTAAGAGCCTAATTAAGGCTGTCTATATACGTCGTTTTTCTAAATTACAATGATGATTTTAGGCAACAAGTTTTGCGATTATTCAAAATGAAAAATAATTATGAGTACATATTACTACAAAATATAACTTATGGAAACATCAATACCTTTTTTGATTTCAAAAAAGATATGATATAAAGTTCTCAAAGACATTTCGGCTTACGTTTATTTATAGAAAAAAAAATTTCCAATTTGAAATTGACTGGGAAAATAATATTTAATTTTATAAGACAAAATATGATTATATCAATTGATATATGTGAATAAATTAAAATAAGGTGATATAGTTTTGTATCCTATGCCATGGTATAAGAAACATAGATATCTTTCATGCCATATGCCACAGAAGATGTCAACGCAACAAAGTTATTGATACTTTAATTATTATATGAAGATGAAACTTAATTGTATAATTAATAGGTAATGAAGACCCCAAAATTACTAGGATTCATTGCAACGTCATTATGTCGTATTAATTTCTACTTCGTCGTTACAGTTTTCATAGTCTCTAAGTTGAAGCTTGTAAGTTTTATAAGTATATATATATATATACTAGCTGACCCGCGCCCACTTCGTTGGGCATAATATTAATAATCCCCGAAGCGAGCACGAAAGCGAACTGAATTAAACCCGAAGCCATCGCGCGCCGTCCGCTGATGATGATGATGATGATGATGATGATGATGATGATGATAATGATGACACTCCGCAATAATGTGGCTTTCTATTGGTGAAAGAATTTTTAAAATTGATGATGATGATGATGATGATGATGATAATTTGAGATTTAAACTATCCTATCTCTCAAGTTGGATCGAACTGCACATGGTGTGCGAATTTTATTATAATCGGTTAAGTAGTTTAGGAGTTCATTGAGCACAAACATTGTGACATGACATTTATATATATTAGATATATATATATATATATATACTGAACGTATTTATTCTACTATATGTGGATAATTTTGACTTTATTCCACCATAGTTCGGTACGCAGTTCAGCAAAAATAAAGTTGCATTGGATTGAAAGGTATACAGCGAGCAGTTAAGTTTTAGCAGCAGGCCTTAAGATCTTACTCAGAACCCATATACATTACTAGATAACTTTACTGACACCAGCATATACCTCGACGTAGAGTTGGTATGTTTTACACAAGATGAACCGACTATTTGTTGGAGATTCCAGAAAGGAGCTGTATACCAGTAGCTCAAGATCAGTCGATGATCGATCTTTTTGAAGGCCTTCTCAAGACCGTCTTGCTATCAAAAAAACTACAAGTCATATTTTGATTACGTGAGATTTTTCTTTACAAGGTGTATTACAATTAATATACAAACCAAAATAACGGGAATTAACACGGCGAAATCATTAACAACAAGGAAAATAGAAGGTACTTCAAACCAACCCCGTTTGCTAAAGCATCAATGCTAAAAGCATTACATAAATCAGATAAATCGTCGAGATTGATTGAAGAATTCACAAAGCAATAAATGCTCTCTAGATATTTCTATAAATGAACTTGATTTACAATTTGAGACGGCAGTCCATTAATCTTAAAAACTCTCTCGACCGTGTTAATGATCTTGTCTTTAGACGCCCGAACCAATGTAAAATTCCACTGTTTCATTGACATCCATTATTTTGATGCGTAATGTTAAGATATCTGTGTTTGTATTAATTCACTATCATTTTATTTAATTTTGGCATTGAAGTTGTGTTGTTTTTTCTGAAAACATTTCATATCCTTTAGGATATTATCTCTATTCAAAATTATCAAAATTAGTGATATCGAACCAACGTAAACCTTTGCTTAACTTTTTAACGTCGCTTTCATATTCTCTATACCCTTTTGCCTTTGGAGTATATTAATATTGGTTTACTTATTTATTTTAGTTTAAAGTAAATATAGTATATAACCTAAGCAATATTTTTATCCTTAGTTACTATACATATGTCTCTTATTATTTTAATTTTGTCATTAGATTTTAATCAACATTAAGACAATCCCTAATATTTGAATTTAATTTTTCATTATTTCTACTACAAATAGAATTATTGTACGTACATGGAATAATTTATTGTAGCCCATGTATCTCATGTTGATAAACGATCTGCCAGGTCAGTGCGCTGATTGAGAGTGGAATTTATTGATCTATCGCGAGACCTTTCAAATCTAAAGAGCTGTCTTAATATATTTTTTTCATAGCTTATTTTGGCGTCGATGAATACTTCATAGTCTCAAGTATCTTATGTGGACAATTTAGTAACTAGTAAATAACTTATGGCTAAGAAAGACCCAATTGAATTCACAATAGAGGTACTGAATATAAATAAAAGGTTACCTGGATTTATAGATATAAAATTAGAATATATTCATTAAGTTCTATCTTATGTCGCTGCTAATATTAAATAACTTTACCTTTACTCGACGGTATTACATGATACATTCCGAGTTGGTGTTCTTTTAAACTACTATATGTCACTCAGAAGTGTTCTCTTAATTAACCTCGTTGGATAGTAATCAGTATCCTTTTTTCCTCAGTGAAACATCTATGATTACATTAATTACATCTATGTTTATAGCCGTTCGAAATGTATCTTAGTACATTGTTACAAGTGAAGAAGGAAATACGTCTTCATTATCGTAGACGTAATCCGGGAAAAAATCCGTTGTAATTAAGATAATATTAATTTTGTATAGTATTAGTATTTCTGCTCGGACATTTCCACGTGTGCAATATACATTCTCCTTCCTATAAGTTAAAAACTACACAGGTTATCAAACAGAATATATAATCTCACCTTTAGACCGCTCTTTTCCAAAAAGGATATTTTCTGTTACAAAAATATTAACATATAATGGACACTATGGTACTTTTCTAGCTAGTGAAGTACAATTTACAACAACGTCTCGTTCTGATGATTTACATGACATTATTTCAACCCAAATCCCTCAGTTTTTATACTTGTAAAAAGTGGGATACACTACGCTATCAAATCGTTTAGTGTGAAAATTTATATTAAGGTTTCCATAATTTCGTAAAAGTATATTTGCAGTTCCATCCCTAGGGTTGGTTTTGATTAAACTCTCGCTCTACTCTCCAGTAACGTCAAAACTCCGTAGTAACTAAGGAGAGTAACTGTTCATTTGGTTTTTGTTCAAACTGAACTGAGCTGATTAGATTCAATAATGTATATCCAATCCAAGACCAATCTCAGATTATTCCTTATTGCTCAATTGATTTCTAATCCGCACGGCAATAACGTCGACTTTGCAATCGAATACTTTTTCTACGTCGGGTCACCAGCGATTCCTTCCATCTTGGTCGTCTCTCATTACTATGTAATTATTCATTATTTAAAAAATGATATTATTACTAACTTAGTGCGCGAACTTCGTACCAACTAACAGTTATTGACATTATATTGACGTGAATTGTCAACTAAAAAGATGGTGAAATTTTAATTAATGATGTAATCAAAATAGTTAATTTATTTTTAGCATATTTTATTTAGTTGTTTACAATTGGAGAGCAAGGCAAACAATATCGAAATGCCATCACTATATAGTTAATATTCCTATAATACGTAGTAAGCTTTAAATCCACGTTTACTCTTATAACACATATTCATACCTGTAAAAATCTTGTAACAGTTAGACTTGCCGGAAGCTGTGTGTCTTTGAATCTATAGTAAATATTATGTCCAAGCGTGCTAAGCCCAAGACTGCATAATTATTCAATAACTGGTGGTTTGCGGTTAAACTTAAATAAGAAAATATTATTTTTTTAAATATTTATATTAATACCTGCTATTTCAAAAAAAAATATTGCTCTAGTGTTCTATAGCTATATATTATATAAGTATTAAATTAATATTCCAGGGAAAAATCAAGGAACTTCATTTGTATGGAAAAAATATATCGAGCGGTTCCTCTTTAAAATAGGTACATGATATTTGAAATAAAACTAAATGACAAGTTTACTTTACGCAGGAACCACCAAGAAACCATTTTTTTAGTCTACACACGTTTTAATAGACTATGAATTAACTAATATGGAAGTTAATTTATCTCTTAATTTATTTCTAAACTTCCAGGAATTTTCGAATTTAAAAGAAACTCTTATAATAAAATAGTTCAATACTCGTACAATATTGCAGACCGATCAAATGAAACCGTAAAATTGTATGTATCTTTTATTGGCATTGATTTTCGAACAGGGTAATCTATAGTCTGTTAGAAAGATATTAAACTTGATCATCATTTGGAACAAGCACTAAATAATGGTTTGAAATATCAAACTATAAAAAAACATATCACCTAAGTGTGAGCGAAAGAGCTTGAAAGTAATTTGTCATATAACTTTTAATTAAAAAAAAATAAAAAAGCTATTGCAGATAATAAAAAAATAGGGTCAAATTTGTTTAGTTCATTTGAAAAAATGCGACCTATGACAAATACCATACCAAGCGCAGTGTGGGACGGCCACCTACCAGATGGACCGACGACTTAGTGAAAACCGCTGGGTCTCATTGGATTCAGGTGGCAATAGACCGGTCGCGCTGGAAATCGACTGGAGAGGCCTATGTCCAGCAGTGGATGGCGATAGGCTGAGATGATAATGATAATGACAAATAACAAATATAAAATTATTACATATTTTTGTGTAATATTTTTGAAGAAAAACAGTGTCTTTTGCAGCTAAATTTCCGTTCCTCTTATACCCATGAAAGACCGGGAAGATAGAAATTACGTGTACTGTCACTCTAGATTGGTACTAACGAAAATATGAAAGCTTTAGTGTTCGTTTGTGAAATTGCTGAACTCATAAAAACATTAAGAATAATTTGTACAGTTTACTGTCATATAACATTGTAGAGTTGTGATTGTTGTTTACAGTTGGTGTTTCTATTCCAATCTCAGTTTTAATGTATAGCAGATAGAACCTCATTTTGAATGTTACCAACGTATGTAACTCTTGTTATGATAAATACCGACACTATTACTTCTCTACGACTACAATTTAGATTCATAAATTTGTCCCTACATTGTATACCTTGCATAAATTGTACGATTCTCGTATAAGCAAAGCCAGTGTGATAATGATTATGGCTTAATCATTATTGCCAAGCACGACTCTCGCCCTTTCATCCCTTTCATTAAGTGTAAGTGGAAGGTATATTGTAAGGGTTACAATTCGTGAATGTTACCTTCAAGATTATGTCCATAATGGTTCCGATTAGCCTTGCTGTTTGTTTGGAAACTTGAAAACGTCTTTGTATATCCCATTTGGCAAGCTCGACCCTGATTATTATGAAATTATAGGATTTTTTTTGTTACTGTTATTTATGATAATTGCATTCATTTTATTTTTTATACATGTTTTATAAGTTTAAATATTACTTTATTTTGTAAAGTTTAATATTTATTATTTTAAATAATGTGGCCTCGTAGCTAACCAATCTGTTCCAAGGTTGTTCAGAGAAATGGGTTTGCTTAGACCTTAAATCATTACGAGTTTGAACTATTAACATGAGGTTTATCAAACTTCATAAACTTCATGTTTACAACATTGTTGTTTTGAACTCTCCTCTAATATATAAAATCAAATTTTATTCATATAAAAATCTCTTAGTCCATGTTTATATTCACAAAAATTTATACGTGAAACTCAAAACAAATCTTAATAACCAAATGGAGTTCACATTTTTTTTTTATTTCTCGGTTCAGCTTGTTGTGTTGTTAGTGATGAAGGTCCATGATCTTTTTTATTACAGCTTATGTCTATTCCTACCGAGGGACCATCCTAACTATGTTAGGGCAATTAGGCCTTAGTCAACAACGTTGGCCCAGTGCGGATTGCCTAACGATGTTTTCATTCGCCGTGGGAGCGTTAGATAAACGTACACTAGAAATTTCAAAAACTAAAAATATATTGGTAAATTGTTAGATGGAAAACGGGTCATCCGAATCTCGTGATTTGAAGACCGAAATTACAGCGCTAGAGATGCTCCATAATGACGATTAATATAAAGTAGACCGTGCTTAACAAAAATTAGTTAAGCTTAACATTATCTACCTGTATTATAATTTTCGTATCCGATTGAAATCAATATAATCCGCTACATAAAACGAAAGTAAAAGAGAAAGCCTGTGTAAACGACCCGAAATAACATTATAAAGGCTCGTCCCAATTCAACCTTGTTTTGCAAAAATTTGATTTGTAAATAAAACCTCTTTTCAAAAGGCTACATAAGATAATTCTAAAGTTAGTAAATTCAATTTTATGTTCAGAGTGATTTCAACTTACCGCACTCACTGTTGAGGCATAAAAATGTGCCTTATAAGGTGGCTCAAAGTCACTTATAGGCCAATGGCTTTCTGGAAATGATAAAATCCGAACAAGAAATAGGATCACCGATACAGCACAAATGATTGCGTATCATAAGTTGCGATTGGTGGGGCGAAATGCTCGCAGCACTGATGGCTGCTACAATGGAAAGGTGCTCGAGTGGCAGGAACATTCCGGGCACCGCAACGTTGGCAGGCCTTCCACAAGATGGGACCATTTGTTTAAGATCGCTGTAAGGTATGAATGCTAGTAGCGCTGGACCGATCATTATGGAGATCTTTTGAGGAGGCCTATGTTTAGCATTTGACATCTATTGTCTAGCCACTGCTGGCTATGTATTTGTCTTCTATTCCATGTTGTCGCTTAGATTATTCAGTATTTGAGCAATGAACCCAATTCTGCTTCCAAGTTGTGCCAAGCGCGGAATACCCACTCAGTTTGGTCATGAGCTACTAATCTCTATCATTTGACTGGATCAGTTGGTAAACGCCACATGGGATATACCTACGTTCTCAATTTAAGAATCGTCGAATTGAAATCTTAACATTTAAAGAAGCCCATTTGGATAAATGTCATTCTCATAGTTATCTGTCAAAAATAAAACATTTTGACGGATAAGCTTTGGGAATAAAACCTGTAAAAACAGACTTAGATTGTGAAGACTACCAAAATTTTAATTTAATTTCCGCATCATTAAACAGCATGCTATGCCTGTTACTGCCAATTCGGTTTTGCCAAAACTGATGATAAGCCATTTGCCAAATCATGTTAAAATAGATTACATAGGCACAAAATTGTGAAATTTGTACAAAATATAAGTATTATTTTACGAAGGCAATTTTGTTAAGCTTCAGCAGAGTTTAACAATAATCTATTCTGAAACTAGGTAAATTCTACCACAGTGTGGTATTAATATTATAATTTTCGTGTTGGTATTTTTTAAAAGAATAGCATTTTGTATGCATACCGCTTCTATACAAAAAAATTGTTCATTTGATTTCCATTTGAGGTTTCGTTCGAACATCTGAAAGATTCTACACAATTCACATTTAAATAAATTTCTCGGTACACCATTCCCCAAGAATCTGCAATACGTCACCGAAGAACTTTGTATACGCATTCCGACTCTACATTAGAATCTGAATTCGTTTGCATATTACTCGCATATTATTCTTAATTTATCCCAAGTGCCTAAAACTAGCACTTAAAGTACCTAACAGATTCATAATTCGGGATCCGCTGTCCCGAAACGACAATCTTCATAAATTTGCATTGCTTTCAGTTTGCTGGTACAAATCCCAAACAACCCAACAAAACTACGGCAGTAGTTAGCAGGAAAACTTTGGAAGTTCGCAAATGTCTTACATTGACACGTACATTAAGAGACAACCCGTTTGGGATAAATGACCGGACATAAATAAATAAATATCCAAGGCGAAACTTTTCCCAATCTGTGCAACATTGTCTCCTTATCTTTAAATATACATTCTTATGAATAGTATATTATACATAAATATCTAGTATAAAAGTGAGTGAAAATTGTTTATCATTTACTTTGTCAGGCCAAAATATAATTCATCGATTATCAACACAATTATATAAATTTGCAACAATAACTATTTAAGTAATAGTGTTTAAAGTTTACTTTAGCTTGACAATATATAAAGCATGAATAATTACCGTGGGAGAGCCATGCTTCGGCACGAATTGGGCCAGCTCGACCGGAGTGATACCACGGCCTCACAGAAAACCGGCATAAAACAGCGTTTGCGCTGTGTTTCGCCGAGTGAATGAGGGTACCGGAGGCCCAAGCCCCCTTCCCCTCTTATTCCATTTTAAAAGGCTGGCAACGTATCTGTGACTTCTCTGGTATTGCGGGTGTCCATGGGCAACGGTTATCGCTTACCATCAGGTGATCCGTTTGCTCGTTTGCTGCCATAAAAAAAATGATGAATGAACAATGTCGTTGAAATTTCGATGGAATATCTCGATGGTCGAATTGGTCAAGGCATGGCTTGGAGACGAGAGGAGTTCAAAATGCCACTAAAATCTGAAAATTAATAAATGAATATTAAAATACCCTCGCAAGCAAATAAAAGTAGTAGAATAGAAGTACTACCATGCTACATAGTTAAGTAGCTCGGTACATACTTTGACTATGCATGTTGGCAACGTACTCTGAGATATTTGTGATGGGTTTTGCTGATATGTTGCGGATTCTCACAGGAACTGCATGTACAATAGGATGTTATAGGGATAATGAATATTGTTTGTTATCATAAACACATAAATACGTCGATAAGACAGAGAAGGTAATAAGAGATATTGGGCCCGATTCTGGCATAATTCTCTAAACTTAAAACTAAATTTAAGATTTGTCTCTCTCTTTCATTCTCTACTGAACATGACAAGGACAGACTGCTGTCAAATTTAGTTTTAAGTTTAGAGAATCATGCCAGAATTGGGCCCAATGAAATGCTAACTGTGCACAATTTAGGTTTACAAGACTCGTCAAAAAAATCCCATAAGGCATATTCAAGCATGGACAAATTTAATCCACCCAATTTTTGGTGGCTGTTATACGATGATTATGACTTGTTTCGAAAGTCTAACTTAAGTCGACGCTTTAAAGTTTGTTTAGTAGTATATATCGCAAATAAATATTGTCTTTATTGCAAATACTTTGAGAATGTGTGAATACTTTTCACGTCGTCAAATCCCCTCATGCTACCACTAACAGCAATAATATCTGTACATAAATTGCTATTTCTATTATATACCGTCTTAATGGTCACAAAATACCGCAATGAGTGACGTGGGACAAGCCATCGTTTACACAACTGTAACACAGTGAAAGTAAAGGACAGGATCAATTTTGTATCAATATGTTATTTATATTATTGCGTACCACCCTTACTACTGACAGTTATAGTTAATTTAAAAATCATCTCTACCATTTTATTTAAAAATATTTATTAATAATTACCTTATTAGATCTATACCTTTTCAATGTTGCTTTAATCTAAAGTTATGTTCAAATTGATATGAAGTACTCTATACTAATTTTTAGAATGAGTTGCGCACCATTCAAAATACTAAGTATTCTAGTTTCTAGCACATTTATATTAATTGCCTCATTAAATTCCTTTTTTAAGATTCGATTACACAAAACATCTCCAAGCTTAGCCTAGATTGATGAAGGGTTAAATAAAATATTTCAAACTTGAAAGGCAAATAAATATTTCACAATAATTTCAAAACCCTTTTACTTTTATCCGTGGAAGAATCGTCAGTTTTCTCTGCATGTATCATACCTGCATGTAATTATTTTATGTTCCTGATATTATGACCATTAGGAATAAATACTTTTTCAATCATATTGATTGTTCTACCAAAATTATTAGTTTTTTTTTTATTGTCAACTCCACGGACTCTGGTACATGCTCTTTTTACTTACTTAATGATTAATTACTTAGTGATCTTTACAATACAACAATTGTCTTAAAATAACTTATAGGTACTCATATAGAGTTGCGCAGCTCCTAACCTAATTATGTATATAATTATTTATGAATTTATATAATATAGTTTAGTAAGTTAGATATACATACATACACATACACACACATACACACACACACACACGTACAGACACTCTTATAATACACACATTACACACATACAAGCACTCAGATATCATCACACTCGCACACACATAGAATCTAAGCAGCATCTAGACCGCTACCGCGTTGTTTTGGTCTTTGAACATCATCTGCGTGTTATAGTCAGCGAGGTCTTTATCTGTTGCCATATCACTGAGGGCGATAAAATGTCTAATGGCGTCGTCCTCTCTTTGCTCCCTATAAAAGTACGTCAAGGACTCAGTATGTCTAGATATTGCGACAACTGCATGAGGAACACTGTCATGGACCGGATTTCTGGGTTCATTCCCTCTCAATACTATTACCCTGGTGTATGTGAGTCCCTGAGCCTCATGTATCGTCAGCAGGCTGGAATTATGTCCGGTTCCATACCCTTCCGTTTGGAACGTCTTCTTATCCTCCTGTGTGAAGGTCAGGAATAATGTATGAGAATCGAACTTTTTATGCCGTGCTTCCGATGCCATGCTGCAGGTCAGAGACCTCACTGCTTTGTTGTGGGTATAGATACCTTTATAAACTTCTTTATAAAATTATTAGTTTAAGAATATATACTCTTAGCACTATATTACTGCTTATTTCACTGTGGCTACTTCACTGTGGAGCTCTGGGACTGCAGAGAAGCACTCCCTCATAAAATGCAGACGTCACGGGCGTTCACAAAGATGCGTCATGAGAGTTGGCTCATTGAATTCGGACTTTTATGTCGCTTCAGCAAGCTACTATAAAGTTCCAAGTAATTTTCCGCCGGTATATGTATCTGCCACTAACGCTCGCAACTCTGAAATTGAAATTTATTTTTCTGATAAAGGATGATATCTGGTTGTTTATTCAAGTTTCATTGTTTCCATTTGAAGGTACGTTCTAAAATTACTACAAATTTTATCATAGCAACGGGGACAAACAAGTCTGTTCAGTTGTCCGCTAGAATTATTATTATTTTACCTAACAATAATACTTATTGTGAATACTTGCAAAACGTATAACACAAATGTGTGAGAAAATAAATTGCGAAGATTTTTTTTCATTTGTAATGATATTGTATTGTGATGTTTATTGTGTCGGTGTTTCTCAGTTTTAGTGTGGTAATATCTAAGAGACAGGTTTTTAAGTTGCTGACAGCAAGCAGGAGAATTGTAGAACATATGTTTTTTTACTGTCATTGTTTTTATTTGTATTTTAATATGTAATATACCTAATCTAGCACTAAAATTTTTGATTGATAGTTTAATAAAATAATATTAAAGAAGTGAATAAATTTTGGTTTTTTATGTTTTTTCTTGTTGGCTGCGAAGAAATTATGTTTGTATGAACGCACAAACTCATGACTGGTTTTTGTTTCGGGATCCTACGGGTATATCCAGGATTAATAAATAAATAAATATTAAATATTTGTTAGACTTACACCAATTAGCCTAGCCCAAACTAAGCTCTGTAAGGCTTGTGCTATGGGATCTAGGGTAACGGATAGACATACATATATTATACATATATAAATAATTTTTATTGAAATATATATCAACAACCATGACTAAGGTACAAATGCTCGCATTCATCACACAAACATCTGCCCCCACCGGGACTCGAACCCGGGACCTCAGAGATGGCGACACCTTGAAACTGGTGTACTATCCACTCGACTATGGAGGTCGTCAATTCGCCACCTGATAAGGTCAGACGGGCTGGTTTCCGCAACTCGACGTCTAAGCGCCTATTTTGCGTGTGTGGGAATGATGTTACTATTCTCGCCAGCCTAGCTCGTTCAGAAATTTCAATAAGTTTTTTAACTTACCGAAAACCTCCGGCAGTGAGCTCGGCTGTCCGAGATGTCTTACCCGGTAGTCCACCACACCTGGACACTCCATGATCACATGTGCGGCCGTTTCTTCTGCCTCCAAACATGCTCTGCATATGGGGCTGTCAGTGAAACCTAGGTTGAAGAGGTGTTTGTTAAAAGGTCCGTGGCCAGTTATTGCCGCGGTTACCTGATTGAGTGTTTCCTTTAGTTTAAGGATGTTCTTTGACAGTTTTGTGTTTATTTCTGGTAATGCAGCCTTTGTTTGCTTGCAGTCTTCAGTGTTCTCCAGGCCTCGCTATGGAGCTGCTTAGTTTTGTTTCTTATTTGGTTTTTAGACCATTGTTTGGGGAGAGGCACTATTGGTTCCGGTCCGTAGACCTTCATTCCTGATCCTCTTCGAGCTAACTCGTCGCTTTGTCGTTGCCGCACGAGTTGCTGTGACCTTTTATCCATTGTAGGGTGATGCGGTTATCCCTCCCTGCCATCATCAAGGCGTGGTGACATTCGTGGATTAATGTAGAGTAGCATTGGTTGTTTGACAGTGATTGTAATACAGATTTACTGTCCGTTAAGATTCTTATGTGTTGTCCTTTTATGTTCCTTCTCAGTATTTCTTTGGCGGCGGTAATGATTCCACGCATTCAGCCTGATATACGGTGTTATGAATTCCCATGGGTATGGAGATGTTCATGTTAAAGTCATATGAGAAAACACCACATCCTGATCCCGAATCTGTTTTGGATCCGTCTGTGAAGATTCTCAGATCTTTTATGTTGAGGCCTTCCTTTCCGTCATCACGGAGCTGGATTTTGTACTTCTTGTCAAAGAAGTATCGGATGTACATTCCGTCGTTTGGGGCTTCCATCAAAGGGAGTTCAATCATGGCTTCCTTCAGGGAGCGCGTGTGTGGGGTAGGGGTCTTGCTGAGAAGATCTAGTTCCTTTAGCCTAATCATTGTGAGTGTGGCTTCCTGTTGTATGAAGGTGAAGTGGTGTTAGATTGAGTAAGGCTTCTAGTGCAGTAGAGGGGGTTGTTCTCATACAACCCGTGATTGCCATGCTTATCAATCTTTGCCAACTTTGTAGTTTCTGTTTTACGGTGGACAGTTCTGTTCTACGCCACCAGACCAGTGCTCCGTAGCTTATCATTGGTCGGATGATGGCGGTATACAGCCAGAGCGTGAGCTTGGGGTTCAGACCCCATCTTTTGCCTAGCATCCTTCTGCATTGCCAGAAGGTGTTGCTGGCCTTTTCAATTGGAGTCTATGTGTTTTGACCATGATAATTATTATCAAGTATTATACCGAGATATTTAACTTCCGTTTTGAGTGGGAGTTCGGTGTTAAGGAGTTTCGGTAGTCTGTAGTTTCCGAATACACGTTTTTTTGTGAACAATACGAGTTCTGTTTTCGATGGGTTGACATTTAATTTATATTCAGCGCACCAGTTTTCTACTATGAGAAAGGCTCTTCGCATCAGGTCGCAGGCCATGTTTGTCGATTTGCTGTAAATCAGTATAGCCAGGTCGTCAGCATAACCTATTGTGAAGTAACTTTTCCTGTTTAGCTTTTCTATGAGTTCGTTGGCAACCAAGTTCCAGAGTAGTGGTGAGAGTACTCCCCCCTGTGGGCAACCTCTGGCCACTATTGCCCCTGTGTTTGGTTGTTGTCTAATCTAACTACTCTGAATCTAAGCATGTTCTGAATCCATCTTATTATGGTGTGATGTACCTTGTGTCTTTCGAGGGCTGTATTTATACTGTTAAAGTTCGTTTTATCGAAGGCACCTTCAATGTCTATAAAGGCACCCAAGCATACGTCTTGTTTCTCTATTGCCGATTCTATCCTGGTGACTACGGCATGGAGAGCTGTTTCAGTTGATTTGCCTGAGCTGTAGGCATGTTGATTGTGATGAAGCGGGAGGTGTCTCAGCGCTCCGTCCCTCAAGTATCTATCACATAGTCTTTCCAAAGTTTTTAGGAGGAAAGACGTTAAGCTTATGGGTCTGTACGATTTTGGGTGCCACCTGATACGATCTTGTATACAGTATTTGAGGATCCTGCGTAGAATCTTTCGAGAGTACTTACGCACCAAGTAACGCGAGACGCTTTTTGCTCTTCACGGCGCGAATGCGGTATGCATCGGGAAAACAACTTTTTTACACCTAATTGTTCATGCAAGATTACTTGTATTTCACTCATGCCAATGTCTAAAGTTGCCTGATTTTGGCGGTATGTCACATGTCGATCTTCCTCAATTAGCTTACGCACAGCATCAACGTTTTCTTGGGTGAGTGCAGTTTTTAGATGACCTTGACGAGGATCATTACTGAGCTTGACACATCCATGTTGAAAACACGTTGAAACTAGTGATGAATTGTGGTTTTGGATGGGGCTTCATCACCAAATGCTGAAAGCATCCGATCAACACACTGTTTTTCTGTTAAACCAATTCGAAAGTCATAATAAATCATCGCTGTTGAATTTTCTCGAGTCGATTCCATTTTTTCAACAAGACCGAGAATCTTTTTTTAGTAAATTAATAGAAAGGTATAAAAAAAATAGGACAAACTTACTTTCGTATTTATAATATGTTTAATCATTATTTCTTTATTACGATTAAGAAAACAACTTTTTTACACCTAATTGTTCATGCAAGATTACTTGTATTTCACTCATGCCAATGTCTAAAGTTGCCTGATTTTGGCGGTATGTCACATGTCGATCTTCCTCAATTAGCTTACGCACAGCATCAACGTTTTCTTGGGTGAGTGCAGTTTTTGGATGACCTTGACGAGGATCATTACTGAGCTTGACACGTCCATGTTGAAAACACGTTGAAACCAGTGATAAATTGTGGTTTTGGATGGGGCTTCATCACCAAATGCTGAAAGCATCCGATCAAACACTGTTTTTCTGTTAAAACAAATTCGATAGTCATAATAAATCAACGCTGTTGAATTTTCTCGAGTCGATTCCATTTTTTCAACAAGACCGAGAATCTTTTTTTAGTAAATTAATAGAAAGGTATAAAAAAAATTTCGTATTACTTTCTTACTTTCGTATTTATATTATGTTTAATCATTATTTCTTTATTACCATTAATAAAACAAATCTTATTCTTTGACAATCTTTTAGGATAGTATCTGTAATGATAATGTATTCTCTCTATGCGTAGGAAAGTGACAATCCCATTACCCGCTGCTGGAGCATTAATGGCCTATAAAGGCCAAAAAAGCCTTATCGCTGCAGTTAGTCTCCCTCAGGGCAGCTTATGGCAAGCTGCCGGTGAATTGCGTTGCGACCCAATATGCTTCAACTTCATGTGCCACTCGTCTTTGTCTTGCCTTAATCGGCCGGACAGAGAGGAGTCGCAAGAGCAAATACTCGAAGGATGGAAGTGTAGTAATGTCATAACGCCGACGGCGTCTCAATCGATGCCGGGTCTGTGACAGCGATTGAGACGCCGTTAGCTGTTCTCACCAATATTGCTCCCTTCGTACTAGTATTGGTATGCTTTTTTAGGGGGCCCGTTTAGTGAGTGGCGAGTCACCACCTGCCATATTTAAATCAACTAGAGGGCTTTAGGAAGGTGACCGGAGTTTTTCCCATAGCCCGATTCTCATTACTACCAAAATCGAAATTCAATAGTCCTAAAACATTTTGACTTGTAATGACAATAGTTTCTGTGCATTTAACTGGGTATAGTCTTTAGCCGCATTTTTCATTGTGGAAATGGAGATTAAGCCCAGTTGGTACACTCAATGCACACTTTTATTGAATTTCGCCTCAATGGCCTCTACGGATTGGAACTATATCTCTGCGCACGCCTTATTAAGTACCGTGTCTTATAAGACGCGTGATATTAATATCGTTGTAGAGCGATGTAGAGCGATGTAGAGTATCGTTGTAGAGAGATATCGTTGTAGAGCAACACCAAGTTGCTGTGGTTTTGGCACTGGATTCAAGAGGCCTAGAGTAGTCTTATTCTGATAATGAGATTCTGCCTTACCAATATTTTTTTTGTTTTTCATATTTCATGTGTAGGTACATTATCTGACTCTCCTACGGTTGAAGCAAAATATCGTGACGCAACTTGTATACACTTGAAGACAAATGTATGCGAAGTCGTTCAATCCATATTGAGCCTGCGTGTTTGCCTAAGGCTTAATCGCCCTAATGTGGTTAGGGTTCATGCCTCTCAGTGGGAATATGAGCTGAAAGTTAAGAAAATCATTACTTTCACGGTTATTATATTAATAATAAAGAATGCTTTATCATGGTATAAGAAACATTTTTAATAAACTCAAAACAAATCAGCAATTCCATAAATTATATGATTGAAATATCAAAAGTGTTAGTTACCCAACACCCAGTTATAACGTTGGTAAAATAGAACCTTAATTTATTCCAATCAACAAATCACCGGCACGTGCAATTACAAACTGACAATAAACCATTTTATGGATTCGTGAAATAATTAACGCTGGTTATTGGACTAATGAACAAAATTACAGTCGAACATTTTGAATTCTAGTTAAATTAGTGAGGCGTACTGCAAATAACTGCTATTTGTTATTACTCCATTACATTGATTAGTTAAAAAGCACACGGTGTTAGCGTTTGGTTGACAATAACTGCGTTTAAACCTGTGGTAAATAACTAACAGTTTTCAAACGTGATCATAATTTGAGAGCACTTTAAGAACTGGGTTTTATGCTTAATCTCTTTGCGGTCATGAACATATGCAAAAAGTGTATTGGTTTTGCTCTACAATTAATGTAGGTATAATACTATACAATAATACATATTTAATGTATGCACATTGAACAATAAATATTTTAATAATATTATAGGTCTCTGTTTTTTTTATATGTCTTTACCCATAGCAACGTTAAGTAAGTACATATTTCTTATACTTACACCAATTAGCTTAGCCCAAAGTAAGCTCTATGCGGCTTGGTTTATGGGATCTAGGTTAACGAATATAGATACATATATTATACATATATAAATATTTTTGATAGAAATGTATCTTTTAATAACCATGAATAAGGTACAAATACAAATTCATTACAAAACCCGCGACCTCAGAGATGGCGACACCTTGAAACCAGTGTACTATCCACTCGACTGTGGTGGTCGTCAGGAGACGAATTTTTGAAACAATAGAAAACCAATTCGCATTCGAAATCGTGAGATTCGTATACGAATTACCGAATTCACTATTTCTGAACTTTCATTTCGTGCGTTGTGCAACGAGTGGTTAAATCCACTCGTTTTTATTTCTACTAGTAGAATATCCAACACTTAAGTGACGTTGACAGTGATAAATTTACTCTGGTTTATGTAAAGCTTGTAAATAGGTACATAATAATAAAAATTGTATGTAAATATTATATGAGTATATATATTTTAACTTTTTTTCTGTTGTGATTTTTAAGTTTTCTACCTGAAACGGAATCTAATTAAGAATTTGTTTTTAATGACAACACTGAATTCGAGTAATTCAAAAATCTATAAAATTGTAAGCAGTAGAAAATAATTTCGCGCACGATTTGTATTCGTATTCGAATTTCAAATTCACGTCTAATGATTCAAAAATACATCTCCAGGTCGTAAATGAACATCATTAAATATTTGCAATAATAGGTCTCTGTTTTTTTTGTTTCGAGTTTTTTTGTCTTTACTGTCATTTATACTAAATGCCAATTTACTAAGATAAATAAATTTGATTTCACCAATTAACCGCAAATAAACAAATTGTAAACCTAAAGGATGCAGAAATTGCAGGATAAAAACAAAATAATTTCTACTGCTCTTAAATTATAAGGTTAAATTTACATGTAAGTTATACATAAAATATTTTCATACCGTTCTTTATTTTTTAACAAGAACAGCTTCTAACTAATCTATCTAAACTTAGCCATTTTCTACTTTGGTGTGGTACTTTATTGCAGTCTTACAAGTCTTTTGTGCTAATCTACCCTCATTACTTTTTTGATCCCACAGACTAAATGAAGCAAATCAAAGTAATGAAAATAAACAAGGAAGAACAATGAAATTACAACTCACTATTGACAATCCCAGAAATCCCTTTAGATTGCCGAGCAAGATCAGTCCGTCCATGTTCTGCTTTATTTATGACTACATTACCAATGATATTAACAGCCGTAAGCCCTAAAGTTTGACAGCCGCAAGCTTAGGCCGATTATTCAACAGGAAACGGGGGTACAGCCTTGTTTACACTGTTTAATGGACAAATATTGGCGTTCAGACATTGTGTGAAACGTGCCTAAAAGCCACTACGAGGGCGTTTGAGCTACGACCTTGTTAATGTATGGATTTTGCTACAGTAACGCGGCCTATCTGTAACTTATGTAGTTTGTATGCTGTTTGTATGGAACCAATGAGAAATAAAATTTGAATATATTCTATTTCGATTTAATAGTAAAGATTAAAAAGAAACCTTAAAATAAAACTTAATAAAACTAAATTATCATCACTACATAGTATAAAACAAAGTCGCTATCCGGCGTCTGTCTGTCCCTATGTATGCTTAGATCTTTAAAACTACTCAACGGATTTTGATGCGGTTTTTTTAATAGATAGAGTGATTCTTAAGAAAAGTTTATATGTATAATACATGCATAATATAGTAGAGAAACACTGATAAATTTAGAGGTTTCTAATGTGATGTCGTAAATAAGCACGTTTTTTTGCGCTTATATTGCAAAAACGCTGGCTGAACCCTACGAGATAGACCAAAATAATGTACTACAGTGTTGTCCACGTTAAAAAGTTCAACAAAAAAGTCCGCGATGGTATATATCTATCTCTTGGAGATAACCCACCATAATCATTTTTTTCATTGCACCCGTGCGAAGCCGGGGCGGGTCGCTAGTTATAAATAAAAAAATCTGACCCGATTCGCCATCTATCGGCATCGTGTCCAGAAAGCTGGTAGCATTACCATGTTGTATCCGCTGTGCCAGTTGTGGTCCAGCCCTCTAATCATGTGTTGATTGAATTAGCTTCCGGCTGCATTTTTTTGACTCTACGGGCACTTTCTCTACTGGGTCCCAAAGTCGAGACTTTGACCCCAAAAGGCTCAGATATGGATCCACTTATTATCAATTATTTATAATTAAAATTTTTCCATGCTGTGTATTTTACACTTGGACTTGAACACACGTCAGTACATGAACATGTTGCGACGAGCTTACAAATTATATTGAGCTTTGGTCTATTCAAATCCATTTTGTTTAAACTGCACTCTTTATGTAAGACTAGTTTCCGAGACGAAAGAAGTATTGTCGTATGATAATGTATGTCCATGCGAAATTTCAACATAATTTTAGTATTGGATATTACGCCGAACTTATAAACTCATAATTCTCAACACTTTTTTTTATACCCTATTGTTACCCCGGTTGTGGCGGGCCGGCGGTTATGTGAGGCTCTCCTCCCCAGAAGGGAGAGGCCTACCCACTATGCCCCGGGAACGCCAAGCGACTTCCGGGAACCCCCAGCTTATCCCCTGCCGATACAAGGGAGCCTTCCTCGGGAGAGGCTACAATACCTAATCCGATCCTTACCACTTAATTTATTTTAGTATATTAGTAGTGATATCCTCTATAGATGGATGGATGTGTGGTGTGACAAGGATGGATAAGATAAGAATGAGTACATAAGAGGAAGCCTGAAGTAGCGCCAGTGGTAGAAAAAGTGAGAGCAGTAGATTAGCATGGTTTGGACATGTGATACGGAGGGATGAAAGTCATGTCACAAAGCGAATGTTGAATATGAAAGTGGAGGGATACACGGGCAGAGGAAGGCTGAATAAAAGTATGGATCGATTGTGTGAAGAATGATAAAGGAATGAAAGGAGTAAGCATGAAAATGACGGCTATAGAGAGGAATGGAAGGAAAAAATCTACTGCGCCGACCCCAGATAATGGGAAATGGGCAAGAGGATGATGATAGTAGTGATATCCTCATCATCACTAGTATTCTCTCGTAAACACCTGTTTATTTACTCACAACACCGGTGCTCGTAAATTGCACGAATATTAGATTTTTAATTAACTTAATTACCAATTAAAAGCAACCTGTTGCCGATATTCACAATACCGAACACTTAATTTATGAAATTTCACTGTTGCGTAGTAGAGAAGCCACGTTTTGATCTTATGATAAAACGTAACCAACAGACATTATGTATATCTAAAACTCTTAAGCCTTTTAGCATTAATATCAAATTTTACGTATAATAATTTGTAACGGTAATATCAATTAATAAATTATAATAATTATACTTTCGCTAATTGTTGTCAAAATTAAATATTATAACCTAAGAAAACAGTTTCCACGCAAGTGTGTGGAATAAGTGGTATAATACACCTAAGCAATAAAAAATAATGTTTGCTTTAGTTATGAGAAGAAGTGGTATTGTTATAACTGATTCATACAATTATATGTAAAATTAAATGTACCTTTTATATTTGCCAAAACCATGTTCGACATTTTTTGTGATTCTTCATTCATGAAACCTTCGCTACTTTACTGTTTTCGCTGGATAAAAAAAAAAAGAAACGTGCCTCTCTGCGAGAACAAAAAATTCTTTTGACTCGGCTGTCCTGGGGAATTAAGATTGATGAATTGCCATGTTATTTTACTGGAGCTCTCCGGAGAATATTTGTTCTGCTCTATTTTGCGATAATAATATTCAAAATGTCATTACGTCGGGCCGGATATTTTCCTCGAATACTTTATAATTCTGTTTGGTCGTGATTTTTTTAAATTTATTTCCGTCATTTAAAAATGGGTACTGTGTTCGAATTTATTTTTAATTATGAAACATTTATTAAAGTTGGACTTGACATTTCAGTTAAACAAGTCAGTTAAATAAAATATTGAAATGTTTGTTATTTATTATGGTCAAAAAAGAATCGAAAAGGATAGATGAAAATATACAATATTATTTGTTTAAATTGTATATATGTATAATATACATTATTATCTAATAAATATTGTAAAATTAACATGATTATTTATTACTGAAGACATCTTATTACACAGACATATTCAATGACACCGCTCCATACAAAATATACTGCAATCGTGGCGTCATAATTTATAAAGTCCTCAAGTTCTATTTACTCTGAGATTAAGTCGAATAATGTATATGATCATTGAACAAAATATCCAATAACTTTATTATTTGTAAGTTTATATTATATATATATATATAATATATATATTATATATATATATATATATATATATAGATATATATATATATATATAATTTAATTATAATATATTTGTTGTCGGGCTTTTTGTACCAATATTAACAGACAGATACCGCAAACGATCCATGACAAAAGCTAAAAACCTAAATTAAACTCGAATAGGGAATATTCCGACAATTTTTGATTTGGATAGATAATTACCTAACAAAATATAACTTTGACTCATAAGTGTATGTCAAAGCTTATTCACATTCATTTCAATATTATTTAATATAGAATTAATAATATATATATATATATAATATATATATATATATATATATATATATATATATATATATATATATATATATATATATATATTATATATATTATATATATAATTTCTATATTAAATAATATTGAAATGAATGTGAATAAGCTTTTTAGACATACACTTATGAGTACAAAGTTATATTTTATTAGGTAATTATCTAACGAAAACATCCAAATCAAATTCAATTGTCGGAATATTCCCTATTCGAGTTAAATTAGGTGTTATAGCTTTTGTCATGGATCGTTTGCGGTATCTGTCTGTTAGTATTGGTACAAAAAAGCTCGACACAAATGAAATCAAGTGCAAAGTCTATTCGCACGATAATTCCACCTCAAAGATACACGTACGACACGTAAAATTTTCATTTTAAATTAGGTAAAAGTACGCAAATGCGCGTTGCTCGCGCGAGTAACCCATCCGAGAGAGCAAAAGGGTGAGCCAATGCAAGCCCACGTCACTAATTGCGCTCGCGGTCATTTGTCCGTATTTGCTGTGCTGAATTTAAATACAACAAATTTTAAATTCCCAATACGTGTGTCGGCTCCATCTGTGGCTGGTTTTGCATAACTTAACCCAATTTTATTTCGTACGTACAACGGGCAAATAGGTTTACGTGATAGCGGCCTGCGGCCTGAAAATGCAGAACCGGCCTGTCCATTTTGGTGTTTGTAATAATCAAAATGAGATCGACGCCATCTGAAGGTTATTTAATAGTTCACCAGCGATCGGGAATTGGTTTGACAGTTGTGTTTGATTGAGGCCGACTCGAATGTTTCTCATTTTGTCGAGTGAATTTGCTCGCCGACAATTGTCAACTATTAGCGAAGAAATTAAAAGTTATTCCATTTTTCAATGAGCTATATATTTGTAAAATTGTCATATATATATATATATATAGGCATTTATTGACGTTGAAACTAATTTAGAACTAAAAGAACGCAAAAGTGTGTATATGTATATTACTTTGTATACAAGAATGTGAAAATTACACCTGTAAAGAAGTTAAGAGAGAATAGATAAGATAGTTTGAAAGTGATGTGACATATTAATAGTTCTATAGATTCATACAAATAATTTTCAAAGTGCTTAATCAAAGGAGAACTGTTCCAAAGACAAATAAAATATTTAAATAATCGCACAAACTTGGAAATTAAAATGTGTTAAGTACGATTCATCGTTCTTTTGCAGCAGCAGTTCTCCAATCTTTTATCATAATTTGTTGTCTGCTTGGGTAACTTCGTCTTGCGTGTTGTGAGCCCCCGGGAACGCCAAGTGACATCCGGGAACCCCCAGCCTCCGCTCCCCTGCTGATACAGGGGAGCCCTCCTCGGGGGAGGCTACAATACCTCCCCCGATCTCCACCACCGACGACGCCCCCCGGCCACGAAAGGGCCGTACCCTATTACTCTTACTATGTACATTCCGTTTTTAAAAAGGCTCAAGCCAAAAACCTTCTAATAGAAGTCAATGGTTTTCTGAAGCGTTGTCCAATTGTAGAAAGTAAACAATCTTCTATGGCGAGTAAATAATCAATACGTCTAGATTTATCATCACCACGGCTTATTTTTGTCCCTACCAACGAACTCGAGCCTACCTTAACTAGTTGTATTAGGTTGATTAGCCCTTAGTCGAACCAAGCTTGCCCAGTGTAGATTAGTCGACTTCACATACATCTTTGAATTTCGACCGAACCCGGTCATCCTAATCCTGATCGTGGCCCGACAAGGTCAGTGCTTGGACTAGTTCTGGTGTATCATACACTATATTCTAATTGACGACGACAATTTTAAATCACAGCTTAATTATGAATATAAATAATGAATTGCAGATATAGCGACGATCAATCAGTTTATTTTTGAAGATTAAACAAAAAAAAAAATACATTCGCAACACAAACTACTTTTGTCTATTGAAAAGAAAAACGTCTGCTTTTTCTGGACCGGCATACTTGGCACGCAACTGTATCTCAAACAATACACGGCGTGCCCAACAAAGGGAACGGGATGGAGAGTTGCGTGTAACCAGTCATGACCCCAGCTTATTGTCGGATGAATAGGAGTCTATTTTTTATGTTTCTGACTAACATTTGATATAGTTATACACAGCTGTGATTGAAAAATTATGCAAAAACACTTTTTTAATTTAAGTTAAACAATAAAATTAATATCTAATACAGATATACAAATAATTGAGACAATAAATAAAAATAATTAATGGGACTTGTTGTACTATATGAATAGAAATCCAGGGTTGGCTTGGGTATTTCCTTGTTACCTACTTCTATTACAAAGCAACATTGCTCTTGCAGTGTATTGGTTTGAAGTGATAAGAGAGTGAATTAATAATTACTGAATACCGTGATTTTACATATTGTGTCATTTTAGCAATGTAAAATGTGGTTTTAGTAGGGGTTACAGATTTACACGTACGGGCACACGCTGGCTGTGTGCTCGGCGTGGCAGCAACAGCGCAGCGACCTTATCGCTGCGTTGGGAAGCAGCGACCACTCGCTGCCGAGCGTGGTCGTGGCCATGCTCCGCGGCGAGGCGGAATGGGAGGCCGTCGCCTCCTTTTGCGAGAACGTCATCTCGCAGTAGGAGGCAGCGGAGAGGAAGCGGGAGGAGGACGTCGAGGCCGCTCCTCTCCGCCGCTGACAGATAGGTAGGAGAAGGCGGGCATACGCAAGAGCGGTGCTTGCATACAAAATTGGGACAAAAGATGTTGCTATGCAAAATGTCATTAACATCATCATTTCTGTCAGTAGATGCCCATTCCTAGACATAGGCTTCCTCAAGAATCTCCACACTGGTCAAATTCCATCCTCCAGTCCTAACCAAATCATCTGCTCATTCAGTGGGAGATATAACAACGCTACGGTGTCTGGAATATGTCTGCCACTCGAGGACCTTTTCGCGGCCACGACCTGCAAGCAATGTGCCCTGCCCAGTGCCACTTAAGGTTTGATTCCTCGGCCTCTGGTTCTTCTGCGGATTCCATCATTTCTGATACGATCACCCAGAGAAACTACGATCATAGCCCTCTCCATTGCCCTTTGGGTGACTTCGAGTTGCCTTCTAAATGTCACTATGCTGTTAGTATTTAACTTATAAATTAATTATCGCTTATTAAGTACAAAATATTAATGCCTTATATTTTAAAATTCTTAAAAAAATATATACTTTTTTAATTGAAAGCAACTCCAATTGTATCACCAGCACCACTAATAACAAACCAAACAAAGTTGTCGATCTGTAACTTAGTGAGAAAAATATCAAGGCAAATCAGCTTGTCTACGTTTTTGCTTTGATAGTTTAGTTAGTTTAATCGATCATTTATTAATGATTCATTACACTTTACATTACACCTGTCAGATAATTATGACAACAAGTAAGATCCATATCTTCAACTCATCTTGTTACCATAAAATCACAAATTACGATTAAGTTACGACTGGACTCCTCAAATAACTGAGGAGTTGGCCACCTTACCGACCACTTACCATATTGACAGAACATAGAAATGTTATTACAGAGATAAAATTAAAATCAAATCAAATCAAGTGACCTTTGCAGACAAAATTATGTTTAAAAGTACTCAAAACCTTATACATGTAAACGAATAAAGAAAAAGGGAAAACTATAGTAGATGGTAATTTAAATGGTTTCTCTAACCAAACGGAGTTAGAAGACCTACCATCTATCAAACCCAACTTAATTGAACTGAATCGTTAATTCAGACTTCAATGTTATTGGATAATCTAAAAATGCGATTCAATTGAAGTTTCAATTAATAAACATCCAAATAAATGTATAATTCCTGAATAACCTAAAAATAAGCAAACTGTTTATCAAAAAATTAAAAATTACCTACTCCGCGTATAATACGAGTATGTATTTATATTTTTCTTACTAATATTATTTTTTAAGTCTACTACTTTATAGTTAATTAAATTTAGTACAATAAATTAACTAACGATGAAATGGCATTTCATCAATTATCAATTGAAATAATTACAAAAACCCTTTTTATATTGTGATGAACAGTTGCAGTATAATATCGATTTTCTGAGGAAACTGTTACGATAAATTATTTGATTGATCTCAAAAATATATGTCGATGGTTTATCTTTTAGTTTTCACTTTTGTTGTTGGTTTAAAATAGTATTAACAATAGGAGGAGTATATTCTATGATTATAATAAAATTTTTAATATTCTCTATTATTAAGATTTGTAACAAAATAGCAATTTAAATGAAATGATGAAAATGATGGTAGGTCTTCTGCGATTAAATCATGTCCTTGAGTTGTCCTACGAGTAATACGCCCTACGCTCTAACATTTAAGGTTCATAATTCTTCGGGGTATGTTGGCGATCCTATTCTTCTGCGGATTTCATCATTTCGCTTACAATGACGTATAGAAAGTTCAAAGAAGGAGAAGCAGTCTCCTTTGCTCTTTGGGTGGCTAAGGCTCATATTCTAAAATCAAACTTAACTCGAAACAGCTGCTTAAATACATTTAGAAAAGTATGGTGCTATTAAGCTCAAATAGCGCCATCCCTTTCTAACTGAACACACGCAGAGATTTGATTTTGAGTCTCATTCTGTAATACGAGCCTAAGTCTCCTCATAAGGTACATTATAATTGGATTCATGTCAATTTATCTTTACAAATAATATATAATATTCAATAACGTACATATTCTGATAAACAGGGTAGGGAAATCCAGAAAAGAATTGCTCGAAAAAATCCGTTCTAATTTTTAAATGCAAACGGGATCTCTTTGAAAAATAAATGGCCATAATTTATGGCGGTCATATTTTTTGTTTTGTTAACGCAAATCGAAGGCTCAGGACGGTCAAATATAACATTCTATCAGGAAAATCAATTGGCCGGTGTTGAGGGAACAAATGTTTGCCAATGCCAAATATTAAATCTTGCTGTACAATTTTTCCTATAAACCTCATTGTTCGCGTTTGAAAACGCTGCTGCGAATTCTACGCCGTGAGTGATTCTATTTTAAAGAACTCAATTGACTGTTTTTTAAATCAAATATTCTTTAAAAAATTCGTTGTTTTTAAAGTCTTTGTAGTATATAAAAAGTAGTAGTACGTAAAGTATATAACATGTAAATAATTTTAACTGTGATGTATTACAGACTGAATTTAGGGGTAATTTTGTAGAGGCCTTGATATGATAATTTACATACATACATATACATATATGTCACGCATTGTTTCCAATGGGGTAAGCAGAGACCACCTCTCTCCACTTGCTACGATCCTGGCACACTTCTCTTGCTTCCTCCACTTTTATGAGCGTCTTCATGCATGCTCGTCGGTTGCGAGTACTCTTGACCCGGCCTTTCTTTAGAACATCTTCGATTTGATCGGATCGAGATTGATAATTTATGTACTTACTAAATAATAAAGGCAAATGCATGGTTTTGTCTTGCCGTAATAATGTCAAATTTTTCAACTCAACTATCAATATAATATTCTGACCTGATCAAAAACTATACTGCTTTGTTCATCATTCACTTTCTAGCTAAAGTACACTTTCATTAACTATGTATATGCAACTAAAAATTTTTTTTGCATATTAGAATGAAAAAGCAATTTTACGTATATTTGAGTTTGTGGTACCCTAACGAAGTCGAATACAAACTCTTTATCCGAACTCATCTTAAATTCAACTACATTCTTCACCCAAATGTATATTTTAGTAACTCTTAATAAAGACGTATATATATTTTACGGAATCACGAACTCATAAATAACAATAAATTTAGTTAGACGACTAACGACTTGCAACCTACATTTCTACGTTCTTCAATTCACAAACGCACAATGGCCCAATCAAAAGGTTAAATGCGAAAGAGCCCAGTTAAACTATTCACTTAAACGTACTTCAACAGATAGACTATCAAATAACCTGCTGCACTTATTTCGCAATAAGGAGTGTAACTTATCACCACATGGGCTTGCCCTAATAACCGTCTACTCCGAAGTTACCAGTGCCTACATACGACTTACGCTGACTCTTAAATAAGTAGTTAACTTTGAAGTGGTTTCGCGGTATTAAAACTGCTTACGGCATGCTCTCACGATATTACAGGCGAAGTGAGAACTCGGAGCATTAACTGCTAAAATAAACGATTTGTTATGTGAGATACGGTTTTACATCATAAAATTGTCCTATTTATTAAATCATGTGTATCTGACTGAAAATTTTGTGTCAGGTAGGCAAAAGTGAAAATGACGATTTATTGTGACCCAAATACAGTAACATAAAATATTATTTAGATAAGTGTGTTTCTCACTTATCTATTGTAGTAAATTATAAACGTGTGCGTTGCTCTGGAAAAAAGAGTTTTATTGATAATATAATACAAATTTTATTTAACAAAACAATATTAAATTTTAATTAAATGCCTCACCTGGAAGTAATAGAAACGACACTTAATGTTTTTACATTATTTTAAAGTAAATAAAATTATTTTCACTTTTATGCGGATTTATGTTTCGTCAACTACTGCTGTACTGACATTTCGACTCGCATCAACATGAAAGTTAAGTCAGAGGTTTAATGACCAAAATTAATGAAAACCACTTTCATTATATTTATTTAAATTTTTATTCATGGTAATAATACGTTAGACAAATAAGCGTTACCGACAGTAGTGTTTATTAAAATGTCGAAAGGTTAAGGAATAACCTAACTAACTTTAATTCACACATAGTGATGCATTCTATCGTAAAATTCCGAGCCAACTGAATTTATAAAACCCCGCACAAGGCTAAAATTAAAATTGCACCATATTTTTCATTCCATTTGGTTACAAAAGAATATTAATCATTTAGATATTTTTATTTACATTCCGTTCATTTTTTTCCAGAAAATGCTTTGTATTGTAGTTAGCTACAAAGAGAGTAAATAAGCGTAGATAAGCTAGAAAAATATTTAAATTTTACTTAACTATATTTTAATATATTAATAAGCGGATACCCCCACACGTTACGTAAGGTTGCCGACCGTTGCCTATAAAAGCCGCTGCGGTTGGCTAGCGACTTACATGGAAACTCCGGTTGTTAAGGTAAGATGCCACGATTCGCACTGCTCTCTTAGGAGTAGTCGTGGTGGACATCTTGTATAGGAGGCCCTCATGCCAGACCTTGTCGAACGCTTTTTCCATGTCTAACAGCACGGCGATGGGTGTTCCTTTTGTTAATGATTGTAGCGGCGTGATGAACCACTCTAGCGAGCTGGTGTGTGGTTGAATGTTCATCACGGAAGCCAAATTGTTCGGGTCGCAGGTTGAAGTTAGGCGTCAGTATTGTTAGCAATAGTTTTTCAAATACCTTCGACATGGTGTTTAAAAGCGTGATCGGGCGATAGCTAGCGGCTGATGTTGTGTCCTTCCCTTTCTTAGGGATAGTGATGACCCGCCCTTCCTTCCCGGTATTAGGGAAGTGACAGTTGCGGGCCACGCCGTTAAACAGTCGGGTGACTGATGCTACCGCCCGTGGTGGCAGATGTTTGAGGGCCTCATTTGGGATGCCATCAGGCCCAGGGGCCTTCCTTGATGGACACCTTTTCAGCATCGTCGCTACTTGCCCTGGGGAGAAGAAGATGGCTTCCTCCTCCTCTGGGTTTTCGCCGGCTGGATTCTGTAGGTAGTCCTGTAGGTGGCTAAGCACATCGTGGGTGTGGCTGTTATTAGCATCCTCATTTGGGCAAAAGACCCCCGCCAGGTAGTCAGCGAGGATCTCTGCCCGGTCTTCCGGTCGGTATACAAGTGAGCCGTCGGGGGCCTTCAGAGGGCGAACGGGCGTGGGCCTCTTAGTGAGCTTGCGGCACAGTCGATACAGATTGTTAGTATCATCGTCCGCGGCATTGATGGTATTTAGCCAGGCTTCACTGTTGAGGTTCTGGAGCTCCGTTCGTATCTTGGATACCAGGGTATTCAGGTGGTGTAGGAGTACAGGGCATCTAGAAAACTGCCATCTTCGGCGTAATCTGCGTTTTTCTCTCTATCAGCCGCTGTACTCGTATAGGCAGTTTATACGACGAACGCTGGTTTTCTGGTAACTGTGATGCGCGTAGGGCTTCCAGCGATCTGGCTTTTGCAGCCTATGCGCGAGCTCTTCTACGTCGTCGATGTTATTGACGGGCATAGTATCACAGTTACTAAGTAGGCGGGCATATTGTTCCCAGTCGATGCGTCGCTTCCGGATGGGCAACTCAACCCTGACTGGGGGGTGGTACGTGACCAGTATTGGTTGGTGGTCAGATAAGTGGTCATTAAGTACGGTCTGGGTAATAGCGCTGGTCTCAATTTTCGAAACAACTACCAGATCTATTACGTCTGGCAGTCGTGAGGCGGTGTAGGGGTAGTGTGTGGGGACTTCTGGCCCAACACGAGTACCCCTGAGCTTCGGCGTCGGCCATCAGACGTCGACCATTTCTACAAGTAGAGGCGGAGTTCCAGGCAACATGTTTGGAGTTAAAGTCGCGGCTATGATGGTAGCAGCCGGCGAATCCAAAAGTTTTCTTATGTCCGCCACGTCGATAATTATGTTAGGCGGTTTATAAAAGGCGTATACACGCGTCGCCCCGCGTGTGGTGGATATTTCGACTCCGAGACCGTACGAAGTCGAGAGTTGAGTTGGTGGAATCAATTGATGAACAATTCTACTCTTCACGAGGACAGCCAAACCTCTATAAGCATGTCCCCGTGGTGTTTGTTCATCCTGCTATATACCTGGTATCCAGCGAATCTCAATACCATCTGTGGTTTTAAATGAGTTTCGCTTATCAGGGCTATGTCAGCCCTGTGTTCTGCAATTAATTCTTTTAAAGAGAACCGTCTTGGTGTCAGACAGGCCCCCGGCGTTCCAATGTATTATTTTTTAATAAGGCCTTATTATTATCCATAGTGTTGGATGATTTCATTTAGTCCTTGGACTATGGCAGGGACAGGGTTCTGTCCGCCTGCGACGGCAGCCAGCACGTTCCCAAATACCTGCAGAAGTATCTGCAGGCATTGTGCGATATTGTGCTGATCTGTTCTTGGCCCTCGTGACGCCACGCGCGGCTTCGCCTTCGTCCCTCCGGGGAGGCAGCGACACACCTGCGGTGCGGCTAGGGCTGGAGTTATAGTGTCAGTGGTGGTGTGACCACGCGGTGCTGGTACCGGTCGAGTCTTGGTCGGCCGCGCACGTCGAGTAGCGGTCGGTGGTTGTTCGGCCGGTGTTACTCGGGGTTGTTCTGGTTGAGTGATGGTGGTGGTGGTCTCAGCGGGTTGAGGTTTTGGTTGAGCGGGCGCTCGTTTTCTCCGCTGCGACGTCTCTTAGGTTTGGAGCGTAGCTGCTGCCCGTCGTTGGCGGCTGCCATCAGTGACGCCTGGGCAGTGGCTCGTCTTCCCCGACAAGATTTATGGTGGGGGGGCGGCGCAGTTCGTTGGGCCGTGGCTGTCGACCTGGCCACGGTTCCGGCTTTCCGGTTGCGCGCCTCTCTCTTGTACACTGGGCAAGCAGCACTGTTTGCAGTGTGCTCGCCCAGGCAGTTGGCGCAGGTGGGCGGCGCTTCCCGAGGGCGCGGACAGTCACGCGCGGCGTGTGGGCCCCCGCAGCGCACGCAAGCTTGAGGTCGGTGGCAGTTGGCGGAGGAATGCCGGAACGATTGGCACCGGTGACATTGCGCCGGTCCCTTCTTCCCCCGCCAGGCTTCTATCTTCACAGTTGCCATATCGCAAAGTGAGGTAATGTTGTAGATGCGTGGTGTCGTGTCGGCAGCTCGGTGAATGTGGGCAAAGTAAACGCAGCCCGGGCGCCCCGACCTCGCGTTTATTTGCTTCACGTGCTCGGCCACGATATTGTGCTCTTCGAGCAGGCTCTCGGCGATGACCTCCGGCCGGGTGTCTGGCGGGAGGCCACGGATGGCTACTTTGAGGTTTCTGTCGGCGGGCAGCGAATAACAAAACCACGAGATGGCTTGCTCCCGCTCGAGGTCTGTGAGGTAGCGCTGCACTACGCGGTATTCTTGTTCAGTTCTTGGTAGAAACCTTATGCCTCTGCCAAAGGGTCGGGCGTTTGGTGGCTGGCCAATCTTCTTTTTGAGCTCCCGAAAATGGATATGCCATTCTGGCAGGTGCTCAACAACCAATGGTGGGTAGTTTTGAGATTTCCCCTCGTCCTGCGGGGCGGGCGTCGGGGGGGGATTTCTGGCGCTGGTGGTCTGCATGGGCATCTGTGGGCTGTCTGTGAGCTTTGGTTTCGTCGAGGGGTTCGTCTCGACATCCTCTTCCTCGTCACTACTTCTCTGTTGGCGCTTCCTGGATTTGGCGAGGAAGGGCGGAGTCGTCTGATGAAGCCCCTTGGGCGAGAAGGTCCTCGTGGTACCCGGTGAGTCCGGCAGAGGGGCCGTAGGTTGGGTTCGGGCAATCACGGCCTTCGTTTTGCGACGCGGATCTCTAGCGGCGAGCTCAGTGGGCTTGCTAGCGAGTTCGGCGTACGACGTCCTAGTTGTGGTGGCCGCCAGTTGTGCAGTTGATGCATCTCCGGGGAGGGTAGTTCTGGTTTTCCCGTTATTTCGGTTTCAGTCCTCCGGGTCGAAGTCTGGGGCAGTTGGGAGACTGCTCCCGAGAGGAGGCCGGCGATGAGGCTGGAGTCCCCGTGCGTGATGGTCTTGAAGGCGTCGGCGTCAGAAAGAGCCTCGCTTGCGATCCCGTGCGGCGGAGCTCGAGGGACGCAGGCGGGGTGAAACGGGCCTCTTCACGCCTTCCTGAGTTGGCGTGAAGGGCGCCGGTGAGTCCTGGGCCACTTCGCGGCTGCGTTGTGGCTTGGGTGGTAGCTGGTGCGACATTTTTCAGAAGAAAAATGTAGGTGGGTAGCAGTGGAAAAGCTTGGGTAAGCGAGTGGGTGACCGACCCTCACGCCCAGGTCTCCCGTCCGGCCTTCGCCACACGGGAGGGTCCCAAGACGGATGATCGGCCAACGAAATGTTACTGTGCGCGCAGTTGATAGAGGTAGCAAGGGGCAACTCGTACGCATAAGGCACAGTAGACATTCCTCCAGTAGAGAATAAGATATCAGCAGCCCGCCCGATCCGAGCTGGGGTCCCGCAAGGCAGCTGTCTCGCACCTACGCTCTATCTGCTCTACACCAATGATATCCCGGTGAACCAGGGTTCACTGCTGGCATTATACGCCGACGACGCGGCATACATCACTAACTCTATGAACATCAAGATGGCGATAGAGCGTATGCAACGACAACTTGACACCCTGCCTGAATGGCTCGATAAATGGCGGCTGACTGTGAACGTGGCGAAGACCCAGGCCATAGTGTTGAGTAGAGCGAGGAACATACCGCTCACTCTAACACTCAGGGGTACCATCATCCCCTGGTCTCCAACTGTCACCTACCTGGGGGTGACATTGGATCGACAAATGACCATGGGCCACCACGTAAACTCCACTGTTAATAAGGCCAGGGCGGCAAGACACGCCCTAAAACCTCTGCTGCAGTCGCAGCTCTCCATGAAGACCAAGATGACCATATACAAAATGTATATACGCAGTCTAATCGCGTATGCAGCCCCTTCATGGTTTCACCTCATTAAGGCCAAGAAGCACAAAGCAAAACTCGAAGCACAGCAAGCAATAATATTACGTATGATCGCCAAAGCCCCGCGATACGTAAACAACGCTGTGCTTCGAAGGGACTTCAAATGCTGTAAGCTGGAAGATCACATCCGAGAGCTTTCAACGCGGATGTTTAAACGGGCTGAAACCTCGAAACACCCGATGATTAGAGACATCGCTCCACATCACGCGAGGCCACCCGAAGGCAGAAGGCGGGCTCTGCCACGAGATTTACTACTATGAAAATAACAAACCGGTTTCTTATCAAAAAATATAAGAATACCCACAGACGGAAAATTATTAAAAAACCAGGATTAAGATACCCTCAGGCAATTTAAAAATTGCCGACCCCAAGGACCCGCCCGTCGTAACGGGTGGCGTTGATGCTACCGAAGAGGACCCTGTCCTGACCGGTTACCCCAGCCCTAATTCTAGGGTTGAGATGCAGTTCCGTGAGAGAGCGACTCACTTATCGTCGGGCATTCGGAGCGGGTAGACCGGTCGTAACGTTATTACGTGTTGCGTTGCGTAACGTTGCGTAATTCGTAAAGTAGGCGTTAGGCTGATTTTGTTCCTCTGTAAAATTATTTTGTTGCCAAATTAGTGTGTTTATAAGTGATTTGTTAAATTGTTTATTTTTTTAAGGAATTTCTCTTCTGATTCCTAAAATCAGAACTGGGATAAGCAACTCTTAGCCCACAATTACGAGGAACAAAGTCTTCTGCGTACTTTAGTGTTCATGTTTGTAATAATGGCTGGCGGATCCAGTCGGAGTGACCGTAGGTCGCGAAGTCGTTCCCGTGATAAGTCGCGGCACCGTTCACGTAGCCGTCACGAAGTGTCCACTAGGAACCGCCGATCGCGACGTCGGTCATATAGTAGGACGCGTAATGAAAATTTCACACCGTCAGAAAAAAACGCCTAATCGTGATCGCCATCATCGTCGCTTGAACAGATCGCGGTCTTCAAGCAGGTCACATACCCCGGATTTGGCTATTCATTCCACATTGAATTCGATCATGGACCGTCTTGCGTCGATCTTAGCAATATAAGTGAAGGTCAGGTTAGGCCGAGTCAGGAGAAGGTTAGAACTTTGATTTTTTGAATTTCAGCTGAACCTCAAAATGTTAAGCAGGTAAGTCAGTTTATGGGCTTAGCCAGTTATTTTCGGGGGTACATACGACGTTCATAGGATGAACGCGTGAACCGGCAACGACACGCTCCTCGGAAATTTAATATAAATGACTGCGTTTTTGTTATAAAGTTTTCGCAGAGCACAGGAAAACTTGATCCTGGCATGCGTGGCCCGTACAAAGTAGTCAGGATCCTGCCGAATGGTCGCTACGAGCTACGCTTGCTGAGCGGAGCCTACGGAAAGACTACGCAAGCTACAGCACAGCATATGGTGCCGTGGCGAGGGAGTGGTGCCCAGAGACTTGTGCAGCGTTCTTCGAAGGTAAATATGACTGCACATGGGCGTTGTTAAGTGTGTCTTCCGCCCGTAGCGCTAAATAACTTTGGACGTTGTTAAGTGTGTCTTCCGTCCATGGGCGTTGTTAAGTGTGTCTTCCGCCCGTAGCGCTAAATAACTTTGGACGTTGTTAAGTGTGTCTTCCGTCCATGGGCGTTGTTAAGTGTGTCTTCCGCCCGTAGCGCTAAATAACTTTGGACGTTGTTAAGTGTGTCTTCCGTCCATGGGCGTTGTTAAGTGTGTCTTCCGCCCGTAGCGCTAAATAACTTTGGACGTTGTTAAGTGTGTCTTCCGTCCATGGGCGTTGTTAAGTGTGTCTTCCGCCCGTAGCGCTAAATAACTTTGGACGTTGTTAAGTGTGTCTTCCGTCCATGGGCGTTGTTAAGTGTGTCTTCCGCCCGTAGCGCTAAATAAATTTGGACGTTGTTAAGTGTGTCTTCCGTCCATGGGCGTTGTTAAGTGTGTCTTCCGCCCGTAGCGCTAAATAACTTTGGACGTTGTTAAGGGTGTCTTCCGTCCATGGGCGTTGTTAAGTGTGTCTTCCGCCCGTAGCGCTAGATAACGACGACGAGAGATGGAGGCGATGCGATCCCGACTCCATGCCTTGGAGAGGCGGACGCTCGCCATGGACGCCCACCGGTCCGTGAGGGACCAGTCGTCAACATCACCTCGGTGCCCGAGCCGCGGGCACATGCCGCCATCATCTCGCCGCAGCGCCGCGTCGCTGTCAAGGCGATAGGACCGCGCGCACACGCCGCCGACTATGCGGCGCCCGACTACGCGGCGCTCCGTCTGCGCACCCGCTTCATCGGTGCCGTCAGAGGGCGCGCGCGACGACTGCGAGGCCGCTGGAGGCTCGCTGTGCGGTTACAACGCCTGCGCAGAGCCAGGGACCGTCGCACGTTCCTGTGACGCCGGTCGTGCCGTCAGAGGGCGCGCGCGACGACTGCGAGGCCGCTGGAGGCTCGCTGTGCGGTTACGACGCCTGCGCAGAGCCAGGGACCGTCGCACACGCCGCCGCACGTTCCTGTGACGCCGGTCGTGCCGTCAGAGGGCCCGCCCGAGACTGCGCCGGAGGTCGCCAACAGTGACGTTAGCGTCACAGCCACGGTAACCGAGCGTATAGTAGACGCGATACGCTCCATCAACAGCACGGTGAGATCCAACCAAATATTTTATATTTCTAGTTTCGATCCTAATTTGCATAACTTCGAAGATTGGTGTGAAGAAGTCGATCGTGCCAAGTCGATGAATAACTGGAACGGTTACGAATGTCTTTCCAGAATAGGCAACTGTCTAAAGGGGGACGCTCGAATGTGGATGACTGAGTGAGTGACAACCCCGAGGCTCGTGTCGAGGACGACACTATGTCAGGAGAGGCCGTATAAGCGGATACCCCCACACGTTACGTAAGGTTGCCGACCGTTGCCTATAAAAGCCGCTGCGGTTGGCTAGCGACTTACTTATCATCGGGCATTCGGAGCGGGTAGACCGGTCGTACCGTTATTACGTGTTGCGTTGCGTAACGTTGCGTAATTCGTAAAGTAGGCGTTAGGCTGATTTTGTTCCTCTGTAAAATTATTTTGTTGCCAAATTAGTGTGTTTATAAGTGATTTGTTAAATTGTTTATTTTTTTAAGGAATTTCTCTTCTGATTCTAAAAATATTATAACAGAATATATGTTTTATTATATCGCTCTCTTTCACAGTCACTACGACTGTACAAAAGTTTTGATATAAAAATGTAATGTCTTTACCCTTAGATGTAATTTAACCTGCTATTTATAGATAGTATTCGTCAAAATAGACAAATATTATAATACTAAACACATTGATTCACAATTGATAAAAATCATTTTTTTTTATTTTTTTTACAAAACGTCTCACCAGACTAGTAATTTTATCCTGTGTCGTGTTGAAGGTTATACAAATCATTTGTACAGTGCGCGAATCAAACCCTCGACCCATTGCTCAGACGCCAATCCCTCGATCACTGCACCAAACGTGTCGTCACGTCAATTAGAAGTATTTACTTTAATCTCTGTTGTAAATTAATTAAACGTAGATATGTTTGTAAATAAATTACATCAAGAAACTTGATGTAATTAAACAATTTTAAGCTAAATTTGACAGTTTCACCCCAACAACACCACGGACATACATAGCTAACGCAACAAGCAAGATGCTAGCCGTATTATCAAGAGACTGGTATCGACTTCCATGCTTTGCATAAATTTGCATGGTAAGATGTACAGTGAACCCGCAAAGCTCTTTATCAGTCGTTGTCTAAATTTAATCTTACCTTACAATAAAGGGACTAAGCGGTTAAACATTGCTCCTAGTGATTTTCTTGACAGAGTCTAAAATAAATTATATATAATCCTTTTACTATTTAATCCTGTTATATCTATTTATCTGTGCTGTTATGGTTTTAGATTGAGTCGCCGTTCCAAGTCTTCTTTTAGTTGTCGTTCTTAAAATGCTGCGTAACTCATTGTTCTTGCGCCTGGTGGCCGGCCGTAACGTGCAGACAGGCGGAGATAGGCCGTCCTCAAAACATCAGGAAGTTGGTAGATAGCTACCTCACAAACCAAAGGGTCAGAGTGCGTTATGCCGGGGCGGAATATAAGAAGCTAACAGAGAAAGGATGCGTACAAGGGTCGATAGGTGGACCAATTTTTTGGAACATCTTACTCGACCCACTCCTGAAAGGGCTAAAGAAAAGGGGCCAATATTGTCAAGCGTTCGCAGACGACATAGTGTTGAATTTCTCCGGCGACACGGCCATGGATATAGAGATGAAGGCCAACGATACGCTGGCATATGTGTGGGAATGGGGTGTCGGGAATAAACTAAAATTCGCGCCACATAAAGCGCAATGACCATAACAAGGAAACTGAAGTACGACACACCGCACCTACGCATGGGGGGCAGGACATAGTTGTGGCAATGGAGACAAAGATAGACACGTAAAGGGTGTCTGTCGTAAGCCAACAGCGATCTACAAACAGCTGTTCAGAGCAGCAAAAGTGGAGTGGGGGCTGTCGCCGGAGATAGTCAGAACTATTTACGAGTATGTGGCAATCATAGAGCCGATCATAATGTACGCAGCAAGTGCCTGGGCTGGGGAGGTAGACAAGAAGTGCATAAGGAAACGCCTTAACGAAGTGCAGTGCGGGTTTGTCCAGAAAATGATGAGGGCGTATAGAACGACGTCATTAAACTCGGCCTTAATACTCTCCGGGATGCTATCGGGATGCTACATCTGAGAATTAAAGAAGCGGCAGCTCTTTATGAGATAAAGAAAGGGTAGTCCCGGAGGGTAATAGGAGATCGGGAGATAGAAATGTCTGTATTCCATAAAGCAGCACTACATCCGGCGATGCAAAAAGTATTGGAATACAGACTTGTTGAGGACGGTGCAGAGCTCACCCAGGGAGCGAGCGAGGGCCCACAGGTCTCTACGGACGGCAGTAAGATCGAGAGCAACATTGGAGTAGCCATCTCAATCTGGAGCGCCGGAGTAGACACCAGGGCGACGAAGCTGAAGCTGGAGAAGTTCTGCACGGCCTTTCAAGCAGAAATGCTAGCTATAGCCAAAGCCGTAGAAATAATAAAGGAAGGAAAGGCTGGTGAAGTCTACAACTTATACAGCGACTTAAGGTCGGTGCTAGAGATCATTACCCGCGGCGATTCCCTTCATCCGCTCATGGTCAAGATCAGATCTAACATCGGAGAGGCAACCAAAAGAGGGAACGCAACTAAACTCAACTGGATCAAAGCCCACGTGGGGATGGAGGGGATTGAGCGGGCGGACGAACTGACCAAGCAAGCGGCGCTAAGGTTGAAGACAAAGCCGACTTACGACAAGTGTCCGGTGTCATATGCCAAGCATATAATCAGACGGGACACGCTTGGCGAGTGGGAACAGAGATACCAGAGGGAGCAAACCGCGCAAATCACAAAGATCTTCTTTTCCAGCGTAATACAGGCATAGGTACCAAATAACTAGGAAGTTGGAACCGCAAGGCAAGTTAGCACAGATCCTGGCAGGATATGGAGGATTCGCCCAATATTTGCATAGATTCAGGTGCAAGGGGAGTCCGACGTGCCCGTGCGACGAGGAAACAGAAGAAACCGTTCCCCATATAATAAAGGAGTGCCCAATACACGCGAGAGAGAGGTACAACTTGGAGCAGATACTGGGTACTGAAATAAAGGAAGAAAATATAAGTAAAATAATGGGGAATTTAGCCCAAAGGGGTGAATTCCTGAAATATTAAACGACAGAAACAAACACAGATAGAAAATATTATTTATATTGTATTATGTAGAATACAACCAATAAGTTATAGTGAATAAGATAAATGTAAAATAAAACTAGATAGATGCAATAGAGTAAGGAAACCATGTATAGTAAAATAAAACAATAACATAGGAGAGAAAAGAGATGGCACTGTATTAGAAGTAACTGGTGTGACTCCGAAAATTATTTTATAAGTATGTAAAATAGTAGTAGTAACACTAAGTGCCTAGAAGTATGTAAACAGTAGAATAAGTATGGTGGATAAGTAGAAATAACAGTAGTAATTTAAGTACTTAGAAGTATGGAGAAAGTATGTGCCCAGAACTCTAACCCATGTAGACTTAGAAATATATGTAGGATAAATATGTAGAAGGTATTTAGAAACAATAATAATAAAATTAAGTACTTAGAAGTATACGAAAACATAAAATAGTAGATAGGAAAATGTATGTATAGAATAGCTGGAAATATGTAGTAAATAAAGAAATAAAATAGCACACATAGTAAATAAGCATGGAAGGTGATGAAAGAAAGAAAGATTAGAATTAAAAGCATGGCAGAGCACACTTTGAATGAAATGAAAAAATGTAAAACGTAAAAAAGGTCCCTGAATTTGATATCAGGGGAGAGCGGCAAAACGAAAAAAAAAACTCATTGTTCTTATAATGATTATGGTGACTGTACGTGAATAAATATAAAAATCACATTTAGTCGCTAAAATGACCATATACATTCTGCGAGATATTAGCTAAAACTGAGAAAGTTATCAATGTTAAAGTTAATTCATCACATGACATCTACAATACTTTTGTGTAATTTTAAGTTTTTAAATGTGTACATGAAATGTGATTTCACAAGGTGTGACTTATTTTGCGAGTATGTTGGAATAACACTTAATTTTATCAAACGAATATTCTGTGTTTGGGTGAATAGAATCTACTTATGAGTGTACGTTTCCCTAAATAAGACATTACATTACTTAAAGAAAGGAGCATTGAAAGACATTTAAACGAATCGGATACGCTGAAATCGAAATAGAGTAAATCTGATTGTAACACGAGAATTGATCAACTCATTTAATGAAATCAGCTTGGTTATAAATATAGAATAATATTTATTTTTAGGATATAAGTAATAAATAACATAACGTGACAATATATAACTCTTTATTAGACACCAAAAACAGGGAAATAGATACAACAATAAAGCTACACATACAAGACTGCATGATGTAAATGATTAAAAGTCTACATCAAATAAGTTAAACGAAGTCTCTCTATTGAATTAACAAACGGAAGCCATGTATTCGTCGAGGCGCTGATGGCAAATATTTAGATGACTTTGACATTTATTTATTAATTAATGACCGTAATATATTGAATGTGATTAGAAATAATAGTATTAAAATCTATTTCACACAATACATTCACGTATTATGCGAAATATATTTATAAGATATACATGCGTTAAATATAAGTATGTACAGAAATAGCGCATCGAAGGATAACAACATATGAATGTTGAAATCGAGTTCCTTCAAAAACATAAATGAGTTGCGAACGTACAGTTAAGTGCAATCGTCGTCCTGAAGGATTCCTTGGATGAATTCATTACAATTTAAAGTAGGTATGTCTAAAAGGAAAAGTGATTTTAATTTATTAGTACCGTATTTATTCAGATACCGTATTTATGAGAAACTTGATAATTTTGATGCTGTCGTTCAGTAACTGATTCGTTTAAGTGAAAATATACCGCATATTATAAGTCCTGAATCACATTGTTGAAAATGATCCAAATTTGTCAATCTCACGACGTTCTCAATAATTGAGGTTATTCACAACAAACACATGTCAAATTCATGGCGTAAATATTTGGATTAGACTTATATGGTACAGTTAGTACAACAATTGACGTCGTTTTTTTTGTTATGCTTGTATAAGAACTCATTTTCTTTTGACAGGCAACTCAATAAGCAATTCACTTTATTTAGGGTTCTAAAAACTCAAGACAGATTGTTGAGAATGCATTGATTATGTAGCATAACTAACAAAGGTCCCCGTTCGACAGTTGCGCGTTCAACTATGTTCACAGAGTATAGATTGCAATAATTAAATAAACAAAGTAAAATTAAGTTTATTTTAAACTAGCTTTTTGCTCTCTAGCTTCACTCATCATATACGGTTTTAAAAAAGGAGATATATATTTCCTTGCGGTAAAAATTGTCGTATTTTCTTTCCCGTGTCTTCAAACATCCTCATATCAAATTGCATCAAAACCCGACCAACTACATAACCAAATACACAACAGAAAAACTGTAAACTTGTTTATAATAAATTAAAGTTTAAAAAACTAAAAACGAAAGAAAAAGTAAATGGCAAAAAAATGTTAATCCATCCATCCCTCCTTTAAATGGGATATTCATAAGATATAATTAGTATATTATTTTGATAAATATTATAGGATTCACCCTACATTTGCAATGTAAACGGAAAAAATGTAATTATTTACAAAATCACATTAAAAACCCCAAAAGTAACAACAGTATTTCTCCACTATTTAATGGATGTTATTATACATATAAATCTTCCTCTTCAATAACTCTATTTATTAATAAAACCGCATCAAAATCCGTTGCGAAGTTTTAAGGATTTAAGCATACATTGGGACAGAGAAAGCGAATGTTTTATACTATGTAGTGATTTTACTAATGCTTTCTTGAACTGTCCTACTTTAAGCTGTTTAGATGGTTTTGTGTAGACTTTTGTCTGAATTTATCCATTATTTTGAAGAAGCTTCAAGGCGTTTAACTTCCTAAGATAACATAAATAGGAAGATAAGTTAGAAAAACAATAATTCTATACCGCACTAGAATGAGAGTGACTAAGCACCCTTTGAAAATACTTTTAAATTCTTACGAATTTATTTGTTAACTGTACAGCATGTGTATTATACGCCTCTTGTTTATGCGAAAAGCATGATACCTCCGGTACATTACACAGCAATGTATCATAAAATTTATCAAGCATTCTGCGGAAATAACACGAGTATAATGTCACCCTGGTATCTATCTGAAGGGGAAGAAAAAAATAAATCTTACTGGCCCATTCGAACGGCCACGAACAATTACAGCTCTTATCGCCATCGGATAAGGCGTAAATTTCCGGGCGATCCCGCCCAATAATGTCGAAGGCATAATTTATTTAGGCGAACGCTCGCTTGGTTGCGAACAGCATTATTATAATAGTGATAATAGCCGATGAAATTTAAATTATCGTTGCTTGTAATCTCATATTCTGGAGGGTTTCCGTTAAATATAGCTACATAAATTTAAGAAGTTGCTTCAAGTATAATTGTAAGAAGTAATTATAACAAAGCTTACAGGAAAAATGTTAGTTCATAAATTTGGTTCGTTCCAGCAAATCAATTTAATTATTCTCAATTATCGAAATTATATTGAATGATTAGTTAGCGTTAATGACAGAATGCATATCGATATTTCCTTAAACTATGATTGAATTTCCTAGATTAAGTATCGAACGTATTTATTGATCCGTTCTATGAACGTATATATTATTGTATTCAATATTATTCACTAACTTAATTTATGAATAATAATAACATTTAACACAAGAGTTGCTTCATTATAAATATTATATATTAATAAAACTGGTTAACTAAATTTTGTGACAAGAAAGGTGTTTGATAATTTTAAATTATCTACCTATCCCAATTTTATTACCATACTTATTTTGATTCCATAAAGTCTAGTTTTTGTGTTATAGTACCTGTTATAAATTGGAGGGCGTACCTTAGATCGGGTATATATGCTAAGGGAATCGATGCGCCCGAGCAGTCGCATTATCGCGCGAGGGAAAACAGTAGCCTACAACCCGCGTATGCGTACGGGATACGTTTTCGCCATAGTGTTGATGTCAGGTGTCCTGGCAGCCTATTAGGGCCCCCTGTTTGTGGTATTGTGTTTTTGTATTGTGTTGGCAAGCAAGTGTGTGCTGTGTAAGTCATCGAGCTCGAAGAGAAGCGAGGCCTACCATTGGGCTTTGCTCGGCTGGTTCAGCTATAGGGGGAGCGCTCCTCCCAAACCTGCTGCTGCTGCTCAGGAGGTGACCACACACTTGCCAGTAAGTCTATATTCAATTAATGTAGTGCCGTGTATCGCGGATAGAGGTACACCCCGGCGTTTTGGTGGTTAGGGCAATGCGGTTCTGCCCTACAGGCGACCGGCCGTGTAACGAACAGTACCTATAAAATTTTAAACTTTTATGTTTCACTTCCGCATTCAGATAATTTGTTTATTTGAAGAGCGTAGTGTTTTGTTCTATTTTTTACAGTTAAGTGATGTCAAGAAAATATCAAAATTTTTTTACAAGTTCTGTTACATTACTTTCAAAACTCAGCGAAGGAATTCGACTCAGTTAGTAACTAATTTATGTGAACAGTATTTTGGCTTTGCCGTCGGACAACAAGACAACACTTGGGTTCTACACTTCTGTTATGTTATATGTGTTTCTTCTCATTGGATGCGTGAAAAGATCTCGATTTATCTTTTACAATCCCTGTGATTTGAACGGAACCAACGAACCACTTATCTTATTGTTACTTTTGTCTTACTGATAGAAAACAATTAAAACAAAAAGTAAAATTGAGTATCCTGGCATATTTTATGTCCCTCAAATTAGGCAATTGATGAAAGATGTTATATTTAAAGTAAAGCTTAGTTATTTGCAAAAAACAGCTTGAAAATTTTTAATAAAAGTAACTGCTGATTTTCTAGAAAATCACCGATAAAGTGGCTATAAAGTTATTATTGTGGAGTTTTTATCTATATACAAGGCTTTGTTGTTCTTCAAGTTTTATGTTATTTCACAATACATTTTATTCATTCACATTTAGATATTTTTCCTGAAAATTTGGGCGCCGTAATCGATGAACACGGTGAAATATTCCATCAACATATTTGTAGAATAGAAAAAATATCAGGGCAAGTGGAACCCACGCATGTTAGCGGATTACTGTTGAATATTGAAACGAGATGTTCCTGAAGCAAAATATAGACAAAAATCATAAAAGGAAAATCATATTACTGCAATAAATCGAAATAACTTCTGTGTTGATAAAAATTCGAAATTTCTAAAATGGACATTATAGAAAAACTTTTCGTATTTAAAGCATTTTAATTTTATTTCTAGTATACTTAACCTTGTCTTAAACATAATCAAACAAAAATTTCATGTTTCATGCAAAACTTGTTTTTTTTTGTTGACTAGTTTTATTTTGAATACATTTTTTATTTTGTTGTTATAAGGTTCACAGTTTGAGCACACCAAAAATCATTTTATTTAATATTGGATTACAGATGAAATTTACCGATTTACTGGAAGACAATAAACAAATCTTATGCTGAGCTGTGGCACATACGCACACTCATTTGTGTGTATTTAACTGTTTTCTCTTTTGTGTTTGTTTAACATTCTGTCGTCATATATAGTTAAGTTATTGTCTGTGTACTATGTTGTTATCTATATTTTTATGTTGTATTTTATATATTGTGTTTCTTGTTTTTGGTTTGTTGTGTTGTGTTAAAATAAGGTTATTTTGTTATTATTATATTAAAGTAACACATATTTTGGTAGTCCCAGATATACACAAACTTGCATTTAATTGTATACGTTCTCTCCGAAAGGGTATAACTTTAAAAATATTTAATAATTAGCACCACAATAACTCACCTGTCCCCACCGAAGGGCATGTGTCTATCCATACTAATATTATAAATGGGAAAGTGTGTCTTTCTGTTTGTCCGTCTTTCACGGCAAAACGGAGCGACGAATTGACGTGACTTTTTACGTGGAGATAGTTGAAGGGATGGAGAGTAATATAGGCTTTTTATCCCGGAAAAATCGACAGATCCCACGGGATAAAGGCTTCTCTCAAAAACTACTGCACAGATTTTCATGCGGTTTTCATCAATAGATAGAGTGATTCTTGAGCAAGGTTATGCGGTATTTTTTATCTCGGAAAAACGGATAGTCCCACGAGAAGCGCGATAAAACCTTCGCGCCATAAACTGATTTCCGCGTATATGTAGCCGTGGGCAAAAGCTATGACCCTTAACCCTATCCCGATCCACGCGGGCGAAGCCGCGGGCAGAAAGCTAGTCAGCTTATATTGTGGGTTTGTTAACTAAAATATACACATTAAAACATATACACTTTTCAGTTTCTTCGCTAGTGCCAATTGTTTCGCAATGATTTCCTCCAATGAAGAAGAGTGGGATAAATGCGCATGACATTCGAATAACATAAAAAAATTTTGTGTACTACAAGATATACCCCGGAGTCTATCGTTGTTGTTGTTCCGGGGCCCGTACCATTCGATTTTAATACCATTGCCGAGACCACTGCGATAATAGACACAATTTTAAGCAAGGCCCAGACCACAGTGATGCGATACTTTTTACACTATTCGGGCACTTCACATGGGTATTATTGCGATAAATCTCCTTCGCGAGTTATCATGACACCCTGGCGCTGAAAAGGAATAGTGTGATATGTATTTTAAATCCTTTACAGTATAACTTCATGGTCACCTAATGTTTACATTTTGTTGTATAATTGATGCATCGTGCCTTCGTTTTGTACTGCTTATAACTCTGCAAAGAGATCGAAAATTATTTCCATATTCTTATACCAGAGATCACATACTTTTAGGGAACAGTGACAGGGCCGTTAAAAGGAGGAATACAACACATGGCAAATGATATTTACAATTTTTTTAAATTACTAAGTCACCTCATAAAATCCATGACTTAGTGACACATGCTCGCATTCATCACATAAACATCACAAAATCTGCCCCCACAGGGACTCAAACCTGGGACCATGATGACATCTTGAAATTCATTAACCAGTTCGTTACGAGGTCGTAATTATTAAGTCCTTAGCGAACCGCAATTATGACAAGTGGCAAAGTTGACAATCAGTAATTCCTGATTCCTGAACAGTATGCGTTACTGAAATGACATAAGATGTACCTCTATACCAGAAGATAGTTAAGCAAACACTGATTCTTTGAGCTACAAATACGACGCTAGTACCCATGCGACGAAGCGAAACGAAGCAGCACTCTTTGACCTAGTCATCATAATGTCAGGTTACGAGTACATAGAATTATTTTAACTCAATTTAAAACACTTTCGCTTAAATATTTATTTTATATGAAATTTTTGTATGAAATAAGATTTATACTTTTATACGTGGAATGAACAATGTTTGCTCCCTAATACTCTGTCATGTCTTAGGCGGCTTTTGTCTTGCAATGGACAAATCCCGATTGATTCGGAAGCATCACGTTTGGCGAGCTGCCCTGTCCTGGTTCCCAAAGAAAATTAATTTCACGTTCTATTTTAGTCCCCCTTCAGCAATATCGAGTACTGAATTGTATTTCAATGTTTATGGAATTCTTCATATTAAAAATCATTTATGTTCGTACTCTTTACGAAAACATTTTTAATATTTAACAATTAATCGCTGGAGATATTGTTTTATGTACTATTCGCGATCATATTCGCATAAATGATTTATGTAGAGTCATTATTTTATGTTTGTATTTTTTACGAAAATTAATTTAAGTAGAGTTATCGTTTTATGTTTGTACCCTTCACGAAAAATAATTTATGTAGAGTTATTGTTTTATGTTTGTACTCGTCACGAAAAATTTCAATATTTAACAATTTTCAATTTTCACAAGAGTCAGAGGTTTACTTCAATAAAAAGGGTAATTTAAAAAACTAAACACTCGACTGTGTTTATGAGTAATTTCATTTTTTTAACCCTTAACCACCTTCCGCTGGTCTCATCAAATTTTTCTATATATCGAACTTCGGCTTGCTCGCTGAGTGTTTGGAGAAGGTAAACAAGAACATTTCGCCAGCAGTATGCCTGACCGCTTGTAGCTGGTTAATTAAAAAAGCGTAATTAATACATAAATATATTAATTACGCATTTCTAATTTAATTAAACCCAGTGTCAGTGTAACAGACACCTAACGACATCTCTCAAGCTAAAATCCATCTACACTTCGTTTATTTATGCAAACGAATAAATGTAAACAAACCAGTTTTAGGGTAATCACAACTCAATTCAAAAAAACGTCAATTATCTTGTCGTTATCTTCTATCTGTAAAATGTTTTTCATGACTGATCTATTATAATATTTTTTTTCTACCACATATTACTACAAACACTTAAGAAACTTCCACATAAATAAAAACATAATTAATTTTACTTGATAACCCTATAATCATGATGACATGGGTGAAATTCAGATGTAATAAACATTTTCGGTAATAGTCGGCACTTTTATACTAATCTATCAACTGAAATAGACCACATTTTCTTACGTATTCGCTTCAACTTAGCTACCTTTTTAAATCGGTAGCATATGTTTGCATTATAATCCAGCGGCACTTACGAGTAGCTGCGGGGTATCCTGGGCGCGTTTCGTGCTTCTTGTAAGGATTCTATCACCCAAGAAAAACATTTGCAGTTTGGGGGTTCAATTCCCTATTACTTGAATATTTTATAAAACGTGCAAAAATCAACTACACAATAATGATCAGTTATATATTGTAAGAAAATTTATTGCCAGCAACAATTTGCAAACATGACTAAATGTGACACGTATACAATTCTAAGACCCTTAGAGGGGTTTTGAGGCTTAATGGTTAAAGAAACTATCTTTATAGCGTCTCTCAGCTAAATTTAATCGCCAGGTCATTCATGGTTGCTATGTGCAATATCCAAGAAAGGGAAATCAATACATAGTATAAAACAAAGTCGCTTTCGCTGTATGTCCGTATATCTTTAAAACTACGCAACGGATTTTGACGCGGTTTTTTTTAATAGATAGAGTGATTCTTAAGGAAGGTTTGTATGTATAATAAATGCATAATATAGTAAGAAACACTGATAAATTTAAAGGTTTCTAATGTGATGTCGTAAATAAGCACGTTTTTTTGCGCTTATATTGCAAACGCTGGTTGAACCCTACGAGATAGACCAAAATAATGTACTACAGTATTGTACAACTTTCAAAAATCCACAAAAAAGTCCGCGATGGTATATGTCTATCTCTTAGGGATAACCCACCATAACCATTTTTTCACTGCACCCGTGCGAAGCCGGGGCGGGTCGCTAGTACACTATAAAAATTGATAATGTCTAATTGAAAATTTGACGTAATCATAAAGAATGTAAGAAATAAATGTTAAAGTAATTCTAGATAGGATAAATAACATGGTTATTAAATCTATATTAAAGTTCACTACTCTTATTAACTGAGAATTATAGTAGAATTAACAATGTACCTGTTATTATTTTATGCCATCCATAATCCTGTTCTGGGCCCTAACTTCCCACTCTTTCGTATTACAGGGCTATAAAATGAAAACAGTGATTGTGTAGACATATTTTATGATAACATAAAATCCATTCGTAGTACATCAATAAAAATATACCACCTTTGCAGCTAATCCCTGTCAATGGCTAATCAACAGGCGTGTGTGGGGCTCACCCGGCGGGAAGCAGGCCCACTAAATTCCTCCATCCACTTCGATATCCATTCTGTCCTCAATAAGGGCGATCTAGGTACTGGAAGTCCAATTTCTCCAGATCACCTTTGAACAACCCGTCAGCTTTAGACAACGGGGCGGGTATTAACGTCTGTTGGCGATTACCTTTGCGACACCCTGGATATTTTTTTAAAAGTTATATACAGGCCGAATTTATTGTAATGCATAGCAAAATCCGAAACAATATTTTTAATGAAATTTTTATGAAAACTGGATCATTGCATTTTTAAAAATCTTGTTGATTTTGAAAAAAATAACACGCAGTCATAATTTTTGTATCGCTACTTATAAAGTGTAAAATTTGACAGTAAGCGAGTGCATCGTTTGGGTATCGCTTTTGCATCGCGATTGTATCGCCTCCTCTTCGTACATCGCATCATGTATATTTATATTATTGTAGCCAATATTATGTACATTATAATATTTGCCACGAAGACGTTTTAAAATTTAGGGTAACCTTTTGATTATTACTATAAAACAATTAAATTACCTAATAAATGAATACCTGAAATGTAGTTTAAACTGTCTGTGCTATCATCGTATACTGAAACCTATGGTTTAATATTAAACGACATAATTGTTTTAGTATAGTCATGGCGATATCCTCATGCCTTTAATTAAACATCAATTGAAGAAAAGAAATTGATATAAAAAATGTCGAACTCGGAAACAGGAGTTGGTTCAATTATTCCTGTGATGTCTTTCTTAATGATAGAGTCGAGCACCGTGAAATTAACAATAGTTAAGAATTACATATTCTGTCTAAAAAGAATAGTACCTATCAAGAAGTAGTAATTTTGAGCCAATGATTACCACCGGCTTTGTTTATGTCCAATGACGATTTAATATAGTTTATTCATATCTACACTGTGCGATGTCTATAAATTGACCCATATCATGTCTACAAAATTTAATGTTTCATATTATTATTTTTGAGTGAAACTGATCATAGAGAAAGAACGGAATGGAAAGAGATAGCGTTGTCCTCACCAAGTATAGGAGCGATGAACGGTGTCTTCTTTTGTTCGGGATAGAATAGTTAAATAAATAAATAATTACGTAGAATATAATTAATTGATAGAAATGTATTACATATATAAGATAGTTTAGAATAGTACTAAGCGTAGATAAGAAATAAGATAAACGTAGCTTAGGAAATGAATAAATAAACATAGAATAGGTTCCCTTAGTGATAAGACTACATATAGTATGTAAGATAGGTATATATATTGAATAATACTTCCTGAAATTCCTTAGATAAGGACAGTAGCGTAAGAATGTAAACATATGAGTTTGTGGAAAAAGTATGAGAGATATAAGGAAATTGTTATTGAATTAGGGCATACTATATGTAAACGCATAAATGAACAATATTACAAGTAAATAGGGCACAATAATTTATAAAATTGTAAACGAGCGGCCACTGAGAAATCACAAAATGTATGGAAATGTCGAATTAATGTCCTATCGCACGCCGATTAAAGTGCATATATATGTATATCACAGAGCATTCTCAGTGGTAGCGAGTTAAGATATAGTATCGGATATACACTCCGAATGTATGCCCCAAAGGGGAAGGACTTAAAGCTTATAGGTAATTTGTAGGGGGAAATTAAGCCAAAAATAGGGATGAAAATTCACCCTCTCCGACGTATTATCGAGTATATCTCGAGGACTATATAACATATAGTTGTATTGTAAACGGCAAAATATAAAGAGAAAAATAAGCCCCTGCAGATTACCTATGTATGAAAGGGATGAAAATAAGGGAACACATAAATAATAAGAATTTATTGTAAGAATAATAGTAAAATAAAGGGCAAAATGGGGTTCGACAGGTGCTTTCTGTACGGTAAGACCTCGCTAGGGGGGTCTCGAAAATCCCATTTTTTGATAGGGATTTTCTCTGGAATAAATTGCGGGACTCCCCCGGGTCGATACGGATTACGACGGGGACCTCCTACTGAAGCGGACGACTGCCCATCACCGAACAGAAAGCTCCTGAAGACCCTGCTGGCCGACCGAACAAAGAAAACTGGCTTCTCATTTCTTCCTGCAACCACCACCGGGCCGCAACGCACCGTTCGAATCCTTCACCAACCCCAGCATTGAAGTGTGCCGACGTGCCTCCAACCCCGAAGAATAAGTGTGCGTCGTGCACATCTTTCTTTCGCTATCACTTGGCAAAATTAAAACCAATTGCCCGAATTCAAACGGCGCAGTTAAAGACGCTAGTGTGATATTTTCCTCTTCGTTTATAACATCATTGCTGTTTGTACTGCTTCTTGTCTATTCTATGTTATTATGTTATTGATGGAGAATTATCAACTGACAAACTCGGCCTAATAACTCTTAGCGGACAGTGGAGTGCAGTGACACCTTCTACGTGATACTTCTGCCACAAACAAGATTTATTTATATGCAAGCCTGAAAGAACGGCAAAGCTAACGGCATAAAATAATAAACAAATCTCAAACTTTTTAAAGTAAATTGGTACTTAACTCAATAGAGTTAAAAATTAATTTCAAAAATTAATAAATGCTCAACGAAAATCGCCAGTACTTCGATCTGTCTTAAGGTCTACATGTAAGGTCAGATGTGATGCTGTGCGTTCAATGCTGTTACGAGATCTTATGTTACTGAACTAGTCCTCAGTTAATTGATCTGAGCGATAATCGTTTAGTGCGTTACTAGACATACTAGACACGCTCAACTCGAGAGAAGAGCTGTGAATTAAAAGACGGGGTCAACGACCGGTCACTAGTGACCGCTTGATACAAATTGAAAGCGCGAGCCCTGGCTATCTTAAATTAAGTTTACATTGCAATAGAAAGCTTATGTAGTGCAGTACTATATGTTTGAATACACATTCCAAGCAACTTTAATGTTTGACATTTAAATTCCCCACAACTATTGTTATGTAGAGGCGCAACGACTTTATTTTATATCATGTAATGATTAAAATAGAATATTAAACTCCACAGTGATACGTCCAAAATTGAAACGTTTATGAATTGAAAATAATAATTAATTTATTTGCAAATCATTTGACAAACTTATATTTCCAGCTATATATTTTTCCAAAGTTTGTGGGAACACTACTCATTATGGTATCACTGGTAGCTGAATTAGGTGCGTTAACCGCGCGTAGGCGAAGGTTGAGTTTTTGTCTCACTTTTTCACCGGCCTTTAGTGTTGATGATCTGTGTTTTTTGTTTTTTAAAGTGTAACATTAGCAATGGAACGCCGAACGCATAGGTTGTAGATATTGGTTTCAAAATAATTGAAATCAAAACGTTACTTATGTTGCAATGACAAATCAATATAATGGAAAGGATTTTAACAAACCGATAATTAACACACAGAGTTTTTTATGTAATAATTTAATTATTAATATTAAAAAATTAATAATGAATCATAATTTTAAAAAGTTATAGTGATGGACGAATGAATTTATGGTAGCTCGAACTTTATCAAAACCATTCCTGCTCGCCTATAGAGCTTCCGTTTTTCATGTTTGTTCCGGTTTCAGACCCCTCTGTATACGTCCGTTTCTCTATTACGGTGAAAATTAATGTTGTCTATTTAAGCTTTGCGTACGATGGCCTAGTGCATGTTAGTAGTTTCACACTTCTGCGCAAGTGTATGTAGTATGTACCTATAATCACTATGCTCTAGTATGTACACGGGTAATTATTGTAAAATTCTAAATACATATTTGATATAAGACGAGTTACGAATATTAGATTTACTGATTAGGAGGGTAGTATTGATATTATATTGGCAATAACGTGATTGTTGCCAACAACAATGCAGAATTTTGCATACTTACTATTAATATATTATATGCAACATTAACATCAGAAAAATTCTCAGCTAATTTAAACTTATCTTTGAATAGGTATTCAATTTAAAACAAAATGTCGAAATACAACTCTTTATTAGAAATGAATTAGTACATCAATTTTATATTGATACGGGAACATTGAAAAGGAAATCGCATTATATTTTATAATATAGTATTACAGTTGAGCATTAAAAAAATGAAACGATCGATAAAAGACGTTTCTATCATAATCCAATGTAATTAATTAAATGCATCATATATATTTTGCTTTTATTTCGCAAATCAATTATCATTTCTATTTTTAAAATATACATAAATCTATTTAAATAGAAGGTGGCTTAAATAAAATTTAACAAGCACGTACTTTTATAGCTTAAACACTAATTGTTCCTCATTTACAAATTTCAACATAGTTAAATAAGTTTTTATTTACAATAACTTAATATTGGATAGTAAATAACTATTCGTATTGACTTACATGCTATTTAGTAAACTGTCAATTATATGTGTATAATTCTATGCATTTAGCATTTAAAAAAATAATATAGTTAATAAAGCTAGTGTGACTAGAAAATACATAACCGAACATAAGGGGTAGGTTGCAGGGATCGAAGTAATTTTTGTAAGCTTTTGTTTATTATTATAACTATTTACTAAAAGGTTACAAAAACTAGTAGAAAATTTGTTTCCTTAAGAAGCTTCATTAAGAGCTAACATTATTTATCAAGTGAAATTTGCAACAGACATGAAATTGGTTCTTATATTTTCGGAACATAATATTACGATACATAAATTATATAACACGTATAAAATTTAAACAAAACAAATGTGTACAACTTATACATATATCACTTTAAACCATACGCCATCGTAAATTCTTTACTTATATTAGTAATATAAAACGTAAATTGTATATTAAATGCAATGATTAATGGAATATCGAACATAAATATTTTAAAATCATTAGTTCAATTATGTCCATATCAAATCGTTAGTATCACTTGAATATGAATAATACCTACGAGAGATAATATTTATTGGGATTAAGTAGACCTTATAACCTACGTCGTTATCCTATCTAAAAAGATATTTACAATCCACATAGCAAAACAATTAAAAATTTAACTATTCTCTACGTCATTTGGTAGAAAGCAATTATCACAAAGCCGTTTACCCCTGACCACAGCTACTGTCTTTTGTTAGAGGTACTATTGAAATTGTTTGTTTAGACTCCTAGATGTAGTATTTGGAATTTGAATTTGGAACCGACAAATTCGAACATCAACAAATTTTTTTTTTAATTGATTTTTGAGAATTGATATGTTACTTGTAAATAGATAATACATAAGGACATAAAAAATACTAACACAAAAAGAAAAAGAGTGCGGACCAAAGATTCCGCAGAAGACCAGACAAACATTATATAAAAAAAACATCACCTAAAGAATTTAAAAGCCTTTACGAGCCTTAAGTGGCAGAGGACAGAGAATGGCTCGCAATATAGACGGTCGTCGGGGCGCGAAGGTCCTTAAGTGGGTATACGGTGGGAAAAGCAGCATCGGTATACTACCTACAGCGTGGCCTGACGATTTTATGAGATGAAAAACGCTGAATGCTGGCAGTATAGAATCTATGGTTGTTGAGATACTTGGCCTAATTCTAGCAGTAGGCGTTTTTAGTTGATTTTTATATAGTGATGCTTATCTAGGAGTTGATGCGTTACCAATAGCTGTGGTACGGCAGCTAGAGCTTAACATTACTCGCTTAAAATTTCGTCATACAAGTTAGTTGAAGCACAAAAGTTACTTAATCCGAAAATAGGTCTTCTAGTTGAACTAGATTAATATAAAACTTGAATAAGTATAGTACATGATTTATACAGCTTAAGGTCTAGACAGTTATTTAAATGGCGAATGAGTACAAACCTATGCCTATATTTTGATTATACCTAACTATAATACTGCCGTATACTAATCAAACTAAATTATATAACATAAAAAAAACATCTATCAATTGAAAATAGAAGATTGCAAACCTAATTTTAATACAAAGTTTTAAAAAATAAACGACTATCCTAACAATAGATAATTCCTAATTGTATTAAAAAAGACTTATTTTATGTCATCCCTTAACATTATTTTAAGTACATGCATGAACATACATATGTTTATTGATAATATATTTGAAAAAATTACGTGCCAACTATATGTTTTGTTGTTTCCCAGCAGACATGGTATTTACGCAAGTATAACAAAAATTGAAATTAAGAATAAGAACTTAGTTACGAGCGGAGCGACGACCGGAGCTGCATCGCCCGCGGCCGCGAGTGCGCTGGCGGCGGCTTCCACACACTGTCGGTAGGCGAGTTGTTCAAGGCACGTGATCGCGCAGAAATGCTGATGCGCACACGCTCCATCACAATTGTCTGAGCTTTCATATTTCACGTTGTATGCTCGGAGATACCTGTTGCAAACATTCATGTTTGTAGTAATTGTAACCTCTCTTTTTCTATGCTCAAATTTATTTCAATGCCATCTGTCCGCCTTTACTTATTGCCGCGTTTACAATTTGAGTTTAACTTTACTTTAAATATATTCAGTAGTACCAGATATTTATCTGATACTGATCTCCAATAATCAAATTCAAAAATATTTCCTCTTGACAATATTAGTTTAGTAATTTTTATGAAGTTTATATTAGATTGTCATCATCTTGAAGGAAAATGATAAACTAATAGAAGTCTTCCTATCAATTTGTTAAACATAGATTCAAGGCTATCTAATCTAGAAGCTAGGATAAAATGATGTTTTTGAATGTCAAACTAGTTATGGGCGGAGGCCTAATGTACTAAGTTAAAAATATGACATCTTTAATTACACAATATATTTCCTATAATAAAAATTTACCATCCACGAAATCAATCAATACACAATTTAAATATTTTTAGGAACGCTGTTAAAACCACAACAGCTCTATTGCTTGTAAATTAAATAGACTTAGAGAAGAAACTCACTTGTAAAAAACTGTGGTCTCTTGCGGAGTTCCTATTCGAAGCTTATCAGCTAAGTTGTGGAGCGAGCTCGCTGAGACCTCGTGCAGGCCGTAGTACTGAGTTAGGTTGTACTCAGCTGTCCATTCGGCTGCTCCCACATTGCGATTGGCCGCTGCCAGGTCTAAGTAATACTGAGTGTAGTCCAATACCTGATGAAATATTACTTTCTGTATTAAGTTCTATATTAGAATCATTGCAATGAAATTAGAAACATAAATAACGATAAAACCAAGTGAGCTTATCCTCGTGGTCAATTTTGCTAATAACATGACATTGGACTAAATGAATCTCAACACACATTATTGACATAAGAATGTCATAATGTTTTTAAAATTACCGGCTTGCACAAAATATGACATAATATCTGCAATAAATGATCGAGGATTGAGGATTGGGTTTGTTATTGTTACAGTCGTCTATTGGGGTACCTCCGTCTAACATTTATTTCTGGCGCAAAATACCCGTATTCGCATTGCTGTTTCGGTGTCAAGGGTAAGACTTTTTAATTTTTATATCAAATGTTGGCAACGAAGTCCGTATTTTTTGCAGGGGTTGCTCTTTTACTCTAAATCCCACAAGACTCAAATGTATTATAGTTACAAGGTACTGTTTGTTTTTCAATATGTTCATATACAAAAAACTACTTAGAAACAAATGTGAAAGAAAAGGGAATAAGGGCAAATGCTCAAAGAAATAGTTATACATATTGATCTTTCTTTCACGTGGCATCGCTTTCAAGAAAGTTTCAAAAAGGTCACGTGCCACTAACCTCCCTAATGTTTGTACCTTCCTTCTTATATTAGACACTTATAACTTTTTATGTAAGTTTTGTTTGCCTTTTAAAACTAGTTACAAGCCATGAAAAAGATTTATTGTGCCAGTGAAGGAGGATTTCCAGAATTGTTGTTTACCTATTTTTTTATTATATATTATAGAAAAAAAATGCTACAGTTGTAAGAAACTAGATATTGATACTGAACTTATATAATAATTTACATAATTCTGTTATTATTTCAATCACGCTTAATATCGAAACTGTGCGATCTTTTGTACCAATTGTTAATGTTTAATCCCATTGATTCGCATGAATATTGTAGCAAGACACGTGTGTCTGTAGCAGGGCCTACGCGTAACTGTAGCAAGGCACACACCTATCTGTAGCGAAGCTCAAATGCGTAGCAATACACTAACATGTTTTTAGCAATGCACACGAACAACGTATGTTGGACATGCTATACATAATTTACTTGCAATTGAATTGAGAACACTCTTCCCCCTCTCACACTCTAAACAAATCTCTAACATTACATACCCATGCTTATAATAAAACGCTCTGCATTCATAAAACAAATGTGCTAAGGCCTGGATGGTGATTTTGTAAAATCTATTTAACTTGATCTCAAATTCCTAAATTCAACTATAAAGAAGTTTTTTTTATTATGCGTGTATGAAAATAGTTTCAGCGAACTGATTCATGAAAATGATTCTACTGCCGATTTAATTAAATGTAAAATAGTATTGAAATTCGAAGACATCAAAAAATATTCTCATACATTATCCAGTGAATAAAGAATGGAAATGTTACTTCGACTACCAGCGCTAGAGATCTGATATATTCGTCGAGAGTCGAGATATTCGTTCATAATATTCCTACATATACTAGTATATATTTATTAACAATATCCTCGAAGACCATAGAGACTATTGCGTTTGATTCGCTGCTTTTAACCCACTAATATATTAACACCCAGATATTAAGAAAGCAGGTGACTGGAGTCAAATTTTTTCGTCATAGGATTTTTGTCATCATAATTAATGATGTTTCGCTTTTTTGCGACCGATAAGGAACACCTTTTACGTTTCTGAGCTATTTTTTTACATTTAACATTACTTTATATCAAACATCAATGATTGTTTTACGAACAAAAGCGTATCGAAACATGTCGCGATATGAATCACAAACTATAAGATTAAGAGTTATATATTGGTGGAAACTTTATAAAAAGGTTTTGGGTTGACAAAATTCGTTAATTAGAGCAATGTATACTTTTTCTTGATAGTTGAAAATACTTTATAAAGAGGTAGTTCTCAAAAAATGTTCGCATCGTAAAGGTATATTTTATATTGACTCTTATGGACAATTCAAGGGGATTACGAAGAATTTGTTATATCAAGGAAGTCGTTATATTGAGCTGAGGTTGAACAAAGAAATTAAAAACATTATTAAAAGAACAAATATAATATTATATTTTTATCATTACCTATTATAATAATAGGGCCAGGGGTTTTCATGCGGGTTTACCTTTCCGGTGATCCTGTTATGGAATACGGGTACGCGACCCCGGCTCCCCGAGCTACTGGTATTCTCATACCCTTCCTGCCGAGAAAACAGTATTCTTACCCCTACGTTCCTACCCTTAACCTTCTTTTCCTTTCCCAAATAGGTAGCTTCCTCTACCAACAACAGCATTCCAAAGAGGGTTGGTGTCAGGCAGGCGGCCGACTGTAAAACTCTTGCCAAATCCCATGCAGTACATTAATGAGAGGATGATGACCTATTATAATATTAACTAGCGGACCCGAAAGACTTCGTCCTGTCAAAAAGATTTGTAAAGTGGCAATTTTTTGTTCATACTTATTTTATAGATAATATCGTATAGTTATTACATACTACATTTTGTGGCTATTCAATTTTGGAACGTGACATTACATCCTGCAACGATGTATTCTGTGCTCCAACGCACACGCACACTGTTTTGATAGATATGATTGAATTTCAACTGTATATACAGGTTGTCTCATTCAAATCGGTCAGTATGGGAAAGTCTGAAACTATAAGACATACGAAGATCTGTTCTGAGAAACCATGTCATCGATTTTAATAACAAGAAAAACTGCATTCATACATTTTAAAAATCATCTGTACTCCGTTCGGGAATCGAACCCGATTGTTTTGAAAAAAAATACCTACACTATTTCTATTTAGATATCGATTGTGTAGGTCTTAAGCAGTAAATGTCTCTATGAAACATGATGTCTAAAATGAATAAAATGCATTGTTTTCACATACTTTATTTTATTTTAGTAGGTGCTCGAAGTGACCGCCGCCTTTTTCAATACAATATTCAACACGTTTAGTTAACGATCTTATGATTGCATTTTGTATCTTCATGTGGTGAATTTGCATTAAAATTGTCGCTAAGGCAACTTTTAGGTCTTCAACGGTATCATAACTTGTTTTGTATACTTCATCCTTAACGTATCCCCACAAGAAATAGTCCAGAGGCGTTAAATCGGGCGACCTTGCGGGCCATTTGGTAGGGCAAAAATGGCAATGTCTCTTGGCAACAATGCATTTTATTCATTTTAGACATCATGTTTCATAGAGACATTTACTGCTTAAGACCTACACAATCGATATCTAAATAGAAATAGTGTAGGTTTTTTTTTCAAAACAATCGGGTTCGATTCCCGAACGGAGTACAGATGATTTTTAAAAATGTATGAATGCAGTTTTTCTTGTTATTAAAATCGATGACATGGTTCCTCAGAACAGATCTTCGTATGTATTATAGTTTCAGACTTTTCCATACTGACCGATTTGAATGAGACACCCGGTAGCGTTAATAAAGCGCAAATTGACTCTTTGATGTTAGAAACGCATCTACATTGCACAACTTTATACAATAACAATAAAGTTCAAATTGACTATACGTTTTAGTTAGAAAACGTTTGTATGGGAAAAAAGGGCTGTTTTTAGGGGTTTTCCGATAATTATTCGAATGTTTCTCGCCTTGAAAACCATCCTTGAACTTCAACGAACATTTTAAAAAACAAATTGGCCAAATTGGTCCAGGCGTTGTTGATTTATGCGCTTACCAACACATTTTGTGATTCATTTTTATATATAAGATAAGTTTTTGTGAAGTGATATGTCATGTATTATTACGTTTATTACTAAAGAGAGTGCTTGATCAATACCTACCTACTGTTTGTGATTGGTATGATTGGATTGTAAAAATGAATCTCCATATAAATTGCATTCTAGATGCAATATCGATACAAACCCATGATTGAGTTCTTATTAAGAAATCTGACAAAAAAGAAGTGCGAAGTATTTTAAAGATCTCATTTTGATCAACATTAATTAAATTGGTATGATATAGCGTAAAACACTGCGCTTTAAAATAATGGATAACTGGTTGCGAGTTAAGTGCCACCATCAATAATTCAATGTATTATAAACCGCTCAGTGCGGATTCGGACGCGGCGCGGCAGCCACAGAGGTGATTAACTAAATCTCCTTCGACGTGGGATAAATGTTTGATGCAATTTATGAGTCTTATTTTATAAGATCTAATTGATACAATCCTCAGATATTGTACAATAAGACTTTTATTTAATTTTACAAGATATTATGCTCGATTTAATAATGCATATCTTATATATAAAAACGAATCGCAAAATGTGTTGGTAAGCTCATAACTCAATAACGCCTGGCCCAATTTGGCCAATTCTTTTTTGTTAATGTTCGTTGAAGTTCAAGGAGGGTTTTTACAATGAGGAAAAGTTGAATAATTATCGGAAATACCCTAAAAACAGTCCTTTTATTTTCCCATGCAAACGTTTTCAAACTAAAACGTACAGTCGAACTGAGCTTTATTGTTATTGTATAAAGTTCATATTGCAAGCACTCACTGTTGTCTAAGCAATGAAGGTGGTGTTCCTAACATCAAAGAGTCAATTTGCGCTTTATTAACGCTACATATAGTTGAAATTCAATCATATCTATCAAAACAGTGTGCGTGCGTGCGTTGGAGCACAGAATACATCGTTGGAGGATTTAATGTCACGTTCCAAAATTGAATAGCCACAAAATGTAATAGGTCATTTAGACTTTTTTTGCGATTTGGTTGGCTATGCGACATTATCTATAAAATAATTAGGAACAAAAAACTGCCACTGTACAAATCTTTTTGACAGGACGAAGTCTGTCGGGTCCGCTAGTAAAGAATAAAATTGATGTTAAGATGCTTTGATAAATAATTAATAGAATGGTATAAAATGTGAAGATGGTGATATAAAGTCTTATTGTACGATATCTGAAGTTTGTATGAATTATACAAATGTCAAATATTGTACTTATAAAATGTGACGTTTGTGATGATGAAAACTTAATATTATTCCAGATGAAAACAATCAGAAGCAATTAGGAGTCTTATATCTTAAATCATCCATCTAGCGTCAAGTGGTCTAATTCTATATATTATTTAAACATTTTTGATAGATAGTAAAATTTTTATGATAGTATAAAAATAAAATGAGATTTCAAACTAATTAAAAATTGGATCTCGATACTTTTCCATTTGTGTATTTCTGTTTCACTTACCTTTCCCGTATTCGTATCGAATTTATACAATCTAAGGCCAGGGTTGGACGAACCCGCCGGGTCGCGGTGAGGGCTGACGGACGGCGCCAGCAGCGCCCAAGAGACGGGTCGATCTGCACAGAAAAAAATAACAACCAAATATCTAATAGTTCTTAATTGTAGAATATTCTGTGATACCATAACTTGTACTTTATATATTTGAAATCATAACTGTGTTTAATGTTATAACCAGATCAGACCGAACTTGAACACACTGAAGCAAAGGACGGCCTTTGTTTCGGTCTGTTGTCACCTCAATAACTCCAAATTGTACATAGTTTCATTACAGTTACAGCTAAATTTGAGACAAAATATCTACTACTAATCTTACTATACAGTAGAGAAAAACAACAGAAAATTAAATTGAAAGGCTAAAAACTTCGCCATAAAACCTCAATTAAGCTTGAGAGAAGCATAAACGAACTATTAGTATTTTTTTTTTCAAAAGGCATCGGAAAGTCGTTCTATATTTGTCGTCGGGCCTATATTTGTTTCAATTCACAAACTTCATTAAAAATGTAAGACTTACATTATATCAGAGTACCCATAGCTTGTCGGCAAGCGTAGCAGCCGTTGTCTTGTACTATTTTATAGATAAACCAGCTCGCATTTATGTCTCGCGCTGACAGTAATACGATTCTGCTGGATAGAAATTTCAAAGGCATGCAAATTTTCATATTGGCCTGTTTTGGTTGGGATACTATGTTCGTGAAGATGTGAAGTTAGCGACAATAATAAGGTAACGACAAAAATCGAACTCGCTGCGTTATCTATAATTGTTTAAATAAACAATTAATTGTTAATCGATTGTTATTAACAATTATTGTAGTGGTTACTTTCTGTATTTTCCTACCAAAATGTTTTTCTTTATTTGAATACGTAAACATGTGTATGTTAAAAAAATCCATGGAATGTGTGAATTCTAGCAACCGGGCCCGGGACTGGGCCAGCGTGCTTGCATAACGTTTACTCTAGTTGAGGAAAAAGCCTGTGCCTGTCAGTGATGGAAATGTATACGGGCTGAGGATGATCAGCACTACTTTTGATTATGTTTACCTTTGGAATCTTTTTAACCGACTTTGAAAAACGAGGTTATCACTTATATGTGTATGATTCTTTTTTTATCATATCATTATGGTAGATCATATTTCAGGATTGGTATCGCATACATTTTTTACAAATTAATTTTGTAGTTTTTAAGAAAATCAATGAGAACTGAAATAAATTAATAACGGATTACTTATAAATAAAAAAAAACATAAACGGACGTTTAGCGCCTTGGTCGAGTAATCGGCTTCTACGCAACGGGTCGCTGGTTCAATTCCCGCACGGGGCAGATATTTTGTATGACCTACAAAAAATTATTCCAGTCTGGGTGTTTGTGCATGTGAGATTTCTATGTTTGTGACTGCACCCACGATACAGGATAATAATCCTAGTGTGGGGCGATGTTTACATAAAAAAAAACCTACAAAAATACCTATTAAACCTAAAAAATACTACCTATACAAGCTTAAGTTAAAAAGTAAACAAAAATATTTTAGTAATGTCAAATCAAAACCGTTATGGGTCTATCAATAGTCAGCCACCCACAAAGACAAATTTTAGTTTTTACATACTAATTAGGTTTTTTAAGTATTAAAATATTGAAAACTGTACTTGTTTTCTTCACGAGCTTTAGTCAAGATTAGCAATTTGATAAATTTAAGTGTAAGCCCTACACATTCTCATCCAAAAACAAAATTTAAGTGTAAACGTTCCTACACATTCTCATCCAAAAACAAAATTTAAGTTTAAACGTTCCTACACATACTCATCCAAAAACAAAATTTTAAGTGTAAACGTTCTTACACATTCTCATCCAAAAACAAAATTTAAGTGTAAACGTTCCTACACATTCTCATCCAAAAACAAAATTTTGAGTGTAAACGTTCCTACACATTCTCATCCAAAAACAAAATTTAAGTGTAAACGTTCCTACACATTCTCATCCAAAAACAAAATTTAAGTGTAAACGTTCCTACACATTCTCATCCAAAATCAAAATTTAAGTTTAAACGTTCCTACACATTCTCATCCAAAAACAAAATTTAAGTGTAAACGTTCCTACACATTCTCATCCAAAAACAAAATTTAAGTGTAAACGTTCCTACACATATTCATCCAAAAACAAAATCTACGTATCTATCCCGAATAGCTCCTCAATAAACTCTGCAAAAGCAGTTAAAAGTTCAAACATGGATTCGTTTCGCCCCATTCGCTCGGAAACTTACACATTGTAACATCCGGAGTTCGGTTAGCTGATCTCGGAACACTTACCTTAAATGTACTTAATGCGTTAAACGCCGGCGGGTTTAACGAATGTCAATTGATCTTAATTTGGATTTAGTTTACGTTATAAGCCAGCAGACTTATATAAAATTAATTATTGTCTTATACTTGCGTATTTTAAAATACACGTATGTATATTTGTATACTTTTATTTTCATAGTTATACTCTTCAATACAGAATTGACGTTTCGTGGTCCCCTGTTCTTCCTTGCAAAACCAAAACTGATTGAATACTTTAAAAAAATGAAGCAAAGCTATGCTATGTTAATCTTTTTTGGATTTCTGAACACACTTAAAAATCTGGTATTTTATAGCTTTTTGAACATTAATATTTTTTTGTAATACTTAATTTAAAAATAATATAGGATTATGATAATACGAGTCATAGATTTTTAGAAAAAATATGCCGCCCGATTTTGTCCTAAATATATTTATTATGTAATCATACTCACAAGTCGTAGAGAAAAATAGGAACTTATATATTTTTTATTATTTATAGTTTAATATATATATATATATATATATTATATATATATATATATATATATATTATATATATATATATATCGCGCGTTGGTGGGGCATTTAATGCCCCATAACTGCCATAAATGCCCCATTAGTGCAGTCATTCTCCCTCAGGGCAACTTGTAGCGAGCTGTCGGTGAGTTACGTCACCGAGGGTTCCGATATGCTTCAGAGAGGCGTATGTCATCCGCCTATGTCTTGTCTTAACCGGCCGGACAGATTGAAACCGTAAAAGCAGATGCTCGAAGGGTGCAAGTGTAATAAGTCATAACGCCGACGGCGTGTCGATCGCTGTCACAAACACACCTCTCTACACCCTAGCCGTTTACACCAATTTTAGTCTACTTGTTCTGGGGCCATTCAGTGGCGAGAGATCTTCCATATTCAAATCAATAAGGAGGCTTTGAGAAGGCACATGTTCGGAATGTCTTCCATAGCCCGGTTTTCATTACTACCAAAATCGAAATGCAATAGTCCACAAACGTTGTGACCAGTAATGACAATAGTTTCTATGAATTGTTTATAGTCTTTAGCTGCATTTTTTATGGTGCAGATTGAGATTAGACCCAGTTGGTACACTCCACGCACACCTTCATTAAATTTCGCTTAAATGGCCTCTACGCGTTGGATCTGTATCACTGCGCACGCCTTATAAAGACCCGTGATATAAGCAAAGAAAAATGTTTTTTTTTTGTAAATCTTAAACAATTACAAAAACGTTAATATTACTGATAGCCTAGTGGGCCACTAGCAGCGAAGCATGGCCTAAGCTACGAGGTAGGGCTTCAACGGGAAGTATCTTACAAATTACTTCGAAGCGGAATCACCATCTGTATCCGGCTATTGATTCGTCCCCTGTCTCTAAATCTCCATTAGGTAACCTTTGATGTTATATTAGATAACACACAAATAAAATATTCTACCCACAAATAATATAAAAATAGTTACAATTATGTTCTTATTCATTATCAAATCTATTTCTCTATACGAGTATTATACATCATCTCAGCACTAATATTCTTTACATATATATCTATCTTCACGCAATTTATTCACATTTTTTTGGTCTTCCCATACCTTTATTTCCATCCATAATCACTCTTTTGGGGAATAGTGTAATGTATAGGTAACTCTTTTTTGCTGTAGTCTGTTTTTAGGGTTCCGTACCTTAAAAGGAAAAAACGGAACCCTTATAGGATCACTTTGTTGTCCGTCTGTCCGTCCGTCTGTCAAGACCCTTTTTCTCAGGAACGCGTGGAGGTATGAAGCTGAAATTTATATCAATTACTCAGGTCTACTGTCCCTTGAAGCTGTGAAAAAATCAAACTTCTAAACCAACGCAATCAAAAGATACAGCCGTTTATGCCGCAAATTTTCGACACTTGCAAGGGAATCAAAACCTACAGGGTGCTTCCCGTGAACTCAGAATCTTGAAATTTAGTACGAAGCAACGTCTTATAGCATAGATAAAGGAAAAATTACGAAAACCATAAATTTTTAGTTACATCACATAATATATATTTTTTTAATAATTTTAAACTTACTACCCATTTCCTCATAAACGCGTAGAGGTATTAAATTGCAATTCATACCAAATACTCAGGTCTATAATACCTTTAAGCTGTAACAAAATCAAACTTTTATGTCAACGCAATCAAAAGAAACAGCAATTTAAGCTGCATATTTTGAAACTCGCAAGTACTCGCAAGGGAATCAAAACCTAAAGGGTACTTCCAGTCGACCTAGAATCTTGAAATTTGGCATGAAGCAACGTTTTATAGCACACATAAAGGAAAAATTCCGAAAACCTTAAATTTTTAGTTACATTACAAAATATATGAACGAACTTTGTAAACCTTGCAGGTTTGTACGGAACCCTCGGTGCGCGAGTCCGACTCGCACTTGGGCGGTTTTTTTAATCATTGCCATAGACGTAACATATAAAGTGAATCAGCACGTGTATACTTGTTGTCTTCCAAAGAACTGGTGTGACATCGGACAATAAACAAAAGTTTGACGTTGTCATTACACTTTGTACTAGTTTTACTTTGTGCCGGGACTCCGATAGGAAAGCTGTGAGGCCTACGTCCTCCTGCATAATGCTACTAGAGCACACTAATTTTTAACACACTAACTTCTAGTATACCTGCCTAAAACGCCTCTGTGTATAAATATTCGAAAAAATGGCCGGTGATGATCTTGACATTTTATTTTAGTGTCGGACATCACATCGTACGGGTGCCGAAACTACAACACACTAAGGACTTATTTCCACAGCAGTTGTGCTAATGAGTAGTTACACGATTACCATTGTTATAGATCAACTAGAATGTATTCGATTAAATGATCTTAGCATAGCATAGGACAGTGTACAGTTAATTGGCGTTACCATCGGACAACATACCGTACGTTTGCCAGGAGTTCATCCCAACAGCTGCATATATTTTACAAATAGTAATATGGCTACCATATTGTAATATATCGTCTTGCAACGTATCCTCGTATAAGTAACTTAATAAACAGCGATGCTCGTGATAATCTCGACGTGGTATTACACATTACATATGGTATACCATACCATATATAACTAACAGCATCTATTTGTTGACTTAAAAAAAATTCTTGAGAGGTAACAGTCAATCAGATAAGGCTTACCATTGTCATAAATAACCCGGAATGTATCCGCATGCAAATGTCCGAAGAATTGTCCGGCAATGATCTTGGCGTGGCGTCGGACAGTGCGCAGGTATTTGGCATTGGCGTCAGAAGACACGTCGTACGCATGCCGGGAGTCCGACCCGGGAGCTGCGTGTCCTACTATATACACCTAGGACAAGAAAAAAGTACAATATTAAATAAATGGTTGTAGAATTTTTTGTGCCATGTATTTAAACATATATTTTACTACAACACTTCTACTATATCTAATGATCTTTTATCGTTTTTGTCTACGAAACTATACCTAGGATATAATTAAAGAATAATTAACTGTCAAAGCTACATTTTTTTATTACATTCTTTCATGAAATCCTGTTTTAATACGATTAGTAACTAATGGCACTAGATTAGTAACTACTATAGTCCTATTATTAGATGATATTTCTTTAAGTTATTAACAAAACAATAGCCTCAAATTATCGTCTGCACGTAACGTAGTAGTCCGTGGATAAAACAAGCTCTCATTGAAACAAGCAGTTAGTTTCTGTAGGCGACATTTTCTATGGCTTTGCATTCTCTAGATAAATTAATTTGCGTTAAATAAAATATGTAAAATTATGTACACAAATATTAAAAAGAGGAAAGATTTGTATTTTTGTATGTAACGAATAAACTCAAAAAACACTGGACCGATTTTAATAATTCTTTTTCATTAGAAAGCTACATTACCACAGAGTAACATAGGCTATATTTAGTACTAGATTACTATAGAAATCTTTAAAAATTCATATTAAAACCAACCGAAGGTGTAAAAAAGTTAGCCATAAAATGTATTTCATGGCATACGCTGCGACAAAAAATGTTCAACAATATTATAGAATATATCAATATCTACAAAAAACTTCGCGAGACCATATGTCTAACTATTGTAGTTACGTGACTAGCACTACTTATTTACATTTAATTATCTATAACATAAGTAGGAACAAAAAACTGCCACTTTACAAAAATCTTTTTGACAGGACGAAGTCTGTCGGGTCCGCTAGTTAAAGTTCGATTTTTAATTCGAGTCAGTAAAATGACATTTCCAGTGTCATGTGTCACAAATCATATTATTTAATATGGTATGTATTACATATTTACAATAAAAAAACGCTTTGATACCTAATAAAATAAAGCATGACTAAATGTCTAAATCTATTGATTGCCGAACATCACTATTGCAGTGGTTTTTTGTATCAGTGACAGTTGCACTTGTCATTTTACTGACTCGAATTAAAAATCGTAGTTTAGGTATAAAGTTCTATTAATAAAACGATAGTAAAGTTTGATTTCATTTCTTTTGTTGGCATTAAAAAAATACATATCTCATATTTATTAATTGATATGTACAATATAATAATTATTTGTATAATAATAAGTATTTTTTTCATGAGGCAAGTGCGGTGGAGCCCAGCCAAACTAAATAATAATTATTTGACATTCTTATTAGTTGGGGTTTAAGATTTTTTATTTGATAATATTAACTCGATTTGAATACTACTCCCTTTATTATTATACATGGCAGCTGCGTATGCGTAGGATTAGTATTTCAAGTAGCTTATATTAGCGTACCGTATATCTTCATAAATTGCAGCCTTTTTTTTTGTTCCCCTGAGCCACTTTACAAACCTTTTTGTTAATACGAAGTCTGTCGGGTCCGCTAGTTATTAATAAACAAAAAACCGGGCAAGTGCGAGTCGGGCTCGCGCACGTAGGTTTCCGTACCACAATACATCTAAATAAATGTCACACACTCTATTATCGTAAGTAAAAAAAAAATAGATCTAAGTATTTGATATGAATTTCAACTTGATAGCTCTACGCGTTCATGAGGAAAAAAGTAATAAGTTTATATTTATTAAAAAATATGTATTTTGTAATGTAACTAAAAATTTAAGGTTTTCGGAATTTTCCCTTTATGTGTGCTATAAAACGTTGCTACATGCCAAATTTCAAGATTCTAGGTCGACTGGAAGTACCCTTTAGGTTTTGATTCCCTTGCGAGTACTTGAGAGTTTCAAAATATGCAGCTTAAATTGCTGTTTCTTTTGATTGCGTTGACATAGAAGTTTGATTTTGTTACAGCTTAAAGTTATTATAGACCTGAGTATTTGATATGAATTTCAATTTAATACCTCTACGCGTTTATGAGGAAATGGGTAGTAAGTTTAAAATTATTAAAAAATATATATTATGTGATGTAACTAAAAAATTATGGTTTTCGTAATTTTTCCTTTATCTATGCTATAAGACGTTGCTTCGTACCAAATTTCAAGATTCTGAGTTCACGGGAAGCATCCTGTAGGTTTTGATTCCCTTGCAAGTGTCGAAAATTTGCGGCATAAACGGCTGTATCTTTTGATTGCGTTGGCTAAGAAGTTTGATTTTTTCACAGCTTCAAGGGACAGTAGACCTGAGTAATTGCTATAAATTTCAGCTTCATACCTCCACGCGTTCCTGAGAAAAAGGGTCTTGACAGACGGACGGACAGACGGACAACAAAGTGATCCTATAAGGGTTCCGTTTTTTCCTTTTGAGGTACGGAACCCTAAAAACAAAGGTACATGCACAGAAGAAAGTTCTTAACTCAATTAAATATAAAGCACACAAATATATAACTGTATGCACGCACTGAATTCTTAATCGTAAACGTCGAGTACCAAAGGAAAGATCCCAAAATCCACATCTCCATTTTAAATTCAATCGGAGCACCCATTCAACGTGCTGCACAATGAAGCTGCGTGCTACGTATTTCGTATTCATGAAAGACCAGCGCAATCTCTCAAACCGTTGCCTCTTCACGAATGATGTATAAGATTGTTAGAGGGCATTGTTAATTCACAATAAGGAACACGCGGTTCCCTGTTCGCTATTGTACTTTTAGTTATATCAAATTACATTATTTCCGTTTGTTGCCACAGCCTAGAAATGTGGAGTGGCCTGATTGGATCTGGAGGCCAGAAACAACAATTTTGCTGTCTCACGCAACATGACATGTGACGTTTCGAGTTGTTTTCCATAATAGAAGGTGTTATTAATGTGGCTATGATTATGTTACAATGTTAGGAATGTATAAAGTAAAAAGGAAATGAAGAACATGTTGTGATGTCGACGAAATAGAACTTACTTGTCATAGAATAAACAAGTACAGTTTAGTATTATTACATTGTGATAAAAAGGCCTAACTTAAAAGAAAACTCAAAATTCGGTTGTATCTATAACCAAATAGCTTAACAAATAGTGGTCCCGTCAATACCGCCTTCAGCGAGCCTATCATTAGGCAACGGTCAATATCGGCAGAGGATACGTAGACCGCGACATGTCCTAAGCGATCCCCCTAATCAACTAACGCGGGACCTTCTAGATCTGCAAGCGGCCGCGTCTGAGCCGTCGCCTCCTTTGTCTCCCCTAATCGGCAGCCTTCTGCTTAGCCACGAGTAGGTTCTCAGTCAACATAGGCCGGTCCCACTTTGGTGTAAAGTGCCTCTTCTAGCGCATATGCCTTTTCCATAGGGTAGCGCTAACCGTGCCTCTCCTGAGGTGCGTCTCTTTACCACTTCAAGCCAGTAGGGTCATTAGGACCAAAGGCTCAGGCTGAGTTTAGTCGATAGGTCTGTTGGATCGAGCCGCCTTGATTCACCAGGAGTCCGGACAAATGGTTGTGGGCCTAATAAAAAAAAATTGTTGAATAAAGTTTGTTGATCATGAAAGATAATTTTATACTGTAAAAAAATTATGTAGGTGTAAATACGACAGTCGTTTTCTAGCTCGAATTTAAGCTCATATTAAACTTAAATCCTTAATTAAATTACTTCTGCACAATAAGGGATGGCGGTATTTGAATCAGTGGCACAGTCTCTTACTAACAGTACTCAATTTGCAATTTGAATTTTAGTTTGAATTTAGAATTCGAATTTTAAATTTTGTGAATGACATCAGTGTTAGCTTCCCTAAGTTTACGTTCGTTAGTGATCGATTTCACGGAAACTTGTATAAACGCCTCTATCGGTAAATATGTACTAATTTTAGTTAACAGATTTACATCACTTCTGTAATATTATACGTCAAACGCCTATGGAAAACTATAGTAGTAAGCTCACTGCAATTCACAACAAAATTTCCGGAATCTTCCAGTGAAAGAAAATTTTATGTTCGAATAGAACTCTATAGAAAAGATTCGAATGTTTCTTATGCGAAGTACATACGAGTATCTGGAAAGAAAACATGTAGAAAGGCGCTCGTAAGTCGAGTTGTTTTTGAAACTTAACGATAGAAGGCAGAAAAAGTTTCTCGAGTATATTTTTAAATTTATACGGTGTTACTGACTTTGAAAAAGTGTATAGTCTATTTATTTCACGTGAGGATTAAAATACTATGGGACCATTCAAGATTATATATCTTAGCTATATCTAGCATAAAACACATACCTATAGATATGACACAAATAAGTATTAGAATTATTTACAATATTCTTGCACGTAATAGTTGAAAGAAAGCTTTTTACGGCATTTTCCGGAATCTCTATACCCGGGTCGTCTTCCTGGATTGTTAAATAAAGATATGTATTTCTAAATGTTTTTCATATGTATTCAACTAGCGATGAAATATGCAACATAGCAATGTGAAGCTTTTTGTCAATAGATAGTAAAAAAAGGTTTTTTATATTGTAATAAATTATGCTTGGTACGAGTATATATATTTACTATTAACAATACTAATATTTTAAAAGAACTAAGTATTCTAGACGTGTAGAAAAAGAAATAAAAATATTTTATTTCAATCTGAATTGTTGAAACATTTTTCTGCTTCTGTATTATGAATGTACCTTGTGAAATATTCTCATATACACATATAAGTATAAAATTCTTTTTCAGGATGTTGAAACATTCAATAGCGCCACACTACTTGCACAATCATAGTTATGTGACATAAGAAATAAGAAGCAACGATAAATAAGCTTTAGCTGAACATTAAGTAATATATAATAATAACCATACAAGCAACTTCAAGGTTCTATTTCTATCAAAATGAAACTTGTTATACTGGCTTCAATGTACTGCAAAGTTCTGAATGCTTCAGGCATTTGTTACTTTGAATTATTGCCTCTATTGAAATGATTCATAATTGTGGATGCGGAAACTCATACTGTTTCGCGGTGCTTAACTAAGCTCCATGTAAAACAAGGCAGCTCGAAGATACGAACGTTAATAAAGGTGAAATAATGACTCTCTAGTTGCTTTCATTATCAAACATGATGTTTGTAAAATTATTATTTGCATAGAATAAACGAATTGTTTCTTTATTTCGTGGAAATGAATTGTAATGCAATTTGAAATTGAGTTTAGGAACTTAACTTTTAATTTAAAACAGCGTGGACACTAATGTAAAAGTTATCACCAGTCTCGTTTGTCAGACAATCAGCAAGTGAAGATTTCTCGGGTCCAAAATTAGTTGATAGAGCAGTTAAGACACTGTATAGATAAACTGCCTGCGAAATGACTGCGATGAAAATTATTTCTTCTGGAAGAAATGTAGAGAACATTCGTAATTCGCTAGTTTTTAATAAGTTCCAGTACAATAGAAAAGTTGGACGTAAATTTTGTAGATATATCGCATCCACCAGGAGAAAGCGGACAATATATAGTCAAGACGCAAAATATAGTCATAGGTAAGTTTGCGGTATCAGAAATTTCGTAAAATAATTTGCCTGTGTCTCAAAACAACAAACATCTTTTCAATTTATCTTGGCTACGGATTTTTATTGTCAAAATACCCAAAATAAATACTTATTAATAAATCTCGAATGTGACTTGTGAATTCATTGAAGTTTTCCTTTGCCTATTATCGTTTTGATGTGGCTTTCAAGTTTGCTTATTCAGACTCTCAGGATGAATCGAATGTACATTTTACTGTCAACAACATAGTTACTATTTACTTAGAAGTAAAGACTAAGATCAGAAGGTTCAAAATAGTTAGTAAATAATATTTCCTTAAGGCTCAAAATTAATTATTTTTCATCTGGGATGTTGATGCTATTAATAGTGTACTCTGTTTTCAGAACTCTTTTTTAATTAAATTCCTTCGTACTATTTTGAATATATACAAAAGAAATAAACTGAAACTATTTTATTAAAGTAAGTGGATAAAATGTCGATCTATTTTGGACTCGTATCACTGTATTAGGGTTTCTCTTTCGTTAGAAGAGGCTAAAAATATTTTTACACGATAATCTGCGCGTGAATATATTTGGATCTCGTACTAGAAGAATTTTATCTAAACTTTACAATAATATATCTTATATATCAAAATAACACATAGGTTAATATAAGCTACTCGAAATATTAAACCTGCGCAGACGAAGTCGCGGGCACCAGCTAGTATATATGTGTGTGCGTGTGTGTGTATCATATATATGATACAAATTGCTATGGCACATTATAATACATTTAAAGAAACGTGTGAGAGAAATACATATGTGTTTATAATTTTCGCAGCAATTCGGTGTAACTCATAAAAGTGTGTAAATAACATTTAATCAGGTATAATTTCTTTAAGCTTTTCCGTTAAGGTTATATGTTAACGGCGACGAAAACATAGGAGCCACATTTCACTCAACAAGTCTGAAATCAATATGACGACTCAAATTCCCAATATGGCAAAATAAAATTCTAATGAATACCCAGCTGATCCGTCTAAGCCGAGACCTCTTTAAAATTTACTTTTCCCTGCAATTTCGAGGAGGCGATTAGATTAACGAGTTTCTAATCTGTAATTTATTAGGGCGCCGGCGCCGGATTTCCTTAGCCCGGTTCCGGCCGCGTAGTTATGAGACCGGCCAACCGCCGTGCAAATGGAAAAGTTTTGAACAAAGAATAAACTGGTAATAGTCGGGTTCGCGTTTGATAGATTATTATTGACGTCTGAAATTACTTAACTGATGGCGCGAAATAAAGAACAGAGGAAGCTAAGTAGTTTCAAGTCTTATGTTATTGATTTAGTTATTATTAAGTAAAGTTATTATTATTATAGTAGCAATACCGAATTGATTAGTTCCGATGTATTCCAACTTAGAGTTAATTTTGTTTTATTTCTATTCTAATATACCGTATATTGACGACCTACGAACTTCAGAAGTTATACACCGGTTTCAAGGTGTCGCTATCTCTAAGGTCCCGGGTTCGAGTCCCGGTGGGGGCAGATGTTTGTGTGATGAATTCGAGCATTTGTACCTTAGTCATGGTTGTTGATATATATTTCAATAAACATTATTTAGATATGTATAATATATGAATGTCTATCCGTTACCCTAGATCCCATTGCACAAGCCTTACAGAGCTTAGTTTGGGCTAGGCTAATTGGTGTAAGTCTAACAAATATTTATTAATTAATTAATTTATTTATTATATATGTATGTCTATCCGTTACCCTAGATCCCATAACACAAGCCTTACAGAGCTTACTTTGAGCTGGGCTAATTGGTGTAAGTGTAACAAATATTTATAATTATTTTAAAAAACGGAAGAGTTGTTTTGATGGCTTATCAGAAGAGCAATCCGTCTGGATGTAGGTGGACATCGAAATATAGGTTGTTAAAACAGCTTGAAATGTGTAATAATAACAATTAAACATATATACGAAGAAATAATTAGATATAATTGTCAAATTTTCGTAGACGCAAAGTTGAGCGAGACCTAAGAGTGAAACTTAAACAAAAACTACCTGACATTTAAGTTTGAAATATATGAATTTCTTTTGTTAAACAGCTGTTACAAGTTCAGCTTGACATTACGAGTAGTATGGAAATGTGAGAATTTTGCAGCGATCTTTGTCTTGATGACGAATGCTGTTAAGCTGTTTTCTTTGGGTATAAGGTAACCACCAAAAACATTCTTTAAAAAACTATCCAAGTCTCGATGGAGCTGCTAGTTTATCTCTAAAAAGTAATGAAATATAACAAAGTCGTGCCAAGTCTAATGTTCCTTATTGCGATTTCGTTATTATTATAGTTAATGTTTTGTGACTTTGCCGTTGAAGGGTACACAAGGGTATAAAACCAGGTGCTCCATGACACCATTGCACCAATCTGTCGCCAGAACCGCTACCCATTGACGATGGAAAACTGCCACTTGGAAAACGTGGTGTTACCCTTCAACGGCCAAGTCAAGTCGGTTCTCCAATAGGGGCCTGAAAATGCGGCGAAATGGTTCCAGTAAAGGATGGTATGGCAGTGTTTGCTTCGCGCTCGACTTGGCGGGGGTACTACCGTGCCCCCAGATATCTTGCAAAATACAACATAAACTTTGATTATTTATTTTAGGGACCAGTAAATAGCTAGTAAATAAACTAAAAGTAAAACATAAAAGTTGCTAATATTGTAGCCCGCAACGCTACCCACGTATTATTAAATTAATAATTGTACAAACAAATAATCGCGACCCGCGGAATAATAATAATAATTAATGTTTAGTTGTATAATAAAGCGGCATAAAAAACAAGACTATATACTCTATAGATGACTGACTAAAATAATACATAACACTAACAAACAGATTAATAATTTTGCAGAGAGAACTTCTCGAGAAGACTTTAAATATATCTAAATATATCACAAACGTTAAGATATCAACATACAGGCAAAACAAAACACATTATCGCATCTACCATAACGCTAGTAAAAAAATCCTCCATACTAATTAGATGAGATCCCTCTGACCACATTTTCTGCGAGGGTAGAAACTAAATATTCGCGCGGAAGAAAGCCGGGTTGCAGTTTCTAATCTTTAATTTAATGCGGCGGCGTCGCCGGACGTCCTCGGCGAGTTCCGTTGACGTATCTAGTTATGAGGCCTTCCACTATACACCCGCGAAAACATTTTGCTCTTCAAAATGAAAATTCCAGAAGCTTTTACAAGTCGTTGACACGAAATTGAATCTACTTACGTAGGTAACAAAGATTATACAAGCTTAAATTAGACAAGTTGAAAATTTATTAACTTTGAGGAACTTAAGTGTATTAAACGCGTGCTATGTAATGTTTTAGGTCAAGTCAATTAGAATATTTCAGATGATTTGACACTTGACTTTGTGGCCAAGGCGCGGGTGGAGTTTAGTTGGTAGGTTATTCTGGTCGAGCCGCCTCGATCCGTTGGAGTGCAACGTAATAACCGTGGCACTTGATTTCAGTGCTATCGATGAGGATGCCCAATCATTCCTGTCCAGAGGTGGAAAAAAAGCAGTTGTACTCAGCCTATTTGCTCGTCAACGGTCGTTTGAGGCGATTGTCTGGTGAATGGCGCAATTTGCAGTAAGTCCACGTGACCTAAACTATGCGTTAGTGAATTTTTTTATGTAATTGAAGCTTTTTCCCGTTATAATATATAAAAATAATCCTTACTAATATTATAAATAGGAATGTGAGTTTGTTTGTTTGTTCCGCTTTGACGCCGTAACTACTGAACCGATTGCTTTGAAATTTTGCAGACGTATAGATAAAAGTCCGGATTAAATAATTGGCTTATCAAAACTACTGCACAGATTTTCATGCGGTTTTCATCAATAGAATTTTATCTCGGAAAAACTGATAGTCCCACGGGAAGCGTGATAAAACCTTCGCGCCATAAACCGACTTCCGCGCATATGTAGCCGTGGGCAAAAGCTATGACCCTTAACCCTCTATAGACCCGGTTCCGAAATTCACGCGAGTGAAGCCGCGAGCAGAAAGCTAGTATTTAATAAAATGCTTTTTATTTGTGTTATTCTCTTTTTTATAGATACTCCTTCTGATTCTAAAAACTAGTTAAATTACATTATATACAGATAACTAGTATGTTAACTATAATATAATTTGAGGCCTATTATTAGCATAATATTGCATAATTATCAAAACCGTGTCAATTTAATTTTAATTACACATAGAACCAATACATCAGTGAAATTTGTCAGGGATTGTAATATGAACCTTATTAATACCGTAATAACCAAAGCAGTAATAACCGTGTAACACGTTGTTTATGTGAACTTGTTTTATTCTTAACTAACATAGCTTAAGTTATTAATAATTGCAATTGGATAGTGGTAGTTATTATCTGCATATAGAGTCTAATTCAACTTAACAAAGTTAAAATCAATGCAATGAATTTTTATAAGGTTGATTGAGTATTCAGTAGCCTCATCTGCCTTAGATATTTAGAGAAATTTATTTTAAATCGTCTATTTTTCGAAACTGCCAAGTATAAATTTTGTTGTTTGAAAATAGTGAGGAACCATTATTGTTTTAAAAGAATATACTCGATCGAGTACGTTCAATCGATTATACTCAAAAATCCCAATAGGTGATAATGAAGAAAATAATAAAACGATATTGAAAAGATACGTAAAATATTCTTATGTACAATAAACCTTAAATAAATGCATTTTCGTCAATATTGAGTTAGGACCTATTTCTTATTTTTTTTCTGTTTATCAGCAAAGAGATTTTAGTACAAATAATATATATGTAAGTCATAAAACAAATTGAGCTCAATATATAATATCAATTTCATAATTAAATAATTAATGATGTTTTATATGATCTATTTGGAACACAGTTTGATAGTGTCAATGTCTGAAATGACGCTATGTTTCCACAACACTATTTCGCTACTGTACTGTCTAAAACTTATTAAAATCTATACATAAACGGTACGTCATCATACCAAAATGTTAGATAAGGTTAAAACATGTTGACTTAAAGACACAAAAAAAACACAAACAAAATATTGGACTTGGTCTATAGCAAACAGTCTTATAAAGTATGAAAATATCAAAGAACATATAAAAACAGACCTAAAGTACCATTATTTTTTATATAAATATTGCAAAATGTCATGATAGGTATGTGATGGAAACCATTATAAACATATCATATTACAAATAAAAACTAAAACGTAAAGAAAAATAAAAAAAGACTTATCTATAGTTTATGGAAACACAGATACGCTAGTCTATTTTTGTATACCCCCAGGGAGTCACAAAACACATCTACATCGCAATGCAATTTATTGTAAAAATTACAAGAACGCCGGAAAAAGATATTTCTAGCATAATTTGTCCGACAGTACGGAAAAAAAAAGTATCTTTGAACGTAAGATTAATGTATATTATATTACTTATAAATTTATTTAACACGTTTAATAAAATACAAAGTCACAAACACAAAGGAGATGGCTAAGTACAGTATGGGCAATTGCCCTTGCAATGTATAAATACTAGGTGTAGTTGCATCTAATGCTGGGTACCTGAAAGTTAATATGTGATATAAAAAAAGTTTCATGAACTTTTCATATTATTACAATCTTGAAAAATATATCATAGAAACTCCTACGATATACAGATAAAATAACTGGGTAATATATTACTATTGTAGTGAATGATGGATACCTATATATTGAATAATGTCGACTTTAATTCATGATTGTGATTAAAATACGCAAGACCATTATTTAATATGTACTCATATATCCATATCGAGTTATGCCAGTTTCGTTACGCATTTGAAGTCGGCAAGTAGGCACAATACACAATAGGCCCGTTTAGAACAGCAGGGTCAGTAATAAAATCAAAAATCAAGTGATATCGCAACGAACAATCGAACAAACACTGACATTGGCATCTGTCATTTTTAAAGTGCTGTGAAAATAAACTCTCAATACAATAACATCGATTAGGAAATCGATATTATCGTGTGAATAAAATACTTATTTTTTGTTAATTGTTTTCGACAATTAACATTAATTAAACATTTCTGTACAGAAAATATTCTTCTCTATTATTTAATGATTTTTATTGAATTATTTTATTTGATAAAACAAAAAGTTTAATCCGCTATGTCCGTTTACATCGATTATTTTGTATATTGACCGAAACTACAATAATCGATTATCTCGTTTAAATGTTAACACTATTCAAATCCGGAAAATAGGAAAACAAGTTTAGAACTTTTTATTTTATTATTTTTTTACGAAAGTTCTAGGAAAATAATAATTATGTAACAATTCATTAATGAATATATAAAAATTACGAGGCAGTGTGATATATTTATACATGTTAAGGGCAGTCGTTTAGCCATCTCCTTTGAAAACAAATGTTCACTTTGAGACAACTGGATTTTATATGTTACTTTCTTATGTCATACATAATAGGTGCGGTTTTCGAAATACAAAACTTGTAAACTACATACGGAAAATAATCTTACCATCTCCTTATTGGCCGTGGCCTTATCTAGCACCGCGTCCAGCCACTCCCACTGCCGCTTCGCCGGCGCGCCGCTCGATTCCCGGCTAGTGAAAAGGTTCGTGTTGAGCGCCACTATCCTGAGCTTGCTATACGACTGCTCTATAGTGTAGTATCCACCTGCGGACAAATTAATAGTTAGGCGGTTTTTTTATTATTTCCCTTACGCGTGATACTCTAGGTTTTGATGGCCTTAACAAAAAGTAAATGTCAAAAAGGGCACAATTCAATATTATTTGAGACCGACACAAAATTTCACAAAAGTATAAAAAATCACATGTATTATATTTGGAAATTAAAATAATAATTTTAATTTGTTGGATATTTTTGTCAACAACTTTGAGAATTCGACATAAATTTATTCTTGTATATGTTCATTTTAAAACCTACTTGTTGCGAATGTCTAACGCGGTCTTCTAGCATTGAAGCCTAGTCTTCCATGCTCCTAGTCATGACAGGTTGAGTTTCAAAAATAAAGGACGATGCTCAATTATGTCCTAGATAATCCAAGAATCTAACAAAATAACGTAAAAAAATATATTTAATTAAAGTTTTGACATTAATTTCGAAAAATACGAGATAAAAAATTTACAAAATAAAATTTACTCAGCGAAATAAATTTTGCCTGACGCCTAAAATAATTAGAAAAAATAATGTAGACAATATCATTTCTTAAGTTTATTTTTGTTATAGAAAATGCAAGTCATAAAAGCACAATTATAAAGCTATCAAATTTATATTCTAATTACGTGTAACCGTTCAAAATTAGGTACCATTAAATACGTTAACCAAATTTGGGAAAGTAAAATGTCTTCCATAATAATAATCAAGTCAAATGTAATACGCAAAATATTGATACATTTCGATTTTCAATTTTGATTTCAAAATAATCATAACGCAATGTAGCTTGTCTTGTAATCATAACGCAATGTAGCTTGTCTTATAATCATAACGCAATGTAGCTTGTCTTATAATCATAACGCAATGTAGCTTGTCTTATAATCATAACGCAATGTAGCTTGTCTTATAAAGACCCGTGATAACAAACGACAAAAAAAAACACATTTTGCTAATCGTATTATTCTATCACTTTCTACTTAAGAATTCTGGTTTTCAGCTCTACATAACAAGACTTCTTTTGGTTAATAATATTGCACAAGACGTTGGTGTACAAGACATTATACTTAAGTTTTATTTCGTTCACAAATAAGACAGCGAGATTACCATGGAGACTCATTACAACTCTGTTTTATGGATGTATTTTAGGTACTTAATTTACTTAAATGCATAACGGATCTATACCAGCTTTATAATAGAAATTTACTAAATATATATTATCGAATAAGTTATAAGTTTATGTAGGTGTTTGAGTACTTAATATAAGTGCATTTTCTAACCAAACTATTTTTAGATAATGCAATTTAAGTTTGCAAATTACTTTAAATAAACTAATTCCTTCTCGTTGAGATAAAGCCGAGGGTCAGCATAACTGAAAGTGGAATTGGCGAACCATTCTAGCGTTATTAAGTAACACTGTATTCTGATCTTTCGCAGTCATGGTCCGTCACAATTTCTTTAGGTGTTCGTGAAGCGTCTATTCGTAACTGACGCGATTCGAACATAAGTTCTAGACACATTGGCATTAAGTCTGGGAGTACGTAAGATATCTCCTCGAACCTTCCACTTCGATTTGGATCAGTTGATCTAACGTTGCTTAGGATACGTATGACACCGTTACGTCTATGTATCATTTACGGTTGACGGTACAAAAACAATCTAACTTAATTTCATTATGCAACTACTAGGGCCTTGGAGACAGGATAATATATGTTGCACATTTTTAAAGAAACCTCAAAGTTGTACTGAATCCGCCAAATGTCTCTCATGCCTTGTACCTTACAGCGATCAACCTCAATCCTTAGTTTCTTCCACACTGGCTATATCATGGCCAGTGGGAAGAGCTTTTGAGAGGATCAAGTAAAACTGGCTGCAGCTACATAGGTTGTACTCACATTCGTTTTTGTAAAAGGAAGTGTGGACATGTAAACGCTATTCTGACTCATTATATTCAACGACGCGGTGAAGAGATATTGCAAGTGCGATTCTTCTCTTCTTATAGTGAGTGACTTGGTGGAGACCTGAATTCTAATAACGCAAAACTAGGAATATTCCCATTATCGATATAACAGCACCACCAAAGCCTTTAAGCCAAAGTCAGATTTTGGGAAGAATTATTATTTAAAGCTTTCAACTCATTCGTATTTAATGCGGTTCTTTTCCCACAGTTTTTGAAGAATTGACAGAATGATTCCAAAGTAGTAGTAAAGATCAAATAAATCTGCAGCGCGGTATTTCTCAACTAAAATTAAAAGTAAATATGTTTGAATCGATCAATTTTCAACTATCTCGTTATTTTACTATATCTTTACTGAAATAATGAAGCGAATTTTTGAATTCAAGGTCCACCTTCTTTATGAACCACTATTGATATTTTTTTTGGTATCTAAAATTGATATAATTAATTATATACATTGAGTGTGGTATAAGATAAACATCATATATATGTGTGTATTTGGATCGATGAGTTCGATCCTACCGTATGTTAGGGCGATTTGGCCTTAGTCAACCACTTTGGCCTAGTGTAGAATTGGTTAACTACATACACTATTAAATTTCTCCGCAAGTGGATAAAGGTTGCCTCAGATGTTTTCCTTTCCCGTGGGATCGTTGGATAAATATAAATGTGAAATTATAAAAATAAAAAAAACACATGGCAGTAGTAACCACGGACGCCCTTGATCTCCCGGCTCGAGACCACACCTCCACCGACGCAATTTCATAATTTAAATATTTATCGGGTTGCTTTATTATTATTAAAATATTCACAATTTTGGAGGCAACCGGTTTTCCTTAGTACTATAGGATGTAGTTTTATTTTACTCCTCAGAGTAACTAACACATCAAAGCCTAATCATTTGAATATGTTCGGGTTAATCATATCCAATCTTAAACGTTCTATAAGATATTAAGTTGTATGTTATCAGAATATAAAAGCCATGTTTGCTGATATTAAAAGTGTAACTACGAGTATTTAATACTAAAAGCGTATATATTTTAAGCAGCACATGTGCTTCTAAAGGTCAATAGGTATAGCTTGACGAAGTGTTTATCTTAAAACAAACTGAACTAAACAAAATACTAAGCCTTGAACAGAATTTAAAGGTTGCGTTTGACGTAACTAAAAATGATTTTGTGGCTCTAAATGAATAGAATATTCTCCTCCGTCATAATCATAAATTCACATAAACTTGCTGAACAATATTTAATTTTCTGTATATATATTTAATTAACGCAACAAAACTATCAAATGTTTGTTTTCCATATCTAATTTAAGGAACGCATTCTAAAATCAAACTCAAATCTCTGTTTGAGTTCAGTTTTTTTTTTATACCACGATGGGGCAAACAGGCCTACGGCACGCCTGATGGTGAGCGGTTACCGTAACCTATGGACACTTGCAACACCAGGGGTGTCACTTGCGCGTTGCCGACCCTTCAAAAACCTATTTACTCCCCTTTCGAAGAACCCCATACTGTAGCCCTGCGGGAAAACCTCGGCAGGAGGTCATTCCACAAACGAAGTGTACGCGGGAGGAATTCCTTTGGAACCGCACTGTGCGGGACCATTTAGGCTCCAGTGTGTGGGCATGAAACTCCCTGTCGATGGCGAGCGGTGCGATGATAGAAAGTGGCCGTGGGCATCATGTCAGACAATTCTTCAGAACACTACCCATAATACAGGCGGTAGAACACACATAAGGAGGCAATGTCTCTCCTAAAACTTAGAGGCTCGATACCGCCTGTGAGTACGGGATCGTCGACGAGTCTCACAGCGCGCTTTTGAACCGAGTCTAGGGGCCTAAGCTGTACATAGGTGCTCCCGCCCAGAGATGGCAGCAGTACTTCATATGGGTCAGTTAGAAAGGGATAGCGATTTGAGGGCTCAATAGCACCATCCCTTTCTAGCTGTACTGAAGCAGCGATCTGAGTTTAAGTTTGATTTTAGAATACAAGCCTTAGTGAAATTGTGATTGGAACTAAGCTATCTACAATAGAATAAGGAAATCACCATTCTACATTCCAAATCAATTTTAGTCATATCAATGGTGGTTTCTTAAATAGGAATCGATATTTGACAGCACGAACATAGAATTTAGTTTAGTTTAACTTCGAATGTATCAACAGCTTAGGCACCATCATGAGTTTTCTCAAAACTCAACATAAGCAATGTGTATCGAATATCCAACTTAAATCACCGTCAACGATCAATTAATTATCAAGCAATTACACCATAAATTGCCTGTGTACAGGCCGATTACAATGCGCAATTAGGCGCACTTGTATTTAATTCTACACGGCCGGTACGGTATACGCCTTATAATTATACTGGACGATATTTTACATCCCCTTTTCATTATATGTGTTCGAGGGTCACTCTGAACCAGGGTTAACGACATAATCGTGCACAATGAGTTTTGCTGAAATCGCAGTCTGGCTATGTCATGCTGGTTTTTCGGCCTTTTAAAAGAGAGCTGTGCTGATTTCATCGATTCGAAGAATTCATCGTTAGGTCTAAAAATGAATGCAAATTTAAAGATAAAATTGAAACTATTACTTATATTAATTGTAAGAGTTGATGCTGATGCAAGGGAACAGCGAGCATTTCATTTAGTAATAGTCGAGCCTATTTCACGAACGCTACAATCTTATCAATATTCATACGTGACGTTTATCTACTTCACAATTTTGCTAAAAAAAATAAACTTAATAAGGGTTCTAGAAAGAGTGGTGCAGTGGTCTCGGTACTGATGTTATCCCGCAATGTTTTTAGTTTTTGAATTTCATATGCGTATATATCTGACGCTCCTATAGCTCCTATAAGTAAATATTTTGTCAGGTGTATACCTTTTTTTTTTTGTTCCCTGAGGAAAATGCATTAAATTGCATACCCCGGCTGTGGCGAGCCGGCGGTTATGTGGGGCTCTCCTCCCCAGAAGGGGGAGGCCTACCCACTAAAAACCTCAGGGATGGCCTTCCTCAGGCATGTAGGGAGCCACCGGGAACATCAAGTAACTTCCGGGAACCCCCAGCCTCTGCTCCCCTGCCTAGAGGGGAGCCCTCCTCGGGGGAGGCTATACTACCTCCCCCGGTCTCCTCCACCGACGACGCCCCCCGCCACGGAAGGGGCGTGGTCCATCCCGGTCGTCGTAGCGGTCGCGACTTCCTCGCGCCCGCCGGCGACCCGCGGCGGCGCCGCAGCTGTGCTACCGAGCCGGCGCCGCCTTCTTCGAGCGGGATCGGCCATCTCCCGACCCCGCTCGGCGGCCTCCTTCTGGAGCATCACTGCTTCACAGAAGGAGGCCACAGCCCTCCAACCTCCCTCGTCCGCCAGCATTGCAGCAATCAACACCGGCGGAGACAGATCTCGCCCGATCTCTGCGACCAAGACTCGGTGCTCGGAGGCCCACGCGGGGCACTCCGCCAACGTGTGCTGGGCCGAGTCGAGGTTGGATGCGCAGTGGTGACAATGTGTCGATCCCTCCCGTCCTATTCGACACAGATACTCACCGAAGCAGCCGTGCCCGGTGAGTATCTGAGTCAATCGGTAGGTGACCTCCTCCTTCCCGTGGAGCCAAGCTTCGAGGTGCGGGAGTACGGCACCGACGGCCCGCTGGCGCGCGCAGATCCGTAATTCGAGCTGCGCACGCCAGGCCGCCACAATCCGTCGGTGCCACTCCCGCTTAGACACTTCGTGCGCGGGTTCCAGGGCGCTCCCCCATCACCCTCCCGGTCGACACGTCGCGACGCATACGTCGCCGCGTACATGTCGGCCAGGATGTCGAATGGGGGGGAACGTCCCAGAACCGTCGCCGCCTCGTACGAGATTGTACGGTAGCCTCGCACGATCCGTATGGCCATTATCCGTAAGCATGCTCCGTAGCAGAGCTCTGCAGCGGAGGAACCTCGCGCAGTCTTGCGACCACACGGGAGCCCTATAGATGGCCACGGATCGCACGACGCCCTCGTACAGGCGGCGAACTCCATCCCTCGGTCCCCCGAGATTGGGCAGCAGGCGATGCAATGCGCCCGCCACCCTTTTGGCTCGGGGGACCAACCGCACGAAATGCTCCTCGAAGCTCCGTCAGGTGTATACCTGTGAAGAAATTCAAAGGATATACCTTTGGTCAACTAATCCGTTAGACATATGGACTTATCACTCTAATATTTACTGGATGAACACTACAGATATACCATATACCAGGCTCGTCTGCTGATACCTCTGTCTTACCTATTTCTGTGGCAAAATAGCAGTGTCAATATGCTGCTTTCCAGTGTTAAAGGTACAGTGAAGTTATTGGGTACTGTTACTTTACATTTTATATCACAAGTTAGCAATGTACACTGTAGATTGCTACATTGTTTTTATGGGGTTGTAGATTTGCTGTGAATGGCCCAGAAGCCGCATGTATTAAAACATATACCATCAGTTGAAAAGTTTGTTTGTTTGTTAGTATATAGCCATAGAAACGTAGATAAGGTAGACTTGTGAAGGTTACTGGTTACAAGAGCTGTGTGATTGTATTTAAAATAAATATCTTAACGTATTTGAAAATATATATTTAATAACTATTCAAGGCTGGGTCGCGTATAAGAAAGTTCTTAACGTCAAAGACTTGAAGTAATATTTCCAATTAGCTCTTCAACCAATAATCTAAGTTTCTATCCCATAAGTAATAATATTTCGGACCTAGTTATAAAGAGAGTGAAGACGTTTACATATTCACACTATAATTCACAAGATTCTTTCAGATCGTATGAATCGTTTGTGTATTATTTCTACATAGTACACTCATCTCATGAATCATATCAATGCGGCTCTAGAAAATTGGTAATTATCCTACTACTATTATAAAGGCGAAAGTTTGTAAGTGTGGATGTATGGATGTTTGTTACTCTTTCACGTAAAAAACTACTGAATGGATTTGAATGAAACTTTACCACAATATAGCTTATACATCAGAATAACATATAGGCTACAATTTTTGAGGTTTCTAATGTGAGATCGTAAAAAAAACACATTTTTTGCGCTTACATTGCAAACGCTGACTGAATCCTATACCGTATTTCTTACTTAGACTAGACTAGACGGGACGAACCTGAAGTCCACGCGAACGAAGTCGCGGGCAAAAGCTAGTTTGTAATATTTTTAATCCTTATGTACGAATTTCCTAATCCTTATGAGCTATCAAGACCGCGAGAGTTAAAAAATGCGAGTGTGCTATTCTCAAAGCAGCCCGTAGATTGAGTCGAAAGAGTCAACATCAGCTTAAATAGAAAATAATTAACAGTAGAAACAATCCATGTTTCGTAATCCCTGTACATTTCTCAATCCTTACTAATACATACATACATACATACACTCACGCCTTTTTCCCGTTCCTTACTAATATTTATTATAAATCAGAAAGTGAGTTTGTTTGTTTGTTCCGCTTTCACGCCGTAACTACTGAACTGATTACTTTGAATTTTTTGCAGACGTAAAGATAAAAGTCCGGATTAAATAATAGGCTACTTTTTATCCCGGAAAAATCGTCAGATTCCACGGGATGCGCAATAAAGCTTCATTCAAAAACTACTGCACAGATTTTCATGCGATTATCAATAGATAGAGTGATTCTTGAACAAGGATTTGCGGTATTTTTTATCTCGGAAAAACGGATAGTCCCACGGGAAGCGCGATAAAACCTTCGCGCATAAGCCTGCTTCCGCGCATAAGTAGCCGTGGGCAAAAGCTATGACCCTTAACTCTCTATAGACCCAATCCCAAAATCCACGCGGGCGAAGCCGCAGGTAGAAAGCTATAGTAAGTAATAAAGAACAGCTTTAAATGAGTTCTTATGTTTTTTTAGGGTTCCGTACCTCAAAAGGAAAAAACGGAACCCTTATAGGATCACTTTGTTGTCCGTCTGTCCGTCCGTCTGTCAAGACCCTTTTTCTCAGGAACGCGTGGAGGTATGAAGCTGAAATTAATATCAATTACTCAAGTCTACTGTCCCTTGAAGCTGTGAAAAAATCAAACTTCTAAGCCAACGCAATCAAAAGATACAGCCGTTTATGTCGCAAATTTTCGACACTTGCAAGGGAATCAAAACCTACAGGGTGCTTCCCGTGAACTCAGAATCTTGAAATTTGGTACGAAGCAACGTCTTATAGCACACATATAGGAAAAATTACGAAAACCATAAATTTTTAGTTACATCACATAATATATATTTTTTTAATAATTTTAAACTTACTACCCATTTCCTCATAAACGCGTAGAGGTATTAAATTGAAATTCATACCAAATACTTAGGTCTATAATAACTTTAAGCTGTAACAAAATCAAACTTCTATGTCAACGCAATCAAAAGAAACAGCAATTTAAGCTGCATATTTTGAAACTCGCAAGTACTCGCAAGGGAATCAAAACCTAAAGGGTACTTACTTTCAGTCGACCTAGAATCTTGAAATTCGGCATAAAGCAACGTTTTATAGCACACATAAAGGAAACATTCCGAAAACCTTAAATTTTTAGTTACATTACAAAATATATATTTTTTAATAAATATAAACTTATTACTTTTTTCCTCATGAACGCGTAGAGCTATCAAGTTGAAATTCATATCAAATACTTAGATCTAATAGCCCGTGAAACCCGTGAAAAAAAAAATTCTAAGTCAACGCAAAAACGCAAAACGCAAAAGTACAACCATTGATACCGCATATTTTGAAACTCGCAACTACACGCAAGGGAATTAAAACCTAAAGACCACTTCCCGTTGACATAGAATCTCGAAATTTGGTAAGAAGCAATAGCTTACAGCACAGGTAAATGACTCGATTGTCGTAATGAACGAACTTTGTAAACCTTGCAGGTTTGTACGGAACCCTCGGTGCGCGAGTCCGACTCGCACTTGGCCGGTTTTTTTTAAATGGTCACGTAAAATTCATTGAAACTCTGAATACACCGAAATCTCTGACTATTTTATCAGATCAATTAAAATAAAAAGAATACAATTGTACGTGATGAGCATAAATTTAGAGGAAAAAAAGGTGCTCCAGTGTAATAATCCAGGGAAAAAACAAGTGATTACGTTTGTATGGACAAATTGCCACAATATTATGTCTTTATAAAATCTTAAAGGACTTTATAATTATTAAACAAAATCGTACTTACCATTTTGAAAAGTCTGCAGAGCTTCCAAAGGCAGCCAGTGCATCCATAAGTTGGTGAGACTCGCAGACGGCGCGGGGTCCAGGTGGCCCAGAACTGGGAACACGAAGTGTGAGCTGAACGTTCGGCTTAGCAGCTCCGTCATGTTCCTGATCGCCTGGTACTTGTCATCTTCGTTGCCGGTGTACCGGGCTGCTATGATGTCGCTAGAAGATGGAAATTATTATTATTTCATCTTTATATATTGTTTTATAAAGTGTAATTTTTGTTTATAGTTTAGTTGAACAAATATGCAATATTGATCTCTTTGTCACTGACCAAAGTTTGATTCAGTGTTTTTCCTATTAATTTGGTTGGTTTTTATGGAGATCAATTTTCCTAATATTGCTGTTGTCATATTTACTTTGTCCTTATAACGGATTTGATTTTCCTGATTGATACTTATCAACTTGAATAAATGAATTGTGCTATTAAATATTTATATGCTAATTCGAACAATTATACCAATTATTGATAAGCGCCGCAAATACTCGTCCTTACTGAACAATTACGATTTTACAACACGCAACGCTTAGCCTATGGTCAGCCGACATATAAGATTTTAAAAAGCTTTGTCGGCACGACTGGTCCAAATTACAAACCGAGACTTTAAAACTGGCGCTTACTTCGCCCAATGTGAGACTTTAAAACTGGCGCTTACTTCGCCCAATGTATTGCTCTGGCGGTACAGAGAGGTAACGCTAGCATAATGGGTTCCATACCATAAGTTGACTTGCAAGACGGGGTTTTCTTTTTATAACTGGGTTTCTTTTTATTTTATTTTTTTGTATTTAGATAAGCTTAGAATTATATATCTCTCTGTTTCTAGGCTTAGTTTATTTTTAGAATTAGATTATTTAACTTTAGTCAATTTCTCACCAATTACTTAGTCTTCTTATCTAATCTATTTATAAATTAATTGTCAAATTAATTTATGTATATATGTACGAAGTAAGTAATCAATGAAAATTTGAACGTCTGTGTAGACACCTGATCTTTACTTTGACATGCGTAGGTTGCCTAAGTGGGTGCTTCAACAATTAAATTGAATATTTGTGCTATTCAAAGCTCACTTTTTTCAATTCTTCAAATTAAATTCTTAATTCCACACACACACACACACACACACACATATATATTACCGGATTGTACAGAATGTGAAAATAATATTAATATATTGTGAAAAATAGGCTGGTTACGTAAAATCTTTTTTTTAATTATACCGTCGATGTATTTTCGACATAACGGTAAATTTTATAAATAACCTTGCATAGAATATTTATCTGAAAATGAAATACATCAATATATAATTATATTCTCGATCCGTTTTTGTGACAGACGGAACAGAAATATGGTACCAACTTGGCAGAATAATAAAACGAGATAAAAAGTGAAAGTGTGATAACCCTAATGTTCTAATACATTTATATCTTAATATAATGTCATATTTGGTAAATAATTTAAAAACAGCCTATTCGGTGCCAACATAATGAAATAATTAATCCTATCTCTCAGATTTGAGGGTAAAATTATCTATGCGAATCTGACATATGTCTCTTAGCACGAAATAATGGATTCATATAGAGACTTTCTTGTGAAAATATTTACCTATAAACTTTCCCGAGATTAAATAGATTTGTCAAAAAATTTTATTAAACATCTATTTCTGATATATTAAGCGAAAAGTTTTTAGTAATTTTAATAAGTTATTTTTCACTTTCGTTACCAAAGTTTTCATTTCGAAATTGTTTAAAGTCTATAAGTTAACTTATAGTACGGACATAAAAAATTGTGTTATTGTAAAAAAATCCGTATTGACACTAATATTTTTTTTTTATTGCTAAAGTTGACAAACAAGCAGGCTGCCCACCTGATGGTAAGTGGTAACAGTCGCCTATAGTACATGTGGTTCCCACGAGATTCGCAGCAAATCTGCAAACCTCATAAGAACCACAGTGTACGTTGCCAACTTGTGACATAAGATGTAAAGTCACAGTACCCAGTAATTTCACTGCCTATCTTACCCTTCACGCCGGAACACAGCAAAGCGAACCCTGCTGTTTGGCGGCGGAAATAGGTAAGACGGAGGTACCCATGCAGACGACCCTGGTACAGAGTCTACCTCCTAGTCTAATAGTTATAAATTCTTACCCAGTCCATAGAACAAATTCAACATTCTCGGAATGTCTGGTCCGCATGTACCGCGCGGCTGACTCTATCAGCTCAAGGGAACTGTCGCAAGAGTAGTCTCCGAAGCGACCCAATGCCCTATGGTGGCCGGAGCTCCCTCGTTCGTCAGCTCTTCGACAGTCTGGATACAGAAGAAATTGAAAAGTGACACTTGAAGCATTGCTTTAAGATTATAATAATTATTAAAAACAAAAAAATGAGATTATATGACAGTGATAAAGTGGAATATGTCTGCAGATAGTCACCTAATTAACATGATTTATTAAGAATTGTAAAATGGTTCAAATAATTATGATATCCAAGTCAAACCAATCTACAAATTGATTAACAAAGGAATTCCCTACCTGCGTCTTTGTTCCCCGATACTTATAATATAGGGATTTTCAAGGCAAGAGTAAATAGGCACTATTTGAGTTTACGTGTTCTACCTTAGGCAACATCGTCACTTAACATCAGGTGAGATCGTTGTCAACGCACTCAAATTAATAATAACAAAAAAAATAAATTGGTATTAATGTGTTTTAGTCTGGGAAGAAGCTTGTATATTTCATTGAAGTATTTATCCTAAGGCCGAAACACTTCTACTTTTACAAAAAATTTCTTTTGGATATAGAGGAAAGAAACTCAAATAAACGTTATTTTTAAAACGTTGTCCCACACTAGGATTTTTGTTGTGTGTCGTGGGTGCAGTCATAGAATATCATGTGCCCATACATACCCAGACTGAACAAACTTTTGTAGGTCATATCAAAATATCTGTCCCAGCCGGGAATCGAACCCGCCACCGTTGCGTAGTAATCGATCACTCTACCACTGCGTTAAACATAGCTTCAAAGTTACAAGTGAAGCGACAGAATTAAAAAATCAACGATTTTACTTATCGTTTGAAAATTAAAACCAAACCTATCGTTTATTTATTCGAACAAATGTCTTTTAAATGACATCGATTTTTTGTTCCTCACTTGGCAGCTTTGTTGTTATTTTAAAAAGCGATATCGAGTGATATCAAAAGAATGTCTTTCGAGCTTTATTGAAATTGTTTTTATTATAACGCAAAAAAAAATGCTGACTTTGATATTAAAACGGTGAGCGATATTCACAGTTGTGTTGTCGTCAGCATTCTGGAAAAACGTTTATTAATAGATTATTGTGCGCACCAATTGATATTATGGAACGGATAAAACGTATTTTTATGAGTAAATTTAACAGGTAGCATATATTCTTATTTACCAATTCATATAAATAAACGTAATAATAAATAAAACGTAAAAAACTCTTATGAAACCCCTAGTAATTGAAACCGAATTACACATTCTAGAAAGCTAATTATAGTATATATATAATTAGTTATTTATTAATTATAAAACATTGGTTAGCACCGCAAACATTACATTTGTCCAGGTCAATATTAATATTTTTTGAGATACTTAGAATAATAGTTGGAATCTTTTTTCTTTAGTTACTTATAAAGCAATAATTAGGTCTAAATCTTATATACATTATCCTGAAATAAAAATAGTTTATCGTTAACTCGTTCAAAGTTCAATCAGAAACACGTCAAGCCTTACATTAGCATTGCGAAACTGCCACTGTCATATGTGACATAAGAAATGTCTTGAAATAAATATGTAGAGTCTGACGTAGCTATGTGTGCAATAACACGTGAAAAATTTGTTAATTCCATTCGAATACGAAAAACTCGAGAACAACTAATCAGTCAAAAATAGAAATGCTTAAAACATAATATTATTTGTACCTACGTCTTCTAGTGTCGCCTTGGGGAGTATAGAGCGGGTCATAATGGAAGTCGGTGACGTGCCAGAAGTATCCTGCAACAAGGAAAAATTTAAACTCACTCAAGGCTTATAAAGCTACAGAAGTATTGCTTCCGAATACATTGTTTCTGCCAACTTGACTACGGGAGTTAGGCAGTGTGATTTATAGGAGTTGGTAGTATGATATATATAATTATCCGAAGCAAACTCTATCTAAATATTAGTATAAGCAATAAATTACCAAATTACGTCATCAAATTGGCCATAAATAAATTTAAATATTTGTCAAAATAAAGACATTATACAAAAATCATGGACTGTACGAAATTTTAATTTAAAAACGAAATTATCATTTCACGGAAAGAACATACGGTGATTTAGAAATAATAATAAAGCCTCATTTAATCCTTTATAAAATACAATACACTACAATTTTTCTCATGTATTCGATTCCAAAATACTAAAATTTGTTACATGTATATAATAATAAAGTCAAGTTAAGTTTACATGTAATTACAATAAATTAATTCTATATTCATATTATTACATTAGAATTAAATTTGAAATTAGAATCTTTATATTGAAATTATACATATTACAATATTATTAAATTACATGCATATTATATAACTTTTATTACTAAGGAGATCTCTACAGTGTAAAAGCCTCCTCCATTTTTCTCCACATGTTTCTATCATTTGCTTTTCATTCCAGTTATTCAGTTTTTTTCCCGACGATTTAGAAATATGATTAATAAATAAAATATAACAGTATAAAATTTTACATAAATCAATCAAACAATTTTGTATGAGGCTATTAAAATGTTTATTTGTTATATTAGTTGTATTATATTATTTAGTTATACATTACTTTTTATGCATTTAGAAAAAGATTTCTTATTAATACACAATTTTGAAACATAATACAGTATTAAAAAAAATACGTCGTGTCAAAGTACCATAAATAAATATAAATATTTCTTACACTTACATCAATTAGCTTTGCCCAAAGTGAGCTTTGAAGGATTGTGTTATAGGATCTAGGGTAATGGGTAGACATAAATATATAAATATATATTTTATAGAAATACATATATTAACAAACATGATTAAGGTGTAAATGCTTGCATTCATAACACAAACATCTGCCCCTACCGGATTCGAACCCGTAACCTCACTCAACTACGAAGATCGTCCTACCAGTGCTTGCATTGCTGTGTTCCAGTTTGAGGGGTAAATAACAACGAAATAACCGAGTACCCTCGTCGAGACTTTACCTCTTTTATTAGAAGGAGGTTGCTCTGCTGATATTTACTCAAATCTAGTAGATTCGAGTACCACCTTACTATGAGGTGCTTTATCAATATAGTTGTAAAAGGAATCTAATTAAGACGATTCATCATTACATTTACGATAAAAATAATTTTAGCAAAATCATGCCACGGAGCTATTTCAGATACAGAGCGATTGGAATATTTGTTAAGTTAGGTAGTGAGCTTCGAATCGGGCTTCAAGCAAAAAGCAGTGCCTAGTCATTAAGTTAACACAATGAAACTAGTTTTTAACATTATCAAGCTAAAGTTAATGACAGAGTGGAATCACGCAAGGGTCGCGTGACATTGGCTGGTTTGATTAGTTATTAGATATGACTCCATCATGATAACGCAAAAGCGGCGAAATACAATGTCGAGAAACAGTAGTTGATGCTACTAATAGTTCGAGAAAAATTGTTTATTTTTACCCAACAAAATTGGCAAGCATTAGACCTGGTGGCAATCACGTGGTGGCAATTAGCTGTAGACACTGAATTATTTATTTATTAAGGGACAACAAACAGTTACAGATAGAGATATAGATACAGTTAGAGATATAGTTATAATATAACGTGTACAGGCTCAGTTAACCAGCGTATCTAAATACATGTTGAAGTTTGTATATTAATTTTTTAATTAGCTTATACCTGATAGATTGATACCCCTACAGTAAGAATCAGCTAAGTTCAATTGTCTAAATAGTGTACTTTGTCTACAAACTTGTTAAGTCAAAGAAAAATTACAAATGATATTGTTTTTTGCTGATTCCGCGCAGTTGATGATGACTTGTCCAACAAGCAGACAAGGTCGACACGTGTTTCGTCTCTCAGCGAGACATCTTCAGGATCTGTTGCCCGCTCGGTGACTCACGAGCGGCTCGTGTCATCATCAACTGCGCGGAATCAGCAAAAAACAATATCATTTGTAATACAATGGACTTCCGCAAAATAACACCTGCTACAATAGAGTACTCAAAGAAAAATAATAACAGCAAAATCTTTAAGTCAATAGTATTAAGAAGTTATTTTTTTATCATATTAATTGTCAAAGTAAAAGTCTGATAGATTAAAACGCAACCTTAAGATAACAAAGAAGAAGCTAACACTATAATACAACCTTACTAATAATAATTTAAAAAGATTTTTCTTGAATATGTTTATCAGTAGTTCCTTGAAACTGTCTGGTAACTTATTATAATCTTAATAGCTATTACATATGCAATATCTTAATAAAATCTGAAATAGCTAACCGGTGTGTACAGCTGGAGTAGAGCATCGTAATGTGAGCTACTGCACCCATCGAAAGACGCAAGGAGAGCACCGGCGAATTTAGTAGATCTGACACTCTTGCTAGAAGAGCTCTACACAATGGGTTTCCCCATGACTTCACGAATTTCCCCTCGAAAAAAAGATGTGGACAACTTGTATGGATATCTTGTAGATATTTTAGCAACATCTATGTTTAGCTATAAATTGATATTAAAGTTTAAGTTAATAGAAAATATTTTTACAAATTTACATAAGTTCAAGAAAGATCAAGACTCATAGAACAAAACAATGGCTTACAACTATTTTAAGTCTAAGTCCCACAGATATAGAATTAAATTATATAAATTGTTTTCTGAACTTTTAACGCTATATCTATAAATACAGTTTCCCTATAAAAGTAGTTCAAGCAAGAGAACGCAATAAACATAGCCATGATATCGAGTTTACCTCCTTAATTGTTGTTGCAATCATCTTAGGACGTAAACAATTTTATCTAACCTTAATATGTTGAATGTGTTTTTTTTTTCAAATACAAGTTTACCAAACATTATGCATGAAAGTATAACTTTATATCCACTCCCCACCTGATGATTTCTTTGTTTGTCTGCTATCAATACGAGTAGTAATATAAATTTCCATAGCGGTCGGTCGTGGGCCGTTAGCATTAAGCGCTTTTCTGCACTGCTAAGCATAATTCTTTTCGCCTAGTAAGTAGAGCTCTTCACTGCATTTTGGGTTATTTTTTGTAATCCCTTACGTATACAAATAATAAATGTAAATATTTGCAGTCGTATAATTTAGCTTTAATTTGAGCTTTTACAAAATGAGGTCTTTAAGTATTAGACGCCAAGCTTTCCACATTGTATTTTTATTTAAACTTATCCATGGTCATAATTGATTGTATGGGAATCTTATCTCGCGTTAGACTGAAGGTTCTTCGTCCGAGTAGCTGGATATCAAATCCAATTTCCATCTTCGACTCTGTAGGACAAATATTGGTCATCACTGCCCATTATACAGATCCTCGTACTACAATGATATTCAAGCAAAGGTAGACATTTTCTCAGGCTCTCAATAAAATTTGCTGTTTTAGAGCCCTCGATGAATTAGATAAATAAGCATTTGTACTGTTAGTTTATGTGATATTGTTCGTGTTCACTAATATTAGTAATTACATCGTGCGTGTTTTTATTTGTTTTGTAGTCATAATTGATTAACATTTGTGTATGTTTCAAGTTGTAAACTAAATAAACAAAAAAATGATAATCCTAAGCAACCAGATTTTGGTGTCAAACACTGTAAGGTAGCTTCCCAAAACGTTAACTCCAAACCAACCTCAAGCCAAGTCAATCTAGCCAAGATAAATCAGTCGATAGATCACTCCATATTCAATATATTATCCATATTTATTTTCAGAATTAGTTATTGGTAATATCTACTGAGGTCTTCGAACATTATATTCAAGTTTTCTTCGATGTCTTCGATTTTTTTATTAGTCTTTGAAACATGGATGTTATATATTTTACACTAGTGTTTTAAAGTGTAATTATATATAGTTGCTTTATCTACATACATTTAAAGTAAATTTGAAAAACCACGCTTCTTTTAATTAAAATATATGTAAAAGAAAAAAATTAAAGCAACGTTTTGGTTCGTTGCATAATATATTATTAAGCTGGTGTTAAGGACTCTTAATCTCTTGTTTATCGTAGAAAATAGAACGCTATTTAGAATTGCAAAGAATAAACGTAGGTAAATGCCTGTACTAGCTACGGTTGCGTGATTAAAGCTAATGAATTGCCGTTTTACGTTTTGCAACGTTAACAATGTACAAGATAGTGACCATTCAACGTTCCTGTAGATCAGCGCGAACAACTAGCACTTTATTATTATGCGCTTTTAAATTTTCATTCAATTACAACTAGCATTTTTGGGCTAAAAAAATAGTAATATTTTTGTGTGATCAAAGTACGAATGCACTCAAAATTCTTGCTCTAGGCAGGGTTATGCTCGGACTATTTAGTACTTTCAGGATGTGCATCGTATTCTAAATTCTATTCAGTTCAGTATAAGTTCCTAAACTGTATTAGATTTGCTGGCTAACTTCGGTTTGGTTGCACTTGGCTGTCGTAGAAGACAGCAAGATTTAAGACTTCTATATAAAATCATACACTCCCAAATTGATTCAGCACATCGTCTATCCCAATTAAGTTTTAAAACTTATCACCGTGCACATAAATTAAAATTATTCTTACTCCGAATTTTTTGAAACAATACACTCTATTTTATAGTTTTAAGAATTTATTGTCTAATAATTTAAGGTAACTTCTAGTTTTATTGTAAACTAGCTTTCTACTCGCGGTTTCGCCCGCTTGGATTTCGAGATTGGGTCTATACAGGGTTAAGGGTCATAGCTTTTGCCCACGGCTACATATGCGCGGAAGTCGGTTTATGGGGCGAAGGTTTTATCGCGCTTTCCGTGGGACTGTCCGTTTTTCCGAGATAAAAAGCAACCTATGTTACTTTCCATCCCTTCAACTATCTCCACGTAAAAAAAACACGTCAATTCATCGCTCCGTTTTGTACCTTGTTTTAAACGACACACAGCGCCATCTACATTCCATCCATCAAGCAAACAATATTTTTGTTTTTCCTCGGGAATATCAATTTTTTCCAGGATAAAGTATCCTATATTTAATCCGGACTTTTATCTTTACGTCTGCAAAATTTCAAAGTAATCGGTTCAGTAGTTACGGCATGAAAACGGAACAAACAAACAAACTCACTTTCCGATTTGTAATATTATTAGTAAGTATAATGTATGTATGTTTCTTCTTTTTATTATTATCTATGTTTTGTTTTCTTTATCCTTGTTATTCCAACATATTAACTTCACAGCTGTATATTTGCTACAATCATAATATAATTAGTAGAATGTACATATATATGTGTTGATTATTTTTGACAAAGACATGGCTGTATGGGCATAGTACCCAATTGCCTTCCTATTGTTAAAAAGAATTAAAAAATTGATTAAATATACAGCAATGAAAAAAAAGCACTATATCGTTGATCCTTGTAGCAGGGAATAAAAAAATCATTTATTCGTACATTCCTTTAGGAATCAGTAACTTTTCACTTAGAAATATAAAACATATTGTACGACGTAAAACTCTAGAGATACGAGTAAAAATAATAAAGCAAAATCACTGCGGTAACTAATCGAAATATCATAGTTTAGCGCCGATAACTAAATTGGATGAAAATAAATTAAATAGTGGGAAAGATTATTGCATGATTTTTTTATGTCTCAAGTTGTAATATTTTATAGTGAAAAGCCGGTATAACAGTATGTACACACACTTATATTTTTACAGAAGCTTGACCAATATAGTATGTTATTATTCCCTTTTACTTGCGTTGCAAAGGTCAACTCGTTGAATAAATCAAATTAAATAAGAATAAAGAAGGGCAGACATTTAATATTTACTATTTTATTTCTTTAGATTGCTATTTATGAACATATGAACATTGCTATTTATGAAAGAATGCATAACCCAAGATGGTCATCATTTGAAAGATGTCATCTTCAAATCTTAAACGGATAACATAAACATTTCTTTGGTTATTTTTATAAATGTTCATAAATAGCAATCTGTAACATGCAATAAAACCCTTTGTATCTCTTAAAACTATTGAGTTTTACATTTTAAAACCGTCAGATCATTTTGCCGCTGCCTGTATAATTAGCCATAGAAAGAAAAATAAAAAAAAAGACTTACATATAGTTTGTGGAAACAGTTACTTGCTAGTGTATTTTTGTACACCCAGGGAGTCACAAAATATATCTATATCGAATTGCAGTTAATTATAAAAATTACAAGAACGCCGGAAAAGGGTATTTTTAGCATAATTTGTCCGACAGTACGGAACAAAAAAGTGTATTTTGAACGTGAGGAAGACTTGGGCACTCTAATATTGATTTTTTTTAAAAGTTCGGTCACGGCAATATTACTAATAATTTTATACAAATATACTCCATCCAGAATTATTATATAAATTAAATGGCATTGAAGTTAATGGAGTGTCAAAATAAATATTAATTTTGTTGCAAGATATTTAAATGTGATAATGTCAAATCAACTGAATTGTGTGTAAATTAATGTAAGCAGTATTGTAACTTAAATTTTACGTCAATTGATAAAATAAATTTATATTAAATGTCAAAAATATGTAGTATGAGTATTTGAATTAAGTGTCAACGAATTTAATGAAATGTCAATTAGTTTTGACTTAATTTGAATTACGAATGCGACTTCGAAATCACCGCTGACTAAATAGTCAGCGGTGACTTTGAGGTCACGGATTCCTAAACATCCAATTTTTGAAAGTCAATCGCAGAGCTGCCAACATAGATAAAGTACACACATAAATATAACAGTTCGGTTCCACGCAAAATGTACCGCTGCCGGTTATTGCCGTCTTAACCATTATGGTTTTTATATATATATATTATTTATATATACAATATATACTACATATATAGTATAATATATATATATATATATATATATATATTTAATTACAGATTTTTCAGTCTGTATATATATATATATACAGACTGAAAAATCAAACAAAACACTGATAACATTTCCACAAGTATGACTTAATTACGAGTGGGTGAGGGCACTCGTAATGAAATCACATCCGTGACTAAGGTAGTCACATAAGTGATATTAAAAAAATACGAATTATTGAAAAACGGTGATTATTAGTCACATCAGTGATTTCTAAGTCGTATTCGTAATTCAAAAATAGGTCTCCTGCTCTCTATTGATATTGCTTACTATGCCAAAATCTAGACAAATTACTTAGCAAGGTTATTGTTATACCTAGATTTCCCAAGCTATTTATAACGAAAATAAATTGTCTTGATCTTGTAGCTTCGTATAATTCATCATCAAACACAAAAATATTCCCATAAACTACTTTACAACCACTCGTTATCTCACAAGCATGCTTTGTGTGGCTCGTGACAAAAACATGATTAATGGCCGCTGGTGGTCATTACGCTAACAAACAGTAGCCTCTGGCAATTTGTTGGCATGCTTAGATAACACAATATTGGAGGGTGCGGCATACAAATATTCGAATAACAAGTGTTATTTTTACATAAGAACGTATTAATTTGAGCACCAGATGAGTAGTCTATGCTTTCGGCTTCTAATCGGTATGAGTGAGTGAGGTTGGGTATGTCATACCCGAAAAGTTTCTAAACGCTGATATTTTAATGTTACTGTTGCCATGTAAGTCCTATTGTTCCAGTAGCTGGAGGTAAAGATGCAAGGGGTGAGGTACAGTCTCGAGTTTAGTGTTGCGCCGCAGGTGACGGTAGATACACATGCGTACACGCGGCTGGGGTATGGGTTTGTGTTGATTTGTAGGTGTAATTTTGGTGCTCTATTACATGATCTTTCAAACTTTTTAGTTCCTTTTTTTATTTATAGTAATTAGAAGACACTTGTTATATTGATTTAGAAAGTTGGAATTTTGTTAAAGGAGAATGCCCATTGTAGTATGGACTTTAGTATCGCCAAAAATGATTTTGTACCATAATGATTTTTATGATATATTGTAGATTTTTAACTATATATTCAATTATTAAAAACTATTTGACTCTATTTCGATGGGTAAAATAGAAATTAAACACCAAAGACTTTCAAATTACGAATTTCTCCTATCATCATTTTCGATAATACCTATTTAATTGTAGAAGAATAAAACTATAAAATGATTAAGTCTATCTTATCCAATAAATGTTACAACTATCCAATAATTCATATAAAATAATTAATTAATTAAAAATAATTGTTTTAGCAACATTGATATTAGCTATCTGTATAATGAAACTCTTAAAGCAGAATATTGTCTTATGCTTTTGCTTAAATCCTTTGCTTTGTGAATTCTACAAATGTTAGGTATTTAGTATAGTAGACAGTGGTGAAAATAATAATTTTCACCACTGTGAAAATTATTACTCGATTATAATAAATCGTACGTTTAATTTAAATTGGTTAAATGACTTTATGTTAATATTACTAAATTAAATTGGTTATAAATTATAAAGTAGCAGATATTGATCAATATACACTCGACCTATCTATTGTGATTCCTAAACAATTGCGCATTATCAGTTTTTCATTACGCTACCTCTATGCAACAGGATGTTACATACAAGCTAATATTTCTGAGATCAGCATGATGAGTATGTAAAACCATGTATATTTATGTATAGACAGATCACAGATTGGAATCTTAGTTTTGTAATAGTAATGCATATTCTATATAGTTACATAAACAACACCTTTGTTTTACATAAAATAAATTAAAAAACGGCTGGATTAATTTATCTAATTGGTGGATTCGTCTTCGTTACAAATAGCAGAATAATGACTAAAATATTAGAGAAAGCAGAAAAAAGACTAAAGAAAATTAATTGTTTTGGTATTCCTTTTACCCTTTCACGAGAGGACAGTAGAATGTATCGAATATATTTTTTGACCAATCGATCGGATCGTCAATATATGGCAATACCGAAGAGACTATTTATCAATGAAATTAGAATATCATCAATAAAAATACACGGCGAATGAAACGGAAGTGAAATAATTACTAATTATTATGTGGATTTATCTCCGGCGAAGTTTCGGCTTGGTATATTGCAGAGTTTTGTTAAAAATTGTTACTTATTTTTTGGTATTAGTTTGGTTAAGGCACAAGGACGAGTAAAGGTGATACTACGAATGGGCATACTCCTTTTTATGCCAAAAGAAGTTAATAGTCAAATTTGTAATTTTAACAAAAAAAATTAGATATTTTATTATTTCAATAAATTATTTTTTATTGAAATAATAAAATATCTAAATTTTAACTTAATGTTGCCTGCTGTTTAACTTAATGTTGGTATTTTATTTATTAATCTTCTTGATTAGTTACTATTAATAATATATCTTAAGCATAAATGCTAATTACACAATCATAATATCAAAAATTTTACATCAAAATTTTGGGTATGTCATACCCATCTCATAGCTGGTGTAACAATTTCTTACACGCCGGGTTAAGTTCAAACTCGTCAAGTACTCTTACTATTGTTAGCATCATTTATTATTAACACTATATACTAGTCATAAATTGTACATCACATAACTTTAAGATTGCAAATAATATTGTCGGTAATGCAGGTTCAACTAATATACTCAGTTAAGAATTTACTATTTACAACATTGTTAAATATTCCTTAAATGTTAATTAATATTCTTTTTTTAATAAAATATAGGCGAAAACAAAATGCTGACATGTAATTATAAATATGTATATAATAAGAAATTAATATTTGTAAAGCACAAACTCAACCATATGTCCGGTTTAGTTTTAAATTAAGCGAGTGGGGTGGTTTCCACGTGGTGAGTATTTACCTAAGACCTCGAAGTATTAATTTCGGCATTCGAGTTTGTGCACTGTACTAGTAAACACATTTTGAATTGTATTCAGAGTTACTGAGTTGTGTGCAGAGTTGTTCAGAGTTCTTGCTTGCTGTTTTATCTATAAGTTATGGAAAATACAATGACGAATAGTAAGTATTTGTTTTATTTCATACACGAGGCTGATATGTAATTTCGGCAAATGCTGACACTATTATATTCTACGCTCATACTATTAAGGAGAATATTAATCTCCTCTGAGTTTGGCATAACTACTATAACTCATAAATACCCTGGTTAGTTAGTGTAGATATGAAGACCTTAAAAACTAGCTACTCTCGTACCTCTGGCGAAGAGAATGAAGCTGATGGACCGTTCGATCCGAGCCGAACATGTGCTTTTACGAGTAGCTACTCAAATATGATACGCAAAATATTTGCAAGGAGTACAATACAGCACCCGCACAAGTCTATTCCCTTTTTTTTTTTGTTCCCCTGAGGAAAATGCATTAAATTGCATACCCCGGCTGTGGCGAGCCGGCGGTTATGTGGGGCTCTCCTCCCCAGAAGGGGGAGGCCTACCCACTAAAAACCTCAGGGATGGCCTTCCTCAGGCGTGTAGGGAGCCCCCGGGAACATCAAGCCACTTCCGGGAAAAGTCTATTCCCCTACCCAGGAACTTGGGTATAAAAATACCAGTCTAGATGCATTGACAGATAACCTGTATATGGTGCTCAAAGGTCGTCAGTTGCCCTTTGCCAATTGTTGTTGTTGGACAGCTGCTCCTTATAAGACACAAAAGAGTGGACGTATAAAAATATAATTTATTGAGTGCAAGCAGAGATGAGAAATTTAAAGCCGTAAAGGCTTGCCTCAGCTCCTAATGAGTTACTGTTAGAACATGTCGACTTCCAGCTCGAGTTAATTTTGTAAGTATGAAAGCAGGCTAGTTTAAGTTCCACCACTGTAATACAGGCCAAAGAAAGGAAAGGAGGGGACCTGCAGATCTATTACTCATATAATGAACATCTGCTACTCACGACAGTAGGAGTGACAGTGAGCTGAATTGCTACTATCCTACTCGTGAGGTTTTAGGTACCTCCTAAAACAAAAAATAAGCGAAGCGCTTCGGTTAGGACCGCCAGGACTCATAGTAAATGTATAAATCCAGAACCCAAATATCTGTCGTCTCCTGAATGTTACTTATATCATTTATTATCTGAAGAAATCTTTATGTATTAAATTGTAAATTACTGTTTTTTATATTTTTGCGTGTACTCAATAGAACGTATATAAATAAATGTATAGTACTTAAAAGAAAATGTTATAATACAACATTTTTAGTAGTCCATTGGTCCATGATGCACCAAGAATTTGGGTATAACTTAAAAGAAATCATACAAACGTAATCGTATACCACTTAAAAGAATATGTTCTTAACAATTTAAAAGTAAGGGTAATTTTTAAGAAAATAACAACCGAAACAACCTATATACGATTTACCGAACTGAAATCAATTAGAACACGGAATGGTTAATTATCTATAGGACACCAATCGCACGTCCGTTGCGCACGAACCCGTAGCAAAGAGTGGCGGTCGAGGCGAGCTGTTGTCTGGCGGGGCTTGCGATTGCGCCACCGGTTGTGACGTCACTGAGTAGAGGGGCCGGGCAATGGAGAATTCTCTAACACGGCCTCTCCTGACAGCTGAACGTCCTCGTCAGCCAGGTTCTCTCCGGTCTGGACATCTCTGTTCACCGCAGCCTGGTCTTCTTGTTCCATTGTTTATTTTTTTTTTTTGTTACTTTGTAGCCCATCCACTCTAACCAGATCGCAAGCGTATCGGAGCGTAGAACAAGCCGCATTATCGAGGCGCGCGCGCGAGGTTCGCCACAATGTCGGGGCAAAACAATAGCCACGATGTCGGGGCGAAACAATAGCTACAATGTCGGGGCAAAACAATAGCCACAATGTCGGGGCAAAACAATAGCCACAATGTCGGGGCGAAACAATAGCCACAATGTCGGGGCTAAACTATGGCCACAATGTCGGAGCGAAACAATAGCCACAATGTCGGGGCTAAACAATAGCCACAATGTCGGGGCTAAACTATGGCCACAATGTCGGGGCGAAACAATAGCCACAATGTCGGGGCTAAACAATAGCCACAATGTCGGGGCTAAACAATGGCCACAATGTCGGGGCGAAACAATAGCCACAATGTCGGGGCTAAACAATAGCCACAATGTCGGGGCTAAACAATAGCCACAATGTCGGGGCTAAACTATGGCCACAATGTCGGGGCGAAACAATAGCCACAATGTCGGGGCTAAACAATAGCCACAATGTCGCGGCGACACAATAGCCACAATGTCGGGGCTAAACAATAGCCACAATGTCGCGGTGATACAATAGTCACAATGTCGGGGCTAAACAATAGCCACAATGTCGCGGCGACACAATAGCCACAATGTCGGGGCTAAACAATAGCCACAATGTCGTGGCGACACAATAGCCACAATGTCGGGGCTAAACAATAGCCACAATGTCGCCGGCGCAGGCCAGCACGTGCAGCAGCTGGTCGCGCTGCGCGGCCACGTTGTTGCGCCAGCACGAAGCGCCAGTGCCGCACGCCGCCGCGCCTCTGAATCATATGTTCTGCGGCCGTTTGCGTCAACAACTATAAGAACATGGCGGTAGCCATTCGATTCCGGCAATGGACCCAAAACGTCCATATGAGGGGTATCAAACGGTGCATCAGTTAGGGCCTTTACTTTAGCATGGCTCGGTCTAACCTGACCTTCGCTAATGCTTCTGCCAAGGTATTCAATTTTCGTACACAGAAAAGCACACCTTTTTAAATTAATCGAAAAGCCCACAATTCAATTGATAGCGTCACGTATGCTTTCTAGTTCCTGACTACCCAAGCCCTTAAGTACGCGGAAAGCAGGTTTACGTACACAATTGAAATGCCTAAGTAAATTAGACGAAATAAGCGATATGGTCGAGCCACTATCGATTAAAACATCAACAGGTACCCCCTGTATAACGGCTACAACTCCATCACTACAGAGGGTAGATTCATTTTCGCGACAAAAATTCACGTTATTTTTATTATGGACCTCAGATCAGATCAGAGATTTTTGTTTAGCAAAACATGTGTCAACTTTGTGACCAATCTTTTTGCAAAAAGGTTCAGACTTAGTCGGCACAAAGACAGGTTTGGAATTTGAACTGGCACTAGTATTGGCGGTAGTTTCATTCGCTACTCTCTTAGTACAATTAGCTTGCCTATGCCCCGATAACCCACACGTAAAACACTTGCCGTCCTCAAACTTACCTTTTCTCGGAGTAAAATTAGAAATCGACTTACTCTTCGAATAATGAGTTAGGTGAGCATTAGTACGCAGTACACTTTTATTTGCGTTCGGTTTTACGTAAACAGAGAAAAACTCGACCAAGTCATTGGGCAAAAGCTTAGCGTTTGTAGCCGACGCCCGTATTTGGGGGTCTGTTACACCACGTATTACTATCGCTGAAATCAATTAATCAGAAAGACCCCGCATTATACGCAATCGCAGCAGTGAGCGACGAGCATAATCGGCATAAGTAGGGTAATTGTCCGAGTTTGTACTCATTACTTCGAACAAAATGTTAGCGATACCCGGAGTCTGGGACACAAAGGCTTAAACTCCTTTTTAAAGTTGGTCCAAGTGCGTTCGCTCATCACCCACTCGTTCAACCACGTACGTGCATCGCCCCTTAAATAGTTACCTATACGAGATAGACACTCATGATCGCTCCAATTGTTTAATTGCTTTGCGCGATCTACCTCCTCACACCAAGTCTCGATATTATGTAAACTGGGGTCAAAGTCCGAGCCTCCAATACTCTGAGGCGGGCGAGCATCGCGTCCATCTCGCGCCGCAGCCGACTGTCGAGGATCGGGGTGCGGTTACGGCGCGAAACGTGATGTGGCTTGCGACTCCTGCTACGAGTAGTCTCACGTCTTTCACTATCCACCATTTCTGCAATAAAATTCAACCAACACCAAAAACCAGATAGAATCACGCAGATCCTATCCCGCTTCTGATCTTAACAATTTAAAAGTAAGGGTAATTTTTAAGAAAATAACAACCGAAACAACCTATATACGATTTACCGAACTGAAATCAATTAGAACACGGAATGGTTAATTATCTATAGGACACCAATCGCACGTCCGTTGCGCACGAACCCGTAGCAAAGAGTGGCGGTCGAGGCGAGCTGTTGTCTGGCGGGGCTTGCGATTGCGCCACCGGTTGTGACGTCACTGAGTAGAGGGGCCGGGCAATGGAGAATTCTCTAACAATGTATTTACTAAGTAGTCAATACGTATTCTTTAACTTTTTTAACCTATGTAAGTAATAAGGTTTGAAAATTGCGAAATAAAAAAATATTTAAAAGTTAACAAGTAGTCCTTATTTTGTTTTAAGCAAAATATTCGAGCTGGCCATCAATTCATTCTTGAAAGTTATCTAAAAAAACTCCAAAACGCGAATTGTTTGTTTTGCGATAAATTTCTGTTCCCTTGTAGAACTTGTGTATATTCGTGTTATTCTGTAGGTACTATATATATTTAGAATAACCTGGTAAACCAAAGTAATTCTAATTTGCAAAGTCATTCATTTCCTGGCGAGCTTGCAGCTTTGGCAATAGTTGGTTCTCCAAACTGCTGATACAGCCTACCTTAGCACGACGATCATAATTGATGCGATTGCTTGATAAATTGCTTAGATGCAGAACGTTATAATAGTAGATAGTGAGCTATGATGAAGAATTGATAAAAGTATTTGTATTAGTAACATGAATTACTTAAAAATAGCTTGTATTTATAACATGTCATGCATATAAAATATTTTTGTTGTAGAAATCGTACGAAAATCCTGTAAAACCAAGATGGCCGCCGGCGCCGCCGCCATACTGTTATTCGCCGTGCGCCGCAAATTTCTCGAAAGTCGAGGACAGTCCCGACCGCACAAAAAAGGAAAATCCCGGAAAAAAGCAAACGCCGCTCCGGTCGACGGTCGCAAACACGGGTCGAAACGGGTTTTTCAGTCCAAGATGGCGGCGCCATTTTGTTTTTTCCCAGTTTGACAGTGGCACCGCATCCCCGCTACAGTAGTAAACCCCCCCACCAAACGCCGTTAAAAACGGAGCCGATTTGGAAAAGTTGACATTTCGCGCGGGCCGCCATGTTGGTTTGGCAAAAATCCCTTTATCCCATTCTATGAACTAAAAAATCTAAAAAATTCCACCCCAACATCAAAACACTCAAAACACCCTCTAAACACCTCAAAATCACCCCTGATCAGTCAGTCAGTCAGTCAGTGGTAATCGAGCTTTTCAAAAATATATTCAAAAATTCAATTTATCTTTTATCATTATTGTTGGTATTCTTACCTTCTAAATAGCTGATAGATGCTTGGATACTTTAAAAGTTACACAAAAAAATCTCAATACACGTCCTCTCGTAGTCTTAAAGTTTTCATTTTTTTACAACTAACCTTGTTCCAGTACAAAAATAAAAACGACTCGTACATTTTATGAACTCTGAGAGGCAATAAATCATGTTTAAGCCTATGACATCTCTCATAATGACATCCGCGCTTGATAATCCGTGGAGACCGAAGTTAGGAAAATCCTGTCCCATTCTACACTCGAATAAATTAGACAAGCGATTTGTACGGCTGACGTATTAAATTGTCTTCGTTAAGTAGATAGGCCCCATAATCGGAGTTGAGATGTGTTGTGCTGATGTGATGTGACTTGTGGGAGACGCGTTTGCACGCATGTTGTCAATTGTACGGGATCTGCTAAATTTATATCAGAATATAGATATAAGTGACACTAATGTAAAATATGAAATTTACTATTGACTCATTAGCAAATATTAACTAACTTTCAGTAACAACTAACAACAGGCGGTAAAAAAATATATCCCATTCACGGTGTGTTTTTATATAAATATGCTTCAGATCAGAATCCTACGTTCAAGGTTAGACTCAACGCCAAAGGACATAAAAAGAAAAGTGTTGTCAGTTGTTAAAAGTGCGTGGACTTTCAGCTAGGGCGTGGGTTATAAGGGTTATAGTTTGGACCGAACCTTATTTGTGAAATATGTGGAACTGTTTAGATTCTAAATGTCTCCACAAAAACAAATAATAAATACTACCAAATAGTTGATAGACTTAGGTAGACATAACATAGTACAATTAACATACATTTTATTTTACCAATCCCTTTGCGTGAACCTGAAATGTATTTTATTTACAATAACAATTGAAACTTGCTTAGTTCTTCAGTCTTTAAAAAGAAAAAAAAATACTTGCGACTTCTTTAGCACTTATTTTACACTATATCAACATGAATTTTATTTCCACTTAAAAATGCAGTGTACAAACTTTTTGTATTGTTTTCAGAGCTAAGAAAAATGTAAAAGTATCCAAAAGTATCCGGTTAATTGGCCTGAATTTCACTCAAAGATAAAATTCACGTTTTCTGATCAAATTGTAAGCTATTAGTGGTTCGGATTTAAGTTTTCAGGGATTTTGAAATTGATATACTTGGAAATGTCACTTGGATAAAAGTGCACCTAAAATAGCCAAAAGTTAAAAATTTGAATTAAAAACAAAAAGATCACTAATTATCTTCTCTTCTATCTTATTCTTTACCTAAGTATATCTCGAAAATTAACTATATAGTGCGTAACATACATGAGGGTGTAATCAATTGGTATAAGCGTCCCCTGTCCCAAAAACCTTTGCCGGTACAGGATAATACACCCTTGTATATTAAGTTAGCACAAATTCAAAGTAGAAAATGTATTAAGGGTACTAAGCCGAATGGAGGTTCCAACTCGAAACATACTCCTAACATCTCAATTACTTCACACATGCTTTATAAGGTTCACACGATTTTTACAAAGGATTGGTCAGATGTCTTGAACCATGGTAGATCAAACAAAAAAAAATCTCGTATAAGTGTCCTTACTTTGTTATAAAATTACACATAAATGCAGCATTTGTGCTGAGGTTGTTGGATTAATATGACCAGAATAGGTATTCAAGACACATATATATATAGAATATCATATATCTAACTATGGTAATCGCACTGGACTAACGTCCAGATCCAGGACGTAACTTAATCGTCCATAACGGCGAAGGCACACCAGAACAATCTTATATATAAAAATGAATCGCAAAATGTGTTGGTAAGCTCATAACTCAACAACGCCTGGACCAATTTGGCCAATTCTTTTTTGTTAATGTTCGTTGAAGTTCAAGGAGAGTTTTTACAATGAGGAAAATTCGAATAATTATCGGAAATACCCTAAAACAGCCCTTTTATTTTCCCATGCAAACGTTTTCTAACTAAAACGTACAGTCGAATTGAGCTTTATTGTTATTGTATAAAGTTCATATTGCAAGCACTCACTGTTGTCTAAGCAATGAAAGTGTGTTCCTAACATCAAAAAGTCAATTTGCGCTTTATTAACGCTACATATAGTTGAAATTCAATCATATCTATCAAAACAGTGTGCGTGCGTGCGTTGGAGCACAGAATACATCGTTGGAGGATTTAATGTCACGTTCCAAAATTGAATAGCCACAAAATGTAATAGGTCATTTAGACTTTTTTTGCAATTTGGTTGGCTATGCGACATTATCTATAAAATAATTAGGAACAAAAAACTGCCACTGTACAAATCTTTTTGACAGGACGAAGTCTGTCGGGTCCGCTAGTATATAAATAAAAGTGCAGCTTTCAATTCTTATTTTTTCATAAATGTTTGCTTGGATCAGTGTTATAATATCTGTGCTTAAATTTAGTAGCAGGAGAATGTGCCTGACTGAATAATGACGTTTTAAACTGCACGAAATTATTTTAAATGTTCATCTGTTTAAATATTAAATTAGATAAAATTTATTCAAATAAACAGAAACTTATATATTTTCGTACTAATCCATCCCACACGGTTAGTTTAATAAACAGTATAAATTTATAATTTCAAACTCCAAACATAAACACTAGACAAGTTAATAATACACAAATATAGAAACTAGGTCAACTGGCGAACGTAAATACCATAACAATAGGGTCTATAGTTTGATAAGCATCGTCTAACGCGATAACGTTTAAACACGAAATTATTTTTAAAATCACAAGTTACACTTGAGACGTACTTTTTCAAATACCACACACGCACATTTCTTGGGTTATTGATTACGATGTTTTATTGTGTACGACTATTCGCACGCGTGCGGTATAATCAGGCTGTGTCTATCAATACAATTTATAAGCACTGAGTGGTAACACGGCTTGTGACCGTAGTAGATATGCGAGCAACTTTTACTTCACTTAGGCAGATGGCTGAACGAAAAGCAAGTAGAGCTAGAGTTAGAAATCGATTATGTACTTCCAATAGTTTTTATCGCTAGGCTATTAGCGAGTGTACTCACCGGGCACGGCTGCTTCGGTGAGTATCTGTGTCGAATAGGACGGGAGGGATCGACATATTGCCACCACTGCGCCGACCTGCGCATCCGACCTTGACTCGGCCCAGCACACGCTGGCGGAGTGCCCCGCATGGGCCTCTGAGCGCCGAGTCTTGGTCGCAGAGATCGGGCGAGATCTGTCTCCGCCGGCCTCCTTCTGTGAAGCAGTGATGCTCCAGAAGGAGGCCGCCGAGCGGGGTCGGGAGATGGCCGATCCCTCTCGAAGAAGGCGGCGCCGGGCTCGGTAGCACAGCTGCGGCGCCGCCGCGGGTCGCCGGCGGGCGCGAGGAAGTCGCGACTGCTATAGCGACCCGGGATGGATCACGCCCCTTCCGTGGCCTGGGGGCGTCGTCGGTGGAGGAGACCGGGAGAGGTAGTAGCCTCCCCCGAGGAGGGCTCCCCTCTAGGCAGGGGAGCGGAGGCTGGGGGTTCCCGGAAGTGGCTTGATGTTCCCGGGGGCTCCCTACATGCCTGAGGAAGGCCATCCCTGAGGTTTTTAGTGGGTAGGCTTCCCCATTCTGGGGAGGAAGCCCCACATAACCGCTGGCTCGCCACAGCCGGGGTATGCAATTTAATGCATTTTCCTCAGGGGAACAAAAAAAAAAAAAGGCTATTAGCGAGTGTGCGAGTGCTATGGGCCATACATAGTCGCGCCATTGATGCTTTGATATCCATAACAAATAACAATACTCATACGTGTAGAAAGCCGCACTGTAGAGAAATGGCCGCTAGTTGGTGTCTCGGCGTGAGTACTGACTGCCAAACGATCATCGCTGAGCGAGTATTATCATGCAGATAGCTCGTGCCGTTCAGCGATAAACTAGTGGAGCGAGTCCTTGTCTTCTGTCTTGGTAGTGTGAATAGACAGCGATCAACTATTGATAAATGCACCTCGTTTCTTAAATGAGAAAATAGCCGATAGTTAATGGCTGCCTTGCCGACGAGACAGTTGTACCTGTCTAAAATCCTGTATGTAATAAAAATTTTGAATAAGTAAAATTAAAATGTAAGCCGATTAAGACAAGAATGCAGTACCGACACTCAAAGTGGATGACGTCATAGATAATGTAAATAATTATAAAGTATCAGAAATCAAGTCCCTATTATAAACTATGGTGGTCTGTGCTCCGTTATATCCTCCATTATATGCTCCGTTATTTCCATTTCATATATGCATATTCATTTTTTAACATTTCACAAGATTATTAATGTATTAATCAGGTAATAGAGAAAGTATGAGACAGAGAGACCTTACGCGCAACATAGCGTCATAGCGACGTCTTCACTCACTCTCTATTGTTATGCTACTAAATGTAATTACACCAATTGGCTGAACTCAAATGCCTCAATTTCGATCATCTAATGCAATAACTCTTCTTTGTACATAACGTCATTGCTTACCATTTTATAAAATTTAAAGTCTTTACATTTTATGGAACCGTAACCGGCAAAAGTTCACATAACAATTATAGCGGAGAATTTTTCTGATGCTTATGATGTTGAAACTAAAATTACAACTGAAAGATATTAGTATGCTTTAAATACCCCATAGATATGAAATACTAGTTAATAATAAATTGTAGATATATATTCTACAGCCAACCGACGTAACGGATAAGACTATTCACATAAATATTTAGCAGTCTTGATGAACGAGTACCAAAGTCAAGTTAATGACTGCCGTTATGTATTAACCGAAAGCCATAATACAATTCAGATTGGGCCCGTTTTGCATAAATACATCCAATTTAAGCTCAAGGCACGCAGACATCACTGAATTTACATTTGAGGTTAGGCACGCTGTAGGTAATTAGAGCAAGGAAAAGAAAGTGCGTGCAATTTGATAGTAGCTTGAACTCATCAAATCAATTTAATACGAAACCTTTAAATATTAAAAACCTGCCATAATCTATTTAAAATGTAAAAAGACATTTCTTCTTATTCATTTATAATCAATGCTCCCTATATTTTTATTTTAGTACTTCGAAAAAATTGTATGCTTAAGAAATATCTTAGCTAATATCATAAAAGTCAAAATGAGTTTTCTATATATTTTAATGAGTCATTAATAAAAAAATTAAAAGTGTCTTTTTTTTTATTTTTTATTTTTGCCAATCAACTTCAATTGGTTCTCATTAGCGAAATCGTAGTTCTTCGCCCCGATGTTATATTCGGCTAGCATAATGTCTCACTGTCTCGTGCTTTCTGTTTGATTTGTTATATTTCATAAATTTAAAGATGCACAGTATGGATACACATCATCTATAATAAAACATCATTAATATTAAGTGAAAAGTAGTTGAATTGTTAAAATTGATAGTTTATTTTTAGTTTATTATTACCTCACTTCAAAACAGTAGATAGTGCCATCTAGTAACAATATTGTGCACTAAGTTTATCATCAGATAAAAAAAATGATGTTTGTATAATCTGTTTTCAACTGTGAACAAACAAATATTTATATATAGAAAATATTAATTTGTCTGTTTCAATTCTAATATGAATATGAAAGATCAGTACACTTCCTCTGAACTGAGGTAGTCAATTTTTCTGATACTGCGATAAGTTTACATATTACCCGAAATGGAAAAAAATACAACTATAAAATGCATACCATTTGTTTGCTTAAAACTGGTAGTTGTATTTTTCAAATAGATTGTGTCATACGAATACTCCAGAGGAATATAAAGTGAGCGCCTGGATAAATAATGAGACCTATGGAGAAGAAATATTATGCATAACAACTGGATATTTTGTTATCTAACATTATACCTTTCACAGTAAATACGTCATGATCACAACACTATGGTTGGTCTATACCTCGCCCAAGAATTTCCAGATGGATTAGTCCAGTGCCACGAGCATCCAATGCGCTGCTGCAATCTTTACCTATTCGCCAGTCCACCTTATAGGAAATCTGTGCACCCTATGTTTGACAATTATGGTTTTTTTTTTATGAATGCTGGAGAAGCATTTGGCCTCCATCTTACTTAATGGAAAGTGAAGATGAGGCCGAGGATGGAACACGCGTACCCAGTAGGTGCCTATTCACTCTTTTATATTTATATAAAATTTCGTCTACGAAATTAACGATTTATCTTAGAAACAATGCCATACTTTGTGGATTATATATTTCAGCGTAAGTAATTACTCCATCTATAAGTCCATAAATTTCGATTAAGTGTTTTTTTTTTTGTGTCACTCGGTCAAGAGACGATAATGAACTAAGAATTGTACGATTAAAGGAGACTTTTTTTTGGGCCCCATTTTTTTATATTTTTCTACACTTACTGTGTGATGTTTTTCTGATAGATCTCCCCTCTAAGACAAAGTTTCCAAAAAGAAAAAAAAATATAAAAACCTGCGAACTTTTAAAAAATAATATTTAAAGTCTCGAATATTGGTGTCTTTCATAAAGCATTTTTTATTTTTATAGATTTCAATGAAGATGTCAAGCTATTTACATTTTTTTTGCCGAAACTATTAGTAAATTCTGAGAGTAAATATATGCTCTTACTGTAGATTTATTCCTGAAAATGAAACCGTAGATGCTGGCTGTATTGGGTAGTTCCTCTGTAGTGACACCCGTTTAGTTTGGTCGTAGACAGAGTTCCTCCAGTCTACGAGTTTGGTAATGGCGGTGAAGCTTTTGACATCGGTTATGTCACTCAATACTCTCATCATAAAAAAAAGCTTTGGGTTGCTGCTTTATTGATCTTAGCTTCAAAACCTTTTCTTTTTTTTCACAATGTTTTGCAGATTATAAAAAAAACCTTACGGGTAAAAGTTCCTTATTTTTTGTTCTTTCCATAAAATAATATTTTATTACTGTAGGCTGAGAGGGCCTCAGAGCCTCCATACAAAAATAGAACATCCTTCCATCACAAATGCGAAGATGTAATTGTATTAACAAACTTTGTTATTTTTTCACTTGTTTATTTTTACTATCATTACTTAATATTATAATAAATATAAAAGTAACTTTATCTGTTACGTTATCACGTCAAATCGACTAAACATATTTTGGTGCAAAGCGATATAAGTATAAATTAAAATATCAAATAATTTTTAGGACATTCTATTGACGGAATATAGACTGTGCAACTCATAGTAAATAGCATCAATCACTTATAGTGCACTAGCTTTCCGCCCGCGGCTTCGCCCGCGTTATATTCGAATTTCCCGCAGGAAGGATATATTTAAACAATACTGCCATACAACCTTTCACCCCCTCCTTTCAACCTTTTACAACCCTTTTCTGCTTTAAAAGGTAGCCTCTGTCCTTTCTCAGCCTCTAGACTATCTGTGTACCAAATTTCATTTAAATCGGTTCAGTAGTTTTAACAATATTTCCATACAACCAATAATCCCTCCTTTCAACCTTTTACAACCCTTTACAACCTTTTTTGCATGAAAAAGTAGCCTATGCCCTTTCTCAGGCTCCAGACTATCTGTGTACCAAATTTCATTTAAATCGGTTCAGTAGTTTTGGTGTGAAAGCGGAACAGACAGACAGACAGACAGAGTTACATTCGCATTTATAATATTAGTATGTATGTATGTATAGTATGGCACAAAACAATGAGCTTTTCCACAAATACTATTTTCACAGTACTTTTGATTAAAATTTCACCGTCTTCAATTTTCACAGATGACACTCCAGTTTTATTTATTTGAGTTCATTAAAATGACGATAACTTTTTTTTTAATGAACCGATTTTGATGAAACAAAGTTTAGATATTATTCTGAGTTAAAACAAAGCAAATAGTGAAAGTTTTAAGCAAATCGGTTCAGTGCTTTCGGAGATAAACGTGAACATACATACAGACAGACAGACAAAAAATTCCAAAAATTTTTTTTTGCTTTCTAATAATCTATTTAAGTGCCTATCCATTTCAGTCAAAAATACTAAATGTACAGACAAAATATTTTTACTGTCTTATTATATGTATAGATATCGCACTAATAATACAATAGTGTATCAACTCAAAATCGATCATTTTTCAGAATCAACAAAAAACTTATTACTCACTTCATGTAATAGTTGCAAATTGAATAACTGTCACATAAGTTTTTTAATTTATCCTTATTCTGTTTTTGCACTAATCGAACGACGGTCTTGATCACGCGTGAGGAATCAAATTTTGCGTGTGTTTATAGTATTATGTCAAGTACGACGTTTTGAGTTGATACACTATTGTATTATTAGTGCGATATGTTTCCTTCCACCTTCCACGAAAACCACAGTGTATATTGCTAATATATTGTACAAATGACACAATATGAAAAGTATTAAGTATTCAGTAATTTCTCTGCCTATTTATTTATTTATTTATTTTATACTTCATGTACAATGTGTACAGTGGCGGACTTAATGCCTGAGGCATTCTCTAACAGCCAACCTTTAGATGGTGCAGAAAGCAAGGTGGTAGATGTACCAGTGAAGTGACTATGACTACTAAATAAATACTATAATAATACAAGATAGGCAATCTTACTCTGCAACTTAAGGCATTATTATGAACATGCAGATCACCTTAGCTGGAAGTTTTATTTATTTAAAATAGTGGAAGAATTTATTTATTTGATTAGACATTAGTATATTAAAGCTACTTTAAAGATTTTGATGAAAGTGGTTTGAGACCCGGCTCAAACTATCCCTACTCTGCAATATCTATTTATTTATTTGAATAGACATTAGTCTATTAAAGCTACTTTAAAGATTTTGATGAAAGTGGTTTGAGACCCGGCTCAAACTATCCCTACTCTGCAATATCTATTTATTTATTTGAATAGACATTAGTCTATTAAAGCTACTTTAAAGATTTTGATGAAAGTGGTTTGAGACCCGGCTTAAACTATCCCTCTCTGCTATATCTATTTAACCTACATTGAAGGACATTGAAATATTTTTGCTATGGGAAAATATATTTATCGTGCGGGCAAATATGATAAAAAAATCTGGTCGAGTTCAATGCCATTTGGTATGAGGATGGTTGTAGACATAGGGAAAACATAGGAAAATCCCATATAACGTGGGTAAGTCACGGGTGGAAAGCGGGTGGAAAGTACGTAAAGAAACCAGTGTCGTCATAATTGCTTTTTATATTCAAGGCAACCAATTATCGGTGAATTTAACGTTAAGTTTAAATATATATATACTTGCTGACCCGACTGACGTTGTCCTGTCCCACAGACTAAAAAAAATTGGTTGTCTGTAGAACTCCGTCTACTGCCGATATTTGAACGTGACAACGTCTATTACATGGTAATTTTTTCTGGGTGCAATGAAATTATTTAAAATAAAGTAATGTTAACATTTATATTTTTATTACGTTACCGTGTGGTGTCAGATCGGCCGTTACGCCGTTTCCGAGTATGCCTTCGGGCGCTCTAGGGGTGGGGGTAAAGTAGGCGTGGACTCCGTGTGGCGTCAGATTCGGCCGTTACGGTGTTTTCGAGAATGACTCCACGCCGTACCAATTTAATAGACGTTGTCACGTCAAAAACAAAATCTAGATGATCGTATTGTGAATTTAAACCATCCTCAAACCGCCTGGAGTACACACAAAAAATTTCATCAAAATCGGTCCAGCCGTTTAGGAGTTCAATGACTAACATACGTACAGAAGATTTATATATATAACGATAAGCTATATGAACGATTATAATTACAATGTCATTTGCGAATGAATTCCATGAATAAAAATAAATGTTCAGTAATTGGCCATATATTCTATCAAGTAATCTAAGATTCAGAACGTATCTAAGCGTCATTTAAGCTAACTACACTCAATAGATAACAATACACAATTATTTTTATTCGTTACTTACATTACACTCATTTTCGATTCCGTAATTACTTGTATTATCCTATACACGTCGTTATAATTGGACGTACGCAATACCTAATACATAAAAGTCGTATGATTATTGCTTTGATTATCTGTTCTGTTTACATCCTATAATATGTCAATAAACACGAAAACCGCCTCTATTACTCACAGTTTAAGGATTATTTTTTTAGGTTCATAAGCAATAAATAATGGTGTACATACATAATTGACCATTGATTGTCGAACATTTACTCCATACTATAAAGTTCAAATACCTATGGCATGGCTATTACGCCATGATTGCGCGTACATAGAAACTTTGCCACAAGTCAATTTAACTCAGAGATTGTACTTTTTAGGTGCCTTTAACGAAAAACTGAATATAGATCTGATAAAAAATAAGATTTCTTACTCAATTACCAATTTTTTACTAAAGTGTAAATATTAAAATGTCACTAAAAATAACTTTGTAAGTGACTTTATACGTGATTCTAATAAATAGTAATTTTTTAAATTATAAATTACCGTTTTTATGTGAAACTGCAATCAAAATATAGTGTTGGGGTTTTTATCCAAATATTATTGGCGAATATAATGTAATGTCTACTACATAAAAATCTCATGCGTTTGGTATTTTTTGCGCATTGTCCGTTTCCTTTTTATTTTAATACAACAGCAACTTAACTTATCATCAGACTGATCGTTTGAACTTTTTATATATTACAAAAAAAATAACATTTCATTGAAGTTTTCCTGAAGAAATTCTCTACAGTACACCAATCAAACCCCTAATGCTAGACGCCGGTGTAGACCTAAAATGAAAATCAGCCTATATTAATACATAAAAAAATATCTATTAATAAAAGCTAATTTTTATTTGTAAAAACGATACACACTTTTTTTTGTGGAAAAAAATCACGTAAAAGAGTTAAAAATATGAAACATATTAAACCATTACGGCGCTATAATTATGAAGATAATTACTAAGGAATAAAAATTCTCCTTTTCTAATGTCAATGAAATCATTGGTAAAATCGCTTCAAACTACGAATAATAACACATCTATTTGACAGCTAAAACATCCAAATGAGCTCAGTCACGACACAGTGGTAAACAAAATTTATATTCCTTATAAGTTTTGTTTACCATGGGCTTAATCCACATACAATTTTATACGTTTCGTTTAGATTTCACGACGATTATTACTTATTTATAAATTAAACAACAATGCTCTTTTACTGAAAATCAGCTTAACAAAGCAGCGAAATGGAATAATATTCACTGTCTGTATTTTTTTTATAACAATAATTTCATTTTCAATTTATGTCATACGCGATGATGCATTTTCATTGTCATCGACTGTAATAAATAATTGTGAAAATTTTAATAATAAAAACTAGATAGACCAAAAATAATAATTATAATACTTGAGTATTTAAAAATTAAGGGGTCTTTTTGGGATCTGCCTGATATTTTTGATTCTGGATTTCTATGATTATTACAACTTTGCAGTATTAATTCAGTATGTAGGACAAATGCAAGATACTCGTATAATATATACCTTGGAATGCAACATATATTACTCGTATATCCCTATTTTTTTATAGTGAGTTGGAATGCTGTAACGCACCATACCGATGGCTACTCGACAGGGTTATCAATACTCGTACTAAACCACCTCGACGTCTGTCTTGTCTTTGGTCTACGCGATCCAGGGATTGGAAAAACCGATTACTCCGAATCACCACAGGTTAGCTCCGCTAGCTACAAGCTGGGTCTTAAGGCAGTGGGGGATTACCTTATACATAAGGTAATCCCCAAACAGTAGGCACTACGGAATCCACCTTAACGCACAAACCACATCTAGAGCGGTCATGGAATATATTGCTTATGCATTATATTATACTCGTACCTAAATTATTTAAAAGTATTTGAATAGCATATCGCTCATCCAAAAGAATATTGACGTAATTTCGATTTTTCAGGAGAGCGTTTTAAAAGTTTGACATCGAAAATATTGTGTATTTCCAATCATTCTATCGATATATTTTAATAATTATGTTGAATTACTTTATTAACAATAATATTACATAAAAAGTTTGCGAGAAACCTCGAGATAACTATTAAAAAATACCAAATGAAACAAACCGGACGTACATTAATTTATAATAATAGCGAGACAGACCTTTAACCAGGTACCTTTAGTACTTGTACTTATCGAAGAATAGTATGATCGTTAAGAAGCATAAGAACTGGTTTTCCGCGTTACCTTACGAATAATAGGCCAAAACCATAACGACAGTGACTCTCTCTGTCGGAAACTAATGGAACAAAAATTCTGTCGTTTTTACCACAGATAAAACGTGCAAAACACGAAATTATAGTATCAAAAACTCATTTTCGACTTTTTGGTAATTATGTCAATATTCTTTTGGATGAGCGATGATAAATTATTTAACTTACTTTCTTTAGAAATTTGACATTTAACTGAGGCTAAAAATCGCATAAAAATTCATACTGTTTCTATTCATAGTGAATTTCATATTAGGCAAGACTTAATCCTGTATGTTCCATAACGATTTAAAAACAAAAGCTCACGAAATAGGATGTATTAATAGCCACACGTATTGTACACATAATGTCTTTGTCCGGACGCTGACAAAGTGCCACGGGTCCTGTGCAAATAAAGAACAAAGGACATTCCCTCGGAGTCGCCGCTAAGCCACAAAGAATCTTCAAATGTCTTTTGGGCGTCCGAATACGTGCGCGAGATAAGGCCTTAATTCCGACGACATAAATCAGAGCGGTTTTTTCTAAATCGATGCGATACGCAGCGGTGGCTGCTTTTTGGGAAATTATCTCGTCTGAAAACGAGATTGTTTCAAGAAAATATATTTACGGTCCGATTAATCTAACTATAAAATTTCTTTATCGTCTTGTATATATCGATATGGAGTCTATGGTAACGTTAATCAAAATACAATGTCTTTTCGTTTAGATAGATAGAATGTAAGAAAGCTATAGATTTTAAATGTTTACATTGAGACAGCGCTTATAGATCGACTCATACAGCGACGATTTTCGTAGAGCAAACAACGTCCAACGTGTTACCAACTGTACATCAAAATATATAAATATTGCCACTTCCGTTCAAGTTTTGACACTGTGTTAATCAATATGGTGAAACTTATACTAGGCATAAAAGTACTGTCTAGTATTGAACAATGTTATCTAATTTTTTTTACCATGTTCGTAAGCTTAGACCCTTATTATTTGAATAAAATACACGTTCCAAGCATATTACAAAATTACTTAATTTTTTTTTGTATTATTACACTTATTATACATTTAATGATAATAAATTTTTACCCTCCTGTAAAGTTAATTATTTTAAGTGACGTGATATTAGAATCAAAGCCACAATATTTATAATTAAAAGTCATTTTAAACATTTCATTAAAAAATAATTAAAATTAAAATGAAATGAATATATAAAATTTTCATTTTAATATTATAATTATTATTTTATTAAGAAAATGCAAGATTTTTTTTTTTTTAAATAAACAGTATACTTAGTTCACTCACCCAGAAAAACCGTTTTTACCGTGGGAGAGCCATGCTTCGGCACGAATTGGGCCGGCTCGACCGGAGTGATACCACGGCCTCACAGAAAACCGGCGTGAAATAGCGCTTGCGCTGTGTTTCGCCGAGTGAGAGAGGGTACCGGAGGCCCAACCCCCTTATTCCCCTCTATTCCCCTTATTCCCCCTATTCCCTTTTAAAAGGCCGGCAACGCATCTGTGACTCCTCTGGTGTTGCCATGGGCAACGGTTATCGCTTACCATCAGGTGATCCGTTTGCTCGTTTGCTGCCCTATGCTATAAAAAAAAAAATGATTGGATTGATTAATGATGATTTGGATTCAATAAATAGATGATTTGGATTTAATAAATAGTCAATTAGCCTATATTAACTCGTTCACGTGAGTGAAGTCTACAGCAAGAAAACTGCAACAAGACTCAAGGACAATTTAAGGCTTTATTGCGGTTCGACGCTAGTACTTCAAGATACTACAACATGTACTTTTTAAATAAACGTTGGATTCTTTGCGTTGACATCACATTGAAAGTCAATAAAAAAAAAACAATGCAATATATTGTTAAAATAAATATTGTAAATAGACAAGCTATTCTCGAACAAATTTCCAGACGTGAAACTTAGTTCACTCATCCTGAAAAAGAAACAGATGAATTAGATTTAATAAATGATTAATTACCCTATATTAACTAGTTCAAGTGAGTTAAGTTTACAGCGGAAATATACAGTACACCGAGATACTACAAAATGTGATTTTTTAAAATTAATATTGACCCCTTTGCGTTCAACATTAAATTGAAAATCAATTCAAAGAAATCAATACAAAATAAAAGTCTAGTCTATTTTAGAATAAATTACTAAACTAGCTGACCCGACAGACGTTGTACTGTCTCACGTCTCAAATGTAACTTTTGGAAAACAATATCTTGATGACCGTATTGTGAATCAAAACCATCCAGCCGTTCAGGAGGAGTTCAATGACTAACACACGTACAGAAGATTTATATATATATATATATATATATATATATATATATATATATATATATATATATATATATATATACACTAATAGTAACACTATCAGATTAATATTTTAGATTAATATGTTAACAGATATTTTCGATTTTAGCTTTATTAAAAAATACGTCAAAATGTATTAAATATAAATGGATTAATTTCCTGTAAAAATAGAATGCAGAAGCAAAGCAAGGAAATGCTGGTTAAAGAGAACATTTAACAATGATGATGTAAAACTTGGATTGTTGACTTGTCAAAAGTACAATTATTTTAACGTAATGACAGTTGTCGACGTGGAAAGTATTCGAAAGAAAAAGAAATGCGAACAAAGGTTTTGTAAATAAAACATTTCGTTTGAATGAAAAACATTTATTGCAGCGTCATTTTGTCATTTTGGCGCGGTATAATGATAAATGCAAATTTTATTCAAAGGAAATATTCCTACTTTTAATCATATTTTTTCTTTTGACTCAATAGAATATCTAACCATTTGAATACCAAAAATAATACAAATATATATTTTTAATTCTATGCTAATCTATAAGAGAAATATGTGACTCGTTAATTCCGAAAAATAATTCTGAAAAAAATAAGTATTTCTAATAGTTTTAATTTCTCACTAATGCATAAGGTATACGACTTCGATTTACATTTTAATAGGTTCAATTAGAGAAGGAAAATAAAGTTTCTATAGATAGAAATTTCTGATCTTTTACACTTATGACTTTGTCTTTTATTTTCAAAATATAAGAAAAAAAAATATAAGGATCACCGTCAAATTTGTACACACCGGTACAACAAATAACATTATTTCTTACAATATCTCGTAAAAGATTGGGACTGTGTTAAGTTTTTATTTTTTTATTTAAAAATAGTACGTTAGTTGAAATAATCTAAAAATATTTGATTTTATACCACAAGATTAATGATCATTGAGATGAAATCCGAAAAAATTACGGTGCATGCAGATCTACTCGTACCACTAGACTACAGAGAATTAGTTTTGACGATTCATATTAGTACACAACAACACTGATCGACTGGTTGGTTTGCGAGAAAATGGTGTACTTCGAGGAGAGATGATCGTTTCCTGCAACTACAGCTCGAAGAAACACTCGAGTAATGGCTGTTTAAGATTGAAATGAGTTCGAAGTGTTACGAGGAATGAGAATGAGCGAATTTCTCAGAAGAGTTGAAGCATTGTAGTAAGTAGTGTGACAAGCTCCAAACTTGAGACACAAGCGTACGTCAGTTAAACTGTTTTTGATATATTTATATCAAGTTTTAATTCATACAAACTAAAGCAATAAATCTTATTTAACAATTTATATTTGTAAAAGAAAAAAAAAGAAGTTTTTTCTCTGTGACATTATTTATGGCCAGGTAACATGTTCAAGTACATAATTTGCATAAATAACACGCAACGCCAAATTTATATACTTTGGAAATGACATAATGTTTTTTTTAATTTATATATAGTTACAAAAGGAAATCACTCAATTTTTTCCTTGAAATTGATGCAATAACACTTATTTAAATAAATTAATTAATTAATTAATTAATATTTCTTACTCTTACACACACCAATTTTATCTAGCCTAAAGTAAGCACTTGTGTTAGGGGATCTAGCGTAAAGGATAGACATACACATATTGTACATGTATGACTATTTTTCATACAAATATATATTAACAACTATGACTATTCATCGCATCGACAAACATCTGCCCGCCCTAGAACTCGACTACGGAGGTCGTTGGAGATTTCATTTTATTTTAATATAAAACGTATTTGAAATCTTGCAAATGAACAATCATTGATAGGAAATGAAACATAGTATCTACATCATAGTACATGTACAAAACTGGCTACAGTTTCATCGTAATCACAGCTTTCAAAAGAAAGTATGTCGGCGTTTTTTTTAAGGTTAATAGCAGAAATATCGTATCTATCGATCGTTTATATCCCTTAAAACTCAATAGTAATAACAAATTACATAATAGCAAATAAACAAATTTGGAGTTTAGAAGTTGTAGAGTGTAAATGTCAAATTAAAAAACATGTTATTACGATATACTGCCATATGTATGTAGATTTCAGATTTAATATTTTAACGAATGCTTCCTTTGTGTTTCTTACGCTTTATCCTCTTATCGTCTATAAGAGTTGACAAGGGCGATTTGTCAACGCGTAGTACCGTCATACGATTCCCCTTATATTCCCCTCCTGATTGATATTGCCCTTTCTTACCCCACGCACATTTGTTTTGCAGTTTGTCATTTATCTTTTCTTCATCTACCCGCCTACGGTCAATCAATATCCTATTAAGTATTAGATGATTCAACATGTTTTTTTTAACTTCTCTGAATTATCGTTTGAAACTCATGTGAGTTGTAAGTGAAAAGTGCCTATCCATTATCTTTCTACTGTTAATTCAACAATTTGATATTAATAACTACACTATGTACGAATTAGGGGTTAAAGTATTAAATATTGCTGATTTGTATGGAAGTTTCAAAGAATTTAGCTTATTGCATACTAAAGTTTTTCTAGTTAATCTAATAGTTTATCTAGTTTATCCAAGAGAGCAAACTTTACGAATTTACAAACGTCAATAGAATGTCTATTACGTAAGTAATAACGTAGTTTTGAGGGCAAGAAATCAACAAGTACTTTATAAGATTTTTTGAGTTTAAGATAACCTAATTTGGAAATTTAACTGTAACCAAAAGTTGCATTTTAGGGTTAAGAAGTAATGCAAAAATATATTATTTCCAGGGCGCTTAAATTGCGTGGGGGCTGCGTGCGTCAGCGCGCCGTCGGTGCGGTACTCCCGCACTTCGAAGCTTGGCTCTGCGGGAGGGCGGAAGTCACCTACCGCTTGACTCAGATACTCACCGGACATGGTTGTTTCGGTGAGTATCTGAGTCGAATAGGGAGGGAGGACACGACACGATGCCACCATTGCGCATCTGACCTCGACTCGGCCCAGCACACGCTGGCGGAGTGCCCTGCTTGGGACTCCGAACGCCGAGTCTTGGTCGAAGAGATCGGGCAAGATCTGTCTCCGCCAGCGTTGATTGCGGCAATGCTGGCGGATGAGGGAGGTTGGAGGGCTGTGGTCTCCTTCTGTGAAGCGGTGATGCTCCAGAAGGAGGCCGCCGAGCGGGATCGGGAGATGGCCGATCCCGCTCGAAGAAGGCGGCCTCGGGCCAGATAGCCTGGCCTGAGGCGCCGCCACGGGTCGCTGGCGGGCGCGACGCAGTTCGTGCCCGTGGAGGCGACCCGGGAGGGACCTCACCCCCGGATGGCCGGGGGGTGACGTCGTAGGAGGTCGGAGGGGAGGAGGCGGCAAGATCACTCCTCCCCGAGAAGGGCTCCCCTTACGCACCCAGGGGTGCAAAGGCCGGGGGTCCTCAGTTGCGACTAGTGTTGCCCAAATTCAGTCTTGGTCTTGCAGTCTTGGTCTTGTTCTTGCGTTTTTGCAAGACCAAGACCAAGAACAAGACCGCGTATTTTTAGCAAGACCAAGACCAAGACTGACCGTGCAAGACTTGAGCAAGAACAAGACATAGCCTGCAAGACTCTTGCGTCTTGCAGCTAGGACTTAGCGCTATTTCACTGAGTAGTTAGGTGTAACAGTTCGGTGTATAGGTAGGTACGCTTAGGAATTCTATGAGACGCAAAAAACTGTATCAAAGAATATGAAAAACTGGACCTATGCGCATTACGACTAATACCATAAACATAGCGAATAAAAATTTTGACCCAAGGCATAAGGCTCAGACTTTTGACCTGACAATGTGGGGGAAGCAACTTAAAACAGAAAGTCTGCGCAAGTTCAATGAACTTTATGAAGAATATAAAAGTCTACACTCACTGAACAAATCTCTGGAATTACCAGAAAAAGAAAATAAAGTATGTGATGAAGATGAAGACGTAATAGACTTTGATAAACTCTATGAATGTCCCTCGACGTCATCTGGATCTTGTCTTCAAGGCTTAGTGATAGACGAGTTGGAGGAGTACCTGAGAAAACCAAGAACTGCCAGCTCGGAAGACATTTTAGATTGGTGGAGGACGCATGAGACAGAGTATCCGATTTTATCGAAAATGGCCCGTGATTTTCTCTCAATACCTGCAACTTCAGTACCTGCTGAGAGGTTATTTTCTAAAGCATCATTAGTAATTAGAAAACATAGAAATAGGTTAAGTGATGAGTCAGCCAGATGGTTACTTTGTATTAATTCTTGGTCAAAAAAAATTATATAAAGTTTCATAACCTAATGATAAAGCTGTTGATTTGTGTTGTATTTTATTTTTTATTCAAATAAATGATAAATCGTAAAACTCTTTTATTAAATTTCTTATAAGTTGAGGGTTCAATCTCTTTCTAGACAGATAAGTATTGTTCTTTAAAATACAGTCAAGTTATTGTAATTAATTTGTTTTTTTACATGTTTTAGCAAATGTAAGCTTATAAATCATAAATGTTTATTAAGAAACAGTTACTTCCATGGAAAACGACGTATAGGTCAGTTGATTTTTCGAATTTCTTATCAAATCTTCAGTTATTTATTAATCTGCTTGATCTTTACTATGGCTATGTTAATTCAAGCTCACAATGTTCCAATCCTAATACGTTTTCCTAAGATTTAAAGTAAACTTTAATAAATAGTAATAGACTAATAGGTAATTGCAAGACTTGCAAGACTCTTGCTGCAAGACCAAGACCAAGACCAAGACTGGAGCGCAAGACCAAGACCAAGACCAAGACCAGGTGTATTGGCGCAAGACCAAGACCAAGACTGGCTAAGTCTCGTCTTGTTCTTGCATTTGGGCAACACTAGTTGCGACACTCGATCCTGAGGGCCCCCTACAACGCCAGAGGATGGCCATCGCTGAGGTTTTTAGTGAGTAGGCCTCCCCCTTCTGGGGAGGAGAGCCCCACATAACCACCGGCTCTCCGCAGCCGGGGTATGCAATTCAATGCATTTTCCTCAGCGTAACAAAAAAAAAAAAAAAAAAAAAAGGGCGCTTAAATTAAAAAAAGTTATAAAGTTAAATTAAATAAAACCTGATTTGAGAAACTGTTTCAATCAGTTGTACAAAATTTAACTATTATTGCATTGTCGATTTATGAAAAGAGGAAATAATAAAATAGATTTATGGAGTTTGTTGCCGGCTCGTGTTTAGCCCGTGTTTTTATTTTCAAATTTCGGATAGGTGATAAAATAAGTTTGTATTTTACGACAATAAGTAGCTGCGAAGGCTCGCCTTATAAAAAAAATTGACTTGACTTTGACGAATAAAGGCGAAAGTTGCAAATAGGATAGAGTAAAATTTTAGTAATTCTACTTTCAATTTTTCTCACATTACAGTTGAATTGGTCTGTTGACACCAACAAACTTATAAGTGTTAATTTAAATGTGTAAGACGTTAAAGATTTCTTTGCGTAATATATATTGTAGGTACTTATCTCAAGCAGAATGAAACAGCAACGCAAATAAAATAAAATAACGAATCGTTTGAAAATGAATTATCACCACTTTCAGTTAAAACATTTGATTTTTCTCATTGTATATTGTCGAACTGTAGGATTGAAAATGAAATTCATAGGCAAACAGAGAATATGTTTTCACTGTAGACAAAATTTGCTATTTTCGATCAGTATGCCAGGTACTGGCAACGCCGGATAGAATTCAAATAAGCCAGACGCCCCATCGCCGACAAAAACGCCGACAGCTGTGCAGGCGATGGTCGCCACTTAGTATTCATGCCCATCGCACTTTTTGCCGAGTCCCGAGCTTTTTCCATGACCTCCACCTAGTATGAGTTTAGCGAAACACCACAAAAAAGGTTGCCTATTTTTATTTAAGCGTCGTCGAATTCTTTACCAGAGTGGAATTTAAAGAACCTGATGAAATATTGCTTATTAATTATAAGTTGAGTTGCCTGATAGACAATAAATCTTATCTACTTACAGCGGATTTAGCTTACATGTTGCCTTTAAGTTTGCTATTTACATTTTTATTTCTCGTCGTCTTTATTATGTTGTATGGGTATTGTCAATAAATGTTTCATTTTTTTCTTTACTGATGCATTTGATTTTTGTGTGAATGCTGTTAGAAAGGGATGACGCTATGTGGGCTCATTACGAGTACCAAAAAGGAGAGAACGGTTCGGAACGGAAGGGATGGTTTGGACACTAAAAAGGATGGACAAAAGATGACTGACGAAACAAAAAGAAAAAGAAGACCTAAACGAACATACTTGGACCAAATAGGTAAAATATTGAAATAATATTGATCCCATTTAGGGATAAGCCCACCCATGTACACATCCAATCATAATTATAATTTAATTATAATTTTTTGTGTATTGTGTAGTTTAATGTATATTTTTTTTTTTCTGTAATGTCTTTTGTGCAATAAAGAGTATTTTTTAGGGCTAGGTGAAAAGTACCCGTAACAGAAGAGCGTGCATGAAAGTATAAAGAAAGTCAAAGAATCTAAGAAAATATCTTCGGATCAAGTGGAAAACTGGGATTTCTGCTTACCCTAAAGGGTCAGAGGTGTGATTATATATAAAAAATCATCATTAGATGTAGTAATTAATATACCAAATTAAGTCCGTATCAAGCCCAAGTTAATATACAAGTTTCTTTTTATAATACCTACCAATTCTTTGCAAACAAATCTTCTAAATAAAGTAGGAAGATTTTACTCCTAAAATCTTAAGATTTTTTAGAACTATTTTCAAGATTCATCTTAATTTTATAACACTTTACTTAATGGAAATAAACTAGGAAGATTTTACTCCTAAAATCTTAAGATTTTTTAGAACTATTTTCAAGATTCATCTTAATTTTATAACACTTTACTTAATGGAAATTAATTTGCATTGCATTGCTTATATGACGTTTAAGCCATATTTTAGCCTTGGAAGATAACGTTACAAATACTCCGGTATTTTAATCATACATTTCTTGAGTTGGCTCTGTTGCGACAGTAATTCTGCACACTTAATTTAACGTATAATGAATCCAAATTCTTTATAATAGATATATCGTATTATTATATTAAAGTAAAGTATTATTTAAGTTTCAATTTGAAATGACCACAACACTGAAAAACCTTGAAACTATGATCATGATATAAGAGCAGAAGGAATATAAAAAATGGGCTAACCAATAGCCGTCAACAAGCGATATACTTAACACTCCATAAATTTATCCAGAGCCCACCACACGACACACCAGAGCAAAATTGCGATTCCTGATAGAATTTTCGCGTCATAAATTCATCGAGGCCGCTCTAACGCAACCCCAATTTGACAACAATATATCCCTCATGAGTCAAATAATGTTCGCAACTATGTCAAACTCGTGACGGTTTAATGCCAAAGCCTCATTAGAGAATACAGAGGGTAAAATATCGGCGGTTAAATACCAAACATAGTTTTCGTTGGTTCTCGTGTAAATTGACTTGACCTTGTCATATACGGGCTTGGAACATCGAGTGTTCAATTACATTGTTTTTGAAATGTGATTCGAGAATGGCAACTGAACTCTTCACTAATATTTTCTTGAATATATTACTCGAATTAATATAAAGTTATTTTTAGACATGTGTAATGCTGTAAAATGCGTACTTATAACGTAGAAATAGGGTCAAAGGTGATCTCGATTACAATAGAATCCCAACATTGAATCCTTGGCAAACAGTTTTAGCTCTGTTGCATATCCTGTATAGAAAATAAGACTACTAACTAATGTTGAAACGGCAAGATAGGTCTATTTTAGATATTTTGATAATGTTATGTCGTATGAACAAATATTAGGAATATTATGAATTATATATAATCCTATAAATATTAGGAATCTGTCTCGAATGTTAAAAGTATTTTATTGCTAAAAAAAAAGAGCGATTCGCGCTCAAGCATCCTTTAGAGATTTTTTTTCAACAAATTAACATATTAACATAGTCAATATATTTATGAAAATTTAAGTTACTCTTAAGTTCTTTGTGTCCTTAAATTTTATATTTGTTTGATTTTATTAAATAACTGTAAAGGCCTATATTGAAAAAGATTTTTTTTTATTTGATTTTTGTGTTGGCCTATTAATTGCAATGTTCTGAGTTCGTACCAACTATGTACTGACTGGGTGTTTTTAATTTCATTTGACCCCCGCGAACCCAGATGAACCCAGTGGGGTTAATAGGGATCAGCAGGCCATTGCAGATCACAAAGCACTAAGCGCTGTGTTACATGCTACATATATAAGTGTGAAATACTAGCGAACTGATCTAGCGAAACTCGAGCTTTAAATGTATTTTCTGCACAGTGAAAATATGTTTATTTATTTATTAGCAAAACAGTATAAATAAGGTACGAATATGATAATATAATAAGGTATAACAGTATAATATACAAAAACTACAGAATTGGTAATTAATGTGATAGTTATCAGACTAACTAGATAACAATAGCATTTTTGAATGTGACATAACATTGTCAAATAACACATCGAAAACTTAAATTATTGTTTATATTATTAATGATCATTAATTATCAATTCATAACATATTATCATAAAAAGCGTATTACATTTAGCTCATACAACCTTCACGACTTAACGTATAAAGCGTCAGCGATCTGCGAGTTCATAATAACAACGCGGAAGCGCTTTAAAAATATTCAAATGTCTATGTAGCTCTTACACTCAAACACACACACACACACACACACATATATATATATATATATGTATATATATATATATATATATATACATATACATATATATATATGCACAACGCTTTTTAAAAATTTTACCTTGGATTGTATTTAGGAAGGTGAAAACCTTAGTTAGTTCTGAAGCATCGCTTTTTCAAATGCTTTATGTATTATTCTTTATACGAATTTTTGATTCTTTATGTAAATTAATCCATGCTTTGCCAGCCATCACATAAGGTTTCTACAGCTTTGGCTTTATTCTGTCTGATGTACCCAGGAATGTAGAGTCATGAAAGGTTTGAGCCGGGTGCAGGCAAATCTTCTCAAAGGAGTGTGTGTTACCCACTAGTGTTACGCACAGTGTCTAGTTATTCGCATACTTCTTTTACAAGTGCTATTTCTAGCTATTTCGAGTCTACTGTGCATACTATGTCTCTAGATCAAAGAGATCCCTGAAGATGATTTGTTTTGACATTGACAAACCATTTGTATGTCAAATGAACTACCTTATTTGTTGTAACTTAAGTTTTATGGTGTGATATGTAATAGTTTCTCATAACTCAAAGGTTTATGTGAAGTTGAGCACTGGGCTGTGGTTGATCCTGGCGTGCGCAGCTCGAATTACGGATCTGCGCGCGCCAGCGGGCCGTCGGTGCCGTACTCCCGAACCTCGAAGCTTGGCTCCACGGGAAGGAGGAGGTCACCTACCGATTGACTCAGATACTCACCGGGCACGGCTGCTTCGGTGAGTATCTGTGTCGAATAGGACGGGAGGGATCGACACATTGCCACCACTGTGCATCCGACCTCGACTCGGCCCAGCACACGCTGGCGGAGTGCCCCGCGTGGGCCTCCGAGCGCCGAGTCTTGGTCGCAGAGATCGGGCGAGATCTGTCTCCGCCGGCATTGATTGCGGCAATGCTGGCGGACGAGGGAGGTTGGAGGGCTGTGGCCTCCTTCTGTGAAGCAGTGATGCTCCAGAAGGAGGCCGCCGAGCGGGGTCGGGAGATGGCCGATCCCACTCGAAGAAGGCGGCGCCGGGCTCGGTAGCACAGCTGCGGTGCCGCCGCGGGTCGCCGGCGGACGCGAGGATATCGCGACTGCTTCGGCGACCCGGGATGGACCACGCCCCTTCCGTGGCCGGGGGGCGTCGTCGGTGGAGGAGACCGGGGAGGTAGTAAGCCTCCCCCGAGGAGGGCTCCCCTGTGTCGACGGGGGAGCGGGGGCTGGGGGTTCCTGGAAGAAGCTTTCTGTTCCCGGGGGCTCCCTACATGCCTGAGGAAGGCCATCCCTGAGGTTTTTAGTGGGTAGGCCTCCCCCTTCTGGGGAGGAGAGCCCCACATAACCCCGGCTCGCCACAGCCGGGGTATGCAATTTAATGCATTTTCCTCAGGGAAACAAAAAAAAAAAAAAAAAAAAAAAAAAAGGGCTGTGGTTGACTATGGCCTAATCGCCCTAATATAGTTCAGGTAGGCTCCTCCTTCTATGGCTGTAGAATCGCGTAGCCCAGAGAACACCGGGGGTTTAAGTGGGCTGACCGGTCCTCTCAGACCGGAGAGCCCCACACATGGCCGTGCTTTGCCAGTGCGGCGTCATGGTGCATAAGGAGCATTTCCCCTTGGAAAAAAGGCTCGTCATTCTAGGTGAGGATTAACATGATTTGGTTAGATATCATAAATAACTTTTGTCAACCATTTAACCTGACTTTAATACCCTTCACATAGATATAACACTACTAACGCGCAGTCGAGAAGGCAGACGGCAAAAGCCATATTCTCCCTAATCCTATGCTCGTACGTTCGTAGATTAGCACGGCATCAAAGTCGGGTCATCAATCAGCCTTCAACAAAACTGAGTTCGTCAGTGATTAGCAGCTTAAGTTATCTGTGCCATCGTATGTTGCGGTATATGCTTAATGAATCACTGAGACATGAAGCGGATTACTTTTAATAAATACATATAGCGGAATTCCTATACAAAGATAGTTGTGATAGAATTTAGTATGATGTAGTGGAGTAACATGAATAAAAGTATAAATGCTACCGTAGTTTAAAATAATTATATTCTTTGTTGCAGATAAAAAGGTCTATCTATAAGTGAGATATAATATGTAAGTGAGTGATAGAGGGGAGTGGAAAACCGAGACATGTTGCACCGACCACAAAAAAAATTGGGAACAAGAAAAGAGAAAGAAGAAATGTGTTTATGTTGCTTTTTCCTCATACACAAAATGTAATTATGAATACAAAATCAAAATCAACGTTATCATTTTTCAACATAAGTCTTTACAGAGTCATAGACATCAAGATAAATGTATATATAATAGAACACTATAAAGTACCTAATCTTGTATGTGTAAAAGGAAAAAAGTAATAATGACTACATAGTACATTTGACATATATTTTAATTACTGTAAAGTGCTGGAAAACTACATATTTAGTACTCCTTCTGTTACGAAAACATGAGATAAAGTACTCGTGTTAAGTCTCGTGTTAAGAAGAATAAACAAAAACCAGACGTTTGTAAAATTTTATTAAAATTAAATAATCGCACAATAAGACGAATCTTAATCATAGCATTACAGCACAGCGACGCTCACGTCGCCATTAATAAATAATATTCAATTTCAAGAAAGGAAATTATAACCGCTGCTGTCAGCATGAGCACACGTCGGGCCAACTCGGCTCGCTCTGGCGTGAAATGAGGGCAGCTCAGTTGCGTTATTCTCTAGTTTGTGACCAAAGGACCAGGGGTCTTACTAGTGCAGCTGTGTTACTGTTTAGTTCAGTTATATTACAATTTAGTTGCATTACTCTAGTTCAGCTTTTTATTCTCCAGTTTGTAGGCAAAGTTACTCCTAGCAAAGAACACGTTTACTTACTTATCGTGATATATTACTCTTACTCACCAACTAGATTTATAAAGGAAACACAAATAATACAAAATAACAAAGTTACTGATTTATTAATTTAAGTTTTAAGTTTATTAACAATATATATTTAAGTTTTTTTTTTACAATTAAATAAAAATAAAATAATACTCAATTAGAAATAAGTGTACTCTTTATTATGTACTTAAAATAACAAATTTGAATTATTAATCACAAGGGCAGGTTGGTTCTGGTGCTGTTTGATCAATCTCGGCAAGGATATTTAGCAACAATGGTTGATCAGGGTTTTGAAATAAACTATTTAATTAAATGGTAATTCTAAAATCTAAAACATGAATTCTTAAGCTAGATTCCCATCCCCCGGTGGTTAGTACTGAATACTTTCCTTGAGACTGGGTCCAGACACTCTTCTTTTAATATATGGCAGTTATTCTTCTTAACTTTTATATGATATTCTTCAAGGATATTTTATTTTATATATTTTCCTTACATAAATTTGTAGGGCCGGGTATAACAACCTCCCGGTACCTTTTTGCCCTGTTACATATCATAAAATGCTACATTATCATAGTCATGGACTCACTGTGGGTGGTCTATGCGGTTCAGAAGGAACCCATATACATTATTGTTCTTCATACAATTAAATCTGACAACTAGGTTACAAAGAAAAATATCAAACATGATCTATTGAACATTCATCAAATTATGGTACATTTACATTTTAAAAGAACAAGAATTTACATTATTTATATTATTATGATTAAATACCTACAAACACCAATTACCTCAAATACATGAGATTAGCAGCTGAGCAACTAATTTCAGCATGATTTTGTATGGGTGGTTAAGCCTACCCGCTCAAAACAAATATCAATAATTATTTGTGAAAATCATTACTATTGGGAACAAATTGAAATTAAAGAGATTAAAGAGATAAATGCAACTATTACTGACCTTTTTATCGGGCTTTCAATATGTAAATATTTTAGTTTATTATTTTTCCTAAGTGCCGGTGGCAACTAGGTTAAATTATGTTGGTTCCAAGAGATATGGATAATTTTATGGGAAATAAAATACTCCTGAAATTTGTGATCCTGACACCACTTTCAGTAACTTATATACGTAGTTATATACCGAAATATGCGTGAGATTTTTACAATAGATCGATTCCCAATTCCCAGATTTCAGATCTCCAAGTCACAGATTAGTATACCGTTACAGATGGCTTACCACCGATGAGGCAAAGACTATAAAGACGATGTATAGTATGTGATGTTTGTTATTAAATGGAACTAGGATGATGTGGAAACTATAAGGAAAGGAAGAATTGATCTGCCTAAATTTAAGTTTAATCCTAAACGATATTTTTGTAATCGGCAGTGCAAATAATTTGTTGTTAATTAGTATCCGGTATATAATCTGTGGGCAGTTATTAATCTACGACACTGTTTTTAATCTATGAATTCCGGAGTGATGTTTCAGTATTATTAATAAAGAACCTATCTTTGTAGACGACGCTTGGCTAGATTTGGTTGCCTAATTTGCCCATAGATAATGGTGTTAGGATCATGATAAGCGGCCCACACTATAGAACTGTCAATGTCAAAGTAACAATTCGACGAAAACATAACCAATGCAAGGTACAATTGTAAATGTGAATTTAATCAATATGAATAAAAAAAAAATGTCTTTAATAGTACTTAAAATCAGTGAAAAAAAAGTGTTACACTATGACCTCCTACAAATATTTAATATCATCAGACAATGTCTTAAATGTCAAACATAATAATGTTGTCAGCGGAATATCTACATATACATATTCTACAGCTATATGCAGTAGGTGCAATTAAAAAGACTATTAAAAGATACACAAGTCCGTGAGCGTATGACCTTGGTCGGTTTTTGCTGATCCTGCAAGACCCAGACAGTAGGCTGCTGCTTAGAATCTGAATCGGAGTTTTGCGACACGAACTAACAGCACGGACTGCTTTCTGGTCATCGCTAAGCACATGTGGTATCCAACAGGAGACCTTTCTTACGCCAAGTTCTTCGTGTAGAATTTTTTGAACAGTGGTCCCTGAAATACCCACGGATTCCTCTATTTCACGGTATGTCACATGACGATCTTCGAGGTTTATCTGCCGCTCGGCTTCGATATTCTCTTGCGTCATGGCGGCTTTTGGACGACCCTTACGTGACTTGTCACTGAGGCCAGACAGCCTATGTTAAAATTCCAAATACCGCAGCGTTCTATAGTGCTAAGACATGGTGCTGCATCACTAAGCACAAAGGTGATCACTTGAAGAACTGACGTCGCGATAATCCTCTTTGAAAATGATCGCACGAAAATTTTCCTTACCCATTTCCGTTTTAACAAAAGATTTGTAACCTTTGATTAGACGATACAATAATAAAAATATAAAAAGATGAATGAGCAATATTTTTTTTATAATTGCAGGAGATTGGAAAATGACACAACTTAAAAGGCGGCCATCAGATTCAAATAATTGAAATAACATGTAATAATAATAAAACTTTCATTTGTTAGCACAATGTGAACGGAACTAATTTTATTTTCAGACATAACGATTTTTGTCGTCTCTACCTATATAGCATACTGGAGACTATACCAGGGTCCACTGCTCGGGTACCTCCGTCTTACCTATTTCTGCTGCAAAGCAATAGTATTTATATTGTTGTGTTCTGATGTGAAGGGAAAATTGGCAATATACATTGGGGTTTTGTGAGAGTTGTAGATTTGTCTCATAGGAGCCACGTATATTATAAGCTACTGTAACTACTTACCATCAGGTCGGCAATCTGCTTGTTTGTCAATATATAGCATAATAAAAATAATATAGATATACGTTACATGTTAACAACAGATAGTAGCTACTAGCTAAGATCTATTCAATATTTTATTTGACAAATATGTTTTTGAATAGAAACCACAAAGTCACTTTAATTATTTTTCTTCAATAGAATTTAAGACCAGCTCGGAATTCAGACTTGTGAAACTACAACCTGCGACAATAGAAAATGCAACCATGTGTTAACAACTTATGTACAAGATAGCCTATAAACTATAATACAAAAAAATATTCGTTATAAAACCAAATGAATGTAAAATATAGTAAACGAAGTCAAATCAATATTATTTTTAATGGATATACTTTTTTTTATAGCATGGCAATTACTATATCGCCATTTCCCATTTCCTCGAATAAACACATTCCATCTCTGGATTGGCAGCTTCTATCAGCGCCACATTACATTCCTACAAGGTTACATTTTATCAAATTAGTAGTACAACAAATACGTACCGTATATCAAGACAACAAGTTATAAATTGAATCGGCACGTAAAACGTGAAAATTACGATAAAAATGTCCCCAGGCTGCCATAATAAATTGGACAGCGTTGGAAAATGTGTTATGTTAATGAAAAAACTTCGTAATGTTAAAATATGAATCGACAATGTCATTATGTTCGGAACAAAGATAATGTGTTTAGCCCTTGTATTTATCACTTTGTCAAAATTACCCTACAAATGGAATTTTGGTTCGGCAAGGCCGTCGGATCGACCGTCTGTGGTCGAGATTTAACTTGAAATACGCAACATTATCTGAATAAGTCTACAAAAATATGCCTTTGCAAATATTTCAATAAATGTGTGCTATAATACTATCCAACTAATGCATTACAGTACAATAAGTAATTGTAACTCGTAATAAGTTTTTAAGTTTTTGTCTCATACTTACGCTCCTTTTCCATGGGGTCGGTAGAGACTTACTACGCTAGGATTGTACAAGTGGAAATCTTACGATCTTCGTGCACGTCGCTTACGGGTTCTCTTGACTCAACCTTCTTTCAACATATTATAACCTGTTTGGTTCAAGTATGTTCAACTAGATCATCCCCTATCATAGCCAGCCCTGACGCGCGCCACGGGTCGCTGGCGGGCGCGACGCAGTTCGCGCAAGTGGAGGCGACCCCGGGAGGGACCTCACCCCCGTATGTGCCGGGGGCTGACGTCGTAGGAGATTGGAGGGGAGGAGGCAGCATGAGCACTTCTCCCCGAGAAGGTCTCCCCTAGCGCACCCAGGGGAGCAAAGGCCGGGGGTCCTCAGATGTGACACTTGATCCTGAGGGCCCCCTACAACGCCTAAGAATGGCCATCGCTGAGGTTTTTAGTGGGTAGGCCTCCCCCTTCTCGGGGAGTCCCACATAAGCACCGGCTCTCCGCAGCCGGGATATGCAATTCAATGCATTTTCTTCAGCGGATCAAAAAAAAAGATCATCCCCTTTGATCTCGAAGGTCATCCCCTATCAACTGACTCATTTGGCATAAGGCATAAGGCAAATATTGCCTTATAAATTTCTTTCGTCAGTCGTCTTTCGTCCATTATTACCACGTATCCAATCCATCTAAGCGTTCCCTCCTCGAATTTTGTCACTTCATCTTCATTCACACCACACATTTCCCCTACCACACTATTTTGTAATTTATCCTGCATCGTCACTTTCATTCGTTTTACGATACGAGAAATAACTACAACGCATGAAACGACAGTTCTAGAATAAACTAGTTAGTAACCTATTCATTACATTTTTAAGAGAAAACCGCATTCAATCAACAGTTTCAGTAAAATTTCTTTTAGAAACAACAAAACTGTTAGACCTTGTATCTACCACACAAAAAGTATCAAAAAATCACACACCATAACCCATCTCTAGCAACATTAAAAACGGCACAGACGATTGAGTCGGATTTTCACGTGTACACCGAACGGAATATGTAAATTTATATGTCGAACCAAGATATTGATAGCTGGCGTAATAAAAAAAAATATCGCCACACAGGAAAAATGATTTGAAGGATTTGCACGCTCCGGAATAACAGAGGTTACAGAGGTTACTCGAAAAATGTCTTCGGGCGTTTTTCCAGTTGATATTGACTACCAGCGGGAAGTTGCTTTAAATGTGTTATTATTATTTTGGTTTATATGATTTAAGCAACTTACAGTTATATTATAGTGTCTATTCTATTTTACCACATCTCCGAATATGTTTAATAAGTACATAATATTTTAATAGATATAAGACATCAATAGGCTAATATTGAAATCCACGTTTATGGATAACATCCAGAATGAAGCCTTTTGTCTTTTTATACCAAATAATTTTTATAAGCTCATTATTAAATACTAGCTTTCTGCCCGCGGCTTCGCTTGCGTGGATTTCGGGATTGGGTCTATAGAGGATTAAGGGTCATAAGCTTTTGCCCACGGCTACATATGCGCGGAAGTCGGTTTATGGCGCGAAGGTTTTATTACGCTTCCCGTGGGACTATCCGTTTTTTCGATTAATGAAAACCGCATGAAAATCTGTGTAGTAGGTTTTGAGCGAAGACTTTATTGCGCATCCAGTGGGATCTGACGATTTTTCCGGGATAAAAAGTAGCCTATGTTCTCGGGAATAATGTAGCTTTCCAAAGGTCAAAGAATTTTTGAAATCGGTCCAGTGGATTCGGAGCCTATTCATTACAAACAAACAAACAAACAAATCTTTCCTCTTTATAATATTAGTATAGATAATTCCTATAAAGGTTAAACAGACATTAACGAAACATATTGCCATCAATACATATCGAGTGTAATTGATCGCTAGGACATGTCTTTGTACGGTTTGAACACAGTGTCTTCGTTTACAATTATAAAACGGGTTTCGATTTGAAACCTAATATGAACATAACTTTTATCAAATCGGGCTTAAAATACCGTTATATCAATTTAGGTCTGAATGAGGTAGCGACAGCTTATGACAAGGGAATCACTGAAGATTGCAGATAAGCTGAATCAATTAAACTTACTGAAACCTATGGATATGGATTAGGTACATAACGGAGTGACTACCATTTTGTAATAGTTTGGATTTGGATTGGATTTGGAAATCGAATCGAAAATAGTACAGTTCACCTAGCGGAGAGCGATCGAGCTAAAATTAATACTAGAATCGAAGAAAGAAAAGAAAGAAAGTATTAACTTTAGCTCGATAGCTTCCTTTTACGTCTTCCTGTAAAAGTTGAGAAGGAACAGACTTTATTTATGAAAAGTACTATAAACAATAAGGTACAAATGACTACAGATCTACTATACCTCAAACACCAGTCAAAATGTCATGGTAGAGGTGTTGTACTGTGCAGGCTCCATATTGTCATTTGTTTGTTTATTTTTAGAACAACCAATAATTCTTACGCTAATAAATTCTAATCTATTCATATTAAGTGTTACATAAATATTTGCTTACACATCACTACATAGTACAAAACAAAGTCGCTTTCGCTGTCTGTCCGTATGTATGCTTAGATCTTGAAAACTACGCAACGGATGCGATTTTTTTTTATAGATAGAGTGATTCTTAAGGAAGGTTTATATGTATAATACATGCATAATACGAGTATAGTAGAGAAACACTGATAAATTAGATGTTTCTAACGTGATGTCGTAAATAAGCACGTTCTTGCGCTTATATTGCAAAAACGATGGCTGAACCCTACGAGATAATTTAAACAATTTACTACAGTAAATTGTCTACCTCTTAGGGATAACCCACCATAACCGTTGTTTATATTTTACTTAAAAAATGGTTATTTACGAAGTGATTTAAACAATACAGCATTAATGCTTATCCAATTAAATATACCTTAAATAAATTGTGCATTTATCAAATATGCTTTTTACAGCATGTAATTTAAGTGAATATTTCCTAAGATATTGCAAATTTAAAATGCAGGGACGTAGATAAGCATTGCACCCGCGCGAAGCCGAGGCGGGTCGCTAGTTAAAATATATATAACTCCTATTACCAGATATTTTGGGAAAAATTTAAAATTAGAGTAGCAAGGACCTGACTGATAGATCCCTATTATTCCCACTAATATTATAAAGATTGAATGTATGAATGTTTGTTACTCATTCACGTTAAAACTACTAAATGGATTTTAATTAAATTTTATAGTAATATAGGTTGTATATCAGAATAACACATAACTACAATTTATAAAGATATGTGAATTGTCCAAAATATGACGATAAGTGTCCTATGCAAACGAAGTCGCGGGCACAGCTAGTAATATATAATGTCTCATCTAAGTCACGCTGTTTTGTCTGAAAAATATATTTATCAGTTTTTTTTTTATTAGATATTGATAGACTGTACGGGCGTGCCGTTGCAGTGGAGGCCAATTTGTGTTAATTTTATAGTAACACTAGCGGACCCGACAGACTTCGTCCTGTCAAAAAGATTTGTAAAGTGGCAGTTTTTTGTTACTACTTATTTTATGGTCAGGGCAAAAAATTCTCCTGTACAGAACCGTCAACCTGGTGGTAGGGCGTTGTGAATAAAAAATAATTAATTGCAAAAAAGGTCCAAATGAACTATTACATGTGATTATTCAACATTGGAACGTGACATTAAATCCTCCAACGATGTATTCTGTGCTCTAACGCACACACACTGTTTTGATAGATACGATTGAATTTCAACTTTATATAGTGTTAATAAATCGCAAATTGACTCTTTGATGTTAGGAACACACCTACATTGCTTAGACAACAGTGACTGTTTGCAATATGAACTTTATACAATACTAGCTTTCTGCCCGCGGCTTCGCCCGCGTGGATTTCGGGATTGGGTGTATAGAGGGTTAAGGGTCATAGCTTTTGCCCACGGCTACATATACGCGGAAGTCGGTTTATGGTGCGAAGATTTTATCGCGCTTCCCGTGGGACTATCCGTTTTTCCGAGATAAAAAATGCCGCAAAACTCCTCAAGAATCACTCTATCTATTGATGAAAACCGCATAAAAATCTGTGCAGTAGTTTTTGAGCGAAGCCTTTATTGCGCATCCCGTGGGATCTGTCGATTTTTCCGGGATAAAAAGTAGCCTATGTTACTCGGGGAGAATGTAGCTTTCCAAAGGTGAAAGAATTTTTGAAATCGGTCCAGTAGTTTAAGCGTGAAGAGGTAACAAACAAACAAACAAACAAACAAATAAACAAACAAACAAACAAACACACTTTCGCATTTATAATATTAGTTGGGATAGCTCAAATTGACTGTACGTTTTAGTTAGAAAACGATTGAATGGGAAAAAGGGCTGTTTTTAGGATTTTTCCGATAATTATTTGAATTTTTCTCACCATAAAAACCATCCTTGAACTTCAACGAACATTTTAAGGAAATAATTGGCCAAATTAATCCAGGGGTTGTTGAGTTATGCGCTTACCAACACATTTTGCGATTCATTTTTATATATAAGAAGATTGATTAAGTTGCGTTGCAGATTATTGTATTGATTTGACACTCCTCGTTGACAGTCAGTTATTGACGCGATTACTAATAAAATTCTTCATATCCATTTAAATATTCCTTGAACATCGCTACAGCTTGAGGCTAATGCGTATGCACTGTGCTTTTTGTTTTGGAACAACTACCTTCCGTTTTGTGTAGCCCATGACTCATTCGAACAGTAAATCTCTAGATGAAGATGATGATGATCGATGAAAACATAAACAGATAGCTACAAACCCCGATTGTATTACGCGAGCAAACTAGCTCAAACTTTACCAGCCCCATTGTAAAACCGACTAAAAGCTATTTGATAGAGCAATTTTTCACTATGAACTGTCAAAATACAAAGGAGAAATTTCAAAACGGCTGTACGACAAACGCTTTGTCATATATCGTTTTGTTGTTCATGCATTTAAGCTTTCTAAACAAGCTCAAAGCTTGTTGTCTTAATAAAGACAAATTCTAACACAGAGTTTCTAAGCAACCGCGCATCAATCTCACAGACTGCACTCGAAAAACAAGCAGCAATATGTACTGTCCATCACTTACCCGAAAGAGCCTATACTAAGGTCGTCTATCGTGCTTGGGTAAGTCTATGTATTGTTTCGTCTTATCTATGTACTTCTACAGCAAAATGGTAATGTCTGCTTTGGTGTGTTTGTGTGTGAAATGTCTGGGTACTTTGATTTTACATATATCTAATTTTGGCTACACACAATGGTCTTTATGGGGATTGCAAATATGATCTTATAGCAACCACAAGTACTATAGGCGACTGTATTATCAAGTGGGAAATCTGTTTGCTTATCAAAATGTCACATAAAAAAGTTGTGATGTTACTGGCTATTATGACTTCATGTTATGTCACATGTTAACACCACATGTAGTGTGTGTTGACATAACATTATAGTGTACAAGGTTTTTGGGGGGCTGCAGAATTTTTGAAAATCTGAAAAGAATCACATGTATTATTAGCGACTAACCACTTACTATGCGAGGGTCAGTCGCCTTCCGTGGCCGGGGGGCGTCGTCGGTGGTGGAGATCAGGGGAGGTATTGTAGCCTCCCCCGAGTAGGGCTCCCCTGTATCGGCAGGGGAGCGGAGGCTGGGGCTTCCCGGAAGTCACTCGGTGTTCCCGGGGGCTCCCTACATGCCTGAGGAAGGCCATCCCTGAGGGTTTTAGTGGGTAGGCCTCCCCTTTCTGGAGAGGAGAGCCCTACATAACCGCCGCTCGCCACAGTCGGGGTATGCAATTTATGCATTTTCCTCAGGGGGGAAAAAAAAGACTATATGAGCCTCTAGTGTGCGGCCATGTTGCATCACTATCAAACATCGTGAACGAGCTGGTGATTCGATTCGGCCCAAGGGCACTCTTGAAGTGTTGGCCTTTTGTAAGGACCTTTCACATGTTTTGCTAACAACGTAGCAACGTAGATCCATTTAAAAAAACTAATAGCTTGAATTCACGGTTGAATGATCTACAGTCTTCACCATCCCCACTTAGGTTAATGTGTCGCCCTAAAAGCCATCTGCAGCTAATGACACTAATCAGTCCAAAGTAATGGGAGATCAACATTACTTATATGATTCCATTTTTGAAAATTGGATTATACTTTTGGTATATATTCAAAAACGTTTCGTTTTGGCTATGGACAGTAATATTTTGACACTTCTTTGTTTTTTTTTTTTATCCAGCGAATTGTAGCAGGTTTTGAATATAGAATATAAAGTTTTGCAGATTTCTACACAATTAAATATACATCATTGTTTGTAAAACTGTTGTTTTAATTGTTTTTTTAATAGCTGTATAAAAATAACAAACAAACAGAGTGTGCAACTGTGTGTGTGATATAATATTTAAAGTTACAGTACCCGTTAGTAAGACCTACCTATTAATGACACTACCCTTTACACAGGAACAAAACAAAGCGTATACTGCTATTTCGGGGCAGAAATCGGTAAGATGGAATTAATCAAACATATTGTTTTTATTAATATTATGCCTCCGGAGTCTGGAATCCGGGAACTGTATAAATATTTTTCTTTCTATCCAGTGAAATATTAGTTATCACATTTCTACTTGAAGAATACTGAGTATATTTTCGAAGTATATAATGTTTGAACTTTAGAAACCCATGGTTTGCATTTGATGCAATATCATAAATTAAAAAAAAACTCGTAAAAATGTACAGCCGCATCGTGCGCGCGGCAGCTACGTTAGCAGTTGTATAATTTATTGCGCATACTACGACAGCCATATAAAAAAAAAATGAGTACCGCCATACTTTTGTAAATAAGTCGTCATAGATATTATATATACAATTTTTTTCTTTAGATTTTATATTAGTATAGCATAGTTGAAGTACTCGTACCAAAGTCAGTTTGTCACTGTACGCGCTAGTGAACGGTCGAGTCCGTTACGTTTGCCTATGTACGAGTATTTTAGTACAGTTTCACATTTTAATATTGCAGATGTGAAAGTCATAAAGATTTTAAATGGCATTAATAAAAATTATAAGATTTCTTAAATTATATATTTTATAGTACTAAAGTATCCTTTTGGAAACAGTACAAGTACAATTTGTGTAAGACCCGAACTAAATCGAAGAGGCAAAATACACGTAAAAGGAATCTATTGCGGACATGCACTATAATCTGGAAACTCCGAGAATATTCCTCGCCTTATTCTTGTCCTTGCATTTTCCTAAACCATCGGGATAAAGCGAGTTGTCCAGTTTCACAGATAGGTAATGTTGAAATAAATTTTCTCAACAAAGGTGTATCACAAAATGATATTTTAATATTTCGTAAGCGATTTTTGGTTTCATATTGGAAATCTTACTTGTACAAATTGTAATTCAGAACATACATTATAATAAAGGAATAGATATTATGAAAGAAATAGAAAGTGCATGTTAGAGCTTATTTAAGCGTTTAAGAAAAAGTTTAAGATAAAACAGACCTGTTTTAATGCTTAATTATGCACCTAAAGCAGAAATAAATGCTTTATTTTGTTCATCAATATTCTTTTTATTAGCAAATAAAGTAATAACACAAAAACATTACATTATTTTAAAAACATGCGTTTTATTTTGTGTTGTTTTAGGATTGATGTTAACAATCTCTTTCTAAGCTTCATTCTTAATGCCTTTACTTTTTACTTATCTCTATTTACGATGTTCCAAAATAAGTAATAGTGTAGCCATTTAATTTCTAACCCGTATCGGGTGAATTAATTGCATATAACCGAACCTAAAAACTACCTAAAACTTTATTTGAAATTGACGAAAAGATAACGATGTAACAATAAAATTACACCACACAAGCATATGTCGATAGATAAACAAAGATTGTACGTTCGTTAATAATTATTTATAATAGTCACAATACGTAGTTAAGTTAACTTTGTAATCAAACAGATATTGACATATTGACGACGTCTGTGGTATTTACGCTAAACTCAATTCGGATCCTATTGAAAGCCTACTCATATATGAATAAATAATTAAGTAGACATACCGAAGGACGGAGACTTAATTGTTATTCCTGATCAATGAAGCTTTAATTTATACAATATATTGTCTATCCGTTCAACAAGCATAGAGAAATCGATTACAATCACAATTTTCAGTAATTCACTCGGTTCAAATCGAATGTGAATACAGGTTTCCTATTAATTTAATTAAGCACCTTGTTAAGAGCTAGAAGCCGCTTATAAGGATACTAAATATTATCACAAAGGGTGAAGTCCCAAAGGAGCGGAGGATCTCAAGTTAAATTTGAAAACTGAATATCGTAGGGTTGGCTGATGTACATTTCAACGTTGTTGGCCGGCTGGGACCAAAACTGCTAATTTCATATAGAGTCGATGAAAACGGCATCTAGTCTTACTCTTATTTATTTATTAATTAACTAATTTAAATTATAATTATATTAAATAGATTTCTTTTATATAATATTAACTTAGATTAAATAAAGTTTACACACTTTAACTAAGGAAGAGAAATATATAAAATAAGTATTCTGTATTATCGTGATACACGACGACCATTAAAAAGAAAATAATGTTGGTAAAAAAAAATATATATAGATATAAAATAAAACTTACCAAAATGCGGACAATAAGTTTTTATTTTATATACGTTTAACATATTTATTCACGGTATTTGTGTATAATTATGACTATAAATAAAAACTTGCGAACTCTTCTTCTTATTCTGTAAGGAGCGCCTATGATTCTGAAAACTATTATGAAATTTAGATCATTTAGATTTTTTTGGACTATTATCACTGAATCTACATTTTCATCGAATTTGTAAGTCTTTCAAATAAGCCAACTTAACAATAAGCTAATAGAAACCACGCCCGCAGTCGTATCTTAACCTAATTACGGATCTAACCAGCCCTTAGACCGCAGTGGTATCTTTACCTACTTACGGATCTAATCCGTCCTAAGATCGCAGTCGTATCATGACCTACTTACGGATTTAATCAGCCCTAAGACCGCAGTCGTATCATTACCTTATTACGGATGTAATCAGCTCTAAGACCGCAGTGGTATTTTTACATACTTACGGATTTAAACAGCCCTAAGACCGCAGTCGTATCATTACTTACTTACGGATGTAATCGGGCCTAAGATCGCAGTGGTATCTTTACCTACTTACAGATCTAACCAGCCCTAAGACCACAGCGGAATCTTTACCTACTTGCGGATCTAATCAGCCCTAAGATCGCAGTCGTATCATTACCTACTTACGGATGTAATCAGGCCTAAGATCGCAGTGGTATGTTTACCTACTTACGCATCTAACCAGCCCTAAGACCGCAGTCATATCATTATCTATTTACGGATATAGTCAGCTCTAAGACCGCAGTCGTATTATTGCCTACTTACGGATGTAATTAGCCCTAAGACCGCACTGGTATCTTTACCTACTTGCGGATCTAATCAGCCCTAACATTGCTAAATGCCTCGACTCTTTCTAATTTACCTGTGTCAATTAACTGGCAATACTCATGAGCTAATGGCTGCAAACTATTTAATTGAGTTACTACTCGCAGCAAGCCTGCGGTTCTGTTTAAATAGATGCTTAAAACTTTAAAGCAATTTTCTGCTCCCGTTACGAGCGTTCCACGTATAACAGCTTCTAGAATTCTGGAAAACAAAATGTTAGCTTTATTATTCCTCGCGTGCACGTTAACAGCGGAAATAGTGTTGTTGCTAAATTATTTCAATAGGTTCTTTTAAAGTTTAAATGTTAACATTTTGTGGAACTAAGTTATCAAAACTATACATACCTAACAATTCAAAATAGCGTATTTCAATATAGACCCTGATAGGAAATTTAAAAAACCGCAACGGACTATTTAGCCCGATGCGTGCTTTTTCTTGCCAGAAATATATATTTTTTAAAGAATCTAAAATCGAAATCAAAAATTTATCCTTCAAATAGAATTTTTACAATCACTTTTACATGTCAAAGATGCTATGCCATTAGTTCACAAGTTGAGGTTACGATGGCAGACCTTATACTGGAAAGAACCGGCAAGGGCTATTTTTTTTTCTCTGCCTGTATTTTAACAGAGTCGTCAATTACAAGATGACCTCAGATAAATAGTCTGAATGCAACTTCTTTTACAAATTTAAACAAGTTCATATATATCATACAATTGTATATATGCTTAATTGTTTTGATAAACATAATATCTAAACAATAAATTGTTATTAAATTATGAATGGACAAGTTAACTAAAGAAACTTTAAATGTATATTGTATTTAAATAAATATTTCTTATACTTACACCAATTATTCTAACCCAAAGTAAGCTCTGTATGGCATGCTATGAGATCTTTTTTTTTTGGAGGAAATGCTCCTTATGCACGTGACACCGCGCTGGTTAGGCGCGGCCGTGTGTGGGGCTCTCCGGTCTGCAATGACTGGCCTACCCACTAAAACCTCGGGGGGTTGTTCTCTAGGCCCATATGCAGACCGCGTGTGGCGGGGTGCGCTTTCGCGATTCTACTGCCACAACGCCCATGGGCCAGCTCGACCTAGTGGTCGAGTCACCGCCAAGTGGGGGATTGTCCGAGAATGTGCTATGGGATCTAGGGTAACGGTTAGACATACATTGAGCAAAGGTACAGATGCTCACACAAACATCTGCCCCCGACTCGAACCCGGGACCTTAGAGATAGGTGTCAACCTTGAAACCTAACTGTGTACGGTGTACTAATTACTCAACCATGGAGGCCGACAAAAAATAAAGAAGTGTTATAAGACAAAAAAGTATTATAACAAATATGAATAACAAACATTAGCTCACCTTCATTCAGAATGTATCCATAAAACCTTTCGTTTTTATGTTTTTCCGCGGATTATCATGACAAAAAGCCCTACGCACATACCAATTGAACAGTTTCAATAATCTTCAACGCCCACGCTGAATTTAAATGGGGTATCACGGAAGCTTGGATCTGCGGAATAAAGTCACGTTGTCGACAATCGGTTGCTGCAATAATATCGTTTCATTTCCAGCAGGTGTCGTTATATCCTGGCCCTTACCATGAACCGAGTTTTTAATCGTTGGGGTTTTCACCCCAATTTCACATTTTTATAATTCACTCTCACTTTTTGGTTGCCAGTGCTATTAATTTGCTGCAATTTAATTAATGAGGGTTTTACATACATACAAAACAGGTATTTTAACGTGATTTCTCATGATTCTGAAAAATTGTGTCTGTGGGCCCGGGGTCGAACCTACCATGTACCATATTTTTTGTTTTTCGAATTTAATACGTCTGTCTGACACTCATAAAGTGAAGGAAGACATCGTGAGGAAAGAATTAAAAAGACTGGGTCAGCGTGGAAGAGTCAGTCCTGATGGCCATAATATAACTTGGGAAGGCTCGAACCCATCGGTGGAGACGTAAACGATCACGATACTTGTCAATAAAAAGAATATATTTATTATCTACCGTTCTTGCAAAAAATAAAATATCATATATACAATGTCGCAGGTATACGGTAGAATGAAAATAATACATTTATAATTTACTTAGTAAAAAAATATATATTAATTACATCAAAGAAACACATTTAAAATACATTCTACACAATTATTTGTAATTATATAACTATATTATATTTTTAAATATTTAAGTTTGGAAAAAGTTTCGTGCATCATCCTCCTCTTTTTCAAAGTTGGTTAGAGATTTGTTTTGGTTGAGATTGGTTGGTCTGATATTTATTTTGAGATTTTCGATTACAAGTCTAGCTGATACCAGTGAACCGTTTATACTCGTACAAAGGAATATTATTGTACAAATTAAGGATGTACTTTTAAAATAGTATAGCAGATAATTTCATCATAGTTTAAATTATGTGATAAAAAAACAATTGAGCATGATTAAATTTTTGTCTCAAAATCAATGTTTATTAAATGCTTATATATTTGAATTGAATTTTGACTTCAATATTTGATTTGAAAAAAATTAAGGAACTCTACTGTTTGTGGAAATGCACTATAATACGGTTGACAATGAAATTCTTCTGTTTAGCCAAATAAATGGACTTCCATATAAGATTTCCAGCTGAAGACTATATAGAATCAGATATTCATTCCAACCTTGATCCCAGTGTATAATCAACGACAAAAAGAATCTAAAACTCGGCGACTAAACCAAGCAAATAATTGTGTTACGTGGTAGAGGTCCTGATTCCGAATTCAGGTCGCGCGCAAACTCGACTTGACGGACGCGAAAGTGAACAGAGGCGGGCTAATCTCGGCCGACAATCGAACTGGGCGGCTTCTTGACAGCGTGACTGATGGCATTCGGCTCGCTCAGATGCCAGGAATTCTTGAAACGTTTCTTCAACGCGTGCTTTGACTAGCTGGGTTGACTACTTTCGTTAAGCTCACAATGCGAGGATATCGACTGAGGTCACGGTGATTGTAACTTATAATTTACTACGTACTATTTTAAATTGATAGTTGTAGAGCATCCTTCAATACTAATGAGACTCGGTTCTTGGAATTATAAACATCAGCGCGTGGGCTGACAAATTTTCTAAAGTTCACAGTGCGAGGGTGTCAGTTGGCGTCACCTATACAATAATAATAACTTCAAGAGCGGCTAAATCGATCACATATTTGTTCATATAGAATAGTAGAAATATAATAGTAATATTAAAGGCTGAAAAACTAAATTATGAAAAAATCTATTTCTATATTATAATATAATACCAACTTCAGAATTCCGCTAAGTACTGATTTGATTTAAACATATAAATAAAAAAATGAGTTAAGTCAACATAAGATAATGTTTTAGCTATAAAAAGTAAACCGTGCGTAAATAATATGTTTCACACTGTGATATAATGACTACCAACTTACTAAAAACAAAACAAATATAATACTTACATACTATACTAAAAATAAATAACTAAGAAATATTTCTTAGTTTGAGTATATATACTCAGCTAGTTTAGTTCGACTTTTGTTCCTCGCACTTGGGCCCTCAAGATTTGGCCATTGTGCCAGAAATATACTCAAAAGATGTTAGATAATTTTAATAAAATATTTATAGATCATTTTAATAAACATTTAAGAAAATATAAAATAATTATTTGATATTTTATAAAATAATTGTATCTAGAGTTTGGGTACAGCTTCAAAAAGTTTTAACCTAAAATTGTTGTGTGTGAATGTTCTTAAAATATATTAACAACTCAAAATCGTTTGAAAAATATTAAAAATTAAAAATTCGAATGACCCTTATTACATTTTGAGTACTGAATATTATGCAACTACAGTAAATCTTAGAAATAATATTAATATAATATCTATATAATATTATTAATCATTTAAAATAAGATATCCATAAATCGGGGAATAATATATGCGGTAATTCGCTTCTCATATACATTACTAGCTTTTGTCTGGAAACTTCGTTTCGCATTAGGTGTTTGTCATTTTTACAATTCAAAATTTCAACACGAATAATAAATCAGCATATGAATACGATAATTAATGTGTGTATTAGTACGTATATAAATTTAGATGAAGGAATATTATCACTAAAGTTCCAGTAATTCTGATGTCAAACAAAATGTCTTAGGAGACAAAGTTTGTAAAATTCTTAAATATGTCATTGATATCTTTTAACCAAATAAGTTATTCCTCTTTTTGTATCAAATTATCTTCAAAACTGTTAAGAGTTTTATACAAACTTATTAGTCCCTTTTTTATCACCTTTGTATTTGCAATTTGAATTGTCATTCCTATGAATGTAGGTATTATGAATAATCTTGGTTATATTGCTTTTTGTGCATAAAGTTTACTTTAGGGCCTGCTGAAACTGGTTAGTGCTGAGAGCGGAAGAGAACTGGGGCCAATAATCAAAGGGAAAGAAATTACCGAAACTATAACTATGCCTCAAAGCAAATCCCTAGGTTACGATGCTGAGCATTGAGCATCTAAGACACTCTGCTCCTACTGATCATTTGCCTAGAGTTTTATATCAGTTCATAAGTCAGTCTTCTGTATTATATATCAAGCGAGGAATGTTTCATATGCAAGGAGTTAAGCTTACTTGTATACAAACAGAGAGAAATATTTGTTTTACAGTCTTGACGTTTTGTTTGCCAATATTGGTGTCGGATTTGAATTGAAGTTAGATTAAATTAGTTTCCCAAGAAGACCTGCTTGGCCACATATTATCTTCACTTTAGGAATCAAATGTAACGTTCATAGAACTAAGTTTCTAGTTTCTTTCTAGTAGGGAATATACGTTATGGCGTGGACTGCGATATCTCTACGTGGCCATGATGGTAAGATCTGGAAGAAGAGGAAGTGGTAATACATTTTAATAGGGATACTGTCTGTGGTCTTCGGCTAATAAAAATAGAGTTTTGTGCCGATAGCGTAGGTCGATGATGTGAGGCTTAATGGCAAAAATGTAAGAGCTTATGTTATAACATGATAGTTTTGTGTTGATAACGAAAGTAGGTCTAAATGCATGTATAACATTACAGAAGCTGGCGTGTGGTATTTTGTTAAAATACGTAAAGCAAGTTTTACTCCATTTTTTTTTATTTAAGCTCATATGGCTATGTTCAGCTTTGCAATGATGTGTATTTGTGGAAGGCGCACGAACTGAAAGTTCGACACCTAGCCAACTAACTACACCGGCGACCGTTCCGGTGTCGTTATGGTCGAAGCAAAGGGAGTCGACGCAGCTTGAGCGCGCCGTCTAATGGCTCGAACGCTCAAGATCGCTGTGTAGTGGAGGGTGAGAATCTACCCGGTACATGACGGTACCGGTATGTTTAACGTATGCGTGGCCCGGGTCTTCGCGCGCGCCGACGAGCGCGGTGAGTGAGAGAGACGTGGGTGTGTGACGTGTGGGACGACGCGGTTGGTGGCCGGCGGGAGGGATTGGTTTGCGTGTGTGATGAGGTCGGGCGGGTCGGACAAGATGTTTTTGGGGCGGCGGGCCTTAGCCGAGGCGCTATCTGTCGGGGTGTAATCCATCATTTTGCGAATGATAGTATATGGGTGGGTGCGAGCGTTAGAGAAGTAGCCAGTGGCTAAATCTTTTATATGGGACTCGATCGACTGAAGGTCTAGATCGTAGTGTAAGTCTATGCTGCGTGAGTACCACGGGGCACCCAGGGCGCGTCGAATGAATTTATTTTGAACTACCTGTAGTTTGTGCAACGCGGCACTTAGGGACGTGAGCGAACACTACGGACGCGTAGGTAAGGATCGTTAGTAGGCATTATACAAGCTTTGTATAATGTCAGCTTATTTCTAAGTGACATTTTACTTCGCTTCCTAATGAGATGGAATAGTCTGCCTAAGATTTAGGCTGCGTTTTACTCCATTCAAGCCGTAGCGATCTTATGGCCAAGGCTAAGGCTGAGTTTAGTCGGTAGGTCACGCTAGTCAGACCGCTCTGGCCGGCGTGGAGTGTGACATAACCACCGTGACATTTGCCGTTGCGGGGGTATCCTGGGCACGTTCCGTGCTCCTTGTGAGATTCTCAGCCTCTCTCCTGAGAGAAAAAGAAAAAAAAGCTTTACTTCACCGTGCTGAATAAGAATTTTAGCAGCATTGCTTAGTAAATCTGTTGTTTTCTCGTCCCATCTTTAAATAAGTATTAAGTTAGAAAGACAAAAATATAGTGCACGATTTTGCATCGTACATTGAACCTAGTATAGGTCAGCGAGAATCTAATCGCAATTGCAATTATACACGTCATTGACGTAATCATGTAAGTGAAGTTAGTGTCTGTACGATCACCATAATATTCGAACATACCATACAATCGTACCCTTGTGTTGATGGTACCATTACGAATATTAGCATTAAATTACGCATACATTAACTTTTTATAGTTTTAAAGTTATTTGTATTACTTTAAACAGCATCTTCACATAAAACAGGAATTATATGTCACGTAACTTCTGTATGAAGCAAGATTTTAAGCCCTAGGGTATAAAGTTATTTAAATTTAGAACACGGTTTTGCGTCCTCTTCAATGAGGCACATCAAGATAAGTAAATTATAAATAAATAATATTTTGTTGTTTTATTTTATTAGAGCCACACTTCTTTCATTCAGTTTTGAAAGCATTAGAATCTGTTAGAATGCATTATTATCTTTAGAATTTTAATAAAATGCGCTAGAAACTGTTAGAATTACAATGCATGAGAATGCATTAGAACCCGTAAGAACCTTCTACAGTAGGTGTGTAAAGTAGTGTGTACTTTTCGGGGAGTTTTAATGCTCAGCGATTCGATATGCCTTTGGCATAAGACACTGCTTTAGCAACTTATTATATAATCTACTATTATAGACTGTGATAATAGTGTAATTCAGTCATAAAACAAATAATTTATGCTATCGCCCAATATACGAATATAATTATGAATCTAATTATTTTTACTTAAAACATAACGTTAGCAAACTATATACCACTTCATGTGGCTTTCTTATCCAATCAGATTTATTTTATTGGATTCTTTTGTGCTTTATTCCTGTGTTCATCCAGTATATATAGATCAACTAAACCAGGCTTAAGAGAACTTTAATAATGCCGACCAAGAACTACTGGTTCGAATGTAACTTTTTATTGTTAATTTGATTGATTGATCCATTGACTCATTGGTCCAGCACGACATACTTCATATAACCTAACATAACGCAGCGTTAATATAAGTCATGTCCTCGTTAGTGAAATCGTAGGTGGCTAACTACCACATTGAATGAGATCTGCACAGAAATAATTCTTAGTTCCTGGAATAGTTTCCCGCCCAGTTCTACAGTACCTCAAAAGTATTATACAAATCAAACATCCTTTACAGTGCGTCAGATCAACGGCAAATATAATCACGGAGAAAGGATTACATCAAACCCATGGGACTGTCACCTCAATCTTGTTCGGGATGTAGAATAATTGGATTGGAATTATGTGGGTACACGTGTACCTACGTATCCAAAAGATACAATGTACGTTTATTTACTATAATACAATTATTACTATTATAATTGTCGCATTGCTGTTTTAGCCTATTTTCGTCATAAAGTAAAAAGCCTGTGAAGAGTGAGTTGGATTTGCGCAAAGAGGGTTGCGTACGAACAAAACATTTTTTTTATAATCGTTAAATGTATGATGATCTGTAAATGCAAGTAGTTGTCGTGCATTTGTAGTTCCAACATAAAAAATAAAATAGGCCTTTTGGTATCTGTCAAATTAACATATCTAGATCTGATCACTGTTATAAAAAAAAATTTTTTGAATTGCTTGACAGTGATTTATATTAAAATGTTTTTGTGCGCGACGCTGGCACACTTGACTATTGCTGGGGTTGAGAAGGATCCCGTACTGCCAGGGGTTTGTCCAGGAAGAATTCAAACGCCAGTATTTGTTAGGTTCACTCGACCAGGCAGGGTCTTCAGGAGCCTTCGGTGGTATTTCCAGCAGTCGTCCGCTTCTATGTATGTTCCCCGTCGAAGTTCGTGCCGGGAAGGGGGAGACTTGCTATTTATTCCCGATTTTGGGCGTTCCGACGAGCCAAAATGTCTTAGGTAGACCACGCTTGGAAGGATGTGCCGTACAGAAAGCGCATGTTTAACCCTTTTGGCCCTTTATTTTGTCTTTTTACTTACATATTAAACCCTATTTTTGAGAATTTGTCTTTATTTTACCATTACTATAGGTTATCTGCAGGGGCTCATTTTCCTCTATGTATCTCCGTTTACTATCTTGCTATATCTGTGATAGCACTGGAGTTATTCCCGATTATTTTTCCTACAGGGTGAATTTCGAACCCTATTTTCGGCTTACTTTAGCTCCCACAAATTACCTACGGGAGATAAGTCCCTTCTCATTCTGTCATATGTTCGGGCAGTATGTCAATTACTATATCTTAACCTAGAAAGCGCGACAACATACATACTCGTATATATGCGATTTTCTATGCGTGCTATAGGACACTTACAAGTTTCTAACAATAAAATCGGTATCTCGCGGTGGCTGCCCATTCTCACATTTTTACATTCATTATGCTTCATTAATACATTAAATTATATATTTACGTTATTGACATATAGTATGTACGAATTGTAGTCTATTTACTTTGTTTATGATGGGTTTTCCTACGCTAGTTTTATATATTTTTATTTCTTATTATTCTAGCTTATTCTATGGGTTATATAATTAACATATATTAAAAATGTTCTTACGTACTACGTCCAATGCCTATGGAACTTAATTTATTTGCCTTTATTTACTTTCTATGCTATGCTTATTGCTATTTTAATATATATTATATAAATCTTTTGAAATTGTCATATTACTTAGAATTTTGTTAATGTTTAATCTTATATATAAAAATGAATCGCAAAATGTGTTGGTAAGCTCACAACTCAACAACGCCTGGACCAATTTGGCCAATTCTTTTTTGGTAATGATCTTTGAAGTTCAAGGAGGGTTTTTACAATGAGGAAAATTCGAATAATTATCGGAAATACCCTAAAAACAGCCCTTTTATTTTCCCATGCAAACGTAACTAAAACGTACAGTCGAATTGAGCTTTATTGTTATTGTATAAAGTTCATATTGCAAGCACTCACTGTTGTCTAAGCAATGAAGGTGTGTTCCTAACATCAAAGAGACAATTTGCGCTTTATTAACGCTACATATAGTTGAAATTCAATCATATCTATCAAAACAGTGTGCGTGCGTGCGTTGGAGCACAGAATACATCGTTGGAGGATTTAATGTCACGTTCCAAAATTGAATAGCCACATAATGTAATAGGTCATTTAGACTTTTTTTGCGATTTGGTTGGCTATGCGACATTATCTATAAAATAATTAGGAACAAAAAACTGCCACTGTACAAATCTTTTTGACAGGACGAAGTCTGTCGGGTCCGCTAGTTATAAATAAAAATATAAAGTAATATTAGAACAATTTAATATCTTTATAGAAATAGAATATATGGTTTTATTTTATTGATCACATCACATAAAGTATGACACTGATGCTTATAAAATTTATAGCTTCAAAATTCGGAGCTTGATAAGCATAATTGCAATGACAGCTGTCACAGAGATTATGTTAAGGATTATAGTAATTGTCGAAAATTGTAGACGTGATTATGGTACCTTTAAAACTGTACTTTGGAAACAAAGCATGCCAGAAGTTGCACCACATCGACAAACTGCGGGTTTGGCCCGCAGTCTCTACTAATGGCCGCATTTCATTGCTTGTCCCGCAAACTTTGCCGCAGTTACCGACTTCTTACCGCCCCGCATCGGACGATCAATGTAATAATTACTAATAATAAAATCAACTGTTTTCATGTCACAGACGCGTTGGGCCCTGGAAAGTATACCAAAAGTTGTTAGAGCTAGAGCGTAGTGTATAGACTAGTTGCAAGTTTAATGATCGCCAATAGTGGCTCAATAAAAAGGCACTCTCAAATCGATCGGTAAACAAAATTAGCAATGTGAGCCCGAACTCACAAATAACGCCGATTACATAGAACTACGGCCGAATGAATAGTTAAAACAAAATCGAAACTGTAGTGAACTCTCCAAACACTACTAACTTGTACGCATCCGGGACACCACCGACCACAAATTGAATCCGGTCTACGGGACCTTGTCCTAAGGGAAATTTAATCTGTCTTGAAACACGCACCGGATTTAATCAGAAATAAAAATCCAGGTCCAGAGGTTGCGGGAGGATTTGAATACGGCCACTGTGTGTTTTGTGCGGTGAAGAAATATTAGAGGGCTTAATCTTGGGGAGTGTTACAAACTATCACTTAGATAGTGAATGTAATTCTAACAATAGTTCCTTTTTGTAGCTAGTACGAAACATTGAATTTATTTCAATGTTTAGCCATGGCTTTAAAATAAATGAACCCATATAATAGCTATTCTATCGTGGATTTCAATATTTTCTGTATATATTTTTTATTTAATACAGTTATTACAGCGAAATCTAACGGGCTTGTTCTGTAGAATGGCAATATTTTTAATGCTATTAGAGCAAATATTGATTATGTGTTATGATTGTATGAAAAGATTATTAAATCTATATTTGGGAAATTGGAACACAACATTATAAATATTTGATGCAATAAGATTATTCAGTTTGTCTTTAGCAATAAATATATAAGGTTGTATATTAATTGCAATTCTTCATAATCTAAAGCAATTTTGACAGATCTCATCCCATATATCCCCAAAATGTCATAGTTTTAACAAAGAAACTATGACTTGGCAGAAGTGTCTTAGTATTGTGAATACTCTAATGTAGCAATAGTTTTTACACGCTATAATTAAACAAAACATTACATTACATAAAGTATTTACACATTGTTTAAAAACTAGCTTAATGAATTGTTGGTATATACAAAATAAAAAATTACACACAAACTATTGTGGAATATATTCAGTTACTTTCTTATTTACAAATTTGTAGCTTTATTTATCAAAATTATCATAGATAACTACATCTATCGGATGACATTATCGATAATGGATGAAATTTCTATAACATGTTCAAATGAATCGCATAAAATAGTTTCAGAATTATAAGTTTACTAGCTTTCTGCCCGCGGCTTCGCCCGCGTGGATTTCGGGATTGGGTGTATAGAGGGTTAAGGGTCATAGCTTTTGCCCACGGCTACATATACGCGGAAGTCGGTTTATGGTGCGAAGATTTTATCGCGCTTCCCGTGGGACTATCCGTTTTTCCGAGATAAAAAATGCCGCAAAACTCCTCAAGAATCACTCTATCTATTGATGAAAACCGCATAAAAATCTGTGCAGTAGTTTTTGAGCGAAGCCTTTATTGCGCATCCCGTGGGATCTGTCGATTTTTCCGGGATAAAAAGTAGCCTATGTTACTCGGGGAGAATGTAGCTTTCCAAAGGTGAAAGAATTTTTGAAATCGGTCCAGTAGTTTAAGCGTGAAGAGGTAACAAACAAACAAACAAACAAACAAATAAACAAACAAACAAACAAACACACTTTCGCATTTATAATATTAGTTGGGATGTAATTCTGTGACGGTACAGTACTACTGTTACTGATTAACTGTTAACTACTTACCAATTTTTGCATGCGTGCACGTAAAAGAAATTACGCATATCAGTGTCACCACTAAGTTAGCGATCTCCATCTTCGACACGGCACACTCAAGTGATTCGCATTTTCACACGTACTCACAAATATCTGTAACAAATAAACAATCCTTTAAAATGTAAACATTTCGGAGCTCAACCATGCTTATGAATTGGTTGCGAGTCATAAAGAAAATATTAGTATTACTAAATCTATCCTCGTAAGTTTGTATAAGACGATCGTACAGTACGGAATGTTTGGCGTAATTCGAACGAGTCACTCCAACGTAAAGTGAGCTCTTTTGCTTTGTGCGCATATTGCAGGCGTGAAGAGCAATCCGTGGTGTGAGCATCGGACAGTCCAGTTCACTATATCATATAGTAGTTTTATATCAGCGACTATACGACGGTCCTCCTAAGTATGCATGTTGAAAGATACGTCTTAAGTATTTCCCTATAACTATTATGCTTCTTAAGGCGATAGTTTAAACTTAGAGTGAAACCGCGCTGAACCGATTTCATACGAGCCTTATGTGCGATATAAGAAGGAGACCATACTGGTGAAGCATACTCCACAATGCTATGTAATTTAATAGAAATTTATTCACCCTGGTTTTGAAAAAAAACCAGGTTGTAATGTGGTGGGAATACAGACAATAGTAAAGATAACAAATTAATTTCTGTTGTCGTCTTAATTTTAAAAGTGGAAGCACTACATCCCCTTTTTTAAACCATGCCTTCTCCTGAGAAGCGATCACCATCACTGCGAGCCATGAGATGAGCCATGAGGGCATGACTCAAAGCAGTTTAGACGATAGGCATTCATGAAACAAGCTATCTTAAACAGGGTCCCATCACAATCTTCGCGGCTATAGGCTGCAGGGGTATTCTGGGTAATTCTGGGTATTCTGGATAATCGTAACAAGAGGTAGGAAACCTCCTACCTTCTTAGCTTTTGTGATAATTATCTACATACGTAGAGATGGGTACGTATGTTGGTGAAAGGGGATAGTGGAACGAGGTTAAAAAGTTCTTGAGGACCCTCTTCAAATCTTTTCAATAGTGGTTTTAAAATCCTTATATTGTTTTTAAATTAAACTATCTTTTTATTTACAGACTAACAGACAACATTTACAGACTAACAGAAACTTTTTATATAACTTTGGCCATATTCTTTTATTTTTTTATTAATGCCAGGAAACCTCCCTTTAGGTAGACCGACGACTTTGACGAAGATTGCAGGATAAGACTAGGTACTAGCAACGCTAGGCTGATCTGAGATCATAAAGTGAAGTTGAGGTCGATCACTGGTCATTTATTAGCCGAAGTGATGATAATGATGATGATGAACATTTAATTGTCAATTTTGTACTTTGATAGCAAATATTAAATAAATACATACTACGTATTCTTGGATAAAAAGCTTAAGGGTATGAAATTATTCAGAAAAATAATTATTTATCAATTGGTACCTATGATGGTGGTATACACGTCCATACTCAACGTTTAAGTCTGAGTGACTGTCCAACATACGTAACAATGCGACCGTCCGTTCAAGCCGCAAGCTATTGACACGTGAAGCCATAAAAGCCGTCAGTTTAGCATGGCATGTTACGTGCTTAGTTAGCCTGAAGGTTGTGATAGCTTGTAGACATTAATAACACGTGTTCAAAGAAATATTTAACATAGAACCAAATTTACGTATGCTATTATGTATTTAAATGTATTTTTAAAAGATTGAAACTGCCATATGTTAACTAAAGAAGCACATTAATACATGCACTGCGTCACACGAGGTACATAATTCCTTTGTTTTTAGTTTAACTGCTTACTTTCATTCTGTATTCAAACATATCGATCTTAATAATAATCATAATCATAGCTCTGGACGTATAGTCAAACATCATATATCTTACATCAGCGAGCGGCACGAGGCTATTCTGTGTTAGCGCGTGTTTTAGGCAACCCCTGCGTGGATTTGCTGTTCCATACCAGGCACGTCCCCAGGTGGCGGATAGGGGAACGCCCCCCAGGTCTGGATGATACCGGCTTCGGCCGGCGCGGGTCAAAAAGGGCTGTGCGTGGGTTGGCCGGAGGAGTTCAGCGGCCGCCCTTGTTCCGGTTCTGAGTGGGCGCTAGTCGCCACACGCCGGCCGGGTCATGGTAGTTGTCCGAACGGGTTCCCATGGCCTCGCCAGGGCGCGATGCTGCTCTCTTCAGGGATGATGCGCTCACGTCGGGGTGCAATGCTGCTCTCCTACGGGATCGATGCGTTCTGCCCCTACGTGATGCAGCACTCCTTGGGGATTAGCGCTCGCGCCAAAGGTGTGTATCCTGTTGGATCGATGGGTTTTTTAGTGGGCAGGCCTACACCCTTCTGGGGAGGAGAGCCCTACGTAACTCGACTCACGAGTATGCAATTCAATGCATTTTTTAAGCCACCTTAAATGACAAAACAAAGGCTTTAAGCAACCGCGCTGGCTCTGTGCAGATGGGTCGACATCACATACACCTTTAAACTTTATCGAAGATATAATAGGTTTTTCCATTAACTGCAGTAACATCAAATAAAACTACATATTTAATTCGAGAAACGGACACATTGGTACATTGTAGAATTGATGTGATCAAGCCTGCGGATTTGAAGATCAGTATCGAAACATCGCTTTCGTTTATTACAGGTACTATTATAATATAAGATAGGTAAAGTTTGCTTCCCATACAAAATGTATTGAATTAATACTATAAGTTGCTACTTACAAGAAAAGTACTAGCATCATGTATATTTTATGCAAGGCGGACATAAACTACCCGGAAAACCGCAAATTTTAAAAAGTGCCCGTTAAAAAAATGTGGAGTCAGGATCAGATACGTAAAAACATGAATAGTACTACAAAATTGACGGTCTTAATACATAAAGTATTTGACTCGAATCGAAGATGAAAAATTTACCCTAAGTAAGCACCGCACTGAGTGTGATGTAGGGCCAGAGAAAATGAAAGTTATTTTATATTCAAGAAAGCTCAGTAGGTAAGTGTCAGGTGATGTGAGGTCAGTCGATAGCGACGCTTTTCCTTAATTTCTTGTCTATCCGTTTTCAACTCAATTCGTACTTTTAGTAGTTACCATAAATATCTTGTGCTGTTTCTACTCTATTATCTTACATGCTTTTCACTGAAATTAATTTCGTAGCGGTACGTGGCGTTTCGTAGCATACGCAGATTTACTGAAACAGTTTCGTAGTTCTACATCAAAATTTTCGCAATTTCAATACGACGATATTGCATTTGTCGTATGCGGCTTCCTTAACTTAACGTTTCATTTAAATAAAAAATATAGGTTCAATAAAGGGAAAGTTCAAAATAAAGTATTTTATTTTAGGTAGATATGTAAGTTAAATATATGTTTAAATATTTATATTATTGATAGGCGAGTGTTTAGTAAATAATACGAAAATACCTACAAATAGTAAATCAATTAGTAGTCCTTCTCGCATTGTGCCTACAAATGTAAATTATAAAATGAATTCGGCCAGTATTTGTGCCAATTATGGAAAATACGAAAAATCCGAGCAGGGAAATGAATAATATTCAATATCTTTAAGCGTAGAGATATCGTACACCCACATTTTCGGGTTCATGTATATTTTAGCTCGCACTCGGCCCATTTGTCATTGGCGCTGCGTTAAGAAGATAAAATCGCCGGGGCCGATGGATTCTTTACGGTTCGGGCACGATACGTGGGCGACCTTATGCGTTTTTTTAAATCTTGGCATGTTAATCTCTGACGTAGACCTTTTCCTAAGCGCGATACGATTCCCTTTCTGTTTCACCGGGCGACAAATGGGCGAATTGGGCTTCTGGTTTTTGTTTTTCTGGATTGCCTGAATGTGTTGTTTGTTCCTTTAACTGTAATATCTTTAGTATCTACATACCTATACACTATTTCTATATCCTGCTTTTTGTTTTGAGAAGTGCTATCAATAATAAAGGGTTTCAACTTTTTAAATTTCTTCATATCCTATAATCTGGTACCATCAGTCAGACATAATACAATTAAAAAGAGAATTAAATAAAAATATTTTGTTACTTACTACTTAGCATAAATCGTCATTATTTAATATTTGGTTATATTAAATCTATTATAAATGTCTATATATTTTTTTATTCTGTGTTGATTAACAAGTAGATTGCCCACCTGATTAAGTAGTTACAGTCGCCTGTAATACATTTTCTTCCTAAAAGATTCGCTGCAAATCTACAGCTTCATAAAGGCTATGGACTACTAAGTCTTATATGGTGATATAAGACGTGAAATTACAGGATACATTGATTTGACTGCCTATCTTCACACCGGAACACAGCAATGCGAATACTTCTATTTTGCGACAGAAGTAGGTAACACGAAAATACCCAGAGCCGAAACAGTAGTCGACTCTGATACTGAGTCTCCCCTCGATAAAATATAACAAATATATGTGTTGTATAATGTAAAAAAAATATTTTAAGAAATACTATATTGTTGTAACCTGTAGTATAGGTAAAATATTATTTCAAGTTAAACTACTACTAGTAGTTTTAATGTTTTAATCGGTATTTAAATCTTTGCATTATCAAGGCACAGATCACGAGTCGGTGGAGTAAGAATATACAACATGGGAAAAAGAATCTAGTATCAACGATGTTTTGGCCTGCGATGGCTCCTATTTAGTCTCGCTATAAAAAAAAAACATTATCATCTGTTTTTATAGGCTTGAATAACACGAATTCTGTCATAGATCAAATAATTTTACCGTAGTGTCTTTACTTTTTATTGTAATATGCTCCAAGCAGTTTGCTCTTCAAACCTACATGAAGATAATGCTTAACGTGAACGTTCTTCTTTGTTAGACGATCGCCTTTCATGTTCTTTTTCTCGTTTCGTCCTTTGTCGCGATAGCTCCGGCTGAGATTTGCCAATTTCCCTTTCCCAAATAATGCCTCCATTACAACCTGATACTAGGTATTTTGTTTTCGTGCGCCATAATTGAAAGGCTCGCAAAAACGCATTAGGCGTAGTTTCCGCTGTCGTATATGTAGGAATTATTCGAGGGCTTTGTTTCGGCGATTCGTTTTTCTTCTTTTGTAATGCTGTTGCTGTGTTGGCATTGGCGTGACGGTAATTGATGGATCTGTCTGTTTGTCTGGTTTGATAGGGCATTGATAGGGGCGGAGGCATTGTGATAAATCGATTTCTGCTTAAATAAATAATCTACTTTCTTTTGCTCTTTTCAGTTCTTAATAATCGTTTGTCTTTTGATAACTTTCACTTTTTTTTTAAATAACAAGTTAAATTATTGTTTGCTCTAGTATTAATTATTGTTTGTTAGTTTCAATGTTAAGCTTTCACATTCAGATAAACAAGTTATCCTATTTTATTCTTACATAAAATACCTGTAAATCAAATAAACAACATGTATATGTTATTTGTCGATTATTTCCAATAAGCTACTAAGATAATTTACAATTTGCATTCACCAAGCGGTTCAGATCTATAGTGTCAGGTCAATATGTCAGATTTATGGAACGAAAAATATATCCAATCTTCGATAGCTAACGCTATCAATTAAATTCACTAGTCAACTGATATTGATAAACCAGGATATAATTTAAAATAAAATAAAAGCACCAAGGCGCACCTAGCTATTTTTTTTAATTTTGATTTCTTTTTTAACGACTTATACGAGTGAGGAATAGCAAATTAAGCACAGTACATTTCTATATTTACGCGCTGTAACTAATATTTATATAATAACATAACTTCAAGGACCATTCAATAATACTTAGGATTTATATTTAGAAAACTACTCTATAGAGTAAAATGTTATCTACAAAAGTCAAAGGTGCATTTAAAAAAGGAGTCTTATAGGAGAAGCTTGATGAATTCTGGTAATTTATAAAAAATGTTAATAACCAATTGCTATTTCCACTTTTTCATATGATAATCACGGAAATCTAAAACCAAAGACGTTAAGCTCGGGTACACAGCTATAAGGTACTCAAAAGCGTCTCAGATTTGAGTACTTTACGTAACGCTACGAAACATTACGTATGTACTCAAATCTGAGACGCTTCCGAGTTTCCCCGGAATCTTCGCATCCCGCAGGCACGATGAACAAACAAACCTGTTTTCTCTTTATTTACAGCGGCAAAGGCTTTCAAAGTGTCTCGGGGTAAATTTATCGCAGTCAAATTATGCATTACACACTCGGTGTGCGTGTAATGCCCGGATATTACAGGAGAGGCAGATTCACACGAGTTTTATGCTTAATAATAAATTGTTTGCTTTTTTTTCTATCGCCAGTGTTAGAAGAATGTGCAGAAATAAAGCATTTTCAGAAATGTATATAAAAAACAACGTTATATGGAATATTGAATATATATATATTCAAATATTGGTTCCACTTTTTAAATAAATTAACATCCAAACCTAAATAAATGAATAACTTTAGTTGGATATAATTTAATTTATTAAGAGCTCTGGTGGCGCTTTGGTATTGGTACTGATTTTCTGAAGGTACGAGGTCAATGATGCAATGTGCTTTTAGTTTTTCAAATATTAATTAATTAATCTGATGATGTGTATTAATCTCTTACAATGAAGGAAAATATCTAGAGGGAACTTTTATATAACTATAAGAATTTGAAGGGTCGACCAATCGCTCTTGCTCAGCGTAATTTACTAAATCCTTATCACTCTAACAAAGGGGGTTGGGTGCGATATGAGCTGGGGTGATGATTTATTCAACTATAACCAACATTATAACCAATATTTGAGGCATAAATGTAATATTTTTCAATTCAAGAAATATACACATGTACATAAAAAAAACAATATTAGGTTTTTTTTACAAATTAGGCTAATTTTGCTATATTGTGACGTCACAATTGTAGTCTATTAGAGATTAAAGTCTAAAATGTTTGTATTATTTTAGTTAGTATTATAGTTAGTATTATATTTAAAATATTTCATTAACTTATCAACCATAATTGTGAAAATCGATGAAATATTTATACATATCATAGACATTGAACTAAATTATACCATAGTTTTAATAAATAAAATTAGTCGCCACAAAGTTATAGGCAATAATGCAGAAATGTTTCGAAAAAATAGCAGGTAGTTTTTGAAATTTTTTCCGTTTAAAATAACCTTATTTTGAAATTCGACTGTTACTAGAACTACTCGTACTAGAACTTTAGGGTGACAAAATTAAATATAAATATATATTTACATTGTTCATTAAATTGAAAAGTTACAAGCTTTAAATACGAGCAAATAAAACGGTAATTTCAATATTAAATACTACTATTTAGTACTTTTTGAGCTATCCGCGGAACACTACAAACATGCCGTTGTATCTTTCAAAGTAGATGGTTTTACATTTGTCGGCTAATAGTAACATGTAATACAAAAAAAACTTGTTAAATACCCAATTCAACCTCAAAGCTGAAATCCCTTAAAGATGTTTGCAGAATCCAAAAACACGGTCACATTTAATTTAACGTAGCCCAAAGCCTTCATTTGGTTATTTATTTTTCAATAAAACGCCCGCGCCCCTAATCTGTTTGCTCGGGCTAATCCTCGCCGCCTGGACCGTTTCCACGTCACTTTTACACATAAAAATCAACATGAATTCAAGATGGTTGCTATTTTCCTTTCTCTATGATTATTTCGATTCCTCTGTCGGATATTTTAGTATTTAGTCTTATATCTTCATTCGCAGTTCATATATGAGTACCGAACGACTAAAGTGTACCTTAATTAAAGTACACTCACCGATTGAATATACAAATATCTTTCAGTACCTTCGCATGTAGTATATGTAATAATATTTTTTTTGGGGTTTTATTTATCAGAGTTTTTTGTATGATATACATCAAATAAAGATCTTAAGCTTGTCTTTATTATTTGAATACGTAACTTTTTTTAATTTTGCAATCACAGTCATTATTATGATAATCACTACCCTATTTTTACAGGTTTTAAGGGTTTTTCCAGTCGACTTCACTTTACATTAAACTGCTGAACACCGTCGAATTTATATAATTAATTTTGTATAGAAAGAAATAACTTTATTAAAAGCAATATAGATAATAAGGTTAATAATTTACGTATATAAAAAATTACTGAATGATAGTTTTTAAGTTTTATATCGTAACCAAAAGCAGCCTGAGAAGGCTGAGAAAATCTCAATCATCTTTAACAATATAGACGAAATAAATAGTGGTATATGATAAGGTATATGTGCTTACCCAAATATCGCATGTTATCAGAAATAATTTTAAAAAATTGCCATTTGCTGTCTACACAGTGTGTTTACCATTCTAACTAATGTTTAGACTAAAAGCGTGCTTTGTCCTGCAACTCATAATACGCATTTTAGCGTAGCAATAATTTCGTATGAATCAAATCAACAAAGCAATGGCTAGAGCACACCCACGACTAACGCAAGCCGTGACGAGCGACGCACGGAAATGACGCATCACCGCCTGACAGCCAGAAAATGTGCGCTGTCATTTGGGGCGCCGCTGTGAAATCACACGCGATAAACATTTTGAGACGGTTTTTCTTAATCATGACTAGATAGAATCTACTACATCATATGTGATGGATAAACATATGGGAATAGTAGAGAGACAAGCCACAGTATTTCTGTATATTCTATATACACATGCCTACGACTTTGACCTTGTGGTCGTAGCTACTAGTTGCAGTAGTGCGAAGGTTTAGCTTTGAACCAGTGCTGGCTAACTTCGAGCGATAATCTGTTTATTCGCAAATGACTAAGAATAGATTGGGTTAGGCTTACAGTATTGTCGTCGTAGATTATCAAAATTTATCGTAGTGTGTTCGTAGCATGTACTTTATAGCATCGGTCGCCAAGGATCACTTGATCAAAGTCACGACAACGCGTAGCTCATATGCTCCGAAAATTAGATATAATTTTAATCGTAGCCGAAAAAGTTCGGAAGCCGCAAGAATCGACAAGAACACATTGAATTATGGTGCAACTGTATGTTCTATAGTTTATTTGCTTTACTTATTTGTGGCATGAACAAACGGTTGAATTTTTTGAGAAAATCTTACCCAAATATATATCGTGCTGTCTCAGCAAATTGGACTTACCAAGTACTGAGCAAGCTCTTTAGTAAGCGAAGTGATTCCGAAGGAAGCTTAGATCAACTAAAATGGAAATAAAACTGGTACATCAGCTTTTACCGAAAAAATCGATTGAGTTAATATTGATATCTCGAGCAAAGCCCGGGGGTTATATGGATATGGTAAATAAGTTTGCTAGAAGCTAGATGTTCTAAATAGAGTAACACGGTAAATAACGCTACATCAACGCCTTTTTCTTTACAAATCTTATGTTTCTTACCATGCGGAGTTTTGTTAATATCTTTGATTTGGATCTCCAAAATATTTGTTGGAATTCTGAAATATACTACTGCGATATATACGAGCTACTTATATTGTTGGTGACACTTATATATCGGGCAAATTAGAATCGGTTGCGACTGTACTTCGAATATTTTTGTGTTCTATCGACTTTTTAATAGTGAGTTCTCTCAAAAACTTTTGATTTGGCAGCAGAGTCACCAGTTTTTCATCGTATCATTGCAGTCCATCAGTATTTTCCAGAAGTGATATGACCAACACAGTTCCTTTTCATTATTGATTATTGTTTCATCATTTTTTAAATGATCCCGTTTTATGCTGGTTTTATCATCGTTATGCTGGTTCTATCGAGCGCTATGTTGGAGTGACATAACTAGATCCTAGATTTTTCCTTATAAGGACAGTAGAACGTTTTGGTTTAAAATAACGAATGGTAATGTTCATGATTGCATTTGTACACTCTCTTCTAAGACGAGGCAATGTCTGGAAAATCACTAAAACATAGTATAAAACAGTCGCTATCCGCCGTCTGTCTGTATGCTTAGATGTATGCTTAGATCTTTAAAACTACGCAACGGATTTTAATGCGGTTTTTAATAGATAGAGTGATTCTTAAGGAAGGCTTATATGTTTAATACATGCATAATATTGTAGAGAAACACTGATAAATTTAGAGGTTTCTAATGTGATGTCGTAAATAAGCATGTTTTTTTGCGCTTACATTGCAATCGATTATATACAATGTTCATAGTTTTTCTGTAGTGTATTTAGCGTCAGTATTGCACCCTTGCGAAGCCGGGGCGGGCGCGATACTGACACTGACTGACTGACTCCGTAAAGTATATACCTTACGGAGTTTACTTTACTATTTTGTTATCACAAATTTAAATGATATAGAATAAGCAAGTAAATAAACAAACGGTTTATAAGACACACTCGCTATGAATGAGAGAGGTCGTATCGGGTATCTCTATCGGGTCGTAAATCAGCAGTGTGCCTCCAAAATGTTACAAAGTGTTATCAGATTGACATCCTTTGAAATTTTAACCGGCCTTATCGTTTTATTCCCAACAGTTCACCTTTGACGTATCGTGTGATATCTCTTTCTTATATAAGATATTTAGAGCTTTTAAGACGTAGCCAAGAACACAAACACAAGTAAATTAATTCTAATTTCCATTATAGATATTTTGTAGGTAGGTTTCTGTGCTCTTGTTTTGTCTATTAGTGTTGCTACAAGTAATGGGAAAGGAAGATAAATTAGATAATCGCGAATCAGACTAAAAGCAATCAAATCAGTGACAAGGAACTTGCCCCGCAACTAATGTTAATTTTCAATAAACTACTTGCTCCAGCCTACCACGGGTGTACTACACTTTTCTTTTCTATAATTTACATGTATTAAATTAAACAAATCAACCTTTCTCCTAATGCGATATGTTATTGGTGAAAACTACATTAATATCGACTACGAATTTGTTTCTTGAAAGTGTTTTAGATTAGCTAATTAATCATTATCATAGCTTGTATATGTCCCTACTAAGGGCTTTTTGCCCTAACCAGTTAGCAGAGGCGGCGTAAGGCTACCGGTGTGGGCTACCACAACCGAAAATATATTTTAAAAAGTATAGAAAATCTTATTTTACATTCCCTTCTTGCACCAACAGAGGGCCTCGCAATATGTATCATGCCCACATTAAGTTTAGGTCTTGCGCCACCACTGCCAGTTAGGGTGCCTTTTGGTCAACTTTGGTCAATAAACTGGTTTATTGTCAATTTGTGAAACCTTGAAATTATTCAGCTATTTCAATTTTACCTATATTTATTATTAGCAGATTATATGGCATCTAATAAATCTATATACAATAATCAATTAGGTTTTACTGGTCGATTAATGCTGGAATTCACTTTAACAAATACATTTTTGCTATTCGGAAATGTATAAGCTAATCAGTGTATTATGTATTCTCACCAAGGCTTTCTGCGTTAATCGACAGACATTTTTACATAAACTCAAATATTATGGCGTCTCTGCTGAAGCAATTTGTCTTATAGATTTGCTTAAAGAGGGTTAAAAAATCACCATTAACAAGACTAAATGTGCTGATATATCCTTAATTATAGGGTTTCTCAAAGATGGGTACTGGCACTGTTAGATTTTACAATTTACATTAATTATCTTAAAACAAAACATAAGATACAGTAATAATAGGGAATTGTTGATGTCCTTCATTCGTACATCTAACGTTATCCTTTTTTAATTTAAGACTTATGAAATTTATTTATTTCTGTATTTCAATTTACTACAGTGGAGTATTTAATTATTCTTGAATCTCCCCAATTGATTTAATTAAATTGAAAAAGCTATCTCGGAAATAGCTCAAACTATTTGAAGTTATTTATTTTGAACTCTTGAAAAAAATCTGAATGGTTCAGATTCAGCTTTTTTCTTATAATTTATTTTATTAGTTAGATACCTTAATCTCATCGACATATGTTTAAAAATTTGTCTTCTTCATTCTTAAATAAGGAACGCGTCAGAATATTTTTTTTTTTAATCTCTACATTATATGTAGAGATTTCTTAGGTGGAGATATTCAATACAAATTCAATATTAAATATTTTATTAATCTTATCGCTTAATATCAACTTCTTCGTGCATATCTATTTGCATTAAAATATTGGTTAATGAGATGTTGTGGTCGCTATAACGGCTAAAGTATAACTGCTAACATTAAGAAAATACTTGTTCAGATATACATTTTTCCTGTTATTTATTATGACTGACTGACTAGACTGGCTTCCAAATAACTGCATTCGGTTAGTAAATAGAATACGTAATAATAATCATGGCTAACTGGCTGTTAATTTAACCGCGTGGATACTGTAGAACAATGAAAACTCTTTATTCCATCCCAATATACCTAGCTATAAGAGTTCTCCACATTGTATATATTTGGGTAACGCAGCCCCATCCCGCTCCTGAACCATGTATAAAAGATGATCAGATTCGATGGCTTCCAGCTTTCCGAACAATCCAGATTCCATAGAAGATACCAGAAGAATGCGCTTCGATCCGCAGATTATATGTATAAAAGACTCAAACTTAACGTACCCACTATGCTTTCGTTTCTGAACTATAAAAAGTCTACAATTTCATCGGACCGAGCTTTAATTTATCCAATAATTTTCATAAATCTATGTAGATTTATGTCACATGTATAATATTACTTGTACAAGTAAACGCAACGTCGATAGATCTACTGTATTAAGATAGCTAGACATAACCAGATACTTAAAGGTAATACCACTAGTTAAGCAAATATAATTAAGTAAATGAAAAACAGATAGCTACAATATGCAAAGACATGCAAAAAATTAAGTATTTCATTATTTCAAACTTCCATACAAAAAAACTAAACGAATCTCTTTAGCTTCAATGTGTAATATGAAAAAAATGTAATGGAAAGTAGTCTCTATCTCGAATGAAATAAAGTCGTTTTCCGTATTCAGCACGTCACGGAATTCAACATTCCTCGCCGAATGAGCTCAAGAGCAAGAAGCCAGTTCTTTTATTTATTTTGAGATGTTAAATGTCGCATTTACCGCCGACAGCCCACTGCGTGAGGCAATTAAAATAAGCGCTCTAACCGTCTAGCCGCAAGTTCCTTTTTTCTATAAAAAAATATTCAACGGTAATTTTACATAAAATGTTGGCTATACGGAAAATTGCGCAACCAACTAATGTATACTAATTAGCTGCAAACTGGTTCATTTTTAATTAATAACCGTATGGTGATGGACTTGAAAATACACTTGAAGTCAACATAAGATACTTTTAAGTAGGGTTGAAGGTAATAATTAAGAAATACAAGGATTATTGTATTAAAATTTGCCACAAATACATAGCTACAATAAATCTTCAATAATATCACGGCAAATCCTAGATCGTTCCTTTATAAAGCAACCTTTCAATCTCTCGTAGATAAAATCAGAACGATTTTTGGTCTTGAAATATGCAGCAAGATTGGCCCAAAGCTATCGGTTGACGCTTTGACGGACGATGTGAGTCCTTTCTTTTTCTATAAAGCGAAATAGCTGCTGCCTGTCTGATAGCGTCGGGGAACAGTTGGACATTTGGCAGTTCGCTATCTCGCTATTTATCCAGCTAGTTACTGTATTTGCCAATACCTTTTCTGGATTTCGTAGAGCTTTTTAAAGATGAATCAGGATAATTCTTTAGGATTATGGTTTATTTTTATGTGCGATTTTTAGTAGCGCGGTTGTTTGGTTTATTGTATAATTGTTTGTGTATACCCGATGATTTTCGGACTGATTCGGATTCGGATTCGGATTTATTCGGACAGTTGGAACACAAATGATATATCTCATACTTAATGGAGTCCAAAGATATACTTTGCACGACTATCTCGTCAGCACCTTACTTCAAATGTTTAGTATAAAAAATATATTTGAAAACGCATTTAGTTTGAGCTTCATGACTACATTTATTCTATTTGTAACTTCTTTCAAATTCTGTAAAAAATCTAAATACCTTGAAATGTACTAATTTAGTAAATTTATAATCCCAAACAGTATTTTAATACCCGAAAGTACTTCCGCGGTTTGGGTGCAGGGGATGGAAGTAGTGCGGGGCGCGGACACAGGCGTGAGACTTATTAGAGTCTTATGTATATTTTGTATTATAGTGATATATTATGGCAGTCGTATAGATCATTCACAAAATTTTGTTTGTAGTACTTTAAAAAAACAGGCATTAAGGCAATCTAGAGCATTATAATATGAGGTTTTCTTGTACATGTTAAATTATTTTAGATAATTAGAGTATAGTTACAACATCCTTTTGTGCTTGTGAAAGTAGGTGTATTTATTTTAACATTTCTGTTGCAAATTTTAAAATTAATTAGTCACTCTGATTTCTCGCCTTACTGGGCGGTTCGGGTAACAGTATCTGAGTCTAAATAACTAATGGATTTAAAGATACAAATTACAACATTAAACTTATGTCAATACACAAAATAAATAGAGATAAATAAACAAGTATTCGTTACACTTACACCAATATTCTTAGCCTAGCCTAAAGCAAGCTGTGTATGGTTTGTGTTGGGATCTAGAGTAACGGATAGACATACAAATAATATAGAAATATAAATAAATTTGATGGAAATACATATTAATAACCGTGAACAAGGCACAAATGCTTGCATTCATCATAGATATCTATGATGAATGCGAGCATTCCGGGATTTAAAACTGGGACCTCAATGTTGGTGACATCATGAAACCGGTACTAACCACTTGACAACGGAGATCGTCAAAAAGTAAGTAACGTTTCACAATAATCAGTCTTTGCTTTAACATATATAATATATCTATATATAAGTATAATAAATATGTAGGGAGGTCAATTCTGTACATGAAATATATTTCCAAAATAACTATCAGGGGGTGATTGAGGATCGATACTGATGGCAAAAATGTGATCAGTAAAATTATTTTCGGTTATACAGATAGACAGACAGCTGTCTGTCTGTATAACCAAAACAGAGAAACAAAAACTACTGGACGGATTTTAACGAAACTTGGTACAATTATTTTCCATACTCCTTAGCTGGTTATAGTATACTTTTCATCACGCTACAATCAATAGGAGCAGAGCAGTGAAAGGAAATGTTGAGAAAACGGTAGAAGTTACTCCATTTTTTAAGCTTCCGTCGCGTGTGCAACCTTAATGGTGAAAACTACACAGAAATCATATATGACGGAAATGTTCTCCTTAAAATTATATTTAAAAAATCCCACGACAGCATATATCTATCTTTTATATTTGGTGTATGTCTCACAATAACACGTGTAACTCCCGATAGATTAGCAGCTCGAAGCTTTCTGATTATATTTGTCTGCTCTTACGTTTATAACACTCTCAGTCAACAGTAACATTAAAAATACTATCTAAAATTACGATTCCACGCGGACGAAGTCGTGGGCACAGCTAGTAATGAATAATATATGGTTAACTAAAAGATATTTAATTCTTAGACTATATTTGCATTTCTTTTTTATATCATATGTGACTCATAACTCTGGTTATGGTTTTGAATATCATCTCTTCTACAAGTATATCTGCCACAAAACAATAGTGTTCGCAGTGAAGTGACTGGGACTGGGAACTTTACATCTTATGTCATGTACACTGGGGTTCTTGTTGGAATGCAGGCTTAGTGAATATTTCACAGGATTTAAGAAAAAATCTGCTCGTATTTCTAAATAGTCTATGAAATCGTAAATAACTAGATATAAATTTATGTATCTATCATATCATACATGCGATTGAAACATCTCCAACGAAAGTAGACAATTCGCGCCTATTCTAAATGTAGGCTATATGATGTTGCTTAATCCGATCCCGAATAGACATTCCACATTGCGGATAGTTTCTGGAGGGTAGTTTTGCCGGGTAGTCGCACACACCAAATGCCGTAACTGGTGTGATCGGAACCCTACTACATACTCAAGAAGAACAAATTAGTCAACTGTCTTCCTAGTATTTGAAATAGATTATTCCGCCCTAAAAAAATATAAACAAAGCCTACCTTCGCAGCAAAACACGATAATTAGGCTCATCGTGGAATAAGATGCGGTTTGGCGTCTAAATACACACGAGTTTTCGTAAAGCGACCTTATGCAAAATAAAGAAAAAAAAATTGGATTTGGTAAACCAATACAAATGGTGTTACAATATAAAGGAGGAAATTAGGTCGCTTGGAATCACAACAAGTGGCTTGGAAACGCTGTCGGTGTACGGTCGGGCTTATGTGACTCGCTTATAGTTTCATTCCTGTTCGTTACTGATAGGACTTCGCTTGGAGGACGCGTGACGTATGGTCCCATTCGATCAATTCTGACCTACGTCAAAATTGGACGCCGTTAAAGATACATTACCGTGAGATATGTGGTTAACAGGCATTTTATAATACGCGAAAAAGGAAACTTTTAATAAAGAATATACACAAAAGTACGTCATATGCAAATTACTTGTGGCATTGCACGCACTAGATAATTATATATAAGTACGGTGATAGATATCGAGTTACATACAAAGTTTGAAAATAGAACGTAGTATCTTTCAAACTACTATATGACGTAATGAGTGAAAATAACTTATATTATCATACAACGTATAATCAATCATCATCATGAATTTAGATGAAAAGTACGGAATCTAAAACAGCGACAGTGTGAACGGATTGTATTTGCGAAGAATCTCAGTGCTCAGATGTCCTATGAAGTAAATAAATTGAAGGAAAAACTGGTCCAACTCTAGCAAGAAAATCTGCTATGAGATCAGGGTAATATGATATGATGCATTTGAGATCATTACATTTTCCTAAGAAAGAAATAAAAAAAATCAAAAAATCAGTTTCTAAGTAATTCGACTTGATTGGCAGCCTATATTGTACCAAGCACAGAAATCTAAATGACAACATACTAGATAATAATGACTACCTCACAAAAAATAGAACACGTATATCATCAACTCGAATCTATTAATAGATATTAAAGAAAAAAGAATTATGTGCAAACAAAATTAAGTCATAAATATAATGTAATACGTTTATTTCATAAAAAGTTGAAAGCGCGCCGAAGGCGCAAGTGCCACCTGTACAGCGACAAGGTCATGCGTGAATTCGACTTCTTGTACTCTTTGATTCAGATTTCTGTGGTCTCGGAAGCTTGAATTTAATTTACATTAGAATCAACCACTTTTATGCAGTAGCACTTCTTATATAAAAAATACCTACAGTATCTTCGCTAATGTATTCAGTTTGCCTGCGTAATTCAATTACATTCATCGTTATCACAGCCCGTACACGACCTTAATCAACCACGCCGGCTAGTCTAGATTGCCTGACAATATTTTACTTCAATGTAGGAACATCAATGTACATATGAAATTCGAAAAACGAAAAGCACATTGGTTCATGACAGGAACGACCGCGGACATTCCAAATCATCTAATTCAGATACCAGTGCCAACAACACAGCGCCATTGAAATATAACTTGCTTATCATTATTATTTTCCAATTATAGATTTCTCAACAAAATACGCCTCGAAATTCAGTGGGAGAGAAATAGACTCTGCTTGCTTGCAACTTCATCATTCAATGCCAATATATCGTCCAAGAAGATAGTATAGGCATCGCAGGCAAACAAATAGGTTTTGCAGAAAGCCTCTCGGACGCAAGAAGAATCCAATTTCCTGTCTAAAATTTCTAGAATACTACCCGACTAAATTGAATATCCGACGTATTGACCGAGCATTTTGCATATCTTTACTCTTGTAGGTATCATGAGATACATAGAGCTGCTCTGAATTATATGTGAATGAAAACAAACTCAATTCAGAGACATTCTACGAAAGTTCTCAAGTTTGTTTTTGTGTTGTATTTCATTTGTTTGAATAGATAATGTACTAGCAGCCCGCCTCCGTTTTGTACGGGCATTAAACAAACATATTAAATATTAATTTTATACACACACGGACACTCATATATGTACATACCTTTCCGTTTTTGCGTGGGGTCATTTAAAAAGAGTAAAATGATGAAACTTTAATGAAAATTTAATATAGTCTATGTTCACCAGATATAGCTACAGATATAGCTTCTCAACAGTGAAGAATCGGACAAGTAGTTTTGGAATTTATTCAATGCAAAGAAACAAACAAAAAAACAATCAACTCTTTTCTCTTCATATAGAAATGTAGATGTAAATAATTAACTTACCTAAAGTGAAGTTCTATTGCATCGTTACCTCCCTACAAAATTTCAAGAACATATCCAGGACTAAGAATAAAAATATAAATTATTATATAAATTTGAAATGTTAAAATAAATGATTATATTGAAGACAAATATTAATATAAATGATAAATTTAAATATAAATGATTGCACTTGGATAGCCGAAGCCTACTGACTTATGACTAGCGATCCTTTGAAAGCTAAGTGAGCGTCACAACCGCTGTTAATATTTCCAAGGAATGTGAATTAATCATATTAATTCCAGGGGCGACTTGATGAAGTTCAAAGCATTCCACTCTCAAAATAATTGATGACGAATTCCCAATAATGTGAGCAGCGCGATCGCACTTTACCTCTAGATTCTCAATTTAATTTATTTTCAAGTATTCACTTGCTTGTTTATAGGTCAGGTCAAGTAATACGTTATTATGGGTCATCATCAAATTAAGTTCAAGAACTCGACAACTGTTACTGATTTGTGAATTGGTCGTTGGTTTGGAGGAAACGATAAAACGCTCGACCGAACTTTTTTTCCCCTCTGGAGTCAAGAGGCTGACAATCCTGATGGATGCCACAGCAATCATGTGCCACGGTGATAATTTCGGACTCCAGAACAATTGAGATGGCTCAGCTCGGCTACTAACTAAACTCAGCCTGAGCCTTAGCTATAAAGGTCGTACGGCTTGGATGGAAAGGACAGCAGATTTGCTAAAATTTATATTCTGAATTCATATGTATATGTCGCAGCCAACTGGTTAAAATAGCCGTTCAATCAAACAGCTAGCCCTTCAAAACAAAGTCGCTATCCGCCGTCTGTCTGTGCCTATGTATGCTTAGATCTTTAAAACTACGCAACGAATTTTGATGCGGTTTTTGTTAATAGATAGAGTGATTATTAGGGAAGGTCTATGTATAATACATGCATAATATAGTGGAGAAACGCTGATAAATTTAAAAGTTTCTAATGTGATGTCGTAAATAAGCACGTTTTTTTGCGCTTATATTGCAAAAACGTTGGCTACGAGATAGACCAAAATAATGTACTACAGTATTGTCCACCTTAAAAAGTTCAACAAACCATTTTTTCATTACACCCGTGCGAAGCCGGGGCGGGTCGCTAGTAATATATAAATGTAAAAATCTACGATTAGACCGAAAATGTTAAGAAATGTGTAAAGATTTCACAAATTTTCGGACTTCATTGACCTCAAAATCTGTTGAATTACGGGGAAAACTAGAATTCTATAAGCACGGAGAAACACGATTCGTTTTTCGGTATTTTCTATGATCCTTTAGGTATATACAGTGAATACTCGACGTTTCATAATACTGCTAAGCTTAAGATGAAAGGCACCTTTTGGCTTCAGGCTTAGGAGTTTGGCATAATATAGGTAATAATATTATAACCACGTAGTTACGTTGTATTTTTACACAGCGATTTAGGTGGGTTCATAATGTAATGTATTGCAAAATAATATTTAGTAAAATTACGTCAAAGCACAATTTTGAATTGTTTATATTGAATTTGGGGACAGACATTAATCTACTATACAGTACGGTCTTAATAAAGTGCACAAACAAAGTGGGGTAAAATCATTCTTTGTTTTAGCGATAAAAACAAAAGGAAAAAGAAATTGATGCTACTGTTTTGAAATAATTTGTCTTTATTTTTTTTGTCGTCTAGTCTTCTATTGCTACCCTGTATTTGTATCTTCTGAATCTTGCTCAAAATTGCAGAAAAATAGTTTCAAATAAATAGCTCATTGATCAAGATCAACATGAAAATCACGGTGTATATCAATATAATTAAATTTTTATTACAAATTTATGTATGTTTGTAACAATACTAATATTTGAAGTAATATTTTATTAATATACTATTATAAATATAATACTTTATTATATCTGTTACTCACTTTCTACCTGACTTGTTACTCACTTGTACGATAAATAATTTGATTATTCAGTTTAATGTATAGTATTTTGCATAAATTGTACGTCACTTTACAATATTTTGACGTGAAACGTCTTTAAAATCGCGCCGAAACATACGGGTACCAGGTTTAAAAAGTGGACCGTAACGAAAAGGTCTATATCATCGTACCTTAATAATTAAAAAACTATTAGTCTTAGAAACAAAAATGTGGTGTGAATATTTCACTTATATAGTCAGCTCGCTGTTGTGACATTGAGTTTTTTATTAAAATACTTAAAACACCGGCAATCTTGTTTTTATTTCAATCTTCTACTTTAAAAGCGATTCCCTAAGATAGACGTTTCACGTTAAAACCAACGGCCGTGTGCCCCGGCACAGCCCCGCCCGATTTTTTTAAATCACTTGTCCACAATCCATGACATTGCTTCTTTGTGCGCTATCACCACTTACGATAAGACCACCCTACCCAGCTGTCAATGTGTTTATTCATATTATGAACGATTACGGTATAATTTCATAATGATGTTTCAGGTCACGTGAGTATATCACAGATAATAAATGTTTTTTTTTATAGAAATATAGTAACTGTCTTTTCTTTATATTTTAGGGATTCTAAGAATAAATTTATTGTTTTAATTTTCAAACATATTTCAATATATAAACTTGGCGTTCCAAATACAAAAAAAAACTAGAGGTTCGTTTGTAGGCAAATGTATACATTTTTTACACAAGATTCCACATAATGTAGCTGAATTGAATTTTCATAAGTTCAAGGTACATGTTAAAAAGACGCTAATGAGTAAGGTATATTCAAAGTCAATGATTATTTAAATCATGCCAATTGATTTGAACATATTACATTCTAAAGTGTAAATATGTGTTTTCCCGTATAATTTGTAAACACATATGTGTACATTGAATGGAGGCAACATAATTTATTTTAAATGTTGTTATTACTTTTGATAAAGCTGATAAGTTTGTTGCGCCCATTCTTATTATCAGCTAAAAATACGTCCTGAATGGGTGGTAGCGAAAAGCGACGTTTCAAAAGAGCTTTCTATAAAGTCATATTTGAATAAAGTTAATTTTGATAAAGGATAAAAATCTTACTGTGGCGCATCATGTTTTTATAAAACATAATAGCTACGATTATAACATACATATCTATATATATACATACTTGCTACGATCCAAATACACTTCCATAGCTTTCTCTACTACGAGTATCATTAATACTTTCGTGCACTCGATTAAGGGTACTCTTGACCTGACCTGATTAGAACATAATAATAATGATTATAACATATTTATACCTAAATTAATAGCATTTAAAAATAAATTTAGGTCGCGTAATTAAAATATTATTACCTTTATAATATCACTATTTATTTATCAATAAGAATTCCCAGTTACCTAACAATAAAATTGTTATAAAAAAAAACTTTTTTTTTAGGTGGGAATGCATCTTACGCACCGTGACACCGTCCTGACTAGGCGCGGCCGTGTGTGGGGCTCTCCGGTCTGACAGGACCGGTCTACCCACTAAAACCCCCTGACTTCTCTAGGCCCATGCGGGGCACATGACGGGGTGCGCTTTCGAGATTCAACCGCCATAATTATAAAATAAACCTGATTTTTTCATAGTTATATTTATATTTTGTGTATAAATTTGTAATGGGTTGTAAGAGGTTCGAAATTAAATCTAACGAGACCCAAACCATCTTCACCTGCACGACGTGCAGATCGTCAACAAACAGACGAGGCACGGACGTTCCCCATCATCCTGAAGTAGGAGAGCATAGTTCAATTCTCCCAAAAATCTTTGATGATTTTAAAGACAATCCAAGATTGGTCGCTGTGGAGATACTTGGGGATACCTTACAGTGGACGTTTTTAGACTAATTTAAATGTAAATTTAATTGTTATTTGTTATTCATGTTACTTAAATTATGTACGTAGGCGGTAGTCAGAATAATTTATGTATTAACGTTTTATTTTTTAACTCTAAATGTAAATAACTTTCAGATTAGATTTAATAGATAATAGTTACTCACATTATGTAACAAGCTAGGTTACTTTAATTCCAAGAAATAAAATAGTATTGAACGCAAAAAGAACACTTGTACAATATACGGTAGTAGACCAAAATAACCACAAATTCACATTGAAAACCCTCCACTCGCCGCCGACTTTAACTGCGTTGTGTAAAAAATTTACGAGGCGCCGCGTTTCGGTGATTGATGGAGTAATCGCGGTTACGCATGACTTTGATGAGTCGATTGGGGTAGACTATGTTTTATGGATACACTGGTCCCAGTGCTTTATTTTCGTACTCCTTGCGGTGAATCGATATAGGGAAGGAGAGCGCAGGCATCGCTTGGGCTTTCACAGTTTTAAACGATAACGCTTAATACTGTTTTACAACAAGACAGTTAATAATATAAGACAAGTGATTAGATTTAATTAGTTTTACAGCTAAGGTTAGCTTTATTTTCGATATAGTTGAGATATATAAATATTTATATGTTTTCAGCATTATTGATTTATATGTCTTATATAATAATATGTCGCTTATTATCATGCGTATTTATAAGAGACGGCTTTTTATAAGGCGTGTGCGATATAGACCCAGCGTATAGAGGCCATTTAAGCAAATTCAATAAAAGTGTGCGTGCAGTACCACTGAGTTTTCTATATATGCACAATGTGAGATGCTGCTAAAGACTATACTCAAATAGATGCACATTTATATGATTTTATTAAGTTTTCTATATTATTATATATATTTGTTTTATTGAATAAGGGTTTTAATGTTTAAAAATGCGATTGTAAAAATCAACTAGCTCTCTACCAACTATAAGTAATATTCGAATCAAATACAATGCGTGCGAATGCGAAGAAAATCAGTTCGTAGCGTACATAGATATATTGAAAATACAAATTTATGTTCGGTCTACAGGCATACACATATAATAGGAAGGTGACGGACAAATTAATGTTAAATAAAAAAAATATACTAAAAATCGAAAACATAACATAACTCTTTATTGTATACATAAAATACACAAAAAAAATAAAACAAGAAATACCAAATGTACAAAAGGCGGCCTTATTGCTGAACAGCAATCTCTGCCAGGCAACCTAGGTCCATCAGGGAAGTATTAAAAGAAGATTGAAACTTAGGATGGGTGCAGCAATTGGACAGGATAATAGGCTATAACTAGTTTCAGTTAAGGAATCTTTGACAGGAAGTGAACATGGACTTGATTTTTAAAGGACTCCAGCGTTCGCGCTCTCCTAATACCCTTCGGGAGAGAGTTCCATAACCAGACGGCATAAGCCGAAAAAACCGAATTTAAAATACATACCTATAAACCGACAATATGGCTACGATTCCGAACTTTCTGTACTTTATCTGTAATTATGTAAAGTGAATGTTATATATGTCAGCTTATAAAGCTGAGACCACGCCACGTTGTAGTCTCAGCTTTATAAGCTCAGCGTTAGACTCGGGATCATGCCTATCATGTACCACTGTGTTTTTCGTATTTCGATTGTTGTATATACTCGTACATTTATCAGACGCTCTTATGTTAAAGTAAAGACTACAAGCTACGAAGGAACTCCAAGGTGTAATATTTGAAGTTGAAAAATCCGCACTGGATTTGCGTGGTTAACTAAGGGCTAACCGTATAGCACTTCGCTGTCGGAAGAAATAGGCTGGGATGAATATTATATATATATATATATATATATATATATATATAATCTTATTTGTATATCTTTAAACGATTGATCATTTGTCTCTTAAACAAGTGGTATTTGAACAAAATAACAAATCTAGTTAAACTAATAATCTCTCACACAAAATCTAGAATATTCCGCTCCCTTATATTAGCATAATAACTAAAAGTTAACTAGTCTACCAAAAGTATGGTTTAGTAACTATCTCACAACTCTAATGAGACTTTTGTGGTACCTGCGATTATTCTAGAAGTTCCTTATATAAATTTAATATAACTGTAGTAATGCGAGTTATATTTCGTTATCAGAACAATGTTCCAACTTAGTCTTAAAGCTGAATTACTAACCACTTAGGCGAATTGTAACAGAAATTCGATTAAAAGTTCCGCGCCGAATGGATTTCTGATCACGATAGCACGCGTCAGAGTGTAAAGTGATATGAATGTAATAATGGAAGATTGGATTTCGAAGACAGCGTGTCTTATTGATTGCAATAACGCTATGGCTTTCGATAGTCAGGGTGTAAGTCTTTGTGTTATGTGATCAGATTTCTTTTTGGGACTTTGCTTTCATCTTAGCTTGTGATAAAACCGAAGAAGGATTTGACTTTCGCTAGGATTCTTAACAACTGAAACACTATCTCAGAAACCCTACTATAAACTAAATCAGAAAAAAATCTATTACCAAAGAAAATCATACCACGGATTGTGATCAACACCCGGTTGTCTAGATTTTTTTAAAGGACCTATTCTAAAGTCGCAGGGGGCTATATTCAGCTTTACCGTGTTTGTGGAAGGTGCACAAACGGAATGTTCGACAGTTTGCCTGCTAGCGACCCCGGCGAACGTTTCGGGGTCGTGTCGGCCCCGTGTGGCCCCAGTGGCTCGGACGCTCAAGATCGCCATGTAGTGGAGGGTGAGAATCTACCCGGTACGTGACGGTACCGGGTATATATTTGACGAGGTTCAGTTTTACCGTGAGTATGTTTGTGGAAGGTGCGGATGGTTCTGCATCTTGCCTGCTAGCGGCCCCGGAGCGTTCCGTTAGGATCGAATTAAAAGAGAGTCGACGCAAATTAAGCGCGCGTCTACTGGCTTGAACGCTCAAAATCACCCTATAGTGGAGGATGTATCGGATATATGTTTGACGGGGAAGGTTGTCTAGAACTTAGACAACGAAAGAGGTTTTTTTTCGTGAAGCTTTTAGCACATAACGGTTTTATCTGCAATCTTAGCATTGATAATAGATAAAAATCCCATACGAATAATCAAAATTAATTAATAGTACTCTCTCTGGTCAGTGTAATAAAATTTATAATAATAAAATAAATAAATAAACAGCTGGCCGTGTGGTTATTTCCTTGCCCATAAAGGAACTAAATATTAAAGATAGAACTATACATTGACATTCATAATTATTGATATTATTATTCGAATGTAGCTCTGTTTGTCTGTCTGTCGCGTTTTCACGCCAATACTTAAGAGTGTAAGCTTTAAAAAGAATAAAGCTTAAAAAGGATTGTAAGTGCATATTTCAAACACTTACAACCCTGGGATCAAAAATAGATGATGAGTTTGTATGAAAATTTTTAAGGCTAGAAATTTAAAACATTATTATTTGACTTGATATAATTGTAATAAGATATTTAATGTTTGTCAATAGCAAAACACCGAGTCGTATCATAAAATACTTACAGATATACATCTAATTATATTTTACAAACAACAATCGTCGATCTTATTGATCAAAATCTTATTTTATTTCTCTCAACTTCTTACTAAATGCCAATGTGAACTCAAGTCTTGGAACATGGACATTGGACCTTATACGCGATTGATGACTCACGACATAACTCAAGAATCCATAACTAATTAAGGACTCAAGGATATAATGACGATACTCTCATTTACGAATCGCCGATCAACGGTTCAGAATTTATTAGTCGATATCCAATACAAAGATGTAAATATTTTTAAGCTCTGATTATTTATGACTACAAATACTAACTCTACTCATGATTACCTAAGAAAATGCTCATTGCGGTAAAACTCATGGACCGCAAATGTATAGACATAATTCTTATTATGGAATAATTATTCTCATACATCCTTATTAATATTTAAGCTACGCCGTATGTGATTTAAGTTTTAGCTAAAGGAGCACTATATATATAAAGATATACTATATATAAAGTAAAAAAATAAAAAATATGACAATGACACGTGGATAGTGTCACACTGGCTCCAACAAAATATATTTGTAACAATGTCTAACTTTATTTTCGAAACAACCACGCCCCTTACACTACCTTACACTCGTATACGGCGTTCGCGTAGTTAACGTAGTCTCCAACGACCGAACTTAGATTAGAAGGAAATAATTAATGTCCACACGCTACTGGAAGGCCATTAATTTATATCGGCGTGTCATTTTGAAGACATCAAACATGCTAACGAGGGCATTGATGGAAAATTAAGATCGAATTGCGAAGACATATATTTTTTTTAATATTTCAATAAATACGAAAAATGTTCACACAGGTTACGATGGAGACTTACGATGAAGCTAAATTGCCTGTTTACTAGGGTTTTAAAGCATAAAATGTAAGAAGTCGATACTTATAATTATCTATTATTAATTGTGACTATGCGTCATATGTAGATGGCGATTTCGGCTTTCGCATAAAGACTATTGATCTTGTAAACGGAAAATCACAATAGCTTCAAACCACCTGATATGCTTTACTGACACCTTACCTGATAGGCTTACTGAAAAAAATACATTCAAGGCACTTCGTTATGAACATATAATTACTGTGGTTGTACAGTTCTACGATGCATTACCGCTAAGAAGTTCATTCATATTTCACTCAGCCTACTCGACCATGGTGCTGACTCGTGAAAAAAAGAAACAAATTGATCAGAAACTCTGTTGATAGGTTTGTAAGATATATTTTCCCACTGTGAAATAAAGAAGACTTCACACAGTTTTAACTATGATTACAGCTGGCACAGCTAAAAAAGAAAACGAAATTCAGAGATTGTTGCCACAAAAATATGCATTTTTGCGTCTGATCTGCCAAATGTGATATCATCATCAATACACTATCCACAGCTGATGAGGCTCTCTCTCTCTCTGAGGATATTTTCTCAACACCTAGTACGGGGTGATACCAGTAACATTTTAGAAGCAATAATACTAAAGTTACGTAACAATTGCTAACATGCCGCTATCACATCTGCGTCGCGAAACTTCTAACGGAGTGGCGAAACTATTCGCCTATTTTCTACGACGCTGTCTTTTAAACGTCGGTGTACTTGATTCTCGCACACTAGCCTGTTCTAGCGCAAAGATTCAACTACAATCTGCGTTTTCACCGCATTAATCATCTGGTACCTCCAGGTAGAAACTGCGAAACTAATTAGTCGGCAACAGAGCAGACAATGGAGACACCGCCAGAACTTAATCGCTGCGTTTAACAAGCTGTTTTGATAGAGCCACACACTCCTAACAAAGACGACACGAATACGACGACGGGGATAGATTCCCGCACGGGACACCTATTTTATATGATAATTTAAGTATAAACTAGGATATTTGTTTCGATTTGAGCGTGTTTTTTTAGACATATTTGTTAAAGGGCACGGACTCTTAGTCCATGCTCTTTGAACTCTTAACTAAATATGTAATGACATATTTATTTTTATTATTATCCATGATATTCTTAAGTGACATATATTCAGTTATTTATGTTGTACCGCTATTTAAATTAACAGAAACAATACAGAATATTTATTTACAAATATTTATTCACCCGGGCATTGCTGTCCGTCATTTTTGCGTGCTATCGCTGACGAAAAACAGATGGCGCTACGTGTGCTAAGTAGCGTTCGTGCGTTCGACAGCAGCCGAATTTATCCGAGCGCTCTCGAGCTCAGAGGCTTCGTGGCGACTTCGTGACTATCCATTCTCATTTACTTAGTCGACGAGTGAACACATATTTTTTAAATTACCTTCTAGAGCTTTCTATTAAATATTAGTTGAGTTTCTTTTGCATAAGCATCTAGTGTTTTGTAAAAAGTTAAGTCATTCTCTTAATAATAGCGTGGATCTATATATATATATATATATATATATTATATCCCAACTAATATTATAAATGCGAAAGTGTGTTTGTTTGTTTGTTTGTTACCTCTTCACGCTTAAACTACTGGACCGATTTCAAAAATTCTTTCACCTTTGGAAAGCTACATTCTCCCCGAGTAACATAGGCTACTTTTTATCCCGGAAAAATCGACAGATCCCACGGGATGCGCAATAAAGGCTTCGCTCAAAAACTACTGCACAGATTTTTATGCGGTTTTCATCAATAGATAGAGTGATTCTTGAGGAGTTTTGCGGCATTTTTTATCTCGGAAAAACGGATAGTCCCACGGGAAGCGCGATAAAATCTTCGCACCATAAACCGACTTCCGCGTATATGTAGCCGTGGGCAAAAGCTATGACCCTTAACCCTCTATACACCCAATCCCGAAATCCACGCGGGCGAAGCCGCGGGCAGAAAGCTAGTATATATATAAATCTAATAGATTTTATCTATGAGATTTTATTTGTAACTGTACTTAGGTTGGTGGTACATTATCGAGACCGGTACTGTGTCTTCAAATTCCCGAATCTCCCGTTTTGATGACCAGTACCAATGCAATCCTGTAAATCCTGTAGTGTACCAATGTACCAATGTGTTTTATAATTTTATATGTACTTTCATCTACCGCTCTTACGGTGAAGAAAAATATCATGTGAGGCAAGCTGTATACGAGTACATCTGCGAAGAAATTCAAAGGTGAGCTTGGTGAACTTCACCCATTCACATAGGGTCAGCGTGGTTAACTTAGGCACTAATCGCCCTAACATTGTTAGGGTAAGCTGCCCTTCGGTGGAGACGTACGTTAACTATGATGATGAATTTTCACTTACAACACAAAATAATATCCTAGTACAGAATATCTTTTTTTAAGTAAAAAGCACAAAACGAACTATTCGTTCAACGATGGACAGTTCTTCACTTATTAAGATTTTCAATATAATGACTTTGTTGTGAGCAACTATAATATTTTCAAATCTTACAAACACATCAATAAAATAATAGATATTCAGTCGTGATTAAAATAATTAAATTAGAGGAGTCCTCATTTCCAAGTTTGTCGTTAATAAATCCGAATCATTATATCAGAGTGAGCTCAGTTGAATGCCAATAAAATTTACTGCCAGTCCCGATATAAACGAAGTTATGCGCGGATAATAGACATTGTAAGTCCGATAATATTTTAGTAACACTATTTCTCACTGTACAAATACGTTGCTACAATTATTTGACAAGATTAAAATCCCTACTATATGTAGTAGTAAGTATTCTACCCAAAAAATTCACATCCTCAATGTATTTTGTTTGCGTTGACCAAGGGTATTTCATGCTTATAATAAAAATAGTTTTTTCTTTCTTTTCAATTCATTGCTTATTTTCCATTGAACTGTTTAAATTATAAAATAGTTTTTATTCTAAATTCAAATTACTTTCATTTTTTAGTTGTGGCTATAATCTAGAATTAGGAAATAATATTGAGATTATATATTTAAAAAGTATATATTTATCGATAATTTTAATGAATTATTACACTTTTTGATGAGTTTCAATCTGTATAAAATCTTGCTGCGGATGAACTGTTCTCAGAAATATTATATACAAAGTTCCGGCAACTTTCAATAACTACGTTGTTCTTCCAGCCATCGTACGAATCTTCTGTTTATTTTACCTGTAATTGCGTTAAAACATGTCAAAACAAACAAAATATTTTACAAACAAGTTAAAGTTTTCATATTTATGGTATTGGTGGTTTCATATATATGGTATGGTATGTATATACATACATGTACATACATGTATGTACATGTATGTACATATCCTGAAGATGTCTCGCTGAGAGACGAAACACGTGTCGACCTTGTCTGCTTGTTGGACAAGTCATCATCAACTGCGCGGAAACAGCAAACGTAATCAATATCCTTTGTAATACAATGGACTTCCGCAAAATAACACCTGCTACAATAGAATATTTATGGTATATAAAATACAAATATAATGTAGTTTTTTTTTCAATCCATCGGACTCCATCAACAGATTATTAGATAAGAATTACCAAATTACATTTTCTACATAACTCACGCAGCGATATTATGATATTTTAACCCAAATGAAAAAGTCACGCTTGGCTCTGCCAATCCCAATTACTCAAAAAAAAAAATACAATGACAGGCGCACAAAAACCGAGGACAGTTAGGGTCAGAAAACAAGTTAGAGAAGAAGATATATGCAGGATCCTGGAAATGCAAGAGGGCTGGACAACTATTAGGAAATTCCCCGTTGGTTTTAAAATGGTGCTTACTACTACTATACAATTGATCGCCTGCATTGTTGAAGTTCTGTCTAAACAACTTCTAAATTAATATTATTGACAAGTATAACTTGATGAGTTGGAAGAAGTCTCCAAAAAGATGTTCTATTTGGCAAACCAGCTGGTCGTCATGATATTATGATACTAACCGTGTCAGGATGACTTCTAAGACCCAGTTATTCATATAATCGCGAGAGCTTAGGATCACATTACAACTAACAAGTCTTGTAAAATATTGAATTTCAAATCACACTCAATTCTAATATCTATAATAACTTCACACCAAACTCTTCTTGATAGAATAATAAAAAAAAAATATTTGCGGTTTATACTCGACATAGTTCTCTTTTCGGGGACTGATAAACATGTATCGTCGGTCGAGCTAACTGTAACTTGGAAAGCGAGTATTGCCGAAGACCATACGATAAAAACTAATAAAAACTTTAATTTAACAAACTAACTAACATGCAATGCCTATATTTTTAGTTTGTTTGCGGTTGAGGTAGGCACAAGTACTATGGTTAAATTTAGAAGCTAAATCCAGGAAAATCTCCAACATATTGTTAAAAGATCTGCGCCTGCGCAGTTATAAGTTTCAGGTAAAAGCGTCAATTGCGGAGACATCGGATAAGGCACGATAGAGAGAGAAGCCGCGATGATGACGGTGACCACTGTGACACCCTCCAGCGTATTTCAAGATCGTGAGGATCTTTTCTTAAGGCAAGACAATAAATTGTTGTTGCTAGGTTGTCAGTACTAGAAGTCATCTGTCTAAAACTTGCTACGTCAAACGCAGCGGGTTCCTTATTTGAAATCAAAAACAATCGCCATGAATAACGAAAGAGGCGAACTTCCATTGAGTTCGTCACAGTACTAATGCATCAGAAAGAACGTTATCGTAATAAGTTCCAGACGCTACTTCTGGCTCCCCACTCCGTACCACTCGCACGGCGATACCATGGGGTAATGAGAGCTTTCATCTCGTTTGAATATACTGAATTGAAATGAGAGTTTAACTTCTTTACATTTAGCAAACATACATTCATTATTATCGAAACTTGACCCGACATACCCATCTGAATAAACTTGAACGAAGGATCGTAAAAGTTGTTCAGAATATAATTATTCTTTAACTACTAAAATTTTGTACATTCTATCGTCGTGTCACATAACTAAGTTTAAAAGAATATTGTAGTTGTAAGTGGCAATAAAATTTTACGTATTTCGCTATTCTCCCATCACAAGACCCTGACTTAGTAACAATTATCCTACCATAGTAATATACATTGTCAAACACAAAAGATTACTGAAAATTGTTTTAGTAGTGCGAGCACGGAATCTTGACGAATTTTATCGATGGTAAAAAAATTTAAATGCCTATTTTTACAAATATATTATTTTTTATCGGTAATAATTTAGAATAGTTAGACATAAACTTGATAGAAATTTATATTATACTTATGTAACGGATAGGAATTTAGTATTTATCAATTAACTAAACGATTCTTGTTCATTCCCCTAGATTGCATTGTGAAGACCAAAAATCTAATCGTCATTGTTATTACCGATGTTTCACTATAGATGGCGTATCTTCGTATTACGCGACGTGTTAAAATTGACCCTGCTTGGTATAATTTTACCATTGGAGAGAAGAAAGAAAGTAAGAAAGAAAGAAAAACGTTTATTGGTCCTAACAATACATATACAAGTTACACATATACTAATGTTTCAAATTAGCCCAATTAGGCTATTGCCTCAGCATATGCCACAGTGTCAGATGTGGCACTGTGGCGCTGGTATTCTGGCAACGCGTAAAAACAATACAATTCTACAAGGCACATGACATCAAAAACAAACAGCAAAAACAAACAAAACACGATTCATCGCTAAGCCAATAATGCAGGCACACAAAAAGCAAACACAAAACAATACAGGGTATATGGGAAAAACTTTAAAACAATGAAATAAAAAGAAAGGCAGACAAGACTGTACGAATAAATTCTCTTTACACAAAGTTGTTAAAAGTCTGTGGTCATTGTGGTAGCCAGCTACAAATAAGATTAATCTGTGATTATGATGTGTTATATCAAAGATTTTTTCTTAAAGATTTTTTCTTAGAAGAGGCTGAGAATCCGTCACAAAGAGTACGAAACGTACTCAGGATATCCAGGCTAAGTGTCGCAGAGATGTTGAACTCTATGCCGTCAGGGCGGCCCGACCGACATGATCTACAGCTCAACCCAAAGACCTTGGTCTTAAGTAACCTACGGTTGGGATAGATGGGGATACTCCGCTTTATATATACATATTTCCTCACTCGCTTTTGTTTTATGACTAAATGAAATTACACCAATAGACTGACTTTAAACGGAACGGTTTCTACGCGCTATTGCCATATCTATCTTTTATTTGTATATAACAATTTAGCAAGAACAAAGTCAAATACGTGGCCGTATCGACGACGATAAATCGTTAGTTCGAAGACGTTCAGGATTAACTAAGAATTCGATAAACATATGTACACAGCAACGCGTGAAATTTTAACTTTTGACCTTGAAATAGCTTTTATATGAATAGTAATAGTGGCGATTTAGGTAAATCAAATGTAAAAAGACAGGCAGTCAAACATAGAACCTTCAAATAAACGTACACTTTATGAAATTCTGCTAAAACGAACATGAAAAATTCCGAACACGATTCGCGAAACGCCTGTTCATCAAACCAGAGGCGCCATATTTTCATAACAAATGGAAACATTGAATTCAATATACAACAGTACATGAGATACTGTAAGTTACGCGCCGATAGTGAAACGGCTGCCATAGCTGGCATCATTTTAAACTTATCGCGAGATCCGACGTATGATTGGTGGCGGAACAAACAGGTTTACGACTATTGGCTGTTTTATGGAGTTATCGATACTAAAAAGGAACGAGGATGTTGTGCGGCGTAAAATTTTGTGCACGCGCGATACGATATTACATGTGCGATTTGGTTTTATTACAAATGTGGAAATCGTGTTAGATTTGATTTCTGAACAACTTAGGTGACATCTCACATATTTATGTAAATTAAATAAATATATTACACCAGAAATAAATTAAATATTGTATCGGATTACTGAATCAGATAACTATTATTAGGCTTATCATGAGTATTTCAAAATCTCTTTTAACACGCAGTTCTACAAGTGGTCTTTTACTGTACACGCCGTCAGATTGTGGAACTCGCTGCCTCCTGAAATTCGGGATATTCAAACCCTCCCTTTGTTTAAAAGGAGAGTGAAGGAATACTTCGTTGAATCTCCTTCATTAATTTTAGGTTGAATGTTATCCATTCACGTTGGAATAGACACACTTAGAATTTTTTTTACCTTCTTTTTTATGTTTTATGTTTTTTTTTATTATTATGTTTTGTTTTTAACGGTAGGTACACACATTGTTTGTACTTTTAATAATATCTCCTACTGCAGGTTGGCTGGAAGAGATCTCGTAAGAGATAAGCCTAACCTTTTGTATTAGTTAATTTTCTGTATATTATTTATAACTACACATGTTTTATGTTGTGTACAATAAATTGTAAATAAAAATCAAAATCATGAATTTATTCTTTAAATAGAATTTTTACTATCACTTGTACTGGACAGAACCAGCATGGGTTCAATTTTTATTTCTCACCGCATTTTTACAGGGTCTTCAATTAAAACCTGGCTTGAGATAAATAGTCTAAGCCAAGTTGGCCTTTTTGAGTGTTTTAGCCTTTAATAATAAACTATAGTTTAATTATGTTATTTATATAATCAAAATAATTGGCAACTATTGAGTCATTAAAATTAAGCCCAAGTATTGTTATTATTTAAGTAATCCTTAACAGTATTATAAGCTTTTTAAAAAGGCTATATCGTCGCAGTTTTTAGACAGGCTTTAACTTTTTTTATAATATATCGACAAACAAAGTAACTAGCTAAAAGTAAGGTTTCATTTCATTTATTTTGCTTTCCACAATGGTAATCATAGGTGTTATAAATAATTATGTACATTATGGAACCTGTCGGGCGGGACTTATAATTTTTATTAAAAATAAAAGAAAACCATATCTGAATATAACTACGTCAAATGATCGTAAGTCTAAACACTCTTCTTATGTATAATCTCTATATTAAGGTTACAATCGTATAGTACACGAACTTCCTGTATTAAAAAGAAAACTACAAATCACGTTGCTAACATGTGACATATGATGTAATTTAACAGTAATACCCAATAATTTCACTGTCTATCTTACCTTTCTTACCCTTCACGCCGGAACATAGCAATGCGAACAAGCATATTTTGTTCTGGACAGAAATAGATTAGATGGAGGGGTTTGGAGGTACCAAACAAGCGGACGACCTTGTGGGATCCGGAAAATTGATTAAAATAAAATTACGACCATCTTTGCATTTAGATCTCTATCTGAATAACCTATGATATACCAGATACACACAAGTTCCTAGTCGCTTAACCCTACCCACTATATGACGAATTGAAATATCTGGACTTATAGCGACGCGACCCCGACCGGTATAAACTCTATTCGGTCAGGGGACACCTTCGTGGTCAGGACCAACCATAGTTCTCGCTTTCTCCAAGTAATATCAGGGTAAAGCTGCCAAAACGCTTCTTATACATATAGTAGTTTATATACCTATTATAGTCAATTTCAACAAATTGCTTGAGTACGCCTGGAAGCTATAGTCATTGTATGGAAATATGTGCAACATAAGTCCTGCAATAAAAGCCTCGAATAACAATTCTGGTATCAAGTCAATATATATCCCTAGATATATTGCGAGCTATTAACGTATTTTTAATATTTTTTCAAAGGAGTATTCATAGAAATCAACTAGTGTTACCTATTCTGACGCTTACAAATATAATTTATACTATGGCATTGCCGGTTGAATCTATTATTTCATCGAGTCGATGGGTTATAAAGATAGAGAAACTTAAGAAAAACTGATGAAAATTTAATTTTAGGAAACTATGACTGTCCGTACGCAGATACGATCCGTACGTATGTACATACGGTATTTTAAGTCGCTACAACTGCATTTAAATACGTGAGTAATGTATATATATATATATATATATATATATATATATATATATATATATATATATATATATATATATATACATGTATACATCTTATACATTGTCAAAATGTGACAGGAGATGCCAACTACCTAATTATACTGGAAATCTTATTCACACTTAGACACAACTATACCAAACGGGTTACAGATCTCTTTTTCCAAGTAACTCTTCTAATATTTCTCAGATAAATCTAGTTTAATTTATTTTTACTTTTACTAACATGTCCCAGCTTTCGGTAGCATTTGTAAAATTACAAAAATTTTAACTAGGTAATATACTTGTAAAATCGAACTATAGAATTATCAAAGGTTTTCCTTACCTTAGTACTGTTTTATTTTTTTATACACTACAAAGAAGTTTATGCCCTTCATCGATGTGTTTCAAAAGTGAACTTCATCTGATTTTTTCAACAATTATGAATAGTTTTCTCTTATTCTAATTGTTAGAACAACGATATTACTACTAAACTTAAGCAGTACTTGTAGCAATTCTTGGAGCTCTATTACTAATTTAACCATCTTTCATGAAGAATGGAATTCCGGGCGTCCTAACCACCATCCAGTGGTCTCAACCGTTACCGTCAGAACGTAATAATTTGTCATATAATTAAAAATTTTACATATTAACTTATATTACTTAGAAAAACGTAACTTGATAATAACTTATATTATTACTTACTACTTGTATTGCATAGTTGAAGCTGAAATTACAATTTGAAATTGAATTTGTAATTTTGAGTAAATAAATCATTATGTAGTATCCCTAAGTAATTTATTAAGAAATAAAACATTTTTTTTCCTTTTCACTGAAAAGGTAAGTTTTTCAACAATAATAAAAATAAAGTGATTTTATTGATATTCAAAAATATGCATATGTTCCAGTGAATTGTTAAGATTTTGTTTTAATTCTTAATGCTTATCCCTGTGTTTTTATTTTGCTTAAAATATTTGCTGAAACAAAAAGTGATAATTGCAAAATCAGCATCTAATAGTATTTTATTTATTTTGCTTAAAATATTTGCTTAAACAACAAGTGTTGATTGCAAAATCAACATCTAATGGTATTTTATAACTGAATTTATTGAGAAAGGTTGTCCACTTGTTTTCTTAAAAAAAGGTCCGTCAAATTAAACTTAGATTATTTTAAATAGTTTCCAATTAGTTTTAAAACTTTATGTACTAAGTTTCACTAGATTACTTAAAACAGTAATCGGCGAAAAAAAATATTTAAAAATAGTTTTTAACCACTAACCTGTCACTATACTAACAATCGCTGGCGAATTTCAAAAACACTCATATTCAGTTCACTTGTCACTGTCACAACCGATCGCGGAGTTCGGAGGGCGAGAGCGCCCGCCCTACACAGCGGTCGAAAGTGGACTGAGGTCGGGAGCTGAAGGCTTCCTTCGGGCCACGTCGGAACTTGTCGGGTGCAACATGTCTTTGGATTACAGCCAGAACTCTACAGCAATGATATATCATTAATTATTATTATCAAAATTATTTAACACAGCGTTCTATTGATGAAAGTAAAAAAAATATACGAGTTGAAACAAAACATCATTTGAAATCAAAGAAAAATATATTTAATTTTCTTTTAATGTCCAAAGTTTGGCATAATTGCGTCCAATGAAATGCAAGCAAAAAAGGAACACTGCTAATGTAATTGAATATACGGTATAGTTGCAGGAATGATAATAAAAGGGCCGCAATATGTTAATAAAACTAGCATGTATTACTGATTTGCCTTCTTGTAAAATGTAGATCATATTCTGTTCTGTTTCTGTTCAACCAGAAATGTTAAACAAGGCTTATTAAAGACTCACATTTAGTCAATTTATCTCGTTTTCATCAATGTAAATCCGAAAAGGGGCTTAAGTTTGCACTGGACGGGCAGACAGAAATATTATTGCGATAAAAGCGATAAAGTTTTTGTTAGCTCTTACAACATTACCTTGTCATATTATATCTTTATTTATTACAATTGATGTTAAATAAATTTAAAAGCTCGTAATATTATATAAACTATTTGTAGTCATCATGTATTTTATTTTACGTTGATGTCACGTATATTTACTATACGTGACATCAACGTAATAATTCAAAGTAGATAAATTTTTTATAAAGTTTTCATAAAGATAGGCACTTTTTTAAGAAGATATTCAATGTTCTTTTAAGTAATCATCTTTCAGTTTTATAATTTCTTCATACTTTTTCAAAAAATGCTGTTTATTAGACTACAGCGTAGACAGTGCTACGTGCTACGAGATAATACATGGTAATGTCGTTACAATCGAATGTAACTCGTAGTGTTTAAAATGTTGAATAAATTAACATTTTTATCGACTTTCGTAAAAAATAGGTATCTGTACCTATTTTTAGAATAGAAAATAGGTATAGACAGTACTAGCAACATTTATAGCGCAATCGATTCAATTTTAAATAAGTTTAATTTATTTTGATATAACAAATGTTTAACTGTGATACACATATAAAAACTGTGAACGAAAACCATGAGACTTGTTTGTCACTGTTGAGCCGTTTTGCCTCCGAGTTCTAATTAAGTACAGAGTTTGATTGAATATAATATTTAAATACAAATTAAACCGATCAGTTATATTTTGAATAATTATATAATATTCCGAATCATTTTTTGATCAGGGTTGTTACAGATATTTGAAGCTGAGTCGCACACATTCTCAATCACGATCACCACAAGAAGTGTAGGAATATAATCCAACTATTTCAGTCTAATATTCGTTTCATACTTGGACAAGCTGTCTATTTTATGCTGTCCATATATATATTTTTTTTTATATGTATATATATATATTTATTTATAATAGAATGTTAAATATTTGAAATATAATTAATACACTGCAATGTTTAAATAAGTCGATATATTATCATTTTCCTATCATATTTTATAGAATTATTTGTTTTGAGTAACCTTAGTCGAAATTTAGATGTTCTCACAATGTATTTATATATTTATTTATTTATTAACACTTTATGTACAATGGGTACACTTACTGGACTTAATGCCTATGGCATTTTCTAACAGTCAACCTTTAGGTGGTGCAGAAAGAAAAGTGGTAGATTTACCCATATGATATATATATATATATATATGTATATATATATATATATATATATATATATATATATATATATATATATATATATATATATATATATTATATATATATATATATATATATATATATATATATAGTATATAAATCTAATACATAGATGTAATTAATAATAATATACTAATACATATGACGATATCATAAATTTAATGATAATAAACCAAGAAATATGCCACATCATAATAAACTCTTCTGATAAATATATTATTATGTATGTTTCTCCCATAACTACTTAGGTCATCGTTGATGACGGATTGTACTTGATATAGATATAGAGTCCTCAAAATATTAAATGGTATTTTGTAAGTATACATCTAAGTTTTTTACATATACTATCAAGATGTAGGTCCTAATTGTGGTAATTATCTGTTACTAGACCCAAATAAATACGGTTTTTACTAGTTCTAGCTTATCTTAGTTAAAATCACATTTATACAAATATAAACGCTGATGACTCTATGCGATTATACAAGTTTGGTAAACAGTTTTATAATGTACGTTGTGAATAAACAATAGTTTAGTTTTAGAGTAATTAAGATCTAGATCGTGAGCCCATTTTGGTAAACGGTCGAAGTTATTTTGTACCAGGGTTTCTACTCGTACCTTATGTATAATCCTATCAGCGAGTAAAAGATAAGCATTATTTTTATAAAACAGATACCTCCCCTTATACCTTTTTTATAAAAATAATACTTTAAACGAGCTAATAGATCACCTGATTCAAAAGTTCATTGCCGCCCATGAACTCAAACACCAGAGAACTACAGTACTTTAAAACGAGAATAAACTCTATTTTGAAGGTTTGAATATTACTTCTGATTAGAATAATTGCAGGGGACAATTCATTGCACAGTTTGATAGTGCAGAGTGCAAAGATAAATAAAAACGCACTATTGTGGACTGCTAACCATCAAGATGATGAGGACGAACGTAATCGCGTGGAGCAAACTGAACAGTTGCACGGAGCATTCTGCATAATATATGCGATAGAGGGTACACAACGAGGCTACATCTCTACACAAAGCCAAGCCGACAGGAAATAACTGGACTGTCAACGAGTCACTCGTCGTTGAATGAAGTCTATAGGAAGAAATTGGTACTGGCGAACCCAAAGACAGGTACAGCATTTCAATGTGGTCGAACCTGTATTTTATAAATCTATAGGCTGTTATGAAATCTATTGTCACAGCAGGTTTCTTAGAGTCTAATTTAGCCTTACCGTTTAAATGGCTACAGAACTCCCGATAATGCTCTTGAAGCTCGATATGTCACACACACTAAGAATTCCTATACTGGCTGAAGTAATCATGGGAACACTCTCAAATTGAGGAGATGCGAAAAAAGGCAGCGTTGTGATCATAGCGTATTTGTCGACTTCACATACACCTTTGAATGTTTTCGCAAGTATATGCATATTGCCAAAGTTTTCTTTCATTATAAGTGCATTTACTATATATATATATATAGTCACGTCTCTTACCCATAGAGGTAGGCGAACATTTTCCCTTTGCTGGGATCCGAACGAACTTCCTTAGCTTGCACGCTTATTATTACGCACGCTATTTTGGTAAAGTCCAAGCAAGCTCGTCTTGATCACTTCATACATAGCCATCCATTCATTAGAATGTTTTATATGAAATTAGAATAAGCGAGAACATATTGGTAATTGGCAGATTTATACCTGGTTGGAAGGCCAGTAACCAGACAATAATCAACCCAATCGGCACTCATAAACACTATCAACTCATTTTATGGAAGCGTATATTTTAGACCAGAGATTCTCAAACTTTTTTTAAGACGCAGACCCTTTACCATGTTTTTCGGTTTTAGGTAGACCCCTCTACTTAACTGATATTGAATGCCTACTTCCTACAACTTACAACACTTTATAAACATACACAATACATTTTTTACTTCATTGGTAGTATAGGGTAGACGACTACAAATGATTATGGCCGTTTTTATACTATAATTATCTGATTTGAGCAATTTATATCTCATGAAAGTATGTCATTATAGAAATTTCAGATTAATTATTAATTTTTATTGTTTTTAGATTTCTTAAAAATGAGCAATTATTATTTAGGTAATTCTAATGAAACGAACACATTTCTCACTTTCTCATATTAAATGTAACATTTTTTTATATAGAAAGTATACCTATAAACGTACAAATAACAAAGTTATTTTAAAATTTGTTTATACGCTCATACAAATTTGACGAGTTTACTGAGTTATAACGTCACGATTGCAGTGCTTTTAGTATGGAGCGTTTTTGTGCGACCCGCGACAGCGCCGCAAACATATCGATGTATCTTCAAAAGTAATAGGTGCAGGTATACTGTAGGTTCTACAATATTTCTCATTTAAAAGAGTATTCTTATTATATATTGAATTTAAAAAAATGTCGTCTACCCAATTTGGGTAATAATGTATTTTTATTAGAAAATACTATAATGTCAGTTCAGTTCATGCATCTTTTTTTCACTAAGTAGACCCCTTGCAGGTTGTCATAGACCTCTAGGGGTTAATATAGATCAGTTTGGGAATCACTGTTTTAATTCATAATGAATCTGTCATCCATCAAACAACTGCTGTGCGAGTGACGACAACGAAGTGCTGACACAAACAGACCCTTCCTTTTTTGTCGCCGGTAGATTTTATTATTTCATTACTCAAAACTGTTCATAACGAGTTCACGGTGAATAAGGACCGATAATTTTTAAAGTTAAGTAACTGGGAACAATGTTTCATGATCGAGCGAACACCATTCAATTTGGTAGAGTTGCTTTATTCAAACTTTGCTGCCTGAACTCATTCTGTCTTGAAGATTTTCTGCTTTTTCCGTCCAAGCCCGTTAGTTTCTTCCGATTTCTACCGAAGAGTTCTTTCGTGATCATTCGTTAGGATAATTAAATTTCCTGACGTAAAAAATCTTTTCGAAAGTCGTTCTGTTGAGTTTATTATGAAACTAAATAATTGTCTTGGATTTTCACTGTTCGTGTATTGATTTTTGTTTGTGAAGATGTTTTATTAAACGTTTGTAAGATGTATACTTTGGCACACAAGCTGATGTTTCTTGTCATTTTTTTTAAAGTTCTTTTTCTTTACTTTATAATTAAATAATTTCTTACACATTTACATTTCTTAACTTAAAATATTTTTTATATTATTTTATATAATTATTTTTTTAAATTTAACGTTACAATTCTAAAACTATATCTCTATCAGAATTAAAAAATAGCCACATCATATTGCCGCTAAGTTTTAACATGAACATTAAGACCAATTTAGCCATCTTTCCAATGTCGTGAAATTACAATATTATGATGATGACGATGATAAATCACTAGGTAAAATAGATTAAAAGCTAAATCACAATTAAAAAAGCTGAATTACACTTTTATTATCATCAAATATAAAGAAAGTAGATGCAACAAAAACTATAAAAAAAATACTTTGATTAGCAGATATCAACTAAGAATAACTATACTAAGCTTACACAGGGCTCATAAATTACATAACGAATAAGAAACGAGGAGGTTTCTTTAAATTTTAAATTAGTTTTTATACTTATTGACGTGCTTAGATGAAGTAATTTCATATATATGTATTTATAATGAATAAGATAGGTTTTCTTACCTTTTAGCGGGTTTTAGTCCTTAAAACTTTAGGCTTTAATCATCTTAACTTATATACGTCCCCATCGAAGCCACGAACGAGCCTTGCTTAACTTCCCAGAAGAATTTGGTCTTAGTTAATCGTGCTAGCCCAATCCAGATTAATTCAGTACATCTTTGAATATATTCGCAGCAAACAGATAGAAATGCGACCTATATACATATTAAGTCAAGTTCATATAATATTAGGCACTATTAAAAAATCTTCATCTGACCCTTTGCTATTTTTTATTGATAGTGCGTCTGGGTCCATTACACTTATACATTTTCACTTCTCTTAAAGAAAAGTTTTAGTGAAACTTTGTATAATGGAATGATAGCGAATTAGCTTGGACGCCTGAAAAAGTTTCTTCTGTCTGTTTCTTATTGGATGATCGTAGATTTATCCTTGACTGACCAGATACTAAACAAATTTATAATACCTACATATTCCTTTTAGATATCCTCGAAAAAAATAATCCCACTCTATACTCAGTGATATAGTGCGAATTAAAAATCTTATAAAGTGGAAGAATGATAAAAAATACGAGTAGCAATCACTTTCTGAGATTGTACGTCTAGGTTACTTTTTAATATGTAGATGTATTTAAAATAAAAGTTTATTATGCACTTGGTGACTGAGAGTTAATAGTTCACTTAGAGCTCAATGCAATAAACTACTGTTAATACGGTGATGGGGTTAGAATGTGATATACATATATTTCACTATAGTTAACAACTAGTCTTAAACACAGTAAACTTTATATACGGAAAGTATTAGGTTGTCAAAATTTATTTGTCAAGGAACATATAAGAGATAATAAGTTAAATCCGGTGGCAGTAAAACATATGCATACATATATTTACTTCTCTTTCCCAAATGGTAGGCAGAGATCTTATTTTTCCACTTGCTACAAATCAAATATATCCCTAGCTTCGGTGTTAAGGGTTTTCTTTCAGGATATTAATAAGTTGATGAAATTAATAATTTTATAAACTACGTGTAACATGTGCAATAAACAACATATGCTACATAAAAATCTGTGACCCCTTTGCTTATAATATCATAACCTACTTACCATAATAAGAATTGGGGTTGAATCTTGAGGGAATGGATCATTTGGCATTCCATCCCATCTTTTAATAAAACGTAAGAAAAACGTCTACAAGCAAAGTTGTTTGTTCGTTTCATTCAAATAACCAATAAATATTCATACATTTGAAGTGAACTTGTCTGGAGCAATACATATTGAAATTATAAATATGATACTGTATATAATAACAATGTAATATTAAGTATAAAGTAATAGTTTGTGTTTATTAACAAAATTGTAGTAGATTGTGCAAATCTCAAAGTACAAAATAATAAAAGCACCTTTTGGAGTTGGCTTTCGGGTTACTTATTAAAATTGATTTTCGCAATCTAAACGGCGGTAAAGTCATTTCTTATGGACATTAATTTTCTTAAAAGCATCGTAGACAATCCAAATAATTGGCCCAAAATGAAGACTCGGGACATTAAGAATATTAATAAAAATAGGGGAGAAACTCTCATTTTCCATATTCGACTGAATGGATAAGTGGTTGTTTCGTCTAACTCCCTTTTTGCGATGCCAACTTTATAGGTACAAAACGCTTTGTGAGCGATTCGGACAAAAGAAAATGAAAAAGTGTAACTTGGAGTAAGCGTCGGCATTTGAAGTTCCTTGTTCAATTTATTACTTTAAATTGGCGCCGTTTTAGCCAATTTGATTTTGAAATATAGGCTATAGCTGGCAATTTGGTTTGATCGCTTGCAGCACGCGATCTTGTCTTTTAACAAAACGCAATTGTCTTTTGCTGTGAAGCTTTGAACTGTGCAATTTCGCGAATCGATTTATTACATGACGAATATCGAAAGCTTTGTTGAACACGCCTGTGACACAGTTTTCTGAAATCGCGAAATGTAAAATGAATAACAAGATATTGATCGTAAATAAAATTAAGAACGTTGCTTGTGCGGTGGCATTTATCTTACGCATGAGGGATGAAGAAAAGCATCATGATAACCGGCACATAAACTCAAAAGACTAATCCGCAGATTAGCCAGCGTCAGCCTTAGGTGCCAAGGCCTAATCGCTTTAAAAGTAAACTCGTGCTCTTCAATAGCGATGTATAAAAATAATAATAGGAAGGTCTATTTTTCTACTTGGCCTAGTTTTATAAGTCTTAACAATATTATGTTGTATTTCGATAAAATTTGAGATTGTTGATATTTGCTTTAGCTTTTACCGTATTATAATCTAACATTCACTGAGATGGAAAATGATACGATGAATGAGTATACTCATGAGAAAAATGGGCATAGCGGTTGCGACGAAAGCAAAACTTTAATTAGCAAAAAACAAATGTATTAATTAGCAAAATTAGTTTGACTATAAATAATCGGTAGCATTGACAACAACAAAGGAGGTAGGAGAGTAACACCTTGTGTTGATAGCTGACACAGCAACAGCATCAGTGAGTAATTTGATGATCCTTTGCGATAAGTATGTCACATTGATCTCTGATAACAGATAATGATCAGAGTTAATAGACGGTGTGCTGTCTACCAAGGTTACACATGTTAATGTGATCAGTTAGAAGATTCGAGGAGTTTGAAGGCAGAGAAGCGGATGAATGTTACAGACAATTTTAGAGTGAGTTTCTTTTGCTTCATTTGTATATTTAGTATGAAAAAAGTTAGAAATAATTTTGAAATTGTGTTTCTTTATGTGCGAGATTTAAATAACTTTAATGGTAAAGTATTCCTGTAAATACCTTGGTTTAATTACTTAATTAGCATGGTTTGGACATGTGATGCGGAGGGATGAAAGTCATGTCACAAAGCGAATGTTGAATATGAAAGTGGAGGGATACACGGGCAGAGGAAGGTCGAATAAAAGATGGATCGATTGTGTGAAGAATGATATAAGAATGAAAGGAGTAAGCATGGAAATGACGGCTGATAGGGAGGAATGGAAGGAAAAGATCTACTGCGCCGACCCCAGATAATGGGAAATGGGCAAGAGGATGATGATTCCTGTAAATACCCTGAGTCTTGATCCGCGGATGGTTTTGTTAGAATTAGGGTTGGACCCAACTACCAACGAAATTCTGCCTGGAATCTACGCACCTTTTGAAAATGAAGCCATGTAACGCAGCCTGATAAAATGGTGCATATGCGCATGAAATGATGCTAATATTAGAGTGTGATATATCCGTAACTAATATCCCCAGTACCTCTTCAACTTCTTCCTCCGGACCGCATTTAACGGTGAGAAACTCGAATTGTCGACGGGCAGGATATTTCACATCGCTTGTTCCTTTGCCGCTGCATAGAAACATAGCCTCTTCATTTGTACCTATCGAATGTATTTCGGGAAGTGTTCGAGTGGAAAATCGAATGTATTTGTGGATTGTTTGGATTGATCCCTAGCGCAGAGATTCTGTCATCGCCAAAATGTTCAACTTCATCGCCTTGATGGTTGGCAGTCCACAAGAGTGCGTTTTTCCAGGAACTGTACAATGAAATGTCGACTGCGGTATTTCCGAACCGATACGATATACAAACCTTCTAGAAAGGTTTTTTGTAGGTTTGCATATTTCCATTTAAGAGGTTAACGTTGCATCTGTGACTCATCTGGTGTGTATGTACAATTATAACTTACTAAAAGGTATTCAATTTGTTCGTTTGCACCTCTATAATATAAAAAAGAAAGAAATCCAATATCGGGTTCCCTGGCCTGATGATCTGTGGATTTTAGCGCGATTGGTTAATTAATTACTAATTTATTATTGTTAAGTATCACACATGCTCATACACATATATTGAAGCCTAATTTTATGTAATGGTTAGGCAAAGGTGTCCCAAACACCCGCACTTTGACAATTTTAATAACTCCTTTTACTACTCCTCTGGCACTTCCCATAAATATAATAGCAGTAAAGGCCCCTTTAGTCGGCTTTTCATCTATAATAATATTTCCTCCACCCTCTTTCTAGATTACTCGTAGCGTAAACAAAGACTTTGTACTTAGAAAAAGAGCATTACTTTATTACGTAAATACAAACACATCAGCCAAGTTGCCGTCTGTATCAGACTGTAAAATAACATGAGAGGTACATTATCCTAACTCCGAAGTAAGGAGCTTAATAAAAAGGATTATGGACGCCCTAACCACACGTGCCTTGTTTTATATTGTCATTTTATACTTACGCGCATTAGCCTTAGTGCCGATGCCAAAAAAAAAATAAGAAAAACAAATCTCCGTGACATGTCTTTTAGCCCAAATGACATAATGTCATTTCAACAGTCAAAAGAAATATTGACGGTTTTAAATATTTTATTAACAATGAACGAAAAGAAAATGACTTCGGAAAATGAACTTCTGATTGCAATAAGAGATCTTTTAAAAGATAGCGGACATCTCAACAAATTACATGCTGAGGTGAGTTTTAAATTTCAATATCTTGTACGTTTCTTATGCGAAAGTAAAAATATAATTTAAAACTGATATTTTAGTATGTGTTACTATAGTAACAAAAAATCTCCGTCAAGAAAATTGACCTGCTCAGGAAGAAACAATAATAAAGTTACTCCTTAATTATACACACAAATTTCCTTTGATTAATATACAAATCCACAAGCAACACAACTAGAAACACAAAGCAAATACCTGGATTAACCACGAGCCAGCTATAAGCAAATAGTGTATTAACAGTGAAGAAAATGTAGGACAACCTGAACAATGACAATAACACAAAATGACAAACACTGCGTGGCTGCCAAATACGACGCGCAAGGGCGCTTATTCACGATCCGGTTTTTCGTCGTAACTAGCGGTTTCAATCGACACGTGTACTTATAATTTTAATATATATATAATAGGCTTGTATCCACTATGAACAAATCTGATGCATTAGGTTGCATAACTATTAAGATGATCATTTAATATGAAAAAACAAAGTTTTATAAAATAATAACTTTTGATTATTTATATTTTTATAAAATAAAATTGCACAAAATAAGCCATAAGTCACGTGACAGCAAACACCAATTAAAAAGTGTTACGTCACGCCGTGCGAAACGTCAAAGTCAAAATGTCATTCCCAAGTGTCTTGTGGAAGTGCGAAAAAGAATGGGCATCATCCTTCTCGCGAGTGTTAGCCACTTTTACGTATCTGCTGATTGTTTGGCACGTATATAAATAATTTTTTTGGTGTTTTTATACTTGTGCTTGTACACTGGGGCACTATGCAGTACTTAATACGATGAATCCATTTTTTATTAAAATAACTTCACAATACCGAATATTCCGATACTAAAACAGCTGTTGTTTTGCACGGCGTGACGTCATTCAAGACGCCATGACAGTCATGAGCGTTTTTGATTACTAATGTCAAATATTTAATTAAATGCAAAATTATTCTTATAAATAAGCATTTTTTTTCAAAAATAATAATTATTTTGTAACAGATAGGCATCAAGGTATATTAGTATCTAACTACTGAAATTTAGGCAACAAGCCTATTATGCTTTCAGACAATGCTAAATTAACAGTTTAACAAGCCAAGACCTATTTAATATTTTTCAATTTAAAATAAGCACTAATGTTACACTAAACCCTTACCCGGAGCTCAGACTATTCTCATCATATTTCAACAACATCAGATTGTATCAGATATATCGACACCGGTATAATACCTGACATTATCACGATCGTTCAAACTCTAAATCTTATCCTCAGTAAAATATATGGATAGATGATAATTGCGATCTTCAAATTGACATTTGATCTCATTGTGATGCGACTAGAAGTCACATCAACCAACATAACCAATGCTATCATGACCTACCGTCTTTCCACATAACAAATCGTTGACCCTCACCACCTTAACGGTTCGCAGTCCATATCAGTGCGTTTTTCCAGAAAGTTTCTGCCTTGTACTACCAAATTGTGTAAAGAATTGTCGCCTAGTGTGTTTGAGTATTGAAGCGATAACCAAACCGTCAATAAAGAGAGTGTTTCCATTTAAAAGGCCGGTAACTTATTTGTGCCTGCTCTGGTATTTTAGCGTATCCATGGGCAGTTGTAATCGCATACCAGCAGGTGATCTATTTGCTCGTTTGTCACCTATTATAAAAAAAACACCTTTTGAAGCACCTACTTAGTTAATAATCAAAACGGTTACTATATTAATGACAAGAGGTTTTATGCTAATGACTATATATTTTCTCAATATATTGTTTTTAAATAATACTAAATTACAATAAAAATAGAGAGCGTAAAAAAGTTTTTTATCAATTATTATTTTTATGATGAATATAATTTTTTAGTAATATGTAAAGTAGTATGTAAAAGTCTACGTTAAATAATCATTATGATAAATTTGATTAAAATTTTGTCTATGCATTTTTTTTATTTTTCCTATATATCAAAATACGTATACAGTTGTAATGTGCATTCACAATCGGCGGCTAACTATAGTAACATACAAAACGATTACGTTGCTAGCCACGGAGTAAAACCAGTCTCGTCTCTCGCCACCCTAATGAGCAAACTTCACCAAGAACTAATAAAAGCGTTGTAGCATTTAAAGCTAGAACAATAGACCGCATATACAACCGTTCATAATTAATTCAGACGTATGCCAGGCAGGACCAGTTCCATCAAATTGGATAAGTTCGAAACTGTACAACTGCTTCTATAGTTTACGAACGGACGGGAATTAAAATATGAACACTGAAATGTTCTAGGTGCATATGTCCTTGCGATCGAAACAGCTGAATTTCATTTTAAGCGAGCTTCAGGTGTGAATATTGATTTAATTTTGAGTATGGGACGCAAATTTATTTATTTATTTATATGATGGCTAATTAAAAGCAATATTAACGTGTTATATTCACCAACTCACAAATTTATGTCGACTTCTTTGGGATAATGCTTAAAAGATAAATAAATTAAAAACTTATTATAATTTAACATTTCATCATTCCAGCTCATATAAGTCCTCATCAAGGAGCAAATCCTAATCTAACCTAAACATAAGTACGGGCGATCAAGCCTTGTTTCTACCACACAGCGTTCGCTCCACAATCAGAGCGTGCGAGGGAAGAAATTAGTCTGAAAACGTATTTCACGTAACCACTTAGCCTCCAACGTGTGGGAATGAACAGCCTGGTGATGGCAATGTTGTGAAGTGACATAAATTATTTTTATCAAACCACCATATAATGTTTAAAGTGATTTACACTTGAGACATTGTAGGACAGTGTCACTGACTGGAGTTGGAACTGGGCTTGGAACGGCTATTAATTAATTATTAATGTCAAAAAATCTTAACATAAGTGTACGATATAGATAGATATAGAAAAGTTACAAAAATAAGACGAATAGAAACAAAAATACGAATGAGATAGAAAAGTTACAAAGATATATGTATATGTTATAGTGAAAATAACACTAGCTATATAAAACTAACAATTCTATCATTTTCAATTTTGAATAGTGTAGAATATATGTGTATATTTCAGCATGTGAAGTTGGAATGTTATGAAAGTAGATGAAGCGAAAGAGATATGTAAAGACCGTAGCAAGTGGAAAGACGTAATCTCTGCCTACCCCCATGGGAAAAAGGCGTGAGTGTATGTATGTATGTATGTATGTGAAGTTGGTATGTCACGTCTTAGCTAATCCTCAAAATCAAACCAATTAAGGCACCCTTCCATACAAACCGTAGGATCTTTACGTCCGTCTAGAGTCCGATATAATCTCCGTGGTACTTGGTTGCGGCATCCACGAGGATTCTTAGCATATTCACGAGGATTCTTAGCATATTTACGACGATTCTTAACATATTCACGAGGATTCTTCTTCAGAGGGAAAAAAATTTTTCGTAATTTATGCATTGATTTATTTTAGTATTTATATTCCACAACATTTACAATTTCCTTCTGCGTACACTGTTTGTGTAATAAATGTCCTCATCAGTTAAAAAAGATGGGGCTCTCATGGTGGTTTGAATAAGTTTTGATTGGGCAGTAGCGCTCAAGCGATATGTAATTTTTGTTTTATAATGTTTGGATTACTTGGATAAGACAAAAGCTGCAGCATTCAATATATATTGCATTTACAGAGCAACAGTTTAAACTTCATATGTCGACTTGAAAACGATTTTCGTAGTGCAACTGTAAATCTTCGTGTGTTGCTCACTGTACATATTTAGACACATCATTTAATCATTTGTTAAGCATGCCTTCTATTCTCCAATATGTTATAAAACTTTTGAGTTCTTTTGTTACATAAACCTAAAATTATCTATTTGTTACCTTTTTGTTGATCTACTAGATACCATAACACAATCCTACCATCGTCATCAGACAGTATGTTAGGAAACTAATATAAAAGGTAAAATGGAATAAAAAGGGGAAGTAAAAGGTCATCTTGGGCGATACAATTGAACAATTGTTAAGTTTATTTTTAAAACGTTGTGTCTTAGCTGCTCTATGATATAGACATGGAGTTTATATTCACAACACAGTACACCAAGCAAACCTACTTCAGTCTCACTTTACGCCTTACTGATTGCTCCGCGTAATAAACATATATTTACTATTTATCTTATTTTCAGATGCGAGCAATAGTTACGCAGATTCTTCACGAACGGCAACTTTCAATGAACGCAGGAGACCAGAAGCACATCATTCCCGCACCAACTGATGAAGTCCTATTAGTGAACGAGCTAATCAGAGAGTACTTAGAATGGAACGGCTACTTATATACAGCGTCAGTGATGACATCAGAAGCGGCTTTGCCTAAAGATAAAAAGACCAGGGCAGAGCTGTGCGCAGAGGTTGGGGTCAAAGATGATGAAAAATCTTCAAACTTACCACTTCTAGCTAACTTGGTAATAGCGTATACGGAACGTATTCGACGTAAAATTAATAAGAACAAACGAGAACTGTGATTATTTTAATTACATCTGTTCACAATCATTACCATAAAGTGTCAAATACGCCTGAAATATATAGATTGTTACAGAAAGTCAAGAAATAATGTTTATCGATTAAAGTTAACGGTGTTTTGCTACAAATCTTCACTTTTGATAGATGCATATCACTATATATTATTTCGATTTTTTAACACCAGAGGTCTTACCGCTTAGAATACGATTAAAACAATGTCAAAACAAACTTCTCTTCCAGCATATAGCGTCATCTCGCTTTCACATCGGTTTTATTCCTCTTTTAATCGATCATAGTAGACCTACAAATATTATTAAAATATTGTAAGTTGCACTTGAACTATTTACTTTTAAATTTACAAATACATTTGAGAGTAATTTTTTCTATTCATTTCACTTTTGTTTAATCAAATATACTTAATAAAAATAATCGATCAATTCAAAATTGTATTTGCATGTTATCAATTTTTTTTTGTATATAAATATAACATCTATAACAATACTTTCTCTTCTTTTCTTTGATTTTTTTTATGATTAAGTAGGCAATAAATTATTATCTTTCAAAATAATAAAAATATAAATATAGAAAAGAAAGAATTTGAATAAGAATAAGTTGATCACATTAATAATGAGTGTGTTAACTGCAAAATTGTTGTATGTATCCGAAGGTAAAATCCCATTTCTAGGTGCTAGAATCTACTCTTGCTATATTTTGACGATGTCTTTAAGCGATCATGCTGGCCCAATGCAAAAGGGTCGACGTAACATACACTTTTTAATTTCTTCACATGATCATTGCATCACTATTTTTGCGTTAAGTTTATTTGCGTTAATTTATAGGATTTAATATACATTCATATGTAATTTTTAGATTTGTCCTCCAAGTAGCTTAGCTATGGTTAACAAATTACAATGTAGTAGTTTGTAGCTATAATAATAATAAATTAGCTCGGTATAAATATTTTAACCGTGGATAACTATAATTGGCTTATAGAATGTAACTACTAAGTTGTAATATAATAAAGTAAATTGCTGTTGTTATCCCAAATAAATAAAAATAAAATAAAAAAATAAAATAAAGTACGCATGGTCAGGGCTTTTGCGTATTTTGAGTTTGGATTTAAATATTATAGCTGTATTTGCAATCGGAATTTTTATAATGTATCCTCATACTGCAATATTAGCGCAAGAGGCTCGCTAAAAATCGGTAATCCCCACAAAAAACACATTTGGTGATTTAACCAAATTGTGACATAAAATATAAATTCAAATTCAAACACAATAATGCGAATCATGCCTTTTAGCGACATAAATAGATAAGACGCAGGTATCGAAGTAAAGGACTCTGATTCCTTTAGTAGTTCTAGCAAAAGCATAGCCCTATCTAGTTCTAGTACAGTTTCAACTAGGTTAAAACGAGTTAAAACATTCCTAATAGTCAATATACATACATGTACTTACGCCTCTTTCCCGTGGGGACAGGCAGAGATCCCAGTTTTCCATTTGCTACGCTCGTCGGTTACGGATAATTTATCCTTTATCGTCATACTAGCTATTCCTTTCAAAACTCTTATTTTCTCTGCATTAATCTTGCTTTTATCTTTCTTTTGCCATACCTAGCATTCACTTTCATATATAAGAACAGGGACCAGCATGCCTCCGTGCACAGCCAGAAGCGCCTTTTTGACAAAGTCTGACTTACAATGAAGCCATTTATAAACCCATTTTGTTTCCTGATATTATTCTTCTTTTAATAGTCAATATGCTTGTAAATGTGATTACAAAAATCATTTTCTTTCCTTATAGAGTCAGATAATTATAGTTTAATTCATATCCGCTACTGGTGGCAATCAATTACTCAATTCAATTATCTCGGAAAAATACTGCTTATTTTAATTTCAATATTTAAAATAAATATTGGTCTTGCGTTTCTAGTTGACCGTTTTAATTGAACGATTCTTCAATCTAACGAATTGTTAGAATTTTCATTATATCGAAATATTAATGAATATGCGATTTACTAGTTTATTTTCGTAGAGTTTGTGATAATATATATTTACTATTTTATAACTCATTTACTTCATTTCACTTAATCATGAAACATACAAATTACCGATTGGAATTTCAAACCTATGTTTCGTCGACTTAAAACAATGCTCAAAAAACTTATATATTTGCCATTTATATTTGTTGTTATGTGTGTACTTTGTATTATGCTGTAAGGGATTCTAAATTGTACCTGATGAAATATATACTCCCTGCACCCTGACAACCAACAAACAAAATTCTGGCATTATTAACTAGCACTAGGCCAGATTGACGGGATACAGAACAGGATGCCTTGTTAAATATGACAAATATTGACACTGTCTTTGGTTGCTAAAAGTCCCAGCGGCGAATATTAACTGTCGAATTACTTGACTTTGGCAACTTATTTCTTATATACACTGCGGACAGAGGAAAATCTGCTGGAACTTGAAAAAGAAAGAGGCAAGATTCTAAGGATCATTATGAGTCTCTCTAACTTCGAATAAAAGGATAAGGAGAATATGATAAATCTGAAATATTAGCCTACCAAAATCTCCCTTCCAAATTTTCGTTGGGTTCATTTTCCACAAGTCTCCCTTAAACTATGTTCTACAAAGTGGAAATCTAACAAATAGGATACAATATCTAATACTCAGAAACGGTATTTAATTAGAAACCATGACCTGCTCTAAATAGAAAATGAAAGTAATGTACGAGGATATTTCTCTGGCAGTACATGGTTCTACAACTTATCAAATGAATAAATAAATAAATAAATTCATTTATTTGCGTTAACATGATATACAAGTTGTCTTGTGGTTATATTATTGATCAAACATGTTTAGCTAATCTCATAGCATGCAAATCAATGCAATAGTTGTCATGAAGAACTTATAAGCTGAAACTGGCGCAATTTAGGGCTAAAATTTAAAACTACAGTACAATGAAAAAGAAAATGATTACAAACAAAAAGATGTACTCTGCATACCGGACTATTTCTGCAAAAAGTTTTTGCATTGAAAATGGACCTTTGGAATTATCAGGATGGTGTGATTAACTTCATCATGCTAAGCCTTGGAGGCATAATAACCAATACCGCATGGTTTTGAAACCACATCCTTGCAGATGTTTTTATGCTTGCTTTGATTAGTAATAGGGTCTGGCCGGCTACTATCGTATTACCTCAGCTTGCTAGAATGGTAACAATTTCAGTAACTTTGTTTTTTCCTCAATTTGAGTTTAGTTTACCGATTCCTTAGTTTTAGGCATAGAATTATTTATTTGCACATACAAATACAAATTCGGTCTTATCGTCGTAGTGTTTCCTGTAAAACGCGTAAAAATGTTTCACATAAATTAACTATGAGAGTGACAATTGATGTGTCAAGGCTATATAAGATTTACCTTTAGTCATACAAGAAAATAAAAAAATACAGTTTACATAATTATTTTTTGTTATTGTCTTGTTTGAATAGGTATACGTGGTAAAACTTTATTAACAATCTTAACCCGCTTAGGGTTTAGTTTCCCTAAGTTACTGTACAGGTGTTATTTTAGGACACAAGTATGCCATAAAATAAACCTCTCATACGAAGTTTCAGACACCTAGCTCTTGTAGCTTAAGAGATTTCATGCTCATAAGTAGGTAATTTTCCTTTACTCCGATATTGGTAGTATAAAACGGTTATACAAATTAATTAATATTTTAAAACAAAGTCGAAAATACAGGCGTCCCTACTTCACCTTTTCCCGCTTCCTGCTATATCAGCTGACTCCTGTTATTCCAGAACTTTCCAGCAATACACCTCGAGGCGACTTCGTGTTTTTGCTACGTTGCAAGTTAAGAAAATAGATTTTGCTCAGATATATATAGTTGTTCGTTTTAAAAACATGAAAGGCGAAGTGATTAGTGATTCTGATTTTAGCCATTGACAAAACTAACATGCTTAAGACTTAAAAGCTTGAATTAAACAGTAAGTGATTAAATATTTCATGCAAAAACAAACCATACGATAAATTGTTACGTTTAAATGTACAGCTATACTGCGAAGCTTACCTAAATGTATATATATATATATATATATATATATATATATATATATATATATATATATATATATAATATATATATATATATATATATATATATATATATATATATATATATATATATATATATTATATATATATAAATATATATAAATATATAAATTAATATATATAAATATAATAATAAATATAAATATAAATTAATATATATACATTTTTGGCACTCGAATCCGGAACCTCAGAGATGATGACACCTTGAAACCGATATACTAAACGTTCTGAAAAAAAATTACTTTGAGTACCATAGAACAGAACCACAAAATGTGGTTTTGTATATGGTAGCACATACCACTTCGCTTATTTTGTATCTTGCAGGAGATAACTTTACCATTATTCCAATTCTCCAAATCGAAGGCTTTAGGTCACCAACATCAACCCCCTACGTATATCCCAAAACCGTCTGCTTGGGTACCTCCGTCTAACTTATTTATGCTGCTAAACTAGTGACCGCATTATTGAGATCTGGTTTGAAGGGTATGTGAGGCAGTAACATAGTAATATCACTGACCTAACCTTTAACATAAATAGTACTCAAGTTACCTAGTAGGATTGGTAAGGCATATTGTGGTTCTAGTGAGGGTCACTTACTTTCTACTCACACCTCACAATCTGACAGGAACTCTGTATACCTAAGGCTACTGCTATCGGCAGGTAGGTCGGCAATCTGCTTGTTTGTCAATATCACTACATAGTATAAAACAAAGTCGCTTTCTCCGTTCCTATATCCCTATGTATGCTTAATGGCCGTTTTCACCAACCTTGTCTTAGCTTAGGTGACTCCTAAGAGACATGCTGTCTCACTCTTTTCACATAATATAAAAAGTGACAGCATGTCACTTAGGAGTCACCTAAGCTAAGACAAGGTTGGTGAAAACGGCCATAAGTCTTTAAAACTACGTAGTGGATTTTGATGCGATAAGTAATAGATGATAAATTGTTACAATGAATTCAATTTCGCTCGAATATCGCGTTGAAATAATTAAAATCCACTATGCAAATGGCAGTTTTTCGCAAATTTAACAAAAATTCAATGGCCAGCCAGATCGTATGATTTAACACCACTGACTTATTTTTGACTTATGTTAAGGAGAAAATCTCTACGTAGCCAATAGAATCGATTGCAGCTTTAAAACTCAAAAGTTCGTGACACGATTGACAAAATAGAACCGCCATGTTTTCTAAAAAATAATTAAAAGCTTTGATGAAAAAATTTACATCTGTCAGCGTGGTCGTAGTGGACATTTGCCTAAAATCATTTTTCATTAATAATTGCTAAGCTTTTCCCTTCGTAATACAATAAAAATTTTAATCATCTTTATCTAAATTCTTTGTTTTATTTTATTTAAAAAAAAAGCTACATTTATTTGGATTCTTATAATTTAATATAAGAAATACTTTCTTATGTAAGGAAGGTTTTTCTCCATTTCTTTTACAAAAATACTACGGTCACAGAAAACTTTCTTAGCGCGTTGACTTGTAGTTCAATTCCTTTTGTCTGCTGGAACTAAAAGCTTTTTAAATTCGCCTTATATTACGTAACACGCAGTTCTATGGTAAAAAATTAAATGCTTTCACGAGGTTACCAGACCTCTACGCATGGTTGCAACTTCGCCACCAGCATTGTGGCGGAAATAAATGATTTACCTTTATGGCGGGTAATGGCGTAGGCTGAGCTATCGCGGCTAATGGAACGAACTCATCGCCGTACATTAGTCGGTTAGCCTAGGCGTAATCTATAAGGCTATTATAAGGCTTGTAAGCGTAAAGAGAAACTGGTCGACCGGAATCTATTATTAACAGAATAAAGTAAATAATCTGCAGTATTTGTAACGCACAATTTCATAACTGTATTTGATTAACTTTGGCGTCACATTTAGCGCAGCGGTCTAGTGATCGACTTCTACACAATGGGTCACGGGTTCAATTCCCGCACAGGACAGTTATTTTGAATGACTCACACAAATTTGTTCCGGTCTGGGTGTATGTGAATGTGAGATTTCTGTTTGTGACTGCACCTACACACCTAACACACTATAAAAATCTTAGTGTAAGGCGACATTTTTTTTATACTTTAGTATATAATTATTGAGACCTAGGAAACGGTAGGGTAGTGTTTGCCACAAAACAATTTGATACGAAAGAATGAGTGGCGCAAGCAACGGAGGAAGCAAGTAACTAAAATTAATATGTTAGTCTGGATTTAATTGTGGGCGCGGCCAGCATTTGTCGAACAATTTAAATAACTGCTTATGACGACATTACATTAAATATGTTTTTTTTAACTCTTTTTGGTTTTCTGCGGACTCTTTGGACCATACTCTTTTTTGTTTCTTTTAGTATTTTATTTTTTTACATTTCCTTATATATTATTTATTCTACAAGTAACATATTATTTAGCGATCAGGAGTGAGGTATTGTTCTTCGTTTTGTGGGGACAGATGGTCTTGTCCCCCACAGTCATAGCCCCATACATTAAATATATTATAAAGATGTATTATAACATCTAGAGCCGAGGTGTCAAACTCAATTTTGCAGAGGGCCACATATTAAATTTAGAATGTGTAGGCGGGCCAGATTACAAATAAAAAAAATACTAATTATTATAACATTTTAATTTATACATATAACAATATTGTTATAAACGAAAAAATAGTTTTTTGTTATTTTTAATTGTTTTTTTTAACTCTGACATTTTAATTTTATTTATTTTCTTTCTTTTGTTTTATATGAATTTATGGTATGTACAAAGTATGTATGTATATAAAACATAGAGATAATATAAAAACAAGGAAAAATAGAAAAATACAAATGTTATGTCGTTGGTCGTAACATGGCCCCCGGCGGTGTCTACACCTAGTTACTTAGGATACGACCAACAGTGCTAGTTTCCTCACAGGGCGACGCAGGATACCCCCTTTCGTTAAAACATCGACAACTCTAACTATTTGATCCTTGCCTGGATATGTGGCCACAATGCGGCCACGTGGCCAACAATGTCTAGGCAGAGTCCCGTCCACAATTATCACCAGATCTCCAATCTTCAAATTCGTCGACGCTGAAGGTGAAAAGCGGCGCGGCACCAATGTGGGTAGGTATTCACGAGTAAAACGCTGCCAGAAATGGTCGGCCAAACGCTGTGCTTTTCTCCACTGTGCTCGGCTGGACAGGTCGGAGTCATCGAACGTTCGGGTTTGCAAATCATTTGAAGGGGTTCCAATTAGAAAAGAAAATGGTGTAAGAGCAATTTCGGCATCGGGGTCTTCGGTCACGTTCGTTAATGGCCTAGAATTTACAATTGCCTCCGCTTCTAGGAGTAATGTTCGAAATGATTCTTCTTTAGGCGACCTTTCTTTGAGTGTTGCAGTTAATGCAGACTTGACGTTCCTCACCAATCTCTCCCAGCATCCTCCCATAAATGGAGCCGACGGCGGGATGAACTTCCATCGGATTTGTCTTGTGGATGAAAACTCGTAAACATCTGCTATGATCTTAGAGGCCCCAACAAAAGCCGTTCCATTGTCGGAATAAATACAAGATGGATGTCCACGGCGGGCGATGAAGCGGCGTAGGGCCATAATAGCGGAGTCCGAGGAGAGATTCTCAACTATCTCTAAATGTACAGCTCGTATAGTTAGACATGTAAAAAGGGCGACCCATCTTTTGGCATGTCTTCGACCAATCGTCACGCTGAGAGGGCCAAAGTAATCGAGCCCGACGTAAGTAAAAGGGCGCTCCTTGTAGGCCATCCGTGCGTCGGGTAGATCGCCGATGGGAGGCGTTATAGGTTTAGCTTTCCATACTCTGCATGTTTGGCATCTTGACGCGATTTGTTTAACAGCAGGTCTCAGGCCGACAATGTAAAATCTTTGTCGTAACTCATTAACAACGAGCTCATTATTGGCATGTGCGTATCGAACATGGTACCAGTGGATCAACAATCCTGTTATGTAGTGCTTCCCATTGAGGATAATTGGACGGGACTCAACGACATCTGATGCGGTCGTCCGGCCGGATAAATGAAGCAAGCCATCTTCACTAACAAACAGGGATAAATTTTTAAGCCTACTGTGTTTGGAAACGGGGCGTCCTGCGTTAACGCACTGCAGCTCATCAGAGAATGAATCGCGCTGAACCGTTAAAAATAAATGACGCTCTGCTGAGTTCAACTCTTCCATCGATAAGAGCGGTAACTTACGACTACAACGAAGTGAATTAACAAATGATTTTGAATTTTGTGATAAAAGTGACCGAAATATTTGTGCTGCTTGATGCGCTCGGGCTGTGGCTCTGAGTAAACGAATCCATCGGCTGTATCGACGATAGTCAGCGACCACCGGCGAAACAGCCGGTAATTCCGCAGTAGTAACGATCAAACATTCAACAAATTTTGTATCGATTTCATCTTTACTAGTGTTTGAAGATTCACCAGGAATCGGTTCGCTAGGCCACGTAGTTTCCGGTAAAAAAAGAAACCCTGGACCAACGAACCATCGCGAGTCTTTACAGAACTCTTTCATATCGCGTGTAGCGTCGTCTGCAACATTTAAATTAGAAGGAACATATCTCCAACTTTGTATATCAGTAAGCTCTAAAATTTCAGCTACACGAAAGGACACGAACGGCTTAAACGTGCAGGCATCGCTACGCAGCCATCTGAGGACTGTAACTGAATCGGACCAGAAATAAATTCGAAGCGGTTTCCTTTCGTGAGCCTCAACAATGTATGTCGCAAAACGCGCCGCAATTAGAGCTGCCTGAAGCTCTAATCTTGGAATAGTCGTTGGTTTCATAGGTGTGAGTCTAGCTTTGCTACCTATCAACGCTAGTTTTATTGAACCGTCCGATAAAACAAAACGCCAGTAAGCGACGCAAGCGTAAGCTAATTCGCTTGCGTCAGAGAAGACATGAAGTTGACATTCGACAACTTGCTTGTCTTCAGAATAACACCTAGGGATTGCACTTCCAGATAAGTTCCGAAGTTCCTGGAACCATAACTTATATTTCAGAACTAAACATTCCGTTAATTTTTGATCCCAATCCAACCCTAATTTCCATGTCTTTTGGAAAAGGATCCGACCTTTTATTATTAGGGGCGTTATTAAACCTAGTGGATCATATACCGACATAAGTAAAGACAAAGCGGAACGTTTGGTGAGTGTTGCCGGAAATTTTGGAATAGATTTGAGAAAACATAACGAATCATCGCTGACTAACCAAATCAACCCCAAAACTCTAGTGTGTGTATTAGAATACGGTCCCAACCCTACCTCGGAAGCATTAGTGGCGCGGAGTTCTGAAGGAATTGAGGCGAGAACCTCAACATTATTGCAGACCCACGATCGCATCTCGAATCCTGCTGCTTTATGAACGGTTATGATTTCTAAAGCTAAACGAGTCGCCTCCTCTACACCATCAAGACTTCCGAGATAATCGTCCATGTAATGGTTTGCTATAATGGACTGAGTAGCTTTTGGATATATATACTGGAATTCAAACGCATTTTTGTTTTTTAAGTAAAGTGCCGTACATGGACTAGACGTTGCCCCAAAAATCATAGAGGACATCCTGTATTCCAAAAGCGGTGATTGAGGATTGTCTCTCCAGAAAAAACGTTGAGCGTCCCGGTCCTCAGGTCGAATTTTGATTTGCGGGAACATCTCCCTAATATCTGCTGTAAGAGCGATTCTACCTTCCCGAAATCTCATAACTATCCCGAGCAACGGCTGAAGTAGGTCTGGACCCGATAAAAGCATCGAGTTTAGACTCACTCCGTTACATTTCGCGGCCGCGTCGTGTACTACGCGTAATTTCTTTTTATGTGGGTGTACGACGCCGAAGTGCGGCAGGTACCATTGAATGTTACCTGTTGGTGAACCGGAACAAAGCTCTGCATATCCTTTCTCAATCATGCCGTGAATGTTTTGTTTGTAAGAAGTCGCGAAAGTTATGTCTTTGGCCATTTTAGACTCTAGATTATAAAATCGGGATAATGCCAAACGCTTACTGTCTGGAATGGAGCTTAAATTATTTCGCCATAAAAGACCAGTTTGAAATCTTCCCGAGGGTAAGCGCACCGTAGTTTTATCTAGGATCTCTATAGCACGTTTGTCACTAGGACTGCTATGAAGTTTCTTTTCTATGCCGATCGAGTCTAATTTGTAGTAATTTTTGACTAAAAGGTCTAATTTGTTATTAATATGAGAATCGTCATCGACTTCAACATGATTGACAAATTCTACTGAACTAGGTTTACTCCCCAGAAAACCGAAAAGAACCCAGCCTAAAGGCGGTAAGAGAAGCGACAGGCTCATGTCGTGTGCCTTGGCGTATACACCGATTCAAAAGAAGGTGCCAATTATCCATTCCAATAAGACACGTGGGTTGCGCGTTGTTGTAAGTTAAAACGTTAGCTAAGTCGGAAAGGTAATTATATTGCTGAATGCCATCAAAGCTAGCAGTTTGCGCACTAAGTTTGAGGTTAGGGATAGAACGGGCACGAATCTCATAAGTTTCAGAACTATAACGGCCTCGTATCTTAATGTTAACAAAAGAAACACCCACCAATTTAGTGAGACCTCCGATACAGTTTATTCTTAGTGGTTCTATTGGGCTTTCATCCTCAAGTGCGTCAGCCACGGATTTATCCAATAATGTCGCAGAGCTACCATCATCTAATAAAGCAAACGTATCAACACTGCCTTTCTTACCGACAAGTGTCACGGGAATAATCTTAAGTAACGGTTGTTGCTTACTAACTATTGGAGTAGCGTTATGCGCTACAATGGCTTCCTCCTGTTGAATGGAGGGCACTGGCAGATTGGACCTAGGCTTGTGGAGTAGTGTGTGATGTCCACGATTAGCTACGCAGCCATCTACTTTACATTTACATTTACAGTTCCTATACTGGTGGGAGCCTTTCCTTAAACATTTGCGACAGTGTTTGTTATCCATGACCCACTGCCACCGATCATCTAAGCTAAGCGATATAAAATCTTTACAATCGCTTACTTCGTGAATACTCGTAAAACAATATTTACATAAATCCGAACTTTTTGGTTTAGAAGACGAATATGACAAAACTACATTCGGAAAATTTTTGTCTCTGGTCTTGACAGGCTGACATTGAGTTTTTACAAAAGTTGGTTCAGACGTGACAATGCCGAATTTTGTTTGTAAACATGCCTCGTTATCTAAAAAATCTGATAAAATTTCTAATTTAAATTTACCAGACCCAACTCTTGCCGCTGCATAATCTGTCCATCTAGATCGAAGAAGAGGAGTTAATTTACTAATAATAGAATTGGATAACTCTGGCGATGCAAGATACTCTGGTTGTTGCAATAGGCGAACAAGATCAATACAATTTCGAACGCGACAAGCAAATATATTAAAATCGCGCGAGTTTTCATACAAACCGAGTTTAGGAAGAGCTCTAACAAGTGTAAGCTGGTGAAGTATGATGACTTCAGGCTGCGCGAATCTAACTTCAAGTGCCTGCATAATTTGCTCAGGATCGTCGGCAGCCACCAGACGAATGGCAACGGCTTCTTTAGCAGCGCCGCTCAACGCTGCGCTAAGTCTCGAGACATTTTCGCTGGGAGAGAAGTGCGCCTTGGACTGGTCATAAGATTTTTTAAAAAGAAACCAGTCGGCGACACGCCCATCAAATTTAGAAATGTCACAAACCTTTGTTGTCTTCTTTCCTAGATCTGCGATTGCGTTGGCCAGCTGATTAAATTGTGTATCTACATTATGATTGATCGTTTTATTTTGGTAGCAATTACAATAATTTTCATTGTTACGTGTGCCTAACCCTAAAATTTTATGTGTGGTATGCTCAGCTGGCTCAACTGATGGAAATTGCGTGCAGACAGGTACCGGACCCTCAGTGACCCCAACACTCATGGCTGTAGGCACCGGCTGCGGAGATCGCTGCGGCTTTTGGTTTAAACACTGTTCCCTGCCGAGCAATACATAATCGTTATTTTCTTTATTATTTGAAGACTGTACTAACCAATCTTCTACCAGTTTCGATTTTGAGCTATGTGATCTGTTAGACCGTTGTGTAGAGCCGGCTTCTATGGCAGCCAGCTCGGCCTGTAATTCTAAGTCAACTAAAATACGCTCACGCTCTAATTTCACGTTCTGCTTGCGCACGCTTGCTCTGTTCTGCAACATCGCGCTCTTTAAAAACAAGGAAAAATAGAAAAATACAAGATGTTATGTCGTTGGTCGTAACTGGCCCCGGCGGTGTCTACACCTAAGTTTACGTTAGGATATACGCCAACAGTGCTAGTTTCCTCACAGGGCGACGCAGGAATCCGAGCAGATACATAATCGTTATTTTCTTTATTATTTGAAGACTGTACTAACCAATTTCCTTACCAGTTTCGATTTTGAGGCTATTTGATCTGTTAGACCGTTTGTTTGAGCGGCTTTATGTTGTCAGCCACTCGGCCTGTAATTAAACAGTCAACTAAAATACGCTCACGCTCTGCACGAGCTGGTCACGTTCTGCTTGCGCACGCTCGCGCTCATGCTTGCGCACGCTCTCGCGCTCTGCTTGCGCACGCTCGCGCTCCATGTCGAGCTTCTGCTAGTCGACGGCATGTTCAGCTTTAAGCTGCTAAGATGCCGAGCTTTAATAGTACTACTGGAATGAATGGATTGAGTGAGAGCACTTTTAGGTATTGTGGAATGTCGAAGCTACGATACTTATCGCCGAAGAAATGATTCCGGTGTACTGTAGTAGAGGGTCCTGCCGCCTCAGCGGAAATCTTGTCGAAGGCACCATCTGCCGGAGAATCCGTACGATCTGTAGCTGGGATTAGTACTGCCGCGGTAACGGCTTTATTTTGAGATCTTGTTAAGGGCATTTTTAAATATATTTATACACTTTCTTCTGACACCAATGTTAATAAAACGAATAGTTTGTGTTACTCTGACATTTTAATTTTATTTATTTTCTTTCTTTTGTTTTATATGAATTTATGGTATGTACAAAGTATGTATGTATATAAAACATAGAGATAATATAAAAACAAGGAAAAATAGAAAAATACAAATGTTATGTCGTTGGTCGTAACATATATAGTATATGAAATATACGGTTGTCAAAAATCATATTAAAGTTATAAAAGAGGGTAATTATTTTGAGCTGGAGGATCCAGATACCTGACTTCTCTTGTTTTTGACAAGCTCATTAATGTCACGTATATTTCTTGTAATTATTTTAAAAAAAGAATGGATATGTTCATTGGTAAGTATTGTGCGATGTTTGTTCTTATTTATTTTCATGACGGAAAACATCTGCTCACATAAATAGGTGCTACCAAACATGCACAGAATGCGTGCTGCATGCTTTTTTAATTCCGGGTAGTTATCCAAACTCTTGAAATATTGTATATAAAACGTAAGATCGTTAACCTCCTTAAATTTTTCTTTCAAAATGCTTTTCAACTGAAGATCTATCAACTCCATTTGCAAATGAGCTGGTGCCTGTGAAGCTTCAAAATCGAATGGATTGTTGAAAATTGGGAATTCCATTTCATTCATTTTATGGAAGTCTTCAAAACGATTGTTGTTGAGTTCCATTATCAGATTTTGCAGAAGTTGTGAATATTGATCCAATTTTTTTGGTTCACTGTGCCGAATGATTTTAAATGAGGGAATTGATCTAAAGTTTGATTTTTTACCTAATTTTTCCACAGCCTCAGCTTTGTTTCAAAGGCTTGAATACATGAATACATTTGAGTGACAATCAGATTTTCACCCTGTAACTTTACATTCAGATCTGTCAAGTGTTATGTATATCTACCAAAAAGTCACAATCAACCCATCTAACTTGAAATCTTGATTAGGTTCACGTAACGCAAACAATCTTTCTAAAACTACTCCCCGACTGAGCCAACGAATTTCGGTGAAATAAGGGATATCAGAAAAACTGTCCTACGGTGATTTAGTCCTCTGCTCCTTATAAAATTTACTACTTTAATTATAGGTTGCATGACATGGTCCATTTTTAAATGTTTGGATGCCAATGATTCTTGATGAATTATACAGTGAAACCCCACAAAATTCCCTGATGTTTTCTGTTTTAATTTAGTTACAACACCCGAATATTTGCCAGTCATGGCAGGAGCGCCATCCGTTGTTATGCTGCTAAGTATTTTCCAGTCGAGTTCATATTCTGCTATCAAATGCTCAATCGCAGAATATATATCATTTGCTGTTGTAGTACCTGTCAGTGGAACGCTACTTTAAAAGTTCTTCAGTTATTTCAAAGTTACTGTTAATACCTCGTATAAAAACAGCAAGTTGAGCTGTATCAACAGCCAGTGAAAAGTTAGTAATTTCCTTAATTTTCTCCTTCACTTGAAGAACCAAATTTCGAGATAAACCATCTATTCTTGAAGCAATAGTGTTTCTTGACAGCGAAATGTTTTGAATTATTGACTTTTGATATGGTAAACATCGGCAACTTCGGCAACTTTCATCATACAGTCTTTAATAAAATCACTATCAGTAAAAGGTTTTGATCTGTTCGCGATTTCTAATGCAATAATAAAACTTGATTTCAAGGCATCTTCGCTCTCAGTATTATCTTTAGTAAACATCAATTGTTGACCTTGAAGTTTAGATTTTAAAGTTGACAATTTGTCCATTCTTATTTTTTCAGTAGAGGAACTTCTGTAGAAGAATTGAGTGAAGTCTAAAGGCTCTAAAAACATGATTTTCCTTTCTGTGACACATTGCGATCGCGGGCCGTATTGATAGGGCCCGGGGGCCTGATGCGGCCCGCGGGCCATATCTTTGACATGACTGATCTAGAGAGATTTCTATAAAGATTTGGTTTAAAACTTTTTTTCGCTCAGAAGAGAGAGGCTGAAAATCCTCACAAGGAGCACAAAACGTGCCTAGGATACCACTGCAATGGCAAGTGTCATGGAGGTTATGTCGGACTCCGCACCGGCCAGGAGACTAATTTTTGAAATAATATAAAACCAATTCGCACTAGAAATCGAGAGATTCCTATACGAATTACCGAATTCACTATTTCTTAAGTTTCATTTCGTGCGTTGTGCAATGAATGGTTTAACCCAATCGTTTTTTATTTCTACTAGTAGAATACCCAACGCTGACGTGACCTTGACAGTGATCCGTTTCACGTGTAAGACTTCGCCAGATTTTTGTTTTTGTTGTTGTAGTTTTGAATTTTTCTGCGTGAAACGGAATTTAATTAAGAGTTTGTTCTTAATGACAACAGTGAATACGAGTGATTCAAAAATCTATAAAATTGTAAGCAGTAGAAAATAATTTCGCGCACGATTTGTATTCGTATTCGACTTCCAAATTTACGTCTATTAATTCAAAAATACGTCTCCAGAGCTGTCTGACCACGTGACCGACCGACTGAACTCAGCCTGTGTCTAAGTTCTAAGAACTATATCGGCAAATCGTGAGGGCGACCTCAGGAGAGGAGGCGATGCAAACTTTAAAACATGTTATTATAAAAAAAATGTTAATCTAAAGTTAATGACAGAACATTTTATGAAACTAAAAGCAATAAGCAATTATTTTTTTTTTTGTAGCCCTTTCCCAGATAAATGCAAAAATATCTGATGCTTGTTCTCAGTTTTTGAAACAAAAATTTTGCTAGCAATGTATTATGTAGGTACCATTCTGATCATGCCCTTTATAATTGTCATTTACGCCAAATATCTCGGTTCCCATAAGTACGAACACGAATATCTCGCAACCGAAATTGAATCCCTCGCGTACCAAAAACGTGCGGCTATTCTGATCGAGAACATACCAATGAAAGGTCTTTAATACCATAGTGTACACACGGCTATAAAGACAGAAAAGTAAAGGTACTTTCGTGTCTTTGTATTTATTATTTTTTAGATAGTACTAAACGAAATAAAATTTACACAAAACTGATTTGATATCGAAAAATGTAAAATAACTTCACAGAAAATACCGCAGTTAAGAAAAAAAATTTTTTTTTCTTTTTTTTATATTCCGAATTTGAGTGCGTTTGACAACGATCTCACCTGATGTTAAGTAAAAATATTTCCTAAAGTGGAACACGCAAACTCAAATAGTGCCTATTTACTCTTGCCTTGAAAATACCTATATTATAGGTATCGGGGAACAAAGACCCAGGTAGGGAATTCCATTAATTGGCGGTTCGCATAATGAAGGACGAAGCGAACCGAGAGGTACGATGAGGTGAAATGTCGTCCATATATGGATAGAGTCCCTGGCCGCGTCTCGTTGTCCGATTGTGGAAGGGTGCAGGCAGAATCAATTCATACAATTCCTAAGCACACTCCCCAAAATGTAACCTGTAGAAAACGCGCAAACATGCGACTTGGCGGCGATGTTCGAGGCTCTGGAGAGTTTTGGTTGTTAGCCTCGTCGTTTATTAATCTTCTGGCGCGTCTGTCAATAGCTTCCAAGGCCTCAAGCTGGTAGCAGGCAGATTCATCCCAGAGGTGCGAGCAGTATTCCATACAAGAGCGTACCTGGGCTGAATAAAGATTCAGCAATTGGCTGGGTGTGAAATACCTGCGCACCTTGGCAAGGACTCCCAATTTTTTTGATGCTGTCTTAGCCCTGGATTCCATGTAATTACCAAAATTTAGGTTTGATGACAAGACCACGCCTAGGAGATGGATTTGTTTGGTAATAGGTACAGGGGAAAGTAGGAGCCATGGTGAACGGGTTCCTTTTGGCTGAGACAAGACACGCCTGGGTTATCGAGGTGTTGAAATTGACAAGCTTGTTGTCTCCCCAATCAGACAATGCCCGAAGGCTGGAGTTGGTACGTTCAACCATTGCCAATCTCAGATCGTAAATTTCGGACTTGTTAGCCCTTGCGCTGGAAAAATATCTCGAGACAGTGCTGTCGTCTGCATACCCAAAAATACCGGGCTTAAGCAGATCGTTGATGTGAATTAAGAACAAAGTTGCGGAGAGAATAGACCCGAGCAGCCATCAATGATCACTCGAATTGATCGTTCCCTGAGGAAGTCAGAAATCCAGAATTTTTTATTGACCATATACATATTACAATAAACATATCTATTATATATAATATATATATATATAAATATACTAGCGGACCCGACAGACTTCGTCCTGTCAAAAAGATTTGTAAAGTGGCAGTTTTTTGTTCCTACTTGAAATGACATAATTATGATGACATTAAATTTGTTTGACAGAACTAACGTCACTTTTTTCTTTTTTATTCATTTTTATATATAAGATAGCTGACCCGGTGAACTTCGTACCGCCTTATTATTGGAGGCATATTTAGTAAGTCACAAACACACGACACAATACTTTTTTAATTTTATTGAAATTTGTTGCTTTTAGATTTTTAGGAATATTAAAGAATTATAGTATAGGTGCACAGCAAAGAAGCGTTTACATTTCAAGTGACATTTTACCATAGACAATAGGTTGGCACCCATCAAATATGTCAACACATTAATTATTTTTATATTTTGAAATTTAAATACTCGATGTTATAAGCAAAGTTGATATTATGTTGTCGATTCAAAAGTCTTGTTTTAATGCGTTCTTCAATTCGAGTGGAACTGAGAGTACAAATACCGTCAAATGTTTGACAGAAAGTAAGTGATCAACTTTTATATGGGAAAATGAAATTGTCGTCTTACTCTATCTTACTCGCAATTTTTCCTTATTTGCTCACCGTTTAGACCTACCCTGGACTACGACAAACATTTTAAAACCAAAATCAGCTCAATCGGCCCAGCCGTTCTCGAGTTTTAGCGAGACTAACGAACAGCAATTCATTTTTATATATATAGATGATATATATATATATATCGTTTAAAAAATAATAGTAACAAGAACTTGCGATCCACAGTCTGACTGAGGCGACTATTCTCATTTCTAACCATGCTTCAACACAACAAGCAGTCTCTACGCTAGCATAAGTACCATAACTACTATGATTAATTTAATGTAATCGTTAATACGGTTAAAGAAATATAACATTATTTTTATGTCAAAACTCCTATATAAACATGGATTTGTAGAAGAACATATGTATATTGACCGACAAAAGCATCTATGCTTGTCATTCCATGAAAATATCTGTCAAATTTATCGAATTTTTGATTTAGTGTGTCAATCTTAGCTGTCGAATTTTGTTTACCGGGAATTCCAGGCTTGCTTTACAAATATTATTAGAGCAACTAACTCACTGTTACATTGTCACTGGTACATTGACAGTTAAGAGAGTTTTGATCAACGACGTCCCACCTGCAAGTGTCTAATTGATTTTAACAAGTTCGCGGTAATCCTTTATCACCGCATTAGACTAAAATATAAAAGACTATAATTTTCGTTAAGTAAGAGTTAATCAATTTATACAACTATTTCCAGTTTATTATCATCTAGCATTTGAATATGGAACAAGAAGTTGTTTATTTTCCATAACCATGTGTATTACGGCTATCAGCCTATTGTCGTATTTTCGCTTCTATTACCTGTAGTAATCAATTTTGCACAATAGATCTTTGACGCGGCTCAATAGAGGACAGATATCAAGATGATTGTACTCCATAGCTCATTGTGGTAGCGCGAGTGGCCATTTCGAAAATGACTCCTAGGTTAAGCCATCACTAACTCCCGTATTGTGCAACTCGAAATCTGTCGCGACAGCCTCCAGTCGATTTGCTTGCATTACTGCTTCATAAATAGAATAGTGACAACTCGCAATAGATTTTCAGTTATACGCTTAAGCCTTTGCGTTATGCTGTTTCGAATTGCATACAGTGCGACAGATGAACGAGGTATGCGCAGTTGAAATGTAAATTAAATTAAAGTGACTCTAGATTTCATACGTTCTGTTGCGTAAATTTGTGTTAGGAAACTTGCCAGATTGTAATATTCAGTTATCTCGCTAATACTAATTATACACACATACTCGAAATGGAAAACATTCAAGGATGCAACGTATATATCTAATTTTGTAACATCCTAAGAATGTGAGCTTTTATTTGTTTTTTACATTTTGTAGCTCAAAAAATCCTGGAAAAGATTTTTCTTTAAAAACCGTACCTAGCTTGCTACAAAATTAGCCAGCGTTATTTTGGCTACTATATATTCACTATTTTGAGTTGCCAGTGTTTATTGCAATTTGTTTCAAAAAATAAAGGCACAAATCAAAGCCGAATGACATTAATTATTTCATCAAAAGTATGACCATAATTGACTCAATTGATTCCCTATATTACAAATATCGTAAGTATATTCTGGAGAAATAGTAAAAGACTTGATTGATTTTTTTTAGATGTCTGGTTTATTTATTCGCACAACCGTATTGTTATTTGTACAACAAACAACATTGATAATTGAGAACTTTCTCTATGATAGCTTCGACTAGAATGGAAACTGCTGCTACAGTGAAAACAAAAATGAAATATAGTTTTCATTTGTTCTTATAATTGTCACATTTATAATTTCCTATGTTTACATTGGTAGAAGTGGGTGATCTGAAAAATAATGTGACATTACGTTTTATTAGTGTAAAACAAACTTCTTCCGTTTTTTTTGCCCTCAGGAGAGGGAAGGCTGTGACCTAATGGTAGCCAATTATGGCTCAGCCATACCACCGCGACCAATGTGTTATATCAGACTCCAGACTGATCGAGCCGGCTCGTACGAGTGACCTACTGCCCAAACTTAGACTAATGACCCTGTGACTGGAAATAAAAGAGACTACTTCTCAGGAGAGGACGCGGTGCTAGCTTTTTCCTTGGTAACAAAAATATATAGTGTGGTACAGAAAGTTGAAATAGTATTAAATGTTTTGTTAACATCAAAAGATTCCATAAAAAATGTAAATTGATTAGCGCATATTTTTTCTAAATTACTTTCATTTCTCACATCATCAATAGTACATTATTGTAAAGAAAGAGAAATTGGCAATTGCAGATCTAACGTGATTTTGAAAAGCCGAGTTGTAAGCGATCGTGTAATGAGTTTGTAAGCGAGGATTATACCAATCGGGAAATTGCCATTTCCACCCAGGTTTTCTATGCTTTTCTAAAAAAAATGCAATAAATTACGACTTAAAATTGATATTAAAAGTTAAATTGCCATGTTAGGGTGATTACTCAACGAGTTGTTTTAATGTTATTGTTTTACCAGACAAATTTATTTACATAGAGCACGTCTGCATTGAATATTCATTTAAATTTCGCAAAGCGTGTTTTGTTCGAAATTCAAAAATAGTTGCGTCAAAGGATTTCATTTATACGTGAACGATACTATGCACGATATTTCAGGTGTCCTTTTTAAAAAAAAACTTCAATAGATCCGCGCGTGTTGTATTTGTAACGACCGTTATGATTGTTTAATTCGAGTTTTTGTACTTTTTCATAGCCTTTGACTGTACGAACATTATATTTTAATTTGTGAATCATATTGATTCCCAACCCATATTAATCATTTAAGATTATCCATACATCACTATGCTTCGTTTTCTACACATTACAATTCTAATATATCAGCTGACTAACATACTTATTTCCTTGTACAGAATATGTTAATGTCGGTAAAATATATTATTGCGCCATTAAACAACGAAGTGAAGATTGTGTAGAAAAATATTAAGTCTAAACAAGTTTTTTTAAACTTTATTATCCCGTTGAAAATAATAAATTATTGTAGCAGATTCTTAAGCATCGACAACCCTATATCAGCGTACAAGTAAAACTACGCAGCAATCTATTGAGCGCCATTGCGTCTACACCTAGCTAGTATGTCGTTTATATTACCAGCTGACTAAGGATGACATTTGAGAGTTTTTGCTTCCATTCTTAAGTAGATTATGTCGAAAAGTATTGGGTTTACAGATCTTCGATAATTATTGCTGCATGGATCGGGGCTAAGCGATCTTTTAGCAGTTCCGGCTAGATGGAGAGCTCGGGGTTCGTTCGGTCTTGGGGTGTCACTAGTTGGGGGAGTTGTCGCTGAGGTCGGGTGAACTCCTTTCTTCTGAAGGGCGCCACCAGTACTAGGAATACTGGAAATTAAACAAATGAATACCAGCAGATTTCTGTATTGTCCTTGTTACATGCTTCTAAATGTTTATGTTTTAACAACTTTCATCTTATGTGTATTGTTCTCTTTTACATGCTTCTATTTTGATATTATATTTTAAGAAACATACCCAAAACGGGAAGACACTTTTGTTAGACAATATCCCCAACTATCAACTCATTTCTCAAATGATTTATATAAAATCACTAGACGAAAATAACATGCAACATTATCTAGGGTGTATCTAATATCTATTCTATACATCTATACAATACAAATAAATAAAATTGGGGTGTCTGTTTGTAATATTAAAATAACCGTTTTACCGTGGGAGAGCCATGCTTCGGCACGAATTGGGCCGGCTCGACCGGAGTGATACCACGGCCTCACAGAAAACCGGCGTAAAATAGCGCTTGCGCTGTGTTTCGCCGAGTGAGTGAGGGTACCGGAGGCCCAACCCCCCTTATTCCTCTTTTCCTTATTCCCCCTATTCCCTTTTTAAAAGGCCGGCAACGCATCTGTGACTCCTCTGTGTTGCGGTGTCCATGGGCAACGGTTATCGCTTACCATCAGGTGATCCGTTTGCTCGTTTGCTGCCCTATGCTATAAAAAAAAAAAAAAAAAAAAAAATAACCGCTTTCTACTACATGCATATGAATGTATATACGGTACACATACCAAAATACATATTTTATTAAAAAAACTATTTTTATTTTTATTACATTCCACGCGGACGAAGTCGCGGACACAGCTAGTCCTTAAATATAATCACGCCGGCCCTAAAACTAACTGTATATCAGTTTTACACAATACTGACTGTGTGATTGATCTTATTTTAATTATATACTTAAAAAAATCCGATTAGCAAATTCGACGACCTCCATAGTCGAGTGGATAGTATACCGGTTTCAAGGTGTCGCCAGCTCTGAGGTCCCGGGTTCGAATCCCGGTGGGGGCAGATGTTTGTGTGATGCATTTGTAGTTTTGTCATGGTTGTTGATATATATTTCTATAAAATATATATATATATATATATATATATATATATATATATATATATATATAATATATATATATTTTATATGTATGTCTATTCGTTACCCTAGATCCCATAGCACAAGCCTTACAGAGCTCAGTTAGGGCTAGGCTAATTGGTGTAAGTGCAACAAATATTTATTAATTTATTTATTTAATTACTATATTTAAGTACCGGTAATAGCATTATCATTATTGTATTGTTTTGTATCGATATTTTTGTTCGTATCGTTGTGTGATCCATCAATAAATGTATTTCTTTCCTTAATTAATAATATCAAATATCTAAGAAACAATGATACCAACATAAACTGAAGAATTGGAAACTTCAAGTAGCAATAGGCAGAGCACATTGCTCGCAAGACTCACGGCTGTCGGTGCCGTTTATCGCGAGGTAAACCGTAGTTTTGGTGGAAACCGCAGAATGGCACTATAACACCATACTATAGTAGATCGTTCGGTGGGATAAATCTTTGGTTGAGGTCTATGTCTAGCGATACACGTCCCACCGCTGAAACGATGATGATGACAACAATTACGATGATAGTATCAGTAGCCCTTACATCGGACTTTTGACGTATCGTACATAAAATTAAGTATGGTACTGGTTTATGTTCAAAATGTTTCCGTTAGATTTGGTCCATCCAAAGATTGATATCAACTGCAAACGTATTGCAAACTCATTGTAGCCGTTTGTACTAGTACATTGTACTCATTGTATTCGTGACATTCAACGTATATACTATATACGATTTTGAACACATTTGAGTGAAATTACGACAGAATTGATTACGCAATGTAATAAAATAGGCGCGAGTTTGAGCTCTACATTTGCGTAAGGAAATTCGCCACTGTTACGAGTGCCATAAGATCATTACAAATGTCAAAGAGTACAGCTATGCAATCTCACTTTATCGTACACAACAATATGCCCCATTTTATATTATATCTTACGGCAATGCTCTATTACAAACTTTACAAAAATTTAGTTTTAGGCAAGTCTATTTCCACATTACGGCCACTTTTCAGAAATATAATTGCGGGTAGTCGCAGACATAATTGCTCACTTCGCCGTTGGTCACGGTGACGTCATGCCTGGTTCGCTCTACGTCTCTCATGCGTACAGGAAACGTATTTTTGAATCATTAGACGTGAATTTGGAATTCAAATACTAATGCAAATCTGCTTACAACTTTATAGATTTTTGAATCACTCGAATTCAGTGTTGTCATTAAAAACAAATTCTTAATTAAATTCCGTTTCACGCAGAAAAATTCAAAATTACAACAACAAAAACATAAAACCGGCGATGACGCTCACGTGAAACGGATCACTGTCAAGGTCACTTCAGCGTTGGATATTGTACTAGTAGAACTCAAAAACGAGTGGGTTGAAGCACTCGTTGCACAACGCACGAAATGAAACTTCAGAAATAGTGAATTCGGTAATTCGTATACGAATCTCTCGATTTCAAATGCGAATTGGTTTTCTATTGTTTTCGTGTCCAGATGCGATCCTCGACAATTCTCTCAGTGTACTATTACAACATCCTAAGGAAGAGAAGGAACGCAGACTACAATTAAATATCACTTGGTAAGGTATGGAAACGTACATGCATTTGTAATAGACTTACAAAAGCCTAAGTCACATTTGTTTAATTTAATGATCATATGAAAAAGACTCACGAGTGCAGGGCATTATTTGAATTTGTGTAATCTTTCGCATTTAATCTTGGTTTATTAAATTCTATCTGCTATGTTATTATAAATGGCGATTAAAAATTAGATTTTCATTTTTCCTTTGTACGAATGCACTTATAAAGTTATTTAACTCTACGTTATCTTGAGCTTTGACGTCAATAATTGCCTTTAAAAAGTTTATGCTGAATAAAGATTATTTTGGTTTGAATTAATTGTAATATTTTCGAAGCTGATGCCAAGACTAATTTAATTAAATCAGCAAGGGTTCGGAGGGCTATTCTTGAAGTAATATTAGGTCTTAATATTAATTTTCCACGAATGAATTATATGTCCTGGAATTTCTCCTGATTTAAAAGTTCAATATTTTGCTAATATTACGCCGATTTAAAGGTTAAATAGCAATATACACAACTCTTGGGAAAGGAAAATACTGTTCTACCAAATTCCAAAAACATGATCAACGCTTTGTAAATCACAATTTTCTTATATGAATTTAAACACAGATACAAACATACATATGTATGTAAATCTACACTTTGTATTTTTGTATGTAACGAATAAACTCAAAAAGTACTAGACCGATTTTAATAATTCTTTTTTCATTAGAAAGCTACATTATCACTGAGTAACATAGGTTATATTTAGAACTAGATTACTATAGAAATCTATAGAAATTCTTATTAAAACCAACCGAAGGTGTAAAAAAAATTGCCATTAAATGTCTTTCATCGCATACGCTGTGAAGAGTATTAATGATAGGACAAAAAAATGCATTATATCTAGATATAACGCTGTAATGGTTACTTTAACACTGAAAATTGTAATGCAAACAAAGGAGCTAGTTTATATAAATAAATTACTTTTGCTAGTTATTCAAATGCAATAATGCAATTAATATATTATTATTATACCATGCTCGCTTAATGTAGGATTAAAACAATATTAAAGCAGAGGCACTGCGCTTTTATTTCTGTTTTGAGCGATCATGATAGACCCACACTGGTGGTGTCAAATTGTACTTCGCAATCCGACACTCCCCAAAAGCTAGTCGTCTATGTTCGGTCAAGTTAATTGTTGGCAATCTTCACATGGAGCAATTAATTGAATGTCACGTGTGCCGGCTCACCAATTCCCGTATTTACCGTCTCCGATTCTTGCCCATTAGCCGAACAGCACGATTATTAGGCTTGAAAGGGGCTGTGACAAATGTATCCTATTTAAGTCGCTTCTGTCGACTCGATTACCACTTTTACCACAGACGTTAATTTTACCAGACATATCGATGCCTCTGTCTGTAATAATACTTTTTTTTTTGTTCCCCTGAGGTAAATGCATTAAATTGCATACCCCGGCTGTGGCGAGCCGGCGGTTATGTGGGGCTCTCCTCCCAGAAGAGAGGAGGCCTACCCACTAAAAACCTCAGGGTTGCCTTCCTCAGGCATGTAGGGAGCCCCCGGGAACATCAAGCCACTTCCGGGAACCCCCAGCTTCCGCTCCCCTGCCTGGAGGGGAGCCCTCCTCGGGGGAGGCTACTACCTCTCCCGGTCTCCTCCACCGACGACGCCCCCCGGCCATGGAAGGGGCGTGGTCCATCCCGGGTCGCCGTAGCAGTCGCGCCCGCCGGCGACCCGCAGCGGCGCCGCAGCTGTGCTACCGAGCCCGGCGCCGCCTTCTTCGAGCGGGATCGGCCATCTCCCGACCCCGCTCGGCGGCCTCCTTCTGGAGCATAACTGCTTCACAGAAGGAGGCCACAGCCCTCCAACCTCCCTCGTCCGCCAGCATTGCCGCAATCAATGCCGGCGGAGACAGATCTCGCCCGATCTCTGCGACCAAGACTCGGCACTCGGAGGCCCACGCGGGGCACTCCGCCAGCGTGTGCTGGGCCGAGTCAAGGTCGGATGCGTGCTGGGCTCGGATGGAAGGTGCGATGCGGAGTATCTGAGTCAATCGGTAGGTGACCTCCTCCTTCCCGTGGAGCCATCTGTAAGAATACCTAACATTGTATATGTTTCTGAATATCAAATATATGCTCAAATATATGGTATATTTAAGCACATATTTGATATTCAGAATTATTACTTTTAATAACACAAATGTAATCACTCGAATATTATAAACACGAAAGTTTGTATCGGCGAGTGTTTCTTACTCTTTAAAGTAAAAACTAGTAAATAGATTTTAATGAAGCTTTACAATAATATTGCATATAAATCAGAATAACACATAGGCTTCATTTTATAAAGATATACCCTATTCTAATTTAAGCTACTCGAAATACAAATCCTGCACGGATAAAACGCGGGCACCGGCTAGTTTTTAAAATTTCGATACAGGTAATGATGGCGTTCTCACTAAACTCAGCCTTAAAGATAAGCATTGTATTGATTTGATACGTAAAGTATTGCTACACGTATTTCTCTCACTATAGTGATCAGACTATTAAATAAGAATAGGCGGCAATTTCCGTTTATGTTATATAGGAGATGCCGTAGAACCCTACGCTAACGCCAATTTTCACTCTACTTAAGATCTGCATTGATTGATTACGATATTCAAGTAATACGTCAGTATAGACTTATCGCGAGATTACACACTCTCATGATGTCCGTTCAGATTCATGACTGTAACTTCTGGCCTTTAGTTTGCGCCTATTTGATTTATTCCAGCCGCTATAGAAGTCGGCGATCGTCTTATTGCTATGCATTACTGGAACGACTATAAGCTCTCTCCCATTTATCATGTCTTAATTAGAAACGATTCCCAACAAGTACGTAATTCAATCAAGATTAAAACTGATTCGGCCGGATCATGGCGTGAGCCTCATAAATCACATGTAATCCATCCTGCTTGTTTCATGTTATTAAATTGTTTTTATTTTTTAGAAAATGAAAGCCTATTGGTCGTGGATGTTCCGCTGCTTTTGTTTTTGTTTTGAGTCTAATAAAATGAATAACTAAAGGAGAATCTAATGAATAACTAAAGAGCGAATAACTAAAGAATAAAGTAATTAAGCATATACATTTACAAAAATATAGTATCTCCATTGTGCAAGTGGATTTAATGTATTATAAAGTATAATATAAGAGAGTATCATTGCAGTAAACACCCAAAAGATTGTTATATCATGCATGGGAAGAAAAGTGATTTGGACCCACATTTTTTACATAGATATATATAGATTTGCGCGATAGATATATATACAGATAGAGCGATTGCTATTAAACAATAACTAGTTGAGAATAATAAAAATAACATCATTTTGAAGCTTATATCTTAAATATTTATAACTTTAAATTATTATTAAATTAATTTTAATCACGTCAATATTTAAGGAGCTATCCAAGATTAACTGAAGGAGTTTAGAAATAAAATGAAATTTCCATACTCTGTGTTCCTCCCCTAACTCTAATGACTGCTCGTAAACAATTATTCACTATTGTTATCAGCTTCGGAATGAATTCTTGGGGTATAGCTTCCTACACCTCTATCAAAGCTGATTTCTGCTCATACACAGTTGAAAGAATAGAATTTCTGAAGCGAACCCTCTATTAAATTCATTCCAAATGTGTTCAAAGGATTTGAGTCTGGACTGAGCGCTGACCAGTCCAACGTGGTGATAACAACTTCTTCAAAATATTCAATTGTGGCACTAGAAGTGCGACAACGAGCGTTATCGTGCATATGGTGGAAGTCATTGATTATATATACCGTAGAGGAACAGCAAATACCAGCAGTAAAAGCGGAAATATAGAGGTCTGAAGTTTAACCACCTCCCCATCCCCTGCCAGATACGAAAAGAAGCTTCGTTTTACTGTCGAAAGAATTGTTGGCATACGCCATACAAGAACCGCCCTGATAAGAGCGAAACAGCATTGCGCAATACACACCGCCTGTATATCCGACTTTTCAATCGCTATCGTGCAAACATATTCTGCACTTGCCGGTGAACAAGACACGCATGTATTGCGCGTACACATTAAAGGCGTACTCGTCGGTATCGCTTGTTGTCAGTTTCGGGCCTATAGCAGGCCTTTTTGAAGTTAAATTCGTTTGCTTGATTCACCTTCTATAAACTTTCTACTCCATGATGGTTACCCCACAAACATTTCTGAGCTTCTGCTAGACTGTTGTAGTCTAAATGGCTACAACTTGCAACATACCTATGAAATAATCGTCACGTAATTTATCTGAGAATACGGACCAGGATACTCATCCAGGTTCTTCAATATTCAATTAGTATTCAAGATCGTTCGACATCAATTACAGGTAAGTGAATCCATACTTTTTGCTCCCGATATTTTTCGCTGTGCGAAACATATAAACATTACATACATAATACATAGAACATGGTATTGGTTTATGACATACTTTCGAAGACCAACTGAACAGTCAACTGTAACTAAAGATCCTCAAGGCCGAATTGGAATCAATAACAGCAGTTAACATGTTGACGCTTGATTAAGTAACGCGGTCAGCATGTGATAATTAATTAGAGGCCGAACGCACCAAGCTCAGTTAGTACTCCAAAGTAAAATAAGTATACAGAGAGCTGACTTCTATCGGTGCAAAACTGGGTTACTCACACAGGTGCAGTGATTTCGGTACTGTTCGAATTAACAATTCTAAATTCTGCATGTCTATGGCGCACACGTGTATCGAGTGTTACAGAAAGTCACAGAAAGTTAGAGAAACATTAGGTATTTAATGAAGAATATATTATCTATAATTAAGTTTTTTTTTCACTTCTGATGGATATAATTTCGTTTTTATGTCCAATTTACGCTGTTGACTTCGTATATTGCATCTTGACTCTGCTTCAACGTATAAGTCAACTTACTCGTTCATATCAAAGCCCTTAGATCCAAGCCGTAGTGCCCTTATGGTCAAGGCTTAGACTGATGACGTATAGTCGGTAGACCAACGCGCTCGAGGAACCTCGATCGGTTTGGATTCCGACATAATCATCGTGGAATTCGTTGCAGTAGTATCGATGAGGATTCTTTGCCTCTCCTCTTTAACCTGAAAAAAAATATCCATATCAAAGCACTTCATGCTGGCATTCATACAGAGAGCACAGACAGACAGATTGCAGCACGTGGTCAACGATTTAAAGCGCGGGCCTAAATGTATATATCAGATTAAAGCATATTGTCTATTTGTCAATTATTACCTTATATATTAATGCATGCACTGTTGTCTTAATAAAATAAATAAGATTATTTATGATTGAGCGCTATTTGGAGGGTTATACTCGTAAAATAAGCGGTTGGTCTCTGATGTTACGAAAACATGCTGTTTCAAACGGTAGATCAATGTACTCGTCAATATCAAAGACAACTAGATCCGGCCTTCTGTATGTATTTATTTTGTATCAACCCAGTCAGTACCGCAAATTGCCTAATTTATCGGCCCAATGACCAGCCATTCGCGTCCGGCGCAAAACTTACGGGACTGGCAAAAACCATGCCGTTACCACTTCGCGTACTTTCTTTCGAGGAATGGATTTATGTAAGGGCCCTGTTTTTGCGCTGTTATGATAGATGACTATTCGTTTTTCGCTTATGATCATTTAGGTAGCTGTTGGCTTTTTGGTGAGTTCATAAGTGTAATTGAGGTTTTGACTTATGACAGTTGTAGTGTGATAATCCAAATATAAAGCTACAAATAATTAATATGTGCGATCATCAGCATCCTTCCAGCTGAGAAGCTTCTCTTGACACCACTTCGGGACCACGGGCTCCTTAAGTTTACCATAATAAATTGCATTGCTTACTTTCAGATGCTGGCTGCAAACTTTACCGGCATGAGCCCACCGTGAAAGAAACTATATGTATTGGTTGCAGCCCGACATCCTTTTGAGATCTGTTCTACCGTGACGACCATCAATCCTGCAAAGAGTTGTTAATGTTTGTATTATAGCAGGTTCATGTTACTTACTCCTTGTCGTCTGGACTTTTTCAAAGTGGCCTTACCGCAATATGAATTTAATTTGGTAGAGCCTATATTTAATAAGCTACTTCAATACTACAAAGGCTCGAGACATTACAACCTCCCAAATACAAATGTGTTTTATAGCACAATAAAGGTAAAACTATGCAACCTTAGTGGCGTGGGGGAAGGATACTGTCCTACGCGGACGATACCGCAATAATTTTTACAGCTAAAACATGGGACGCAGTTAAGATTATTGCTGAACGTGGTATGATGATAGTCAATCATTGGCTTACTGAAAATCTCCTTACGCTTAACACCCTAAAAACGCAGTTTGTCTGTTTCGCGCCATATATTAATTCACAGCCCTCACAAAATTTCATAATGAAAAATTCATTCCTGTCACAATCCTGCTGATAACACGTGCAGCTGTCCGGAAATCCGGAAAGTACATTCAATCAAGTACCTCGGAATAATGGTAGATCAAAGACTAAGTTGGTAGTCCCAAAATTGAACTAAACTGCGGGGAGAATAAGAAAGCTAATGTGGGTATTCAAAACTTTAAGAGATTTTATGGATACTGAGCTAATTAAGAAAATTTATGTCTCACTTGCCCAATCTGTCCTTACTTATTGTATTGCCGTATGGGGGGGCGCAGCAAAAACATATTTTATTAATCTTGAGCGAGCGCAAAGGTCTTTAATTAAAGTAATATATCGTAACCCTATAGATTTTCTACCGACGCTTTGTACTCTACTTCAAATCTTCTTTCTGTCAGGAAACTTTATATCCTTAACACTATCCTAAGCCTCCACAAAATATTGCCATTTGACAAAGGTATTTATAAGAAAAGAAGAAGCGACTTAGCTGCTCCTACATACGCCGCGCGAACGGCCTTCGCTAGTCGGCAAAATCTAGCGCAGGCCGCACGTGTGTATATATAAAATAATCGTAAACTCAATAATATATAAGAACTGTAAGAAAGCTCTTACAGAATGGCTTGCTACCCTTAATTATAATGACACTTAAGATATTCTTGTTTCATTTAAGTGACGATAATTTATCATTTACAAGGACACGCACATACTCAATCACATACACACACCACACATTTACACACACACACACACACACACACACACACCACACACACACGCACACACAAATATACACACACTGCACATATATTGCTATAACTTACTTTTTCGCACATCAACTCTTTTCTTTTACTTTGTAATTTTTCTACTAAAAATGCCATGTAAATTATAGTATTGTTCGAAGGAAGAGCGAGGTTTCCCATCACAAGTGTTTCGACTACTTTCTGGGAAACCCCAGCTACTTTTTTTGTAATGTTTATCTAAATAATGCATTTTTTTAAAAAAAAAAAAAAAAAAAAAAAGGTAAAACTTAAAATTACGAAAAGTAGAAATTCTTCTGTTCTCAATATACATTGGTGGAGAATATTAAGCAATCGATCGTCAGATATTTCAAGCAGCGAAATGAACAAAATTTGAATGAATGTTTGAAAATGCTGTTATTTACATTGCTAATATCTCGCTTTCCGAGTGTTCAAAAAGCTTGGATGTATAAAAAATGAAAGATATGACGTTAATTTATTTACTCTAAGGACTTGAACGAGTATCCAAAGTCTCTACTTACACTTTTTATTGACCAATTCGCCTTGAACCAGGTCTGGGTTAAATAAAAATCTCATTATTTTCTGATTCTTTCTAGTACAAGGTCTCTTGCCGTAAACTTGTGAATCTATGGCGTAGCATCATTGACGTGCAAAAAGATTGTGAAAATCCTATTTGAACAAATCGTGATTTACTTTTGAGTTCAGTTGAATTATCTGATCAACTTTTACAGAAATGTCAAAACTCATAGTATTTAACCAAGCTTACATTACAAATATCTCTTACCTCATTATAAGTCCTTTGCTCCTGAAATCTCGTTACTTAGGAACGTATATTATATAAGGGTATGTAAGCCGGCCGTGTTTAGGTAGATAAAAACAAAGGAATTCGCATCTTGTATATTAGATTCCCCGTCCCCCACCTGTCTCGGGCTTATTTAATTAGAGGATATTTCCTCCTCCGAACAGCGCCTTCGAGAACACCGAGATATTGCACAACAATTGCAATTCTGTATATTCTGGCGCCTTATAAAACTCTTGTTTCCACTATTACGTTTTAATTAGCAGGCTTTTGCTATGTTTGTTTGATATATTTTTAATGTTTGTAACTTTATACTTTTGTAGTAGAGTAAGATGGAGTAAGATGTAGAGTAAGATAGGATTATCTTTTTATTACTCTGTTTTATTACCATAATTACTTAAACGGATACAGTTTTGAGTCTATCGTCTCAACCAATATTTACTAGAACTTTTAAAATTTGTCTATGCACTCTTTTATGAGTAGTTACGAGCAACGGCCGTCCCTCCGACTCCTCAAACTGTGCAAGAATATGAACCCTTTGCCCTATCTCATGATGTGGTGAATAACCGTAGCTGAACTATTATCTTTTTATATTTAGGCAAATATATATTACTACAAAATTGTTAATAATAATATTTTTAATTTTTTTTAATGATATTATTTGTTTAGCTCATAGCATGTGTGTTATGTCGAAGGACATAGTTTTTATAACAGATATAGTTTTTAACAAACTATATATCTTATACCAGTTCAACAATCATTTCTAATACTGATCTTATTTATAATAGGTAAAAGTGTGTACAAATATACCGAAGTTTGATTTGCAATATATCTAAATACTTCATTTATTTGAACTGCTTCAGGCTATCAAGATGTTGGAAATAATCAGAAGACACCATTTCTAAGAAACCTTTATTGCCCATCTTTATATCAATCCTACAACTAGTAATAATACATATCATTGAATTGAATATATTTCATATCTAATAAAAGATCGTAAGGTATAATGTTATTATATGAAACGGATCTTTAAACCTTAATGTTTCGGTGAGTATCTGAGTCGAATAGGGAGGGAGGACACGACACGATGTCATCATTGCGCATCTGACCTCGACTCGGCCCAGCACACGCTGGCGGAGTGCCCCGCTTAGGATTCCGATCGCTGAGTCTTGGTCGAAGAGATCGGGCAAGATATGTTTCCATCAGCGTTGATTGCGGCAATGCTGGCGGATGAGGGAGGTTGAAGCGGTGATGCTCCAGAAGGAGGCCGCCGAGCGGGATCGGGGGATGGCCGATCCCGCTCGAAGAAGGGCCTCGGGCCAGATAGCCTGGCCTGAGGCACCGACACGGATCGCTGGCGACCCGTGTCGCCGTGGTGGAAGCGACCCGGGAGGGTCGTCACCGCCCGATTGGCCGGGGCTTCCCTAGCACACCCAGCGGAGCAAAGGCCGGGTTCTCAGATGCGACACTCGATCCTGAGGGCTCCCTACAACGCTTGAGGATGACTTCAGCGATGGGTTTTTAGTGGGTAGGCCTCACCCTTCTGGGGAGGAGAGCCCCACATAACCACCGGGAAGCCCCGCAGCCGGGGTATGCAATTCAATGAATTTTCCTTAGCGGAACAAAAAAAAGGGACGTGCGTGATGAAAGTATTTATGAAAGTTGAGGAAGCTAGGGAGGTGTCTTCTGTCAGTTTCTTTGTTGTTACAGTAACACTTATGTGAAAGGAGATAATAGATTGACAATCTTATTACCATCCAAAAAATTGGATACGAGACTACTACGAGGGCTGCTACTTATGTATTCGGAATAGAAAAATCAACCAAACGTATATGGCTAAATATAGGTTTATTGTTTTTCAAAGTATTCTCCGGGAAGATCGATACACTTTTGCATACGTTGAAATCAATTTTTATAGCATATTTTCCACTCTGATTGCGGTATCTCTGAAACGTGCTGTTTGAACGAGTCGACGATATTTTCACGGGTCGAAAATCATTGACCACGTAATTTATTCTTTACATTTGGGAATAAATAGAAATCAGTAGGTGCCAAATCTGGGCTATACGATGGATGACCCATCATTTCTACTTTTTGACCCTCCGAAAATGCATTTGTTTCGCGTGATTCAGCGTCACGATTCTGCGTCGCTGTTTTTACGTATTTCTTCAAATACTTCCGGCAAACAAATGATCGTGTACCACTCCGAATTGACCGTTTTACGATTCTCTAGTGGTATTGTAACCACATGACCATTAATACCAAAAAAGCAGGCCACCATTTGCTTTAAAGTGCTTTTTGCACGAGTCACTTTCGTAGGGTTCGGCTCATTTTGAAACACCCAAACTGTAGATTGTTGCTTAGTTTCGGGATCGTACACATAGATCCAAGATTCATCACCTGTGTAGATGTTATAAACAGATTTTGAGTCACCTCTGTTAATTTTTTTTAACATATTCTTGCACCATTCGACGCGAGCTTCTTTTTGATGCTGAGTTAATTTGTTATCCAACGCGAACAAATTTTTATTACGAACCAATGTTAATGTAATATTTTATTAATGCTTGTCATACATATGCCCAGAGTAGCCTCTATCTCGCGATACGTAACATGACGGTCTTGCATAATTAGTTTTCGTACAGCTTTAATGTTGATTTCTGATTGATTTCGGGCGACCTTCCTTAACTTCGTCCGTGAGTTTACTTCGTCCACGATTGAACTCACTAAACCAGTGATACACAGTGGCTTATGATGCAGCTTCAACACTAAAAGTTGAAGTTATTTGATCTACGCACTGTTGTTGCGTTAAACTGCGTCGGAAATCGTAATAAATCATAGCACTAATATTTTCACGTGTGAGATCCATCATTTCAGCAATATGACATTTTACACCCATCAGAAACAAAACACTAGGAAAAAGAAAGGAAAAAAAAAGAACGAATTTTACCATGGAGGTCATCTATTGCGTTTAAAAATGTTGAAATCCCAGATTCCGGATACTTAAGTACGAGAGTACCTTACAGAATACGAGTAATATAAGTAACTTAATTGCGCTTGATATTGTTATATTCGTTAAAATATTGATATTGATTCAGAAATATAAAATAATAAAGCCATTGTGATTTGAGTGACAATTCTTATAGATCATTATTTCTCTATGTTCTCTATAACATGCATATCTAAAAAGTATAATACAACATCTTCCTTCTTAAAAAACAAAACAAAACATTGAATTCTTAGACAAAACAATATTGTATAAATCAAACCTAAAGTATAGTTAATAAACAGAATCACCACAAAGATTACAACACAATATCTTCCTTCTTAAAAAACAAAGACATTTTGTTCTTAAACAAATCAATCTTATATAGATCAGACTTAGAAAGTATGATTACCTAACGAACCGAATAACCAAAACAATCAGGTGGGCGACTCACACGACCTGATGAAGTTACAATGCAACCTTCAGAATTCCTATGCAAAACTGGATTACTTTTGATTTCCATAGGCGGAGGTTCATTAACAGCGCAAGATTTTTCTATGTCATCAGGTATATAAAAAGGAACAAATGTGAAACGTTTGATAAATATTCTGTTACGAATAAAATAAACATCGTTAGAAATAATTTTATATGTCCGTGCACGTAATTGAAACACAATTTCACCTTTCCTCCATTGCTTACCAATCTTAAATAAAACTTTTTCACCTCTTATTAATGGTCTTAAATCTCTTTTATTTCTATCATAAGAAACCTTGCTTTGATATTGCCTCTTTTCTAAATTAGATTTTACATCCATTTTAATTTTAGAGTGAACATTATCTGAGAACAACGGCAGAATACCTCTAAACTTTCTATTAAAAAACATCTGGGCAGGTGATGGAATGTAATAGGAAATCGGAGTATTCCTAAACTCTTACCTACACCACATTACCATATACATACCTTCATGCAAAGCTTTCCTAAGAAGATTTTTAATAGTTTGTATGGTTCTTTCCACCATGCCATTTGACTGTGGATGTTCTGGGCTATAGAATTTATGATCAATATTCCACTGCTTACAAAATAATGCAAATCTTTCACTAGAAAGCTGTAAGCCCCCATCACTGACAAAGATTTGAGGAATACCATTATGACCAAAAATATGCTTTAAATTGTTAATTACACTTTCACTAGTTGTTCTGGTTAGCAGAGACAATTCCGGAAATTTTGAAAAATAATCGACAAATAAAAAATATATTTTCCCATTCAATTCAAATAAATCTGCTGCCACTTTTTGCCAGGTATTTTTAGGAATTTCATGTGGAATTAAAGTCTCCTGTTTATTATTATTACTTAAATAAGACAAGTTTCACAAGATGATACTATAGTGTGAATATCATTTTGTATACCAGGCCAATAAAGACAATCGCGTGATCTTAATAATGTTTGTGTAATACCCATATGCGGAAAATGCAGACGTTGTAACATCTCTCGCCTTAACTTTAATGGAACGTACAACACAACTTCCTTTAAATATAATATCTGACTTCAAAGTTAAGTCATTTCTAAGCGACCAATATTTTCTTACAGTCTCAGAAAGTAAGTTTCTGTGAGATGGCCAGCCTTCAATAATATATTTCCTGATAAGAATCAATTCATCATCTCGACTTGTTAATTCCTTAATATTGTTTATTTCCGATGGTGATGCATTTATATAATTAAGAATATAATTAATTTGTGCTTCAATTTCGCCACTCAATCTACTTCTAGAGAATCATTAGCATCATACGATCTAGATAAAGTGTCAGCTAAATATAATTCTTTGCCACTCTTATTAATTAACTCAAAATTAAATTTTTGCAATTTTAGTAACATTCGTTGTATACGAGCAGAGCATGAATTTAATGGTTTCTTTACAATTGAAATTAGCGGAGCATGATCCATTTCTATGATTACTTTTCTACCAAAAATAAACTGATCAAATCTTTCACAACCAAATAGGATAGCAAGGAGCTCTTTCTCAATTTGAGCATATCTCTTTTGACACTCGTTTAAAGCTTTGGAAGCATAAGCAACTGGCAGGTTATTTTGTAAGAGAACAGCTCCAAGACCATCCTTTGAAGCATCCAGTGAAACCGTAACTGGAAGATTTTCATTAAAAACTTGAAGAACTGGTTCTGCTGATAACTTTTCCTTTAAATCTTGGAATACTTTTTCATGGATGTTTAACCAAGAGAATTCAATATCTTTTTACAACAGACTTCTTAAAGGACAACTCATATTAGAAAAATTAGTAATGAACTTAGAAACATAATTAACAACACCTAAAAATCTTTCTAATTCTTTCCTATCTCGAGGACTTTTCATTACCACTATGGATTTGATTTTCCCGTCATCTAATTTTAATCCATCTTTGCTTATAATATGTCCAAGATACTTTACTTTCTCTAAATTAAACTTGCACTTATCTTTATTTAATATTATATTTTCCTGCCTCAGTCTTTCAAAAACTAACTTTAATCTTTTATCATGCTCAGCTTGATATTTACACCAAATTAAAAGGTCATCGATGAATACTTCAGTTCTTCCTAAGTTTTCTAATATTTCTCTCATCTTTTGTTGAAATACTTCCGATGCACTAGAAAAACCAAATCGTATTCTTAAACATTTATATCTGCCAAAAGGAGTCTTAAAGCAACACAAATCAGAACTAGCCTCAGATAATTTGACGTTCCAGAACCCATTTTTGACATCTAATACACTAAAAACAGATGAACCTGCTAATTTGCTTGTGATCTCTTCAAAAGTAGGTAAGCTAAAATGCTGTCTCATAATAACCTGATTGAGGTCTTTAGGGCCAATACATAACCGTAAATCACCATTGGGCTTATAAACAATGACTAAGGAATTAACCCATTCAGTAGGGTAAGTCACTTTTACAACAACATTTTGTTTTACCATTTCATCAAGTTTTGCTTTTAAAGTCGGCAACGCTGCTAAAGGCAATTTTCTACGAATAACTGGTACTGAGTTTGCTTTAATTTTAATACTATACTCCCCTTTCATACAACCTAGACCATCAAAAACATCTTTGAATTCATTAAACATGTCCACAGTATTTTTTATCTCACACAGTGGCGTTACTATTTGTATATCTACAGCTGATTTTAGCCCAAGTATATTAGTATAGCGACCAGATACAATATAAAAGTTAAGATTAAATAATCTGCCATTGTACTAACATGGAAGGATGCACTTACCTAAGCCTGTTATACGTTCTCCAGTATATGTAGTAAGTTTAGTCTTAACTGGCAACAAGTTATTTTTTATCTAACCTCAACTTATCCAATATATCATACGATAATATGTTCCCTTGTGCTCCAGTATCTACTTAAACCTGCAATGGAAACATAAACTCCTAATGTTATAGACCAATCATATATGCTATTAACAAATTTAACCATAGTCAAACCTAAGAAAAGTGAAACCATTTCCTTTATTTCCCCACCATCCTTCTCTACAATATTTATACTCTTGCAATTTGAAGAAAAATGAACACCTTTCCACATTTTAGACAAGTTTTACCAAAAGCTGGAAATTTGTATTGTACATGTATGTAGCCGCATCTTTTGCAATGAAATTGTTTACGTTCTTTATATTGCATTGACATGCGACGGCGTTCAATTTCCGGACGTATAGTTGCTGCTGTCCTTTCTTTATTAGAATCATGCATTAAACTAGAACTTGCTTGGCTTATTTTATTTATTGGGCATGCAGATTCATTTGTGGCTTTATAACAGGTAATGATGATATGACCTCAATTTGCTCTTTTGTTCGCTGAGAAGTACAACATATTTCAAGAGCCATAGATAATGTCAATTTCCTTGTGCGAAGAAGACGATCCTTGACGTTTATATCTGAAATGCCGCAAACTAATCTATCTTTTATTAGGTCTTCTGTTAACGATCTAAACTCACAAGATGCACTTAAATCGCGTAATTCCATTACATAATTTTCATAAGTTTCGTCGTCTTTTTGATTGCGAGTGAAAAACAAGAAACGTTCATGTGTAATATTTATTTCAAGACAAAAATGCTCATTATATTTTTTATCACTTTTTCATAATCACTTCGATCAGAATCTTTATCAAACACAAATGTGTTAAATAGCCTTAGAGCACGATCCCCGACGGCACTTAGCAACAGTGCTGTCTTAACCGATAAATCGCATGTAATATTTCCCAAAGCTAATAAATAAGTATTAAATTTCTGTTTAAAAAATGATCAATTATCCGATAAATTACCTTCCCAAACAATCGGCGAAGATAGTGCTACGAGTATGTGTGACAAACGAACTTTTCCATTTTCCTCTTCTGTTGACTGCGAAGAATTACTCAAATTTTTTTAAATCTTAAAATTTACATATAATAATGATCAAATGATCACTTTTCCGACTGCGCCGCGTTATATTCGTTAAAATATTGTTATTTATTCAGAAATATAAAATAATAAATCCATTGTGATTTGAGTGACAGAGACAATTCTTATAGACTTTTATTTCTCTATGCTCTGTTGATGCGGTTAAATATATACCCAATTGTGGACTGTATTTGCGTGTGGAATTAAAGCAATAAAAACGAGAATACCGGATTGGAGAACTTAGTACTTACCTAGTACTAAGTTCTCCAATCCGCCGAGCATCTAGCCTATCAAGTGGAAAATACAACATCTAAAGCATAACGCACTTTCCATTGGCAGCGAAGATTTCCCTGGACAAGACCACTCTTGATAATTTTCTCTCTATGCTGGCAGCATGTGTTGTTGTATTGCTTTCCTCGTATAGGTACCAACTCCGGAGTGATTTTCTCAAGCGATTCACAAAGCGACGATGTTAAATCAATTAGAAAAAAATATTAATAAAGCGGTGCAAATTTTAAAACAAAGCGGTAGAGAGAGCGAAAATATATTACGAGTATGTCAAAGTTTTTTCCTTTTTGCTGAGGTCTGCCTGTCATACGCTGCACAAAGAGTTTGCACATCAAACAATAGATGCGATATCTACACAAGCTAGGCGATGCAATATCGGCGTAACCAGGCTCTCTATAACATGCATATCTAAAAAGTTTAATACAGCAGATATTGCACTACTAATAAACTGTAAAATGGAAGATATTTGATTGAAACAGAAACTTCTAGAACCTGTATCTACTAAAAGCCATTGTAAAAATCCATGTACTGTTTTATTTTTAAACTCAGGACGTCAGAGAGTAGCCCTACAAGCACAATGACTTTTCACAAAAACCTTACTAAAACCAACTAGGCGTGAACACAAAAATTTCATTCAGACCAATTGTCGACTCGACTTGAATAATATATTTTTACTCGGCCCCCAATTGTTTAGTGGGTACCAAGCGCCTAATTCACGATATCCTTTGTTCAAATTTTGCTGAGACGCATGTGATTGATGCGTGCGTACGCAAGACTGATTAAGGTTTTTGACGTGACAACGTCTTAAATTAGGTTGCGGCTGGGAGTCATATGAAAAAGTGTAACGCTCGGTAACGTTACGATGAGTCACCGAACGAGAGAGAGGCCCGCCGAATGCCTTGCGTCTCTCTCCCACTCAACTATGATCGGTCTGCGCGCGCGCAGCACTAGAGAATTAGGCGCATTGAATCGGCGCATGCTGTCTCTGTCTTTGTCTTTCTCGAACGTTCTTGGCGTTGGAAAAACAAGAAAGCGTCATAATACAAGTTCACACGTGTGGTTAAAGTATCGTCAGCTGTGTCTGTAGTGAAAATGTGGAGTGCTTAGATTCGTCATTTACAACAACTACAACAATAAAGGTAAATAATTGTACACTGATATTTCATTATCGTAAACTATGATTGATTGATTAATTGTTAGATTGACACAAAAGTTGAGAAACTGAGTTTTTCATTCAATTCCTTGTTCCTATTGTGCAATTTAATTATATTCATATCAATAAATATTCTACCGAGAAAAAGACGTTGTCACGTAAAATCTTCGCCCTAAAACCGACTTTTTTTAATTATCCAAATAACTGATAGGGGATAGAATACTAATTGTTGCATTCATTATTCATCAAAATGTCTACCTTTTTTGTTAAGGTTAATCGAGATATTTTATAGGTGGAACGATTAATGAAAGGTGTAACCAAGTAACGTGGGGACAAAAAAGAGAGTAGACAGGGAGATGCAAGACTATATAAATGCTTTACGATGTGGTGGGGGGTTAAAAACAAATTCATGTTTGTGGTTGATATTTTACTTAGCAGCGGCAGAATCGGTAATGTAGGGCCTGAGAAATAAAGAGGCCAAACGAGAGTTCAATCACTGGACTCTGAGCAAAAGGTCACTCTAATCACGCTATCAGTTCCACGTGGGAACGAATATTGTCATAAGTTCTCGTTGAAAACGATATCAGTTTCATTATAGCCTGTTAGTTCATATCAACTCGATATTAAAACGTTAATATTTTTCATTGTATATACGAGTATGTATGTGTCATCATCAAAACTCATAGTCGTCCCTTCTATTGGTTACAAGATTACCCATGTTAGGGTGATTAGGCGTTGCCTGTATGAGGGCGTCGTGCGATCCGTGGCCATGTATGGTCCCGTGTGGTCACAAAACTGCGCGAGGTCCCCCCGCTGCAGAGCTCTGCTACGGAGCCTGCAGCGAATAATGGCCATACGGATCGTACGAGGCTACCGTACCATCTCGTACGAGGCGGCGACGGTTCTGGGACGCTCCCACTGGGACGGACATCCTGGCCGACATGTACGCGACGACGTATGCGTTGCGACGTGTCGACCGGGGGAGCGATAGGGGGAGCGCCCTGGAACCCGCGCACGAAGTGCCTAAGCGGGAGTGGCACCGACGGATTGTGGCGGCCTGGCGTGCGCAGCTCGAATCACGGATTAGCGCGCGCCAGCGGGCCGTCGGTGGCGTACTCCCGCACCTCGAAGCTTGGCTCAACGGGAAGGAGGAGGTCACTTACCGATTGACTCAGATACTCACCGGGCACGGCTGCTTCGGTGAGTATCTGTGTCGAATAGGACGGGAGGGTCGATCCCTCATTGCCACCACTGCGCATCCGACCTCGACTCGGCCTAGCACACGTTGGCGGAGTGCCCCGCGTGGGCTTCCGAGCGCTGAGTCTTGGTCGCAGAGATCGGGCGAGATCTGTCTCCACCGGCATTGATTGCGGCAATGCTGGACGGACGAGGGAGGTTGGAGGGCTGTAGCCTCCTTCTGTGAAGCAGTGATGCTCCAGAAGGAGGCCGTCGAGCGGGGTCGGGGCCGGAGGCGTCGTCAGTGGTGGAGATCGGGGGAGGTATTGTGGCCTCCCCAAAGTATGAAATTATGAATACTAACGAAAAGTACTCAAAAAAGTCTCGGACCAGATTTTGTAGAAAACAAAAACTACATCTTTGGGTGTTTAAAATTTAAACGATCGTAGTCAGGTATCGAACTCGTTCATTTTAATACCTATCTATAATGTCGAACAAATACTGGAAAATAAAACAATACTGCAAACTTAAGGAAAAATCAAATTTTTAACAAAATATTTTTTTTATTTATCTTACTTAATCATTATACCTTAACTAAATAAATTAAATATTATTGTAGCTTTGACGAACTGTTTAACTTAGATACTCGTAAGTTCGTTAGTCAGTGTTAGTATTGTTCGTAGTTGTTAGTATTTTAATATATTGTCTTGTGATTCCAGTTGTTTGACTTCTGCTTCACTTACAGCTTTAAGTAAATCCATTTTAATTCGTATTTGATCCAGTTTTGGCAGTCTTTTCATCGTTTTACTAATGCTTAAGAGGAATGTATCCAAATCATCCATTTCCTGGTTATTACCTCTATTTTCTTGAGAGTTTTTCATAATTTTCATCACGTCTTCCAAGTAATTGTCATTAAGAGAATTTGCCTTGCTTTTGTATGACGCATTTGATGCAGGAGTAGTAGCACTAGATGGAATTCTTTCAGGGGGTGTTTCGCTTTCAGTGTATGGATTCTCTGGTGATAGAAGAGAATTTTCATTAGGTCCAGTAACGCCAAGGTTTCTTGTAGTGCGGCGGCCCTGCAAATATGGCTTCAAAAATGACATATGTTTTTCAAACCGCCAAGGCGTAAGTAGTTATTTTTCCACATTTCTTTTGACGCCGGTTCATAGCATTATTATAACAATTACGCAACTTATTCCAATTTTCTTTACAATCCTCAACTGCAACAAACAATATTATAATCTTAATTTTAAGGACTTTTGTTAGGTATATATTATCATTATCAAAGCTCTTATTTGTTCCTGCTGAGACACGAGCCTTCACCAAAGCCTTTTTCTACCGCCGATTTAAGCGATTAACTATCGTCTATTTTCTCGCTCAATTATTTCTCGCAAGAGATGCATATATTAATAGTTGATCGCTGACTGTTCACACGTCCGACGAGGAATCGCTCCACTAGATATTCGGTGAATGACAAGTGCTATCCATGATAACATTCGCTCAGCGATACTGGCTCAGTGATGATCGCTTGGCAGTCAGTACTCACGCTGAAAAACCAACTAGCGTTCATTTCTCCACAGTGCAGGTTTGAAAGTTATTTGTTAAGGACACCAAGTTTGCTCAAGACTGGCGCCGCGAGCGACTCGAGCAAGCGGCGCCAATAAGCGCTCGTCGCACTCGCACGCTCGCTAGTAGCCCAACGATAAAATTATCGGAACTTGTACATACTCGTTTCCGGTAGCTCTCTAACCCGTTTCTAATTCTAGCTGTTTGACGATTTGGCGTCAATCAACCAGCTTGGCTCAGTACGCATTGGTTGACTAGTTTTAAATTTCTTCGCAGGTGTATCACAATGTTTTTCTTCTATATAGAAGCGTTAGATAAAATATATATGAAATAAAAGTATATCTAAAAAGTAAAAACACTGAGTACCTCAAATCTGCCGAAACCGAGTACAAAGAACGCTCTATCTATATTACAGAAACGGGTAATGCATTTTGGAATATCAAATTCAGTGCAACTGCAGCGATCCTACCAGCCCTATGACAGTTGTATTTATTTTTATCTTATCTTATCATTTAATCTTAGAAGCAGCATATCGAAATGCAACCTAAAAGATGCACATCTATGCGCTTGCGTGACTAACTGCTTCAAACACTAGCGCAGTAGCCGATCACTCGACCAGTGCGCAAAACCTGTCGTCAAATTTGTTTTTTTTTTTAAGTTATGGCGTATTTACACCAGCTCTTGATATTCCAAAGTGAAGGCAAGCTAAGCGATGCTTTCACCCTAATTAATAAAACATGTGATGTTGCTGACGTACAACATAAAATACACAAATGAATATAATAGAGAAAAATGTAGTATGAAATAGATATGTACCTTACTAGGCTTACCATGTAGTTTTGCTATCTCTTCCCACGCTGCATTGCGCAATGTAGCATTGCGGTAATCATTGCATTTAATATTAAAAATAACTTCATATCGACGAATAAGATGAATCAGTTGTTTGTCTCCCATTTTCCTTGTATTTTTATTCGAATATTTACGTTCTTTCCGACGTCTATTCGTGACTGACGCGTTGCGAACGTAGCCTCTAAAAACAGACTGGTCGTACGCGTGGGGTTGCCGTACCATAATCCCTCCTGCTTCCCACGACTCCGTTTATGATCGACAGACCTAACGTTGCGTGCGACGCGTGTGGAAGCGTGACGAACGATATAAGTGTGTTTCTGAGTCAACTGTTTTCGTTCACGATATAATGATATAATAGTATATTATAATAGCTCAAGTAATTCGGTTACATATGTATATGTTTATCGCTTTTAAGACATACTTTTACTATAAGTATACAATAGTATGTTATTATATGTGAATATAATTATTATAATTTACTGATTTTAGTTACAGGTAAAATGACTGTAATCTTTTTTTTATTTTAGATGGGTTAAAGAATGCATTTAATTGCATAGGTACCTCTCCGGCGTGTGGCGACTAGCGCCCACTTAGAACCGCCACTAGGGTGGCCGCCGGACTCCTCCGGCCAACCCACGCCGATAATCGACCGCTAGCCCTAAAAAGGGCTCTTCCCTTCGGGGCGAACCCCGCCAAGGTTATTTTTTAACGAGGTTTCCTTCCTCGTGGCCTCCGCCCAAAAGGGCAGCAGCCCCTCCCGCCGTTTTTAGCCCGCGCCGGCCGGAACCGGTACCCCCCATATCTGGGGGGCGTTCCCCTATCCACCTGGGGACGCGCCTGCTATGGGACGGCAAACCCACGCAGGAAAATAATTGTAACCTAATATAAGCTATAACAAATCTAAATATATTAAAGGCCCTTATGGTGTTGTACGTAAGATGTTGACTAAGCCGTAAATATAATTTAGTAAGGGCCTCTTTCACCATCTCCAAGTAAAGTGGCGACTAGTTACTTCCCAGTTAACGCTTACTGGCAAGTAAATGTTCCAAGTAACTTCTCTCAATTTCACAAACGAAATCAAACCTTCAAGTAACAAATCACTGATTAAGTGAATGACGAACGAAACATTCGTTAAAAATCGTTCAATAATATGTCAAAATGTCAGATTTCATATGTCATTCAAACGTCAATTTATAATACGATTTGCACGTGTGATGTTTGGTTAGTTTATTTAATTTTTTTTTTAACTTATTTTTTATAAGGATATTTTATATAACATTGTTTTATTTTAGAAGGGATAACATTATGTACTATTCTTTGACATTGATTTATAGGTTACCTTTAATTTCACTAGAAAGGAAATTTAGTAAATCAGTAGATAAAATAAGTAATAAAAAAAGTCATACAACTCACCTTTGTGTTTTAGTTATTATTTTGTTTTTATTACTGCAAATTTCGACAGGCGAAACCTAGCAAAGAAATTAGTTTTATTCGGGTCGGTGAAATAATCAAGGCGGAATTTAAATACACGAATTCTCGGCATCAGCTGCATTGAAGAATTTTCAATTTCGTCTAGTTCATGATCAATTAAATCATATAAGTTCATTTTTAATAACTAATTTAGGATGTACGTAAATAAATATACGCGTGGTGTTATTTTAACCGTCGAGTAAACGCGTTAATTGGCAGATGATGTGGCAAGTAAGTTACTCGTCAGTTAATCCTATAATTAACGCTACCCGAAAGTCGTGAAATTGACAATCTAACTTACTGGCTACTTTAACTGTCAATTAGCCTACTCGACACTTTACTTGGAGATGGTGAAAGAGGCCCTAAGTGTAATTGAGATATATTAAAAAATATAAACTATAAATTGATTGCTCACAAATCACTATATTGATTACCTGATACTATTTATTTTTTGTTTTTGCAAACAATACCCCCTCTTTTCTTTTGAATTGCGATATGTGATCGAGACTTACAATCATAGGATCCAAATTTTTTTCTGTCATATGTAAATTTAATCAGGAGATCCGCGGTTCCGTAATTTTGATTAAGTATTCCAATTTATACTTTTATACTAATATTATAAAGCTGAAGAGTTTGTTTTTTTGCTTGGTTGAACGCGCACAGAAACTACTGGTTCGAATCGAGTTTTTTTTTGTGTTGGATAGTACCTAAATTTATCGAAGAACGCTAGAGGTTATCTTAGATCATGCTTCGAATAAAAAAGGACAATGAATGGAAAATGTTGCAAAAATAGGATGAAATATTTCAATTTGACAGATTTAGAGCATATTTTAAAAGAAGTAATCTTTATACAATTAATAAAAAAAAACACAATAATGCATAAAATTGATCACTCTAATCTTTTCAATGGTAATCAAATTAGTTACAACTTAAAGTAATATGCGATGGAATTTTTATCAATATAGTATTAATCCTTTTCTAAATAAATACGTTATTAACCACAAGTATTTAATAGAAAACAGGGAGGATGAAACGTTTCTACCATACCTAATTTTATCTGACGTTTTTACGTTAAAGAAACTTTTTTTTTTGTTCCCCCTGAGGAAAATGCATTAAGTGCATACCCCGGCTGTGGCGAGCCGGCGGTTATGTGGGGCTCTCCTCCCCAGAAGGGGGAGGCCTACCCACTAAAAACCTCAGGGATGGCCTTCCTCAGGCATGTAGGGAACCCCCGGGAACACCAAGCTACTTCCGGGAACCCCCAGACTCCGCTCCCCCGCCGATAAAGGGGAGCCCTCCTCGGGAGAGGCTACAATACCTCCCCCAATCTCCACCACCGACGTCGCCCCCTGGCCACGGAAGGGGCGTGGTCCCTCCTACTAACAGATGAGATTCAGGAGCCATCTACCACCCTGCATGAGGCGAGTATAGTGGAAGACAGCTCAGAGCCGTTCTTGAGGAGTTTCAGTAGCAGTTAGCAGTCGTGACTCGTCTGAAATCATTATTCATTAATCATTAAGGTCCCCTAGCTGGGGCTGAGAGCGTCCACAGTGAGTCTCCATCTCGCACGGTCTTGAGCTTCGCATTTGATTTCGCTCCAGATTTTTCCAATAGCCTTCGCTTCGCCAATGACAGTCCGCCGCCAGGTCTGCTTTGGACGACCACGTTTACGCTTTCTTAGGGATTCCAGTCTAGGGCTTGCCTCGGTATGTGGTTCGGATTTCTTCGGAGAGTATGGCTTATCCAACTCCATTTGCGGTGTTTGATCTGCTGGTCGATCTGGACTTCATCACAACGTTCCCAAAGCTGCTTGTTGGGAACTCGTTTGAAATGATGACGATTATAACCTTGACAAATTCGAGTAGACTGTTACCACTCAATGTAGACGTAGACAAGCTGTGCAATTTTATGCAATAGATTAATATTGTGTACAGATTTAACAGATTCTCTAATGAAATTAGCGAAACTCTTTTTCCACATTGCTGCACCTGACGTCCCCCAAATTTAATATTACCCAAAATCCGGTTGAGTCAATACCAGCAATCAGTGTCTTTGGCTGGCACTCTTCCAAAATAAATGGGGCGAGGGGCGTCTATGAACTCGCCGAATTCACTGGCAAAGATACAAATCTCGCAGCTACGTCTAAGATTCGCTCTGCGGCATGCCAGTCGAAGCGTTTTCTTCCAACGTTTTCGCTAACACAAAGGTATTAGATCGTCTGGCTGTAACTTACCACAATCTGTTGCCTTCGACTTTACTCCGTATAAGCCAAAGCTCTCAATGAATTTGGCATTGCTTTTACTTTTTCTTAGGTATATTTTTCAATGTTGTATAGATTCTAGGGGCGTACTCTTAAAAATGATATTCGATATATCGTGGACTTAGTCGTGTCGTATCCTACTCTTAGTTACTATCGTTTAAAACATTTCAACGGACGATCGAACGAACGATATTAATTTTGACATAAGAAAGCCTCAAATGACAACGATGAATTGAATTTGACAGACGAATATTCGCAAAATTTACGTCAAATTTACGAAAAGTAATACGATACGGTTTGGGGTGTCGTTGTAATCATCGTAAATTTGACGTTTTGGTTGAACCGAAATTCTGTAGAAAAGCAAAACTTTTCTTTGGTTTATGTTTATATACGTTAGCTGTCAACTGTGGAAGATTGCAGAATTCCAAAAAATGATGCATCAAACTAACTTTTATTCACGAACTGTGTTACACCTGGTTTGTTGTCGTTGTTGATATAATACAGTGTCAAGTGTCAATGTGTATGCATATATACTTTAAATGATTATACAAAACAACCAACAATCTGACTCATGTGACTTAATAAGGCTTACAAAACTTTTTCAATAAAGGTTTCAACCAAGTTTAAATGTTCTAAAGAAATAAAAAAGAAATATTTACGCAAACTTAGAATTGTTTTTAATGTGTCGCTTGTGTCCACGCAACCATTCTAGTAAGTCAGGCACCATTCTAGTAACGTCGTGAACTTATTGGATGTTGTGACTTTCCGTCTTATGTCTCATGTTGGCAACGTATAATGTGGTTTTTAGGGGGAATATTCGCAGATTTGCTGCGAAACTTATTATACTACAGGTGACTATAACCTCTTATAATTGAGTTATAACTAATATATATTACTTTCAAATCAATTGCGGCGTCCTGAGATGATTTTTATACAATATATTGAACAAGCATACTCAAGAGCAAGATGAAAATCCAGGCATTCACAGAGGTAAATCTAAAATGTCGAACTCAACCACAGCGATAGAATAAATTAACGTACTTTTTTACTAAAAATCTTCGAGTTTGTATTTATTATTAATAAAAGAAAACTACCAAAAACGTATTCCAGCAATTAAACATTTTTTGACTGCACTAAGCCAGTATATACCCGAGTGCTCAAATAGCTGGAAAAGACACGCGTACACAGCGAAGAGCTACAAATTTCCCCCCTCCACGATAGCAGGTAAAGCCTCATTTAATTCCGGTTCTTCGCAAAAATCCGGCGCCCCAGGAACACAGTAATCAATTATAGCTAATCCACGTCTATCCAAGATGAGATAATGATCTTACTGCGGTGATAAATTACCAAGAGCAGTTTCGCAAGACTCAAACGTATCATTCCCTCACTGCCGTATATTATTTTTCAGTCTAGGACTGACACGAAATTATCCCAACATCTTTTGTACGACCGCTATTGTTGTGCTGCTGCTATTGCTATTTTCGAAGCATTATTTGCATGTCAGATTACTTTTTTTTTGCTTATTTGAAATGAATGAAGAATAAACCCCTCCAAAGAGATCTAATATTCCTCCTATCAAAGACATAATAATTTCTGAAATATATGTCTTTAATTCATCTAACCTTCCAGTTATATATGTATGTATATATATATATATAATCACATACAATTTATATCTTAATATATATATTTCTTGTGTGCGTGTGTATGTGACTGAACTCCTCCTAAACGACTGGACCAATTTTGATGAAATTTTTTGTGTGTATTCCAGGGGGCTTGAGAATGGTTTAGATTCACAATACGGTCATATAGATATTGTTTTTCAGCTAAATTATTTATTTAAAAACATTTGAGACAACGTGAGACAACGTGACATTTGAGACATTTGACAGGACAACGTCTGTTGGGCCAGCTAGTATACATATAATCTCTTTCACATGGAGTTAGCCAGAGATCACCGTTCCAAAATATTCGTACTTAAAAAAAATATAAAAACATCCTACTTCGAATCCTAAAATGGCTATAATTCTTAAAAAAATGTATTTTTACCACCCTTTTTTTTATTTTGTAGCAAGGATATACTAAATAATTATTATTTAAAGTCAAATCTTCGTAATTATTGGTATCTTTAGCGAAAATCGTTAAATTAAAACATAAAATAAAAATGCAGTGACTGTCTCTAAAACGTCGATATACTCAAAAAAGTCTCCCTACATTATTACGTATATAATAATCAAAAAACATCTACGTTTGCCTTTCAAATAGGGGAATTATAATCCAAAATCCACAAAGATTTGACTCATAGTAAATCATAAAACGCTGAAAAAGTTATTTAACTACGAATATTTTGGAAAGGATTCACTTTAGGACAGTAGGTCTCATAGTAAAATCGACTAAAATTGTCCCATACTATCACTCCTTAACGGCACCGCCACTAATTTCCTGTCATCCTTATATAATATGTGTATTATATTACTGTTAGGTCGATAAAATCTAATATATATAAATCTCATGTCACAATGTTTGTGCTCAATGAACTCCTAAACTACTTAACCGATTATAATAAAATTCGCACACCATGTGCAGTTCGATCCAACTTGAGAGATAGGATAGTTTAAATCTCAAATTATCGTTGCAATTTTAATTTATTGCTAATTATTTTGCTGTTATTATTTGACAGTCACAATTATCTGTTAACTCCAAATGATTCTAACAGATGTCGATACCTTTCGACTGGGTTGAGTAAGTAATCAATAGATGGCGCTGCTATGATAAATCTTAATATTATAAAACGTTTACAGGTTTTTTGCAGTGTATTTAGTATCTGCATTGTACCCGTGCGAAGTCGGGGCGGGTCGCTAGTTTGTCAATAAAAATAATGTGATGTCTTTTACGATTTGTATCGCTTGCTTTTTTTAATTACTTTGATGTTTTATTTTATTAGTTCAACTAAATTTGTTCATATAAATAATAAAAAAAAAAAACTTTCACCTTTATTACAAAGTACCTAATCACTGAAGATTGTACAGTGTACACGCTAAATAACTAAAGAATACTACAATATATTTGAAAAGCAACATGTTTTCACCTTTAAAATACTTTGACACTTAAGTTAGAATTCCAATACGTGTTTTCATTAATAATTCATCAGTTAATAATAACTTCGAAAGAAATATCAATAAAACTACCACAAAAACAAACATTATTGGAATATTTTTATAACCGAGAAATACACTGACCATTATTTTCTATTAAGATTCCATGACTTCCATTATAATACAATTTCCTATAGTTATATGAATGGAATGTATTTTTAAATTATCGATATTTGTCACCTCTTCGACTATTATTAGGTCAAATAAGGCGTTTGAACAAACTTATTTTCCAATACCTTTGAAGACAAAGCTATCGGATTTTTAAGGTCCGGCCAAGTAACTAATCAAAGATTTACATGATTTTGAAGTCAAACTACAGTCAGTTGAAGACAAACTCAGAACATTTCAAATGTATAAGTTCGACATAAGTGATACCCCTACAATAATGTTTAACTGAAGAACTGATATTAACAATTAAACCTAACAAAAACTGTACTCGTGGAGAATCGAGTAAATTAAATTCTAGTATATTTAATACCGACACGATGTTCACTCAAAGTAAGAAAACAAAGGTAAACAAGACGAGAAGGCCTTGCTTTTGTATTTTTTACGTTTCACGTATAAAATGTAAGATAAAAATATGTTCAGACAGCTATGGGTATCGTATTAGTTGAAACAAACAAAATCACTGAACTATTTACATATCGACAGTCAAAAAATCCATGCATCAAAACGTATCCAGGCAGATAAGCTGAAAAACGGCTCAACAAATCATGCGCATTGCCAAATTTGTAAGGCACGAAACGGAAAATATTTTTTTCCGAACACAAAGCGAATAAAAGTATCCCGGCCTTACATTGCACGGCGGGTTTGTCACACATTGTTACCGACGTGCAGTAGAGTATAAAAAAGATTGCAATGTATTGGTTTTAAAGGCACCCGAGCGTGAGGCTCCCGATAAATTCAGCGTATATTATATACAATTTGGATGTTAAAAATGAATCACGGTATACTTATCGTATAAAAATGTTAAATTGAAATTGATGATATTCGAAAAGGTCGAAAAGGTGTGAAAGTGCAAGATAAGTATCGGGAACAATAGTCCAGTCACTTTAGGGTTTCACCTCGGAATTTGAGATAATAAGCTGGAAACTGGTATACAGCTTTATTTTGGCGTTCTAAAAGTTGTCTCAAAAGTCTCATATTATCTCGTATCTACGTCGTAAGTTATTCGAGGTCAAAGGTCACGAAAATTGTTTTTTGCACTTATATCCGTTTCTATGGTACTAATTACTTCAACGCCTATTATAAAAATTGAAAATAAAAAAAAATCCACAACTTTTGTTTCAACTTTTTTTCTATACGCTCAACCCTTTTCGAGATAGAAGGCGGAGAGCACCCAGCGCTCAGGCATATGTACATACTGTAGATCTACAGGATGTATGCCTGAGACTGGACTACAAATGCTTAGAGCAAGTGAAAGAGTTTATGTATCTGAAGCTATTTTAATAGAAAGGAACCAAAGGGAATCAGGCTATAAATGGTTTCATTAGCAGTGAGATCTTATCAAAAGTGAGTCTGGCTGAACATGGAAGCATGCAGAAGTTTATGCATGACACTCTCATATGCATCAATGCAGCTCATCAATGCAGGGTGTGGCAAAAAAAAGATGAAAGCAAGACCAATGTAGTGGAAATGGAAGTTTTGAGAGAAATGGAGTCGATGAAAGAAAAATTGTAAACTAGTGAGATTTGGCAAATGCGTGGTGAGAAAGTAGATGTCGTGCCAATAATCGAGAAAAAAATGCTTAGATAATTAGGCGACGTCCGAAAGAAATTTATAAAATAAATATCTATGCGCCAGTTAATAGGGAACGAAGACAACCAAATTCGAGGTAGCTAGGGAAGTATATTTGTATCGTAGCAAGTGGGAAACTGCGATCACTGCCTACCACTATAGAAAGGCGGCCTGAGTATATATCTATAAAAATTATCACTAACGTTCATAAATAGTAAATTATACACAACATTTCAATTAGTCCTGTGTTAGATAGTACACGGTAAATTTCACTGTACACCCACTGCAACGTTTTACCGGTTTCTCACTGATCGTAAACTCAGATAGTGCCACTATCCTACCTCTACCATGACATATAAACTCACGGTACCCGGTATTTTCTTCTTTAATTCGAAACATAGAAATGACAACATGTTAGCAAACTTTGGTTGAGTCTCTTTCCGCTAAATCCTTTAAATATATGGTCTAAACTTCGAGGTAAATTGTTTTAACTTGTATGAAGGTTTCAATAATATGTCACGAGGTAAAACACGCTTTTTGGCGTGATAATGTTATTATTACCAAAATATTATTTTACTGAAATAATTTTTCTGAAATCTGTTGCAGTCAACCTAAACTATTAACCAGTTCTAACCACTAATTATTGGGCGTATTACTCCGTTTAGTTTCACCAAAATTTTAGCTTTCCTTTATCTATTAAATTGATTCGGTAAAGGGGTGGCCAAGTTTGGGTCCAACTGTACAAAGGTGTTCAGTATTAATTGCCTACGCCATAAAGTTTATCACAGAACTTTCTGCGGAAAATTATTATACGATTCATGCAAGGACGCTTAATGTAGATCAGTCGGCTATACTATTTTTATAATTTTCTAAATACTAACATGGAGTTCAGATTACTTAACGCTTTCTCAAGACAAAGATAAACATTACGGATTATTTTTATTTAAATAATCAATACTAAATATGTAAGAAATCAGAATATATCACATCATATCAGTGACAGTGACGAATACGTGAAACAACTCTAGCTTATTTATGATAACTATAAAAATAGGCTTTGATAAAAATGTTGTCATTTTAAATAACAATGAATATACTAACTGATACAATTAAATATTATAACAAAAACTAAAATTCCGAGAACATTTAAGCGAAGCGAACTAAACGCATCCAAGATTTTAACTGCCATAATAGTCTTTTTTTTTTTGTTCCCCTGAGGAAAATGCATTAAATTGCATACCCCGGCTGTGGCGAGCCGGCGGTTATGTGGGGCTCTCCTCCCCAGAAGGGGGAGGCCTACCCACTAAAAACCTCAGGGATGGCCTTCATCAGACATGTAGGGAGCCCCCGGGAACTACCAAGCTACTTCCGGGAACCCCCACCCTCCGCTCTCCCGTCGATACAGGGGAGCCCTTCTCGGGGGTGGCTACACTACCTCCCCGGTCTCCTCCACCGACGACGCCCCCCGGGCACGGAAGGGGCGTGGTCCATCCCGGGTCGCCGTAGCGGTCGCGACTTCCTCGCGCCCGCCGGTGACCCGCGGCGGCGCCGCAGCTGTGCTACCGAGCCCGGCGCCGCCTCCTTCGAGCGGGATCGGCCATCTCCCGACCCCGCTCGTCGGCCTCCTTCTGGAACATCACTGCTTCACAGAAGGAGACCACAGCCCTCCAACCTCGTCCGCCAGCATTGCCGCAATCAATGCCGGCGGAGACAGATCTCGCCCGATCTCTGCGACCAAGACTCGGCGCTCGGAGGCCCACGCGGGGCACTCCGCCAGCGTGTGCTGGGCCGAGTCGATGTCGGATGCACAGTGGTGGCAATGTGTCGATCCCTCCCGTCCTATTCGACACAGATACTCACCGAAGCAGCCGTGCCCGGTGAGTATCTGAGTCAATCGGTAGGTGACCTCCTGCTCCCCGTGGAGCCAAGCTTCGAGGTGCGGGAGTACGGCACCGACGGCCCGCTGGCGCGCGCAGATCCGTAATTCGAGCTGCGCACGCCAGGCCGCCACAATGCCATAATAGTCTAATGTTTGTTTTAGTCTTGCGTTTGTTACTTTCCTGGTATGGCAATGTAATGAGAAGAGATAACATACGAGTTACTAGGAAAGTTATGGACATGAAAGTGGATAGGCGAGTAGGGAGAAGAAGACCGAAGAAAATATGGATGGATGTGTGGATGATGTTATGTTGAAGGAAAGAATGAAGGAAGGAAAGAATGTCGAAATGGCGATTGATAGAGGAGAGTCGAAGAGGAAGACAAGTTGCGCTTACCTCAAATAAAAACGGGGCAGGAGAAAGAGTTGGTCTAGTGTTTGAGAACAATTGATCGGGAGGTCCGGGGCTTGATTCTCTAGTTGATAATATTTTTCTGCTCAATTTGCTTCATGAAAGGGTTTTTCCTTATCATAGAGTTTATATTTTGAATTTAATACTGGCTGTTATGGGTGTTTGTATTTATTCAAATGTGATGTTTAAGGTTTTCAAATAGATGTCAGTTTGCTTGGAATTTTTACCTAAGAAGATGTTTTGAAATTTAGGTTTTAATATTGATTTTGTGTTTTATCGGGAATATATGAAAGTGGATATGGTCTGAGTTATTTAGTTTTATTACACGAAGGAAAAATTATTTTAACATCCCTTTGGTAAACTTAATTTATTCAGTCCGCCTGGCTAGCTACCACTGTCTTATACAAGTTTGATAGCATTTTAACATTACAAAACTCTACACAACATAAAAAGCCCTTTTTGACAGGAGACACTCCGGCACATATAGTTTATCAAAATGTCATAATTTTTACAGATATATTATGACTAAGACACCTTTTTTTGAGGGGGGGAAATGTGACCTTATGTACTAAGACATCGCGCTGGATGACTAAGACACCTGTCAAAACAGACAGATTATGAAAAATTTAATAGCATTATTGTATTCCGACAGTTAAAGTTGAAACGATAAGTTCCTCAGTTATAGAGCCTTGGATTTATCCTCCCGTACAGGTGTGATGAATTCTTTCCCGTCATATATAAGGGCACATGTCGATATAACGTTAAGACCCATTCATTCAAGCCGTAGGGCCTATAAGGCCAAGGCTAAGGCTGAGTTTAGTCGGAAGATCACGGTGGTCAGACCGCTCTGGCCAGCGTGGAGTCCAACATAAATACCGTACCACTTCCCACTGCGGTGGTATCCTGGATACGGTTTGTGCATTGTAAAATATATATAACGTTAATTTTGTTATAGTCTTTTCAATCACGATGTCTCGGATTTGTCAGCTTCACATATGTCTTTGAATTACTTTGCAGGTGAATTCATATTGTCTTTCAATGTTTTCTATATCACTGCAGAAGTATGAGATAGCTTACACATGAAATTCAAATAAAGAAAATAACATTCGTATATAGCAGAATCCAATCCTACTCTTTCTGATTAGAAAGTCAATACTGAGACCACTGTCCCGCCAGTGTTCTTTAAACCAAGTTTGATCTACACTACATAACTAAAGCACAGCTATTTCACTGAAGCTCAATAAATCGCGCCCACCCAATAGTTGGGAAGTTGTGTCCATCGATTTTCTTCGCCGCCACAAATTGTGAAACTTGCCCTATTGTGCCGAGCGCAATATGAACTGCTGGCTTGCAGATTGCAATCACTTTCCTAAGTTGTCACGGCTATTGTTAGGTATTCGAAATTCATCTGATTGTTTAGGCATCTTGGAGAAACTAAGGGCGCATTCTGAATAGCTGAGCTAACTAATCTATACATCTATACATATAATAAGACAGTAAAAATATTTTGTCTGTACATTTAGTATTTTTGACTGAAATGGATAGAGGGGCACTTAAATAGATTAAGAAAGCAAAAAAAATTATTTGGAATTTTTTGTCTGTCTGTCTGTCTGTATGTTTGTTCACGTTTATCTCCGAAAGTACTGAACCGATTTGCTTGAAACTTTCACTATTTGCTTTGTTTTAACTCAGAATAATATCTAAACTTTGTTTCATCAAAATCGGTTCATTAAAATAAAAGTTATCGTCATTTTAATGAACTCAAGGCATGATAATATGCGAATTATAATGTACACCATTCTTACATAAGTTACATGGGAAATTTAAAATCTAAAGACAATTCATCATCATGATACAATACATACATAAGATAACGTCTTTATCCCCTGCGGGGTAGACAGAGCCACAGGTTATAAGACCCCAAAGGCCACGTTTAGCATGTTCGTGGGCAGTGAGATGGAACAGGGAACCAAAATACGATGAAACGAAACCAGTTTTTATCAAATAATATGATAAATGCGAAAGTTTGTTTTGTTTATTACCTCTTCACGCTTAATCTATACATATAATATAGAACAGAAAAAATATTTAAGTGTAAATCAGTTTCATTACGCATGTTTTTTTTTTTTTTTTTTTAATTATACATTTGCTACTCCACAGACTCGTAGTCCATGCCCTTTATAATTCTTAATTAAATATTTTTTTACAATTCTCTTAATTAACATGTAGGTACTCAATTTTTTTTTTTTTTTTTTTTTTTAAGCAGCTAACAATATAAATACAATATACTCATTTAAACTTACGCTATACCTATATATTAACATACCTACATATACACATGCATACTTAATAATGATTAAATTATTACGCATGTTAGTTTTTTTCATAATCACTAGATGGCGATGTTTCATTTAATCAATTTCTACAACGCGCTATTGTAGTTTTTTCAAATAAAGCCTAATAAAGGAATGTGTTTCGACATAAGGCGAAAATCTCCTTCGTATCTTTTCATGATCTTTGCGCTGAGAATCGAATAGGGAATTTTCTGTGAATTTTGCTTTAATTAATTTAATAATTTCTTCTGTGTTGATTTCGGATTTTGTTTTGCTTTGTGTTTAGGATTTGGTGTTACTGTGAATAATGTGGTATATAAAGAATTTCTTTTGAGTTTACTTTACCTCAAGGAATTGCTTTTATACCAAAAATATTTTAATCGGTAAAATCGTATATTAATACTAGCTGGCCCAACAGACGTTGTCCTGTCAAATGTCTCAAATGTCAAATGTCTCAAATGTCACGTTGTCTCACGTTGTCTCAAATGTTTTTAAATAAATAATTTAGCTGAAAAACAATATCTATATGACCGTATTGTGAATCTAAACCATTCTCAAGCCCCCTGGAATACACACAAAAAATTTCATCAAAATTGGTCCAGTCGTTTAGGAGGAGTTCAGTCACATACACACGCACACAAGAAATATATTATTAAGATGATTTGTGTATCAATAACATTCAACTCGAAATTTACGCAGACGAAGTCGCGGGCAACAGCTAGTTGATTAATAAACATCTGTAGTGTTTGGGGTATACATATAATATACTTATATACATATAACATATTTCTGCTTTTGGTTTGTAATTTCCTATTACATTAATATATTTCGAAGCGTAAGATTATGTTTAATATTGCTTTATAAGGTAAGTTAGATAATGTAACACAGATGAGTAACAATGTACTAATAACCAAAAAATCGAGTGGGACTGTGCCGGGGCACACGGCCGTTGGTTTTAACGTGAAACATCTATGTTAGGGAATCGCTTTTAAAGTAAAAGATTGGAATAAATAAAAACAAGATTGACAGTGTTTTAAGTATTTTAATAAAAAACTCAATGTCACAACAGCAAGCTGACTATTATAGTGAAATATTCACACCACATTTTTGTTTCTAAGACTAATAGTTTTTTTTTTTTAAGGTACGATGATATAGATCTTTTCATTACAAAGGATATTGTTTTTTTTTTGCTGATTCCGCGCAGTTGATGATGACTTGTCCAACAAGCAGACAAGGTCGACACGTGTTTCGTCTCTCAGCGAGACATCTTCAGGATCTGTTGCCCGCTCGGTGTCTCACGAGCGGCTCGCTCACTGACTGACACTGACACGACACATCCCGATCGGGCAACAGATCCTGAAGATGTCTCGCTGAGAGACGAACACGTGTCGAACCTTGTCTGCTTGTTGGACAAGTATCATCAACTGCGCGGAATCAAGCAAACAAAACAATATCCTTTGTAATTGTTGCGGCCAGTGCCCTATCTATATTATTGAGAGATGAGGGAATCCTGTCCAAATGAAAGATGAGTGGACTGTATAAATTATGTACTAACAGATTACAAAAGATGCCCGACAATATGTAACGACAATTAAGAATTGTATGCGCGCGCGCGTACTGGCTCGAGGCGAGCGGCCGAGTCCCGTTGTCTCCTCTACGACCCGTCTTCCCCGCGACCCGCGTCGGTGGTCTCCAAACCGGTCGACGCGATGCTGTGGCCGGTAGCGGCCTTGTCTTGACCATATACTCCCCGCGTTGAAGAATCTTCAATACTTTCTAAGGGCAGGGGGCATATATTATTGAAAGCGCGGCGTAAAATCCCTTTTCTGGTTTTAATGTCGGCCACTCTAGCCACGCCATCCTGGCCGGGAAGAGTGCGTACGATGCGGCCAAGTAGCCACATTAGTGGGGGCAATGCCTTTTCTTTTATTAAGACCAGAGTGCCCTGCTTCAGTTGCCCGCGTGAGCGCTGCCATTTGGTTTTCTGTTGAAGCCATAACACATACTCATTAGAGAAACGAAACCAAAATTGTTGTTTTAGAAGCTCGATGCGCTGGAACCGTTGCAATGATGTAATCCTGGTTGGCTTGATCTGCAGATGAGGTACAAAGTTTAGAGATCGTCCAATAAGAAGATGGGCAGGAGTAAGAGGATACAAATCGGAAGGATCATCAGAAAGCGGAGTAAGCGGTCTGGAATTGAGGATACCCTCCACCTGAACCAGCAAAGTAGACATCTCTTCGTACGTCAAATGAGTCGAATCAAGAACACGCCTAAGGTGATATTTCGTGGATTTTACAGCAGACTCCCACAATCCGCCGAAGTGTGGAGTATATGCTGGAATGCAAGAAAAGTTTATGCCATGTTCATTCAAATTTAAGCTTTTGGCAGTTCTATACAGCTCATTGGACGCACCCACGAAGGTGGTACCGTGATCGGAAAATATGTTCCGGGGTTTGCCTCTGCGAGAAATGAAACGATTTAAAGCTGCGAGGAAACCTTCTTTCGAGAGATCTGAGACGAGTTCTAAATGCACTGCCTTTGTTGCAAGGCATACAAAAACACAAATGTAAGATTTTATGAGTGTGGAACCTCTTCCCTTGCGGCTCGCTATCATCACTGGCCCAGCATAGTCAATTCCTGTTTCTAAAAATGGAAATTCTAGATGCACGCGCTGTTTGGGGAGGTTACCCATGATTGGCTGTGCATTTTTGCCTCTGTGTCGAGTGCATGTGATGCAAGTACGTACAATACGTTTAGATAAGTTAGTGCCGCCAACAGGCCAATAGTTATGTCTTACTAAAGCCAGTAAAAGCTGTGGACCGCAGTGGAGGTGCCCTGCGTGGGTTGATTTAAATATTAGTCTGGTAACATGATGGTTACCACAAAGTAAGATAGGATGTTTCACGTTGTAATCATAATTAGAATTATTAAGCCTGCCACCAACACGAATAAGCTTTTCTGAATCTAGAAATGGTGAAAATTTTAATAATCTATTTTTATGTGGCAACTCTTTTTTTGAGACTAGTAAATTGTATTCAACAGGAAAAGATTCCTGTTGAGCTATGCGGCAAATAAAATGTAATGAAACTTCGAGTTCATTAGTTGATAATGGACCCAATAATTTAGATTTATGACAGACATTGTTTATGAAGCGAAAAACAAATGCAATTATACGTTGTAGTTTTGTAATATTCGAATTATTGTGAATTAATGTTGAAAATAAATTAATATTTTGTACAGAATGAAATGCTTTTACTATCTCGGGTAGCTCCTCCTGAGTTTCATTAGGATTAGACGGCCATTTCGACTCGTCTAATTTTAAGAAGGCTGGACCCGTCCACCAGACTGAAGATGCGCCCAATTCATCCGCACTAACGCCTCGAGACACTAAGTCTGCAGGGTTTTCTTTAGTGGGAACATATCGCCACCTATGTTCACCCGAATCTTCCTGTATCTCGGAAACTCGATGTCGAACGAACGACTTAAGCTGCACCGGAGACGACGAGAGCCATCCCAAAACAATTGTGGAATCGGTCCAAAAGAAAATATTTGTGGATGTGAATGTTACAGATTCTGCTACTTTCTTACAAAGTCGTGAACCTAAAAGCGCACCACAAAGCTCCAAACGAGGAGTGGTCGTAGGTTTTATTGGTGCAACTTTGCACTTAGAAACTAGAAGACGGACAGTGACTGCATCACCTGATATGCTGCGAACATAGATACACGCGCCATATGCACTCTCTGATGCATCTGTAAAGGTGTGTATTTGTATTTGAGTTGGTGATGCAGCAACGACATGTCTCGGTATATGTAACTTGTTTAACTGTTGCAATGAGTTTGTAAAATGAAACCATGCCTTTTTTATATTCTGTGGTACTTCTTCGTCCCAGGAACATTTGAGTTTCCACAATTGCTGCATAAGTTTTTGCTTTCACGATACAAGGTGCAACGAGACCTAGGGGATCAAATACTTGAGCAACTGTAGATAATATGCTTCGTTGTTAACCTTCTGAACATCAATATTAATTTGAAAAGTTAATGTATCCCTGCCGCAACACCAACTCAAACCAAGTGTTTTAGATAGTTCATTTTCGCTGAGGTTGACCAAGTTAGACTGCGGCTCCTTATCACATATCGCACGCAAAATTTCAGAGTTATTTGAATGCCACTTATGCAACTCCATTCCCGCCGATTTCAAGGTTACAGTTATGGACTGAATCAAATCGATAGTACCCTGAATCTCATTTTGGCCTGTTAATAAATCGTCAATATAAAAGTCCTGACAGATGGCGCGCCTGACTCTCAAGTCACTCGATTCAAGACCCAACTGCCAAAGACACCTTGTGGCAAGATAAGGTGCCGAAGAAGTTCCATAAGTGAGGGTGTTCAAAGTGTAAGTCTCTAACCTGTCAGACGGATCGAACCTCCATACTATCTGTTGCAGTGAGCGCTGTGACGGATGAAGTTCTACTTGCCTGTACATTTTTAAAATGTCGGCTGAAACGACATATATGTGTTCCCTAAAACGTAATAAGATTGAGAGCAAATCATTTTGTACAGTGGGTCCGATTCTCTGAATATCATTCAGAGACTTCCCCGATGTTGTGACAGCAGATGCGTCAAAAACAACGCGCAACTTTGTTGTGGTATTTGACTCTCTCAAAACCCCATGATGTGGTAGATAGCAAGATTGATTTTCGTTTTTGTTATAATGTTGTGTATATATATGATTATTTAAATTTGTGTCGTCTGTGTTTTTTGTCATATGTCCCAAATCGATGTATTCCTTTATAAATTCTATATATCTTATTTTAAATTCAGGTTCTCTTTCTAGGCGCCGTTCTAAAGATAAAAATCTGTTTTTTGCCAACTGAAAAGAGTTTCCTAAAGAATGGGGGTCATCTTTTAATGGCATAGTTACCACGAAACGCCCATCTGAATTCCGCGTAGTAGACTTTATAAAGTTTTCCTCGCATGCACGCTCTTCATGTGTCATATGATGCTTAGGTGCAATTGTATCCAATTCCCAGAAACGAGAGAGATCACATAGCGGAGACATATTCAAGAACATGCATACAGACGTATCAGAGTTGGGTTTGTGTATTGTGCCTGAAACAAGCCAGCCGAGCTTGGTTTCAAATAATGTTGGTTTGTGTTTACCTAACTGGATACGATTTGTGCCTATTACGTTCCAAAATAAGTCCGCGCCTACTAGAATGTCGATAGCTGACGGAATGTGAAACGTAGGGTCGGCTAAGCAAATGCCAGAAGGTATTTGTATATTGTTTAAATTAATGAATGTATTTGGCAATGTTGTAATGTTTGGCAAAATGAAACAGTCAATGTCCGTCCTATAGTCACCGTGATAAGACTCCATTGTAAGAGAGCATCGTTGTGAGCTACGAGATGTCTGACTATTGATGCCGGTTATGGTTGAATGCGTGGTAGACATTCTAAGACCCAATTTGGTACAAAGATCTTGCGTAACAAAGTTAGCAGTACTACCATTATCCAATAAAAGTCTGGCTACATGGGCAGTACCACTCGAATCAAGTACCTTAACTAAAGCTGTAGAAAGCAATATGTGTGACGCTGTTGTAACAGTTGTATTATTAACTGACAGCGCGACATGACCTTGAATAGGCGGCTGTTGTGCCTGTTCAAAGTGTAACAAAGTATTATGTTTTGATTTGCAATACTTACAATGACTAAGCCTGCATTTTGATTCTAAGTGTCCTAATCTAAGACAATTAAAGCATACCTTGAGTTCCTTCGCTTTATGATTGCGAGCTTCCACTGATAAAGCACGAAAAGACTCGCAATTAAACAACTGATGGTTAGGATTTCTACACAAAGGACATTGAACATTATTTGTATGACTCTTGCTAGTCGAGACTATGAAACTCTTTTGTTTAGAGAGAGGAACGGTGGTGTTGTCTGATTTATTTTTGAAGCCCTGTTTCGATTCCTCTATAGTCTCTAACAGATCTGCCCTATTAGTGAGAAATTTAACGAAATTCTCTAAAGTAGGGGGATTATCCATGGAATTTCTACGCTCCTCCCACTCGCGACTTGTAACACTATCAAGTTTTATAAACATCATGTAAATTACCAAAGTGTCCCAGTGTTCAGTTGGTTGACCTAGAGTAGAAAGTGCTCGGAGATTTTTATTTGTGACGTCCACAATGTAACGCAAAGCTTTACTCGACTCTTTCTGTATACTAGCTACATTAAAAAGCGCCTGTACGTGGTTGTTCACCAGCAAGCGTTTGTTGTCAAACCTCTCACATAATAAATCCCACGCAGCTGCATAGTTAGCGGCCTTGAAGTCTAAGCTTTTAATGACTAAAGCGGCAGAACCGTGAAGAGAAGCGCGCAAATAGTGGAATTTATTAATAGGGTCGATGCAATCGTTTGTATGGATAAGTGACATAAATGTATCGCGAAATTCGAGCCAGTTATGATAGCAGCCATTAAAATGTGGTAAATCAATTTTTGGAAGTCTTACAAATTGTTGTGCATTGCGAGAACCTGCCTCTGATATCTCGTGGTCTCGTTGAACTTCAAGAAGCGCGCGGGCCGAAGCAACAAGCGAGAAGTACTGCTTCTCGAACGCGCGTCTGATGTCGACCTCGGGCTCGTCCAATAAGCTGTCCATTTCGTCCTGTAACGTGTCGAAATCGTTGTATAAGTTTTCTATTTTTTGTAAGCGTAGTTTTAGTTCTATTTGAAGCGCAACGTCGCTTAACTGCTCATTATTTTCCTTCAAAGCATTTAAATATGAATCAAATGATGTTAATTTCGATTTGTAAATACCACGTTTCTTTCTTAGATTTTTTATTGATTTTTCCATTTCTGCATCAATTTCCTTTCCCATTTTTTTTAAATAAATTTAATTTTAATAAGTAAAATAAAATAATAAAACAATAAAGAATAAAGTAATAAACAGTTCTGTAAGTATTCGTAAAAAGCAAGCAACACAAAGCCCTTGATTGCCACTATACGCGAATACTAATTATTATTGAGTTATATTAATAATTAAAAAAAAAATAGGTTAGAAGCAAAGCTAATTTAAGCGTATATTACTGACGGCTACGATACTTAGTTATATCTAATTCACAAAAAGTACAATTAAATTTAGTGAAATAGAATATTAAATACGACGTTTAAAAATGAGTTCTGCATTGATTATATTAAGCGCTAACTACGACAAAAATATTAATGCGATCAAATAGGTAAATTAGAAATGAAGCGGCTACTAATAAGCAAACGATTAAGCAATACTGTCCTGTTATGTGGCTGCGACTCGATCGCCCGCTCGCAGTTGTATTGTCGTGATTCCGTCCTTTAAATTAAAAACACACAAATTAATAGTAAATCGTAAACAATATTTAATGTCTATATTCCTAACAGATGATTGATTCTATTTTGATAAACAATGCATAAGTGAGTACGTACGTTCAAACGAAACGATAGGTACCTATATAGATTTTATATTTAACTGTTTTATGAAAAAATAGGATTGAAAATTATTAATATAAATCGTATTATACTTGTCTTTTATTACCAATCAAATTTAATGCTTTATTTTAAATAATGTTTTAGTACAAATTACCTTAATGTCATTTATACTTTAAATGTATTACCTACGTATGAAATTTGTATTTTATTGTGAAAATCTTTGCTAAATAACTTAAGAATGTGTTTTAAAGACGAATGACTCAGAATGACCACTAGAGTGATGTACTATGCGATACAAGAACAGAGCAGGTAGGTATGAAGATGAAATAGAATAGTGAAAGGAGAAATTGGTTTGATCTCACGGTTTTTGTGCACTATCCTCTTGATACAATTATCCTTTCTTGTAATGTTATGATGAAATTCCGTTGTTGTTGTCGACGGTTACAGCTGTAGTAGGTAGTTACGATCGCCCGGTATGACCGACGCAAATTTGGTTTCGTATCCGTGAGTGTCAGCAAACGATGGCGTAAATCCAATGTCTTTTGCGATGTTCACCCGGAGAAAAAGGCCTCATATGCGTGACGAAGTCTTGCTTGAAACAGTGGCGACGTATTGATATCCCGTAGCTGCCCTTCAATGACTTTTAATTTTTTCGTTGACGGTTGTTAACGACTGATCGACCAAATGACGGCGGAAAAGGACCATATGTTGCGGCCAGTGCCCTATCTATATTATTGAGAGATGAGGGAATCCTGTCCAAATGAAAGATGAGTGGACTGTATAAATTATGTACTAACAGATTACAAAAGATGCCCGACAATATGTAACGACAATTAAGAATTGTATGCGCGCGCGCGTACTGGCTCGAGGCGAGCGGCCGAGTCCCGTTGTCTCCTCTACGACCCGTCTTCCCCGCGACCCGCGTCGGTGGTCTCCAAACCGGTCGACGCGATGCTGTGGCCGTCTTGACCAGTAAATACAATGGACTTCCCCAAAATAACACCTGCTACAATAGAGTATTATAGACCTTTTCGTTACGGTTCACATTTTAAACCTGGTATCCGTACGTTTCGGCGCGATTAAAAGACGTTTCACGTCAAAAAAAGAATTTTTATTTATTGGATCATGAAACTTTACATTAACTAATGAGTCAGCGAAGAACCAATAAGGATCTGCTTGAGATAATTTAGGCTCATTTTAATTTTATAGCTTGCTTAGAATTCTCAATAACTTTGGTAATAGTAATATGTTTGACCTATCTTGGACCTTTTAGATCAACCTTGTGCATCGGGGTCTGCATCTGGCCGTTGAAGTGCCAGCCTTTTTCTGAACTGATTCTGCACAACTTTCATTACAGCAATTTTTTTCCAGCATTCCATTCAGATGGACCTCTATGGCCTTACCCAATTCTACTGGTCTACCTCTGTTATGATTATAATATTGTATTGTCACCACACGTACATATAATTCAATGTTGGATTTCGAGATGACAGATTATACTTTCCACCACCATGTTTCATTTGCGCCAATTTTGAACAAATGTCTCAAACTAATATTTACGGAACTAGTACTATCTGCCTTAAAATATTCACCACATTAAGCGTGTCTTCAAATAGCTACCTGCTGAAACATCAAAATAATGATCTTGGCATTTTCATAATTTCTATTCTAACTAACCTCGAAATTACTAACTTTATTATACTATAAATTAATATTATTGTCTCCCTTATTAGGGCGGTTAGGCCTTAGTCAACGCTGGTTTGGTTGACTACATAATTCTTTGAATTTCTTGGCAGGTGTATGCAGGTTGGCTTGCGACTTGCCGGAGTCGCATAGAAGTAATACTAATATGTAGTCCCCGCGATCTCCGGCGAAGTGGGGAGATGGAACACGTTGGAGTTTTTTAGTGGGTGTGAGCCCCACACTTCATCTCTTCCTTTCCCCTGGTGGAGGGATAGTGCGCCAGGGACTAAGATCTCTCCTCGGAAAAGGTATTTCCTACGCCTCAAAAAGAAAAATGTTGGCTCGCGATATTTACCTTCGCCGCAGGAGCGTCAGAGAAGTACATATGAAATTTGAAAAACGAAAAGCGTATTGGTTTAGCCGGCTTGACTTTTATGGTGTAAGGCTTAATAAGATAAATAAAAGCGTATTGGTAAATGATAGGGTTGACCCCGCGCCCCTTGAATCATCCGATTCGTAAAACACAGCCTATAGTTACTCAAAAAACTCGTAGTTTGCACTATCTTGGAAAATATTCACTATTCTATCTAATTATGTGTTTTACATACTTAAATTACTTAATAATTACATTAAATACAATCACAAGAACATCATCAAAGGCAGTTAAGAGTTAAAATTTAATAGGTACCTATTTCCTGTTCAAAGTTATCGGATACAGGAAAACTGTCCCCTCGCATATTGGGAAATATGAGCGCCGTCTCCTAAAGAGACATTAATTAAGCGTGTGAGAAGTTCGTGGAAAATCTCCCTAAATACTCTTACGTTTCCTCGATCACAAAGCTCTTCATTATCCCTTTCTAGTATTTAATTATTACTTTAATAACAATTCTTCTACTTATATTACATTTGTAGCTTAGCTAGTCAATTTAAACTCGAGTAATTAAATATATATTTTTTTGCTTTAATCAAATACAAATGTTAGGTTCTCTTGCATTGATATTTGGTCAATATCTTAATAATCCGAAACATACCTAAAGATGCGGTGTTTTTTTTTTTTTATTCCATACGGTGGCAGACGAGCAAATGGCCCACCTGATGGTAAGTGGTAACCATCGCTCATGGACATCTGCAGTGCCAGGGGCACAGCTGAGCCGCTGCCTACCTGGAGAGAAATACTCTTTTTAAGCCTCGTTTGAAGTTAGACATATCGTAGCGCTCAGGAAACATCGCAGCTGGGAGCTCATTCCAGAGTTTGCATGTACGCGGAAGGAATGAACGCTGAAACCGAACTGTACTAGACAAGATCGGTTCCAGGTGATATGGATGAACTCTACTGCGGTGGCGGGTGGTGCGATGGTAAAAAGGTGACGAAGGCACCATTGCAAATAATTCCTCAGAGCACTCTCCGTTAAAGAGCCTATAAAGAACACACAGAGAGCCAAAGTCTCTCCGCTGCTCCAAGGTCTCTGTTGAGGCCGTAATATTGGGATCACCGATGATATGGAAAGCACGCCTTTGCAGGGAGTCAAAAGGGTCGAGTTGATATTTGGGGGCTCCAGCCCAGAGGTGTGAACAGTACTCCATATGCGGCCGTATTTGAGCTTTATAAAGCATCAGACGCTGACTGGGCGTGAAGTACCGCTTCGCTCTGTTGAGAACACCCAATTTTTGTCATCAAAAATTCGCAATTGTAAAGAAAAATAAATATTATTATTTATTTTTCTTTATTTTTACGCTGGTTTCTTGCTGGCGCCATCTCCGAGGTTCGAATATCGATAGTCGTGGATATTATTTGTGTAATGAATACAAGCTTTACCATAGTAAGTAAGCAGTAAAGCCATCATAGACCACAGACAAAAGTCGAACAGGCCTGAACAAGTTGTCAAAATACTATCAGTCCTCTCATTAAGGCATCTGAAGGATAAAGCTAGAATAAGCAAGGGACAAAGGGAAAACCACGTTAATTTCAATTACTCACTTTAAAAGCGAATGTACCTACGTTAATTCCAAGAACCTGTGAAACCGCACTAGTATTCACTTTCACGTTATTATTCAACTAATCAAGTTAACTGAAACACAGACTATTAAGCGGGATGTGCACTTCAATCGCAACGTATCTTAGTTCAGGCGCACTCCGTATTTGCTGAGTAAATTAGATTCTGTGTTTAGCTTGAAGCTGCAATAACATCGAAGCGATATAACGGATGCACATATTAAACTATCGGTGATTCCATAGTATAAGAAAAAAAATAGGAAGCGCTTCACATATGTTCATTGTCTCAAGTTGTTTATAGTATTTTAGGAAAATGTTGAATAAGAAGCGGTAAAAAACGCGCGACGAGCTTTTTTATGTACAGACATATCATATTCTTCGCAGGATTAGTATTTATATAAGCGAAGCATATCCATACTAATATTATAAATGGGAAAGTGTCTGTCTGTTTATCCGTCTTTCACGGCAAAACGGAGATAGTTGAAGGGATGAAGAGGCTACTTTTTATCTCGGAAAAATCGACAGATCCCACAGAATGCGCAATAAAGGCTTCGCTCAAAAACTACTACACAGATTTTCATGCGGTTTTCATCAATAGATAGAGTGATTCTTGTGCAAGGTTTTGCGGTATTTTTTATCTCGGGAAAACGAATAGTCCCACGGGAAGCGCGATAAAACCTTCGCGCCGTAAACCGACTTCCGCGCATATGTAGCCGTGGGCAAAAGCTATGACCCTTAATCCTCTATAGACCCAATCCCGAAATCTACGCAGGCGTTTATATAAGTTTTATTATTGTCAAGTTTCATCAAAATCTATTTAGCAGTCTTTACGTGAAAGAATAACAAACAGTTATACTTACAAACTATCGCGTTTATAGTTTTAGTAGGATTAAGGAAGCTAGAGGAGCGAGTATTATATAGTAATATAGGTATACCTTGCGCTCAAAAACCATAAAAAACCGTAGCTGAGTGGTTAGTGCAGCGGTTTCGAGGTCGCTATCTCTGAGGTCCTAGGTTCTTCTCCCGGTAGGGGCAGATGTTTATATGAAAAATGCGAGCATTTATACCTTAGTCATGGTTGTCAATACATATTTCTCTCAAAAATATTTATATATTTATAAAATATATGTATGTCTTTTTGTATTGTATTAGGGGGCTTCCGGCTTCCCTTTGGTATCATACCCAAATCGAGTAGGCGCTTTTTTTGATGCACCTGAGTTTATCGTGTCAGGTCATTGTAAACTATCTTGGTTAGTTTGGTTATGTTTGCGAAGTTATGTCGCAATCTCTAACCTACCTAGTGTTAATCTTTTATATCTATTTTACGCAAAAAAAAAACTAAAAAACTAAGCGATTCCTTACTTCAGGAGAGGTACGAGAGAGTAGCCTTCCCCTCCACCCTCCCCCCTCCCCCACTCACATTCCAGTCATGAAATCTTGCGTCCCGATTCAATAGATAATCCACTTTTTCTATGAAAGAGAGGAAAAATTATTATGATTTAAAATACGTTCGTCAACATTATGTTTTATTAATGTTTCAGACGACAGGAGTGGTTAAAGGCTGTCGGGCAGGAAGATCTTCTAACAAAGCTTATGGATGATAAACACGACAACAATACAGAATCTGTGAGGATCACTTCGAAATTACCTGTATTAAGCTTTCTAAAAATAGAACTGTAAAATATTTACTCGACAATGCGTTTCCAAATCTCAACTTGCCGTCAAATGACGGTGCATGTGCAGTTCGCGCTAATGCCAACATGCGAAAGTGTCAACTAAAGTACTAAATTAGGACATTCAAGTCATACCTATATTTTAGACATCTTCAAGTTACATACATACTTAGTTACAAGTGAAGCTAATATAAGCGTTTTAAAAATAACCTATTTTAATAAAAAATGTGAAAATAGAGCATTAATATTTTTTATTTATTCAATTATGCCAACCCTACCAAAATAGGTATAAATTTTGCTAGCTCTTTAGAAGCTTTGAGTCTGTCCGTTTCTTTACTCTATGTGACAGCGAATCGCAGAATAATCGTCATTTATCTTGACTTAACTTTACTTTTCTGTGCTTACGAAAAGTCAATGTATTTACCGGTAAAAAATAATAGCCGTTATTTGATGCAAAATATAATAACAATATTGCATATCCAGTATGAAAAAAAGTGAAGAAGTTGAATTGTTGACAAATATTATTTCTTAACTATTCCCAACGGTACAAGTAATATCTACCATATTTTACTAAGCAATCATAGTAAATAATACAAGGATATGTTCTTGCATTAGTTACTTGCAATGTTTACATTCATATACAATTTTTCCTTACTTTATTCATCCATGGAGCAGTGGTAAGTTAGCCTACTTTTTTACTTATACTATGCTATCGGTGACACGCGATTGATGGGGCAATTGTACAATATCTGTGTGTCCAGTCCAGGAATTAGAGAATTATCACACGGAATGGTCTAATTACGTACAGATTTGTCCAAGTTCACTATTTCTGTTTCACGTATTTGCTATTCGATTTTGCAGAGTACTTAATTAAATTACGATTTTCAATTTATTTTTTAAAACATTTGTCTAAATACGTCAACTACTAATCCATCTTTAATAATCATCGTATAAAAATTTTACAAAAATATTTTATTTTATTTTATTTTATTTTATTTGGAAAACTAACAGTACTTAATAACTATTTAACATCTACTTATAATACTACGGACTATTTACGAGTTTTCGCATATAAAATATATTATATATATTTATCTTTATGCCCCGTATCACTCATCCACAGGATTGAAACGTTCGAATTGTAACTATATAGATAGACAGATAGACTTCATATTTGCATTATGGACTTGCGGTCAAGGAAAACATCTTATGGCCGACTTTTCTCTATGGGATATAATATACAGTACAGAATAGAATAATATTAATGCAATTAAACTTTACACTTATCTATACATATAATAAGACAGTAAAAATATTTTGTCTGTACATTTAGTATTTTTGACTGAAATGGATAGAGGGGCACTTAAATAGATTATTAGAAAGCAAAAAAAAATTTTTTGGAATTTTTTGTCTGTCTGTCTGTATGTTTGTTCACGTTTATCTCCGAAAGTACTGAACCGATTTGCTTGAAACTTTCACTATTTGCTTTGTTTTAACTCAGAATAATATCAAAATCGGTTCATTAAAAAAAGTTATCGTCATTTTAATGAACTCAAGGCATGATAATATTGCGAATTATATAATGTACACCATTCTTACATAAGTTACATGGGAAATTTAAAATCTAAAGACAATTCATCATCATGATACAATACATACATAAGATAACGTCTTTATCCCCTGCGGGGTAGACAGAGCCACAGGTTATAAGACCCCAAAGGCCACGTTTAGCATGTTCGTGGGCAGTGAGATGGAACAGGGAACCAAAATACGATGAAACGAAACCAGTTTTTATCAAAATAATATGATAAATGCGAAAGTTTGTTTGTTTATTACCTCTTCACGCTTAATCTATACATATAATAGAACAGAAAAAATATTTAAGTGTAAATCAGTTTCATTACGCATGTTAGTTTTTTCATAAATCACTAGATGGCGCTGTTTCATTTAATCAATTTCTACAACGCGCTATTGTAGTTTTTTCAAATAAAGCCTAATAAAGGAATGTGTTTCGACATAAGGCGAAAATCTCCTTCGTATCTTTTCATGATCTTTGCGCTGAGAATCGAATAGGAAATTTTCTGTGAATTGGTATATAAAGGAATTCTTTGAGTTTACCTCAAGGAATTGCTTTATACCAAAAATATTTTAATCGGTAAAATCGTATATTAATATGATTTGTGTATCAATAACATTCAACTCGAAATTTACGCAGACGAAGTCGCGGGCAACAGCTAGTACACTATATATGTTTAATTTCGAAACGAAGGGGTGATATCCCATATTCCAAATTGTTAAGAATAAATCCAATTATAAAATATATAAATCCTATACTGAAACGTCGCCCTTAAACAATATACGTACACGTTAATAAGAATTAAAAATCGAAAAAATGTATTAAAAATCGACCAACTCGTATAAGACAGGAATGGCGATGGGTATTTTGAGGGAGATATTCCCGGTCATTTGATCTCATTGAGTGGTGACATCGGTAGACCCGCCCTTTCACCTGATTTAAATCGATGCGATTTTTTACTCTGGGGGTACATCAAGTCAAAGATATACATGAATCACCCTCGATCTATTGAACAACTTAAAGACGCAATTCGTCAAGAAATTATTGCTACTCCACATGAAATCATTCAACGAGTTATGAAAAACTTCCGGTATCGCTTTCGGATCTCATTTGACCAATAAAATTTTTAAAAGATAATAAAATGACATATATACCTAATTATATATAACCATTATATAGGTACCTAATGATAATTTTGATTAGAAAATATCAAATTAACTATAAATTTTTGTAATTACACCACTACAAAATTGCGAAAAATAGTAAATTGAAATTCTACTTTTTATATATCGCAACTTTTTTTTTGTTGCCCTGAGTAAAACTACGTCGACACGCTGCGACGCATTCGTCGCCACGTACATGTCGGCCAGGATGTCGAATGGGGGGGAGCGTCCCAGAAGCGTCGCCGCCTCGTACCAGATGGAGAATACATTTCGCAACTTACTTAAAACTTATGCACTAAGCCAATAACTAAAATAACATTCATGAAATTCGAGTACTACCTTTCGTTAGTACGAAATATTTGGAAGTAATTTTATAATTTGGACTCATTTCTATACATTGCCATTAGATATGGAAATGATTTTGCAAACGAATCGCACGCGAATGACGCTTTGTGTCGCGCTTTGACTCTGACATAGCATGGACGAAAGAGATATTAGTCCCGTAGTAAGCTCCTCTCGCTTAAAGTGTAAATATAAGTTGGTTAGTTAGCTCATCACCAAAACATTACAATGCTCTTTTCGTGACTAAACAACACCATATTTTCCACCAATTTTTGACAGACCACCTTTTTTCAGAAAGTCACCAAGGATGGACCACACCACCGCGAGGTGCGACCGCAACCATCGTGACTTCTGTGTATTTTCAACGGACGCAATTTTGTATACAGGTTACTACTTTTTGACAAAAAGTAGACTTTTTTCACCAATTTTCGACAGACCACAATTTTTGTCAGTGATGCGGGATGGATCATTCCACTGCGGGGTGCTTGCAACCCGCGGCAAGCAAGCGACGTCTAGTACGTACCTACTATATAGTTCTTTGGACTTGATATACAAATATGGACCTGAAGAAGCTTCTAATCCAACTAACGACGTTGGACTACTTTATTTTAAGTGCACAATAGGACATTAGTTCCGAGTTCTATAACTATCGGCAAGAAGACCATTCATGTTGGCTGTACAAGTTCCATTGTCAATAGTCGGCTTCGACCAAGATCTCGCCGGGTCGCTTTTGTCGCCACAGGAAATTGGATATCATTGTTTATGTGTTTCGGGGGACAGGAGTAAAGTTGCTAATGAAACCGCCACTGTCCCGAGACGCTAACAGTTCCATTGTTAACCAGAATTACAAAGGAAATGACTAAATGTTGATTTAGCATTTATATGTTTTCGTAAACGTCGAAGCTTCGAGTTATCAATTTTAAGTTTGAGTTTGTGTATTTAATCGTTCTTCGATACTTCGAATTTTACCTACCTTAGACCTTTAGGTCTGTCGATGTACAAATACCTAGTGAATTTTCTTGAACTTTCTAATAAACTTAAAAAAAAGCATAATGTGATTTATACACATAGTATATGGTGAGAAATAAGTACATCTCAGCAACTGCTTTATGATCTCCCTTAGGCTGCTAGAAATGTTTGCTTTGGTAACTGCCTAGGTAACTCTTCATAAAGTTGATAATCGTTATGTCAATGTAACAAAACATTACTATTGTACAAAATCGCGAACAGTAATTAAGTCCGAAATCAAAGAGGACAAATCAAATTTGGATACCGGTGGTCGCTGAATGCATAACAATCGTATCACGTCGGTGCCGCGCGCTGAATAAACAATCCGGGACAACTTCACTGATCCGCTCCCCTACTACGGATTATTTCCGTATAATACAAAAAAAATCCAATTAATTTTAAATAATCAGGTAAGTATGTGGTAACCTTTGAATAATTATTTACATGTTGAGCCATCCATTTCTTCCTGTAGATGTTGTAAGATCCCTTTATCCACGTGGTGTTTTATGCAATAACGTCAATTTGAACGAAATATTAAATACTAAAATAAAATCCTAGGCTAAAAGGGATGTTGAAATTGAGCACATAAATTGCCATCCATTTTAAATTGTATTTTAGGTGATAGGTATAAGTTGGAACTCATTTGACGGTCTCCGTAGCCTAGATTCATATCTGGTTCAGTGCCATAGAGGTTCATTCAAAAGTATACAAAAATAGATACTTGGTATCAGTCAATTAAATGATATACTTTTTTAAGAGATCCATGCAGTGCACAGAATAATATGATGGTTTTCTTTCTTATGTAGTATTTCTGAGATTTATTTTTTTATAGGATAGGGCAGCAAACGAGCAGACGGATCACCTGATGGTACGCGATAACCGTTGCCCATGGACACCCGTAACACCAGAGGAGTCACAGACGCGTTGCCAGCCTTTTAAAAGGGAAAAGGGGGGAAGGGGGTGTTGGGCCTCCGGTACCCTCATTCACTCGGCGAAACACAGCGCACGCGCTTTTGTACGCCAGTTTTCTGTGAGGCCGTGGTATCACTCCGGTCGAACCGGCCCAATTCGTGCCGAAGCATGGCTCTCCCACGGTATATGGATCCGACTAATTTGACTTTTTTATACTCACTATTCGTAGAATTGATGTTTTCATGTCGTAAGTGGCGATAACAGCGTCACATAAATTTTGAGGAATTGTGGCAACTTTTAGGCAAATTGATGACATGTGATGAATAGAATTCCAGTTTCAGTAGTAATAGGCAAAGTTGATCTCAATTTACATGTAACATGACGTGTGCTATGGATAACTACGTAGTCACTTGTATGCTGAGATCGCTTGTTTAAGCAAACTTGGCTTAGATACCGTGGTTCCTACTTAGTTATAGATTGGGAATATTGGTTAGGTAGGTTGGTAGTCCATGAGTAGTGAATTTGAATATAAAACACACTTGCCTTGTAGTTCAGGGCACTTTTAGAAGTATAAGCGTAATTTCTATGTTTATCTAATGAAATTACCTTAAAATACATTTCTTAATTTTTTTTCGACAAGTGCAAAGAATCATTAATAATAATATTTAATTTTAATAACTTTACAGAAAAGTGTACCAAAGATTTAAAAAATAAATAATTTTCAATCCTTTGCAGTATTCTATATAATATTAGAAGCCAAAATGCTTCCTAGTAGTGGCTTCATAAAATTTTTCGCACACATCGATAGTGTAAAGGAGATTGTGACTCCGAACTTACTTAAATCAGCAATTGAACAGTTTCTAACCCAAAAAAAAATTATAAGCTTTTTATTTTAAAATTATACCTACTAATCGATAACGCAACGATTGTTTACAAAATCTGTCCATCGATAGCTAAAAACCATCCATGTTCATAAGTTCATAAGTAATAAGTGACACTATCTATGTTTTGATGCCAAAACAAACAACTTACATCTTATAAATAATTCATAAGCTCAAATTATTTACAGGGTGCGTTTCGAACCTAAGCACAGTATCTAAGTAAGTAATAAATTTTTCAAAAAGCGATAGATTGCTCAAGCCAAGTATTTTCTAAATGAAAAAGTTTTGCCAATAAATATTCAGAGGTTGTGGTAGGAATTTAGAAAAACATTTTAGCCAGTAAGCTCGTCGCAACAGGGCTTTACCTATTGAAAAGAACGAACAAGTTTCCTATTATAAACCGGCGATCATACTGTTTTTAATAATACGTTATTGTCCGTCAATATATTTCATAACCGATTTATATTTTTTTTATATTAAATCCCGTAAATAATTATTTTATTGTAAACTAAATTTAAATAATAAGGCCAGGTCAGAAGTACCCGCAATCGTCGAGCATGTATGAGGAATGTTATGAAAGTAGATGAAGCGAAAGAAATATGTAAGGACCGTAGCAAGTGGAAGGACGTAATCTCTGCCTACCCCCGTGGGAAAAAGGCGTGAGTGTATGTATGTATGTATGTAAATTTAAATAACTAATAAGTACTTGACTAGATATAAAGCTCGATATAAGACTAGTCTGACCGTCGCCATTGGGTGTGTCGGTAGTATTACTACACTGTATAGTAAGTAATACTTATTATTTGACCAAAGAAATTACCTGCATATTGTTTCTTTCGTTCCGTTGCTTCTGCCAAACAAGCAGCAAGAAATTCTTCTTTAAAAATTCAAGGTGCTCCTGGCCGTCTCCACTTCAAAAGGCTGAAATATATTACTTATTATATAATATATTTTAATTCAGAGTTCTCGGTTTATTTCTTAAATGATATCTACACCATGTTTTTATATACAATAATTTATCACCATGGTTTTTGCCTATAAAATTACTTATAATTTCTTTCTTTTTTCTTGCCTTTAAATTGCGGTTTTATTCCACTGTTTGTTGATCTGATAGTTTCATAAATAATGTTCTTATCGGTTAATAAAAAAATAAGGAAACAAAGAAGTTAATATGGAAAAAACAAACTCTCAAAAATTCGAACAAACAACCTGAACCGAAAGAAAGACCAGACCTGAAAAGAAAGATATAACGCTACCAGCGAATTTTATCAAACGCATTAAAATATTTACATTACAACCGTAATTTATTTGATAAAACATATTTACTACATTAACATTGCAACCAAATTTACTTACAATTTTACAGATGAGTCGCTTAAATATTCTCCTAGTTAAAATCGATGTTCTGATGATTCACCAACCCCTTTTGAACGCAGCTTTACTATCTCTGTTCTACGTAAGTTTTATAACTGAATTTATGGCTCTCGGACATTGACATTTCGAAGGGGACTTTAAACTTCAGATTTTCTTTTAACTCGCCCGGTGAGATAACTTGGCGTAACTTGCTGCGATCGGAGTCATAGATAACAGATGATAATTTTATGACAGTTCGACAGCCAGCGTCTATATTACTTCCGCAAACTTGTTACTTCTAAGCCAGTAGTGAATGAGAATTATTTAATAGGTGTTAAAAGACGCAAAGCGTGTCTTGTAGTTCTGTGTTGATATATATGACACTTCTTTGTTGTTTTACTTATAAGTTAATTTAAGTAAGGAAGTATGTCGATTTATTATCGTTGATTGTATTATTTACTTTTTTTTTGTAAATAATTTAAAACGAGTTAACAACAATATCTTACAATTTTTTTTTTAATGTAGAAATACGAAAGACGAATCATGTAAAGTAAATAATGGTATCGCATGTTATTCTAGTTTATTTCCTTATTTTACACGGGTAAATTACATCCTAATCCCGAATCTTGCTACATTTTTTCGCTTAGATACTAAATTAATTCTTTTTTGAACTTATGCAGGTATCGACAACCCTACATCAATCAATGTACGAGGAATTCCATGCAGCAATCTATTGAGCGCCATTGCATCTATAACTTACTTTTTTGTGTTTACAAGTGACTAGGGATGTCTTGATGATTTCTATATTAAGTGGTTATGTATTATTTATAAGTATGTTGTGTATTCTTAAGTGGTTATGTATTCTTAATATGTTGTTTATTCTTAAGTGGTTATGTATTCTTAATAAACATATATGTAAATGTTCATTTTCAAATTTATTCATACGTATAGGTACTTATACATATTTCCTATGGAGGTAGGCAGAGATGACAGTTGTCCACTTGTTACGATCCAAACAAATTTCCTTAGCTTTCTTTTAGACTTTTATGCTCGTTCATCGGTTACAGATTCTCTTGACCTGACCTTCCTTCCATATATCACTTATTTGGTCCAAGTATGTTCGTATAGATTGTCTCCTACCAACTACCTATATCCTAAATAATGTAAATCATAAATAAAGATTATAATATTAAAATAAAATTATTTTTAATAGTTTAAAACCCTTATTCCTGAAAGTTATATCACTAATATCACGTTTCTTGAAGTTTTGTTTATGTACAATATAGTTAAGTTATAGTGCAGACAGATAAAAATCAAAATATGAACATGGGTCGCAAAATATCGCGCAGCCAATTATTACCTAAATAAATGTCAATTACATGCGATACGGGGAGAATAATAATTTGATTAATCAATTAACCTTAAACTGACTGTACAGCACCTAATCTTATGCTCTTATGTTATGGGTAAAACAAAATCGATGATTTGTGTTGCCAATATTAGTTTATCCCATAAATATCGGAAACACAATTCAATATAAACTTTGTGACATATCACAGTTTGAACAGAAACCTTATTGGAAACCTCTATCAGATATTTAATAGTTAGGTACTTCGTACATCCAAATAGTATGTAATACTACGTCAAACTTTTCTCTACGTGAATTGCGTAGCTTTTTGAGGGTGACGGTATTATAGGGGATGGGCATTTGAAGCATAGCTCGAATCAAACACTCGGTTACATCGAGACTATACACTAGACGACAAGACTAGACTCGGTTACATAGAGTTCTATACAAAACTGTGATCATGTGTTATACATCAGTTTTGCACACTACGTTGACTGCTGCGTCGATCATGTGCTTCTAGCTCAGCTAACTGAGCTGATAGTTCAAGTTCTAGAACTTGACATTCTCGTTCGAATGCAGCTCGTTCACGTTCTTCAGCTCGTGCGGCTTCCTTTTCCGCAGCTTTTCTCTCCAGTTCTAATATCTTCCTGGCATGTCCTGCTTGAGCTGCTATAGAACGAGCTCTGATAGTAGACGATGAAGCTGTCGAACCTGAAACAATAAAGTCGGCCGCGACATCTTTTTCGCGAACCATACTATCTACATCACGTACTCGAAGTGGAGTATTTGTTTGGCTTTTCTCACCCTTTGTTTGAGAACATGTCTTCATTTTCTAATTTTTGTAAAGAGCGAACGAAGGACCACAAATGTAAGTAAGTGAGAGCAAATAGAGGCTGTGGTTTATAAGGAAAGCACGTTCTATTAATGGTATAAGATTATAATAATAAAAAATTAAAGAAACCCAAACATTAATACAAAACTGTAAAAAGCGCGACTGCCAAATTCATTAAAAAATTACAAAACTATAAACAATCCAAAAAAGGTAAAAAATACAAACCATTCTAAAAAAGGTTGCTATCAGCAACACCATACCAAGGAACACGCGAGGAAACAATTCAGCGATTTCGCTACTACTCGTCCGTACATATGGCACTTGTAAATATTGTCAAACTATTATAACACTGAGAATAATCTATAGCATGTTTACGGTCTGTATTGGTTAATCTGGCTCCAACGTTTGCTACACCTCTACGTTCGTTACCACTAGTTGTTTTAATACAAAGGTGTAACTGACGTTGGAGCCAGTAGTGCAATTCTCCTAAATAAAGTCGCAGCGAGTTAGCAACGATTTAGTCTAAAAACACGTTTTTGTATTCACGTCTTTCAATCGAACTTTGATCGGACTTGAACTAGCTCGATCCAAACGTAGCGCTAAATCATAATCGTTACACTGTATTCTCCTATTTTATCGAAGTTAAACTGCACTCTAACCGCAACAGAATCGGTATTCTACTAAAGTTTAGATAAACCTGTCGATCGAGGTTGAGCTACCAAACGTCAAATTCCACGATTGAAATGCAGTTGTCATTAAATATTTATACATCTTTGGACTTTTATGCCAATTAAATAATGATTTTATACTCTAAAATCTAATAGTATCGTTTATTTTTCGATATATTTATTTTTTTAAATTCAGTGGATTTTGTCTTGATTCAGTTGGCAACATTCCCACCTCGCAATCTAAAGTTCGCTGAAATTAAGTTTTAGTTTCAATTTAGTTTTGGTATGTTCGGAAATGTGATACGTGAATACCGATTTTGGGTGGGACTAAGATCGAGCGATTGCTAAACTTCAACTAAATTGCGATTGTAAAAAAATACGAGAATTGCACTACTTATCCTGATCTGGCTCCAACGTCAGCTAGCGTTTCAAGCGCTAAATAAACAACGCTCTAGTTTCCTCTCCGCGTTAGAACAGACAGGAGCACTAGGGTTACCCTCACCTAACAAAAGACAATGCGAGCGAATCGTTCAGCGCTGTCACAGCGGAATCGAACTACTGGTGACTATGCAGCGGAATCGAACTACTGGTATTAGAGGCGTAGCCAAAAGCAACCACCTCTTACCAATGTACAAGGCGTACGGTTAATACCCATATCTTCATTGTAGAAGTTCCTCCGCGAGAGATGTTAAGAGTACTATACAGTCCCCAACTATAATTTTGGAACTTATAAGAATAGATAGTAGTAAATAGCTATTCTTATATGTTTAGACTAAAGCGCTGCCCAAATCGCTACTAGTAGTGCCACCTGTGGATCGTTCGATTACATAACTATCACAGATGGTATCCGCGAAATGATTCGCCAATAAAATTGTTCCTCTTTCTCCCACTTCCTTTTATAATGTATTGCGCACTTACCAAATATACATCGTTAAAAGAACAACTTCGCCATTTTATTATTCTATATATTCGCAAATCACGGACATTCTACCAAAGAAGTTACTGCTGCACAATTATATTACTGTTTAGTGAACGCATGACTAAACATTATATGGTCCACAAATGATAGTAACTTTATTTACTTAACTTACTATCTAATTCTGAAGTTTTTGAATAAAGACTATATTATGAGGGAATGGTCAAAGTAGTCTGGCTTCTTGCTTGATAGATAAAAGGTATAATTTTCACCAATTTTCATTATATGTTTACTCTAGTGATTCATTATATGAATCACTAGAGTAAAAAAATCGAATAATGATCGGAAAAGCCCTGAAAACAACTCTTTTTTTCCATACAAACGTTTTGTAACAAAAACGTACAGTCAATTTGAGCTTTATTGTCATTGTATAAAGTTCCTGTGTGTTCCTAACATCAAAGAGTCAATTTGCGCATTATTAACGCCATATAAAGTTGAAATTCAATCATATGTATCAAAACCGTGTACGTGTGTGCGTTGGAGCCACTGACTTAGAAATCTGGAGCAGAGAATATATCGTTGAAGGATTTAATGTCACGTTCCAAAATTGAATAGTCACAAAATGTAATAGTTCATTTGGACCTTTTTTGCAATTTGGTTGGCTATGCGATATTATCTATAAAATAAGTAGGAAAAAAAAACTGTCACCTTACAAATCTTTTTGACAGGACGAAGTCTGTCGGGTCTGCTCGTTATTAATAATTTACTGTGGGCTATAAAGATGAACGTAAATAAAAACAATTGTAATGTTGAATTATTTATTTATTTTATGACTGTCATTAATGATCATATAAAATACAAAGCGTAATATCGTCGCGGCGATCACTAACTGCGGCAATCTGCGTTGGCCGCAACTGCGGTTTCTTGCGTAACTCAAGACAGTATATAAGCTGTGAAAAAAATAACCGTGCAAAATAGATTCCATACGTTTAGGACACAAATCATAATCATGACATCATTCCTCCTTATTCCTCCTTATGCGTTGTTCTTGGGTGCGCATAAAGAATTGATACCTAATCATATATGATAAACGTATATAAATCAAATGATAATGGTATATAATAAACTGGCTGAAGGCTAGATATACACTTGTTTGCAATACAATGGGCATTGATATTATATTAAAAGAAACTATAGAAACTTGATCTTTTCGCAGTCCAGTATTTAAATGTGCAATTGTGCAGAGATCTACGTTTAGGTATGCATGCTAAGTTCTATGGTCTTTTTTTAATAAGACCACCCAATTAGTATAATTCCCCACAGTGTAAAAAAAGGAATACTTATTCACTTTTGCAACAATGTAGTACTATAAACTAAGTCAATAAATTACTTTTAAGCGGATTTAGAAATAACAAGTGAATATTAATTATATTCTAAGATTTACTTATAACAGAGGTCGGAGTAGGTAAATTGATTTTATGTACTTGCATATCATATTCATAATATGGACATGCCACTTTATCCACAATGTGCCGGAAGTACCTGAAAAAATCCGGGGTTGGAATTATGGAATAAAATAAAAAAAAACATACAGATAGGCTAACAAAATCGTTTATCATATAAATGATTGATTGAATTCAACGAACAATTATTTTTAATTCAACAAAAACATAAATAAATTATTTTTAATCCTCATCGGATACAATTTCCATATTTTGATTTTAATCGTTAATACAATTAAAATAAATAATTATAATTTTTTCAATATTTTCTAATTTAAAAGTGTTTCTTTTGAGGTCTAATATTCATTTAAATGTGAAAATGATCGTTCAACATCTTAAGACGTCAATGGAGCAAATTAAAATATGTTATCAGATTATTGATTATTTGCTACTTTTTTAAATACTTTCGCTGTATTCTCTAATTGTGTCTAAATTCGGATTTCGTTCCATGACATATTCTAATTTATTTTTAATATTGTCACCGTTGCACTCCTTAATGCTAGCTCTCACTTGGTCAAACATTAAAAGTGAATCAACTAAAGTTTGATTTTTAATTCGAGTCAGTAAAATGACATTCCAGTTCATGTGTCACAAATAATATTATTTATATGGTATGTATTACATATTTACAATAAAGAAACGCTTTGATACCTAATAAAATAAAGCATGACTAAATGTCTAAATCTATTGATTGCCGAACATCACTATTGTAGTGGGTCACCCGTTTTTGTATCAGTGACAGTTGCACTTGTCATTTTACTGACTCGAATTAAAAATCGTAGTTTATGGATAATTTTTGATTTTGTAACTCTTTTACGAGTAGATCTTCTTGAATAATACGGTAATTTCTTCGATATATCTTAATTCTTTCTGCAAATATGGTTTTTCTAAAATATTTTTTGGATTGCGAATGGCTATTAAATCAGTACTATTGAAGTTGCTTAGAACATCTTTTATTTTTTCGAAGTGTTGAGCGTAGTAAAATGCTGCTGAACAAATATCACAATAAATATGAAGTTCCGGTATTTTAGAGCTCCATATTATGCTCTATGTTTGACGTCAACGACCTTAAATCAATCTACCTACTCCGACCTCTGCTTATAACACTAAGTGTTTTCTGTTTTTTTGTGAATGAGGTTTTAATGCTTAATGAGTCCTAAAGTATTCCCTCAGTGGGAGTTTTGAACATAGTGTACAGCTCCATTAGCTGCTTGCTGCATTTGGAGTTGTTTTTCGCTGCTCTGATATCGCTGCGGCGGTTGATGTGAGCGCGCGCTCCGTCGGTGCCAGACCACGCTTTGGCTAACGATACCAGCTTACTCCAAGGCATTGGCCATTCGTTGCGGAGAAACTAAAAGGGACAAATAATGCCTTTTTAATTGATTGCGTAACCTTTTAGTCACATGACACAGTATAGGGAGCGTTGCAAGTATTACGTAACGCAATTTTTGAAGATTTTTCCCCCCCCCCCCCTCCCTTTTGTAACGCACCGTAACGTTTTTCTGTATGTAAACGTTACGTAACACTCAAGTGATCATTTTTACCCTCTTTTGAGGACATTACAGTATGAACACTATGAACTCAATAACATCCAACACAGCAATAAACACTAACGAATACTGACAACGAAAACAACATTAAATGACGTACAATACAATCTAGGGATTCCCCGTGAAATATAAACGAAAAGATTTGCCAACTTGCGAGAACAAATTAAAAATTACAATCGAGGGATTCCCCGTAAAACGTAAACGAAAAGGATTGACAATTTGGGAGTTTTTATTCCCAATTTTTTTATTGAAAAAAAGAAACTATCTTACGTAACGTTTTACGTGATTCCTTCTACCCCCAAATTGCGTTACGTAATACTTGAACGCCCCCATACAAGACCCATAACAAGGCCCCAAAAAGCTATTGGAAAAGCTAGAAAAATTGTAAACTGCAACAAAAGAATACTAACTAAAGAACCACCATCGAGAGAATGCTGAAGCGTTGTGAAACGTACTGAGAAACTAGTGTAATTGACAAATGGAGTCAGATTCTTTAATCGTCAATTTATCATCAAAAAATTAAGGAAGCTAAGTGGAACTTGCTTAGATCTTCGCCACTTATTATATTATTATATTAACAGATAATTCAGATCTTCGTCGAGTTGATTAGGACATTCAATAGTTTCTCAATACATACATACACATACATACATATAAGTCACGCCTTGTTCCCAATGGGGTAGGCTTGCTACGATCCTGGCACACTTCTCTTGCGTCCTCTACTTTCATGAGCGTCTTCATGCATGCTCGTCGGTTGCGAGTACTCTTGACCCGGCCATTCTTCAGGACATCTTTGATTTGATCGAGATATGTCCGCCTTAGGTCGAGCTGCACCGATTCGTCCTATCATTCTTACCTTGTGTATCTCTTTCGTTAATATTTCTTCATTCATTCTTTCAACATGGCCGCACCATCTAAGCATCCCTTTCTCTATCTTTGTCACTACATTTTCAACTACGCCGCATCGCTCCCTTATCACACTGTTCCCGACGTTGTCCTTCAGATTCACTCCAATTATACTTGTCAAGCTTCTCATATCCACAGCATTAATCCTACTTTGATGTTTCTTCTGCCACACCCAACATTCACTAGCATACATCAATGTGGGGATCAACACGCCTCCATGCACAGCCAGTCGTGCTCTTTGTGATACGTTCTGGCTATTCATGAAGTTATGAAGTGCCCCATTTACTTGAATAACTTTAGCCAATTTCCACTCGTTCTGTCTCCATTCTTACGGGAAGGACTATGCCTATCCTACCTGATCAAAGGGCCTCCTTCCGATATGGAACATAATATACAGCAGAGGTGCTTTATTCAGAGGCACCTCATGATCCTCTCCCTCCCGTACGCCAAGTTCTTTAAATATTCGTTCAGCGTGTGATTGTAGGTGGTCATATATTACCTGAACAAAAAAAAAAATGGTCAAAAGAAAGTTATAATTGCCGAAATTACATCTCTCATTTTAAAGAACAATGCATAATAATATCAGTATACTCTTTTAGAATCTATTGATTCTACCATTACGAATATGTTTAAATTTATTTCTGATGATGTTTACAAAAACACAAAAAATGTTGCTGTCAGGGAATTATTAAAATTCTTTCCTTAGTTCTTGACGGTCCGATTTGCCATTTTTTGTCAATGCCGGTCCGTACCAGAGTGGCGGTTACTTGAAAGTAATTATAGGAACAGGAATATCAACGCGATTTAACTCACATATTGAACAAGCAGATTGCAACTCTAACTGTAAGTAGTTAGAGTCGTGTATCGTAGATATAGTTTGCAGTAAATCTGTGAACCCTACAGGACCCTAGAGGATAGTATACGTTGCCAACTTGTGACATAAGATGCTAAGTCACGGTACCCAGTAAATTCAGTATCTATCTGATCCTTCAAGCATAACGGCAATGCTGGCAACACTGGCATGAAGTATACCTTCGGTAAAGTATTAGGTGTGTTACCTGTTGCGATAGTAATTTAAGATTTAGGATCTTACCCGCAAACTGTCCCGTCCTGGTGGAGACATCAGGATCTCAGTAGTCAAGGTAGCGGCATCACTTGATCGTTCCGCGTTCGCCCCAGGTACGTCCCCCTGTAAATCAAACTTTATACCGTACTCAATTGAGACCAAAACTTATTGTAGTTGCTGTGATTCATCAGATGTCGGAATTAAGTAGTTATTTATGTACTTGCATTGAATGCTGATATAATGTGGACCTTGCTGGGAATTCTAATGGACAATCCCGTGTGGCCAACAATATTACAAATAAATAATTGTCGCGACTTTACATGATTCTATGTTGTGTTTTTTATAAAAGTCGCTAGAGTATTTTACTTGTAAACTTTTTGTGTAAATAAGCATATGATTTAAGTTTTTTTTGACAAGACAGTTCAATGTTATTAATTTTTTCATCGTTTTAAAAAATGAATTTTAGGAATACAAAAAATAATGTAATGTAGTCTGATAATTTACGTATTAAAAGTAAATAACAATAATAATATTAATCTCAGAGATGAACAAATAAAACAAAGATAATTAACATACAATTTTTATTAGTTTACATTAATTCACCATAATTATTGATAGTCTTGAGCAAATTCTCTTTCGCATATTTCGCCTTTTTTATAAATACGAGCAAATTGTCCGATTCATAACCAGTAAGATTTAAAGTGTTAGCTTCCTATATAACTGTATTACTTTTGTGAGAATTAAAATATATACAACCATTAGCTTTCAATATTTTCTGGCTTCGATGAATTTCTCCGAATGTCTAAAATCCATATGTACATTGAAAAAGATATTTTTATTTAAAACATCACGGGATTTTCTTTTGCTCTTTAAAATTAATTTCGAGATTTGAGTCATATCCATTTTATTCTTTTGCTGTATGAAATCAGTGTAAGTACATTGCACTACGAGACCTATGCCAAAGAACACCGTCCTCATTTTACCTTCGTAGTATCAGGCTGCTGGCCGTTACCCCTATTTAAGGGATATTCCATCTATACACACGAAAATTTTTTTAAATGCAATATAATTTATTTCCAAACTCATTACTCATAAAGGCTGCCGAGTCGCCTTTAAAACTAAACAGAATATACACTTTCTGAGCAAGTTCGCTTCATTTAAGGACACGTCTTTGCCTTGAGGCTAGTTAATGGCCAAGAGTATTAACGTCAAAAAAATATCAACAGGGCGAACATTCTTTAATAGCTACATTATTTTTCGCGATATATCGCGAACAGTGTAAAATTTGTAAAAGAACTTTGTTTGATAATTATAATCTATTGATTATTCATAATTATTACCTCATCAAAAAGCTCAGCAAACTCCGGAAAATCATCCAGTCCAAAGAGGTTTGACAATGGAAAAGTCTTCTTTGACTGAGCTACGAGTTGTATTATTTCTTGGGTGTGTTTGTCGTCCTCATCTATGGAGCAGAGTGCTTCGGCTATGGCGAGGGCGATAGATGAAGGACTACTGTGGCTTCCGTCGAAGCTGGATGAACTTGATGTTGCTAAAGGTATTATAAATATAGATATGAACGAATGTGAGAAGTGGGAATAAAATAAGGACTAAGATAAACTACTATAATGTTTTATAATTAATATGTAATTGTTCTTATTGGTAGTCTTAAGGAATAGTTAGAACATAATTATAGATGGGGCTATGACTGTGGGGGACAAGACCATCTGTCCCCACAAAACGGAAAACAATACCTTTCTCCAAATGTTATGATCGACAAATTATATGTTACTTGTAGAATAAATAATATATAAGGAAATGTAAAAAGAAAAGACTAACACAAACAAAAGAGAGTGCGGACCAAAGAGTCCGCAGAAAACCAAAAAGAGTTAAAAAAAATCTGTAATTGGCAATCGCGAAACATTTTCATGATTTTCTTGCTTCAAAACCATATAACGTAGTAATTGTGAAATCACTATGTAAATATCAGTATAAATTTATAATATATGTAATAATAAGAGTTTGAGAAGGCAGGTGACCGGAGTCGCTTCCATAGTCTGGTTCTCATTACCACCAAAATCGAAATGCAATAGCCCACAAACTTTTTGACCACAAATGACAATAGTTTCTGTGCATCTAACTGGGTGTAGTCTTTAGCTGCATTTTTCATGATGCAGATAGAAATTACACTCAGTTGGTACACTCCACGCACACTTTCATTAAATTTCGTTTAAATGGCATCTACGCGTTGGATCTGTATCCCCGCGCACGCCTTATAAAAGACCGTGTCTTATAAAGACACGTGACGTAAGCTACAATAATAATGTATTCGTAATTAGTATGTAATAAAGCTGAATGGTGTTATTTAAATGGAACCCAGGAACTTCAGGTCCAATTTATTTTTTATTCTTTGTGGAATTCTTGTGCTTAATAACGTGTTTCTAGTTTTATAAACCTGTATATTGGAACGGCAAGTTTATTTCTAGCTCTTGTGTTCATATTATGTAAATCACTTTATTGAATGTATTATAGTCGTTTATAATATAAACTAACGTTTCATAAATATATTGGCCAGCATATTTAAATAATTATATTCTTTGAACAAGTCTGTAAACTGTAAATAACAAGAAACATTCTGTCTGCAAGCAACTGTTATTATATCAATTTCAAGCAATCAAGTCGTTTCATTACAATACAATTTATATTGTTATTAACACAATTTCTACATTGGTCCTTCGAGCCGAATTCCTTTCTTCTGTTTGACTATATTCTGTATAGATATTTTCTAATTCCCAGAATTTTGTTAATTGATCTTCAATTTGACAAGTATTAACAATTAGTGTATTTTCTACATTCCTTCTATAACAGACAAATACTATGTCTGTAAATAATTGTCAGTATTTGACACCGTTACACATGAACGACAACCAACAAATTTCTCACCGCACCTCTCAACATTTACATGTGTAAATTTGCCTTGAAGAAAAAATAAACAAATGTAAAGTAAACTCGTTTACCTCGGCGGGAATGTAATATGAACAGATGATGATCTAACTTACTTGTATTTGCCAAGCTGACAATGCGAACTTGTTTCGGCTTCGACATTATGCCCGTGTACGCATCGCCATTTGCAGTTGATCCTGCAATAAAAAATACTATGATCAATTTTTATTTTTGTTGAAATAAATATACTACTCATTTTATTTTTAATCGTTGCAGTTGTCTATAGTACATGCGATTACAGTGAGATATGTTCCATATCTGCAATCCCCATAAGAACCATGACATACGTTGGCATTGCAAAAACTTGTAAACATCATGGAAATTTTTATAAACATTTCGACGTAATGTGATTTCATATTTATAATGCAGAATGCGAAATTATGGAATTGGTTACGGCCCTGTGTCTCCACACGATGACCCGGGTCTTTTAGAGAGTGAATCGGCTCCTGTTGAATAGACGCGCTACTAGGCATCTACTTGTATCATCAGACGATAAGAGATCAAATGCTAACTTAAACCATTAAATCACAATTGTATAAGAACTTGGTTTGCACTATCAAAAACGCGGTGTATACTATAAACACTTTTATTAGAAATTATCCACACTTATAAGCTATAGTTCGTCACACTTATAACTTTGTAGGTGTTACCACAAGAGGCACCAAACAACGACTGACTACATGGCGGCCTGCATTTATCTTTATACCTCGGTTACTCTCTAGTGATAGTCTAATACTTTCTTGTTTTAAAACATTTACAGATATAGAACATAGATATCTATGTTATCTTAAATTGTAATTAGTATTTTACTCTATGTAAATACATTATAAAGTACGATATTACAAATATCAGTTTAATTGAAACATCATGAGTAACTTCCTATGAAAACTAGATACTGATTTTATGGCTTGGCTACTAGCACTTTTGAGCCACAACTAAATACTGATTGAGAACACTTTCACAGATTAGTTATAATAATATATTAAATAACTGATTATCTACGCGTATAATTATACATATCCAATATTTGAAACAGCTTACCAGTTTTCTCCTTAACAGATTCCTTCTTTGCCCAATTTTGCATCTCTTCGTAAACAACCGTAACCAACATTTGCAGTAAGACCGACCCGCCTACTGGGTTGATGTGCGAGGGCATCGTCTTCTCAATTATCAGACAGGCGTTTGTGAACGCACGTGGCACGCAGTCGATTGAACGCGATATGCACGAGAGGCAGAGGGACATTGTCTAAAAGCAAATTACTTAATAAATCACAGTGAATGAATATCAAGCTTATTGGTCGGGTGGGGCTGCTATAGTATCGGCGATAAAAACCGGCAAACTAAAGAAAGATGGTAAGTATATTCCTCAGTGACGAAACTGTCGTCTTACTGGATCGAAGTTACTTTGTTTATACCCTCCCTTCATTAGTAAATAAACAGGCAAAGAGACATCCCCGGGATGGACCATGCCCCCTCCGTGGCCGGGGGGCGTCTTCGGTGGAGGAGATCGGGGGAGGTATTGTAGCCTCCCCCGATGAGGGCTCCCCTGTATCGGCAGGGGAGCGGAGGCTGGAGGTTCCCGGGAGTGGCTTGGCGTTCCCGGGGGCTCCCTACATCCCTGAGGTTTTTAGTGGGTAGGCCTCCCCCTTCTGGGGAGGAGAGCCCCACATAACCGCCGGCTTGCCACAGCCGGGGAATGCAATTTAATGCATTTTCCTCAGGGAAAAAAAGGCAGAGGGACATTGTGTGGACTTGATAAATCACAGTGAACGAATATCAACCTTATTGGTCGGTGGCGCTGCTTTAGTTACGGCGTTAAAATCGGCAAACTAAAAAAAGATGGTAACTCCTCGGCGTCAAACTGTTTTCTTCCTGAATCGAAGCTACTTTGTTATACCCTCCCTTCATTAGTAATTTAATACTAGAGAAACCCCTTAACCCTATAATTCAATATTGTGGCCCATAACTATTTCATGAGTATTTTAATATTGATATATGCACTTGTCATATAACTAATATGTGACAAGACAATAAGATTGACAATCGAAATGCTTAGAATGCGAAACATGGTTTTAGGGTATTTGCGTCACCCTAAAAGTCCCTGGAGATTGATGGAAATATCAACTGAAGTTAATCGAACTCATATTGAATTTTACATGAATAAAATAAAATTATTAAATAACCAATTATTTTTAATTTAAAATATTTTTTTAAATTAAATAAATTAGACTTAAACTAATTTAGAAAAAAAGACAAAATAATTGAATGATACAGTATAATGAATCGAATTTATAGAGCAATGCTTAGCTCACGCCGTTATCAGCGCCATCTAGATTTAACCACAAATTATTTATAATTGTTTAATATGAGCAGAACTCGTTAGTGCTATTACATTAGGTCAATGCCTATAGTATAATTATATACTTTCACTGCTGTTTTTAAATAATATACATAGGTATGTATATAATCCAATCTTTATATATATAAATCTTCTGTACGTGTGTTAGTCATTGAACACCTCCTAAACGGCTGGACCGATTTTGATGAAATTTTTTGGGGGTTTGAGGATGGTTTATGGAGGATGGTCATCTAGATTTTGTTTTTTTAGTCTGTGGGTAGGACAACGTCTGGGACAATGTAAAATATAAAATACTTTAATTGTTTCCATCAAACTAATTCATCGTTTATTATGCACTTAATATTCTCAATAATATTTTAAAATGTTGAAAGGCTATGAAAGATCTTGATACCTGGTACATAGACGCGCCAGACTGGATCGCGTTGACAAGTATAGGCGGTATAAATTGCAAAGTCGTTCCAATGATGGCCAGTATAGCTGCCAACCATGGAGGCCGCTTATCGCACCAAACCTGATTTAGAAGTTATGAAATCAAACTCAATTAGTAGCACACTTGGTTCAAACATGACATAGTCGAATGATTATCCTTGTATTTGATGGTATGAAAAGTTTGGTCGCTTGGCCTAGCTACCCTGGAACCCGCGCACGAATTGCCTAAGCGGGAGTGGCACCGACGGATTGTGGCGGCCTGGCGTGCGCAGCTCGAATTACGGATCTGCGCGCGCCAGCGGGCCGTCGGTGCCGTACTCCCGCACCTCGAAGCTTGGCTCCACGGGAAGGAGGAGGTCACCTACCGATTGACTCAGATACTCACCGGGCACGGCTGCTTCGGTGAGTATCTGTGTCGAATAGGACGGGAGGGATCGACACATTGTCACCACTGCGCATCCGACCTCGACTCGGCCAGCACACGCTGGCGGAGTGCCCCCGTGGGCCTCCGAGCGCCGAGTCTTGGTCGCAGAGATCGGGCGAGATCTGTCTCCGCCGGCATTGATTGCGGCAATGCTGGCGGACGAGGGAGGTTGCAGGGCTGTGGCCTCCTTCTGTGAAGCAGTGATGCTCCAGAAGGAGGCCGCCGAGCGGGGTCGGGAGATGGCCGATCCCGCTCGAAGAAGGCGGCGCCGGGCTCGGCAGCACAGCTGCGGCGCCGCCGCGGGTCGCCGGCGGGCGCGAGGAAGTCGCGACTGCTACGGCGACCCGGGATGGACCACGCCCCTTCCGTGGCCGGGGGGCGTCGTCGGTGGAGGGGACCGGGGGAGGTGGTAGCCTCCCCCGAGGAGGGCTCCCCTCTAGAGAGGGGAGCGGAGGCTGGGGGTTCCCGGAAGTGGCCTTTGTGTTCCCGGGGGCTCCCTACATGCCTGAGGAAGGCCATCCCTGAGGTTTTTAGTGGGTAGGCCTCCCCCTTCTGGGGAGGAGAGCCCCACATAACCGCCGGCTCGCCACAGCCGGGGTATGCAATTTAATGCATTTTCCTCAGGGAAACAAAAAAAAAAAGCTACCATTATTGTCTGTCGTCATAAATATATTTTTATTATTATTGTTCTCTTTTTGAGCATGTTCCGTGGAAGATGTTAGTCCCCGGTGCACTATCCTGGTGGATATAGTCTGCCCTTCTCCTCCCAGTTCTCCTCCGACGAATGACCGTATTGGCAGTTGCCTCACGGAAGAGGTACGAATCTATCCAAACTATGTAAGGGTGATTAGGCCTTATTCAACCACGTTGGTCCAGTGTGGAATAGTCGACATCATACAAACCTTTGAATATTTTTTACAGATGTATGCAGGTTGATTTACAATGTTTTTTTCAACAACAGATAAATGTACATATGAAATTTGAAGAACGAAACGCATTTTCGTACATAACAGAATCGATCTCGGGCGTCTGATTAGAACAGACGAGATTATTGCCGAAACCACAGTGACTAACATGTCGTAACTAGAGCGTACAAATTGGGAAATTGGTGTAATTTCATTTAGTTACAGATTAATAGCGAGATTAGCTACGCTACGCTATCTCTTTCTATTACTTTGCATATAATCCGTTTCACATTTTAATATTCTACCTTAAAAGATAAGTATGTGCAATGTGCATAACGGTACGGTTTTTGAAAATCGCACAGTATGGATATGCGACGTCTATGGTACAACATCATTGTCTATGGTGACGTTCCATATTTATGGTTTTATACGTTACGAAAACCAAATAGGTAATATACTGAAGAAAGGTCAAGTCAAATGAAGGTCGAGGGACCTAGAGAATTATGTTTAGATCGTAGAAAGAAGACTGTGATGTGCAGCGTAAGTATATAAAATGACATTTTTGGATAAAAAGTGTCATCCTTAATGTATGTATGGCTGACGATGTTTCTTTAAAACGGGTTCGTGATTAAAATTTTAGACCAAATCTACTTGTACCTGCCGTTTATCCAAGCAAGCTGCCCAATCCTTTCCAGAGATTTCCAACGCATAACAAAGTGTTGACTGTAGTTCCGCTTTGCTACCCGCTGTTGCAAGTATGTATGTTAAAGCGCCAGTCGAACGCGCATATTCTTGTCCAGCTAAAATATTTATTAAATAAAGTTATTAAGATTGTTTTAAAATCTTCTATAACAAACATTAATAACTTTTATATTAGATAACTTATGGTAGTTATTTTATGTTGCATACAATACGTTCAGCCATTTTGATTATTTAAAGGTTTTGAAGAATTTGTATTTTAATATGTTACTGATAAGTTTAGCCTTCGAATTATATTATTAGTTAGTTTACTATTATATTGAAATGTGAGTAAAATTTTACAAGACACAAGACGGATTTTTTTTTCTATAAATTTAAGAAATACATTACGTGATCTATTCAATAGATCATTTAACTACGAGATTAAATGTGAATTGGGTGTTAGGTGTTGATTTAAACTTATTTTCCAATGCTTGTATTTACGCATGTTTAAATTACAGTTTGAATCAGCTCTTTTAGGATTGTACTCCACGAGACTTGGAGTAAAACCTTAATTATTTCCAAACAGTAACACTTGCAAATTTATTGATGTTCCCATACCAATTGCATGCATGTTCCCCACGTGCATATTACTGCTTTATGGGATACCGACCTTAGTCTTACATGCTTTTTAAAAATAAAATAGTTATCTATGTCCGTCTGTCAACTTCGTCCCAGATATGTAACAGAGTACTAAATATAAAAAGTGATGATGTGGTGATGCACGCTCCTCTTTACCGTTACTCTTGTATTCTTTTCTGATATTTTCCTCATATCATATCTATTTTACAACTTACTTAAAGTTCACAGTAAAATATTAATTAAAGTGGTAAAAATGAAGGAAAGACATTCTAAATAAGTCACTTTTAACTATTGTATGCTCGAAATTTGTACGCTCAGCAATATGTTAAACTTTATATTTGTATTACGAAAACCATCGTTATTACGAACGGCATAAGAGCTATATCAAGGTAAAAATGTAAAAGCCTTACGTGTTTCTATATGTATGTATCACGTCGGCGTCACCAGTATAGAAGATGCAATACGGTAAAAATACGACTTCTTCAATTTACAGTTTTAATATATATATGTAGCAGGCAACTGGTTAAAATAGCCGTTCAATCAAAAAGCTAGCCCTTTGACTGAACATCGTCATTCAATCTTACAGCTAGACGACGCTTAGCCAACTGGTTAAATTGCAAATTAACTAAGGTGATTAAATTTGTTTAAATTTTGATTCACTCGTATCGCTCGTAAGTGACCTCATAATTTCTGTGTCTTTAATAACACGTGTAACGTATATTTACTATTTAATTTCCGAAAAATATCTTGAAACAATCACAAACCACGGTTAGTTGACGTCATATTGAAAACAAAACGCACCTAGCGCTGCGGTGGTGAGCGCCGAACTAATTAAATTAGACGGCGGCTTTTGAATCAGCTGTAGTGTTGAACGTTTTGAGAGACTCAAATATTCAATTAATAAGCTAGACGTATAGTTGAATGGCGTTGTTCAGTCAAAGGGCTAGCTGTTTGATTGAACGGCTATAAACCAGTTGGCTGCGACATATACACCAATATTAGCAAGTGAAATATTAAAATCAATTCAAAAATGTACGGCTGAATTTAGTGACAAAGAAAGACATGACAGAGAATGACAATTTTTATTATAGAGGCATATTAGGTGAGAGATGAAACAATAGATTATGGATATGAAAAATAATTACAATAAAAAGTATAATACATATGTAGTGAGGTCACTACATCTACATAGTGAAATGAGCACTTTTGCATGCAATAATATTATATAGGTTGTCTGACCATCATTATCTCCCTTGAACTTGCAAAACCCGTCAGCTGTGCACAAGAACCCATCACACTTGTGCGGTCTACCTTCAGCGCTATACCATAGACCGCTGGCTGGCCAACGGGAATGGTCGACTGACATATTACGCACAGCATTTATCAGTAGCATACGAGCTAGATGGCAATCTCTCATCATTAGCACCTAAAAAAATTATTAAATTAAGCATCAAAGCATCTTGGCACCGATATTGTATCCAGGAGACGTATTTTTGAATCATTAGACATGAATTTGGAATTCGAATACGAATACAAATCGTGCGCGAAATTATTTTTTACTGCTTACAATTTTTTAGATTTTCGAATCACTCGAATTCAGTGTTGTCATTAAAACAAATTCTTAATTAAATTCCGTTTCACGCAGAAAAATTCAAAATGACAACAACAAAAACAAAATACCGGCGATGAGATACACGTGAAACGGATCACTGTCAAGGTCACGTCAGCGTTGGATATTCTACTAGTAGAAATCAAAAACGAGTGGGTTGAACCACTCGTTGCACAACGCACGAAATGAAAGTTCAGAAATAGTGAATTCGGTAATTCGTATACGAATCTCACGATTTCGAATGCGAATTGGTTTTCTATTGTTTCTAAAATTCGTGTCCTGGGCTCCAGAAATGGGTTGATTCTTCAATTTTCATATTATTTTTCATTCTTTGATCACGATTGCTTTAAGCGAAGCGTGAAAAAGTAAATTTCTATGCTGCCAAGTTGAGTACCCCAAATGTTACGTTGTTGATAGAGGAGTGACTTTCTTCTTCTACACTTTTTACTAAACTTTACAGCGACGAATTTGGGTTAATTCAACGTGCATCATATAATAAAGTAATATTAGTGTATATGTTACGGGCAACTTAAGAAATCTGGTTCCTATGAATAATGATCGGCCTGTATCAATAAGGCCCATGCCTCATGGGCCATTTAATTAAAATTTCATCCCTAATCACTTTTCCCGGTCAGTATGAATAAGGGCAAATACGTTTTGGGCAAAATATTAAAACAAATGAAATGAAATGTTTTTGTTTATTAACGATATAAAACTTCGAAATTCTCATAGGAAGAAACATAAAAAACGATTTATCATAATACTACAAAAGAAATTAAACAATTTAACGTAATAACATAGGTAAGTAAGTAACATTACCCTTATTGATGAGTAAACCGCCCGGTCCAAGTGATAAATTAAATCTATTGCTTACGTTGATTTTTTAAATGGACCACGAGCTATCGGGCTTTATAATATAGACCGGTCTAAGTAATAAAAATACTAAAATTAATCAAACAGCCAGAGGCTCTTGGGAACTATTCATAATACTCGGCCCTTATTAATACGGGCCTGTTAATCATGTTGCCCGTAACATATACACGGCAATTACATGAATATAGTAGTATAAGTTTTGACCCGACCGATAAAAATTGGAAATGCTTTAAGCTTCGCTCCAATGGCCTTGTATAATCCCAACTAATATTATAAATGCGAAAGTAACTCTGTCTGTCTGTCTGTTACGCTTTCCCGCTTAAACCTCGCAACCGATTTTGTTGAAATTTGGTACAGACAATCTTGAGACAGAATACAGGCTACTATTTATCGAAAAAAAAAGGGTGAAGGGGTTGAAATAGAGGTTGAAAGTTTATATGGGATTTCTTAATTTCAAAAGATAAAACCATGAAACTTTGTATATCCTTGATAAGAAATCATTAAACATTTGTTCTAGCATTTTTGAAATTTCGACCAGCTGGGGGGTGAAATAAGGGTTGAAAGTTAGTATGCAAGCTTGTCAAATATCACGCAATAAGAAACAAAAAATTGTTTCTTCTAGTATTTTGAAATTTTTACCAGTGTGGGGGTAAAATAGGGGTTAAATTGAAGATAAGGCCATGAATCTTGGTACGTTAGACATAAGGGACCAAGATTGACAAAAACTAATTTCACGCGGGCGAAGCCGCGGGCGGACGCTAGTGATTAATAATATATTAAAAATACAATTACAAGTTAAGCTAACTGACTATCAAATGAAGGAAGGTTTAATTTCTTCAATAAATTCAACTTAAGCTAAACATTAACGTAAAGCAATAGGGTACTTCCCTCTATATTAGAAAAGATCTAAAAGCATATAACTATGATAGCTTATGAATAATAGTCGGAACCATCATGTTTAAGTACATAAAATAACAAAAATAATATAAATATTAGTTTCAAAGTATTCACTTTTTTAATCTGTACGTAAAACAAGAGCGTAACATAGGCCGCCATGTCGTGACGTCATAAGGTACTGTAAACTTATGCGTGTCAATGTCATTATGAATCATAGTACGTATAAAGCCGCAAAACAATAAAAAAATAAGTTTGTAGGTTGCTTTTTTAATGTAAGAGAACGTTATAAATACGTAAGTTAAATTGAAATCGCACGTGAATCACACTATGGAAACCAGTTTTGTAAAAGGAGATAGTACGAATTTAAAGAAAGAAAGAAAGAAAAATTATTTATTTGGCACTTAGTAGTGTTTACAAAAAGGAACAAAATATTAATTATAATAATAATATAAGCGACCAAAACCGACTCCACTAACTAATTTACTAAGAAAAATAAATGCATTAATGGTCGGAAAATTCTTTGCTGCAAATCTCGACTTTTGTTCTGCCGAGTTACGGAGTATTAAAACATCGATGTCAGTATTACTCTTTTATTATGATTCCTTTATTAGTTGTTTATATATAAAAGATAATAACTCATTTTTAAATTAAGAATATAATAATACATAGCATCAAACATAGAGCTTTGTTTATTATTTACATGCCGTATTGACGTCATCGCTACAGAGTAACAACTCATGCGGCGCCTTCGTCAAATTACGCGCGAAATTTGAAAATATTAAATTTTAATGCAATTTTTATAGTACTTAACGACTGTATAAAATTTTTATATTTTTAGTATATGGTTTACTGACACACAAGGATCAAATTAAGATTCTTTTCAAAAAAGAGATTAATTCCCTATTAAACGCGTATTTGGTTGTGTTCTTAATCTTATCTTAAAATTTATGTAAACTGTAAATTTGGTGTAAAATCGAACTTACCTTAACAACCAATGCCCAAGACGGTTGTGGCTGCGCAAGTAACACTAACAGCTCGAGACCAATAGCCGTCTTGTTCGGTAAATCCTGAGTACTTCTCACCAATCGGGTGACATCATCTAAGTTGGAATCGAATAAGTTTGGACTGACGAACGTGAACCAAGGGTATGGGCATTCCATGGGCTGCTGTTTCTCCTGGGTTTGTTCTTTGAATGCCTACGAATGATAAGGCATATATAGGCCTATATAGGTATAAATATTGAAACAGAGACACCGCTCTAGCAGCGTATACTGCCATCTCCTTTACACTGCGGTGTTAAATGAACATGGTAGGCTCAAATAAAGGTAATTCAAATAAACTCAGATTATCTAGTCGTCGTCGCTGATTAGTTATTTTCTTACTATGATGATTTTATTATATAATTGTCCAATTTACGGAATTTTGATCTTTTGACTGTATATCAAAATTTGCATAACAACATGGACAATTTTGGTATCGTTGTAGAATATACTATTAGGTTTAAGCTAACAAATTTTATGAATCGAATCCAACGTAGGGCATCTCGGATTGTCGACGATCCTGAACTTTCCGATCGGCTAGATCCTTTGGCACTGCGTAGGGAGCTATCTTCCCTATGCGTACTTTACAGAGTCTACAATGGGGAGTGTTCCGAGGAGTTGTTCAATTTAATAGAAGCCGCTGATTTTCGCAACCGACCGTCTCGCCGGAACTATCATCCGCACCATCTGGATGGTTGGCGTTCCACTGCAATGCGTTTTTAAAAACAGTTTTCTGCCACGCACAGTAAATATCTGGAACTCGTTGCCATCAGCTGTCTTCCCTCTTGGGTCTTGGGTTATTCAAGAAAAGAGCATATTCTTACCTGAAGGGTAGGCAACGCACTGGCGTCGCTGGTGACGTGGGCGGCGGTGAATCACTTACCATCAAGTGACCCGTCTTGCTCGTTTGCCTCTTATTACATAAAAAAAAAAATATGAATCGTGACGTCACCAGACTGCCATCTAAATACGGTAGACGGTTATTCAGCCTATTTGCTTGTCAGCGGTCATTTGAGGTGGTTGTCTACGGAACAACACAATTTGTAGTAAGTCCACGTGGTCTTGTATTTTAAGTGCCTAATTTGAGTGAACTTTGTATAATTGAAGCTGATTTGCGTTACCATAATAATAATTATAAGTAATAAAACACCTTATATTTGTCCGTTTCTTTTTTTAAACAAACATCCCTCTTAATCCCGAAAAATACTTTTTAATTGGATAATCAAAAAGCTGAAATATTTTTTAATAACTGTGAAAATCACAACTGACAAAACTTTTAAATAGTCGGCTCGACAGAGAATGTATGTGTCTGATGTGACGTGATGTGTGAACATTACCGCAATAACCGTTTAGCGAGAAGAGATAACATAAATAATAAATAACTTTCAAATTTTTTCATTCTAATCAAACTGTTCGTTGAATACTTTTTAAAGTTTTTATTGATTTGAGACGCGTTAACAATATATGGACCGTTTATTTTGAAAGTGGTGTAAGTCCATTTTTGAGAAATATGAGCTATCACGTAATTCGTGCTTAAATTAAGGTATTTTTTATATATATAACTAGCTTTCTGCCCGCGGCTTCGCCCGCGTGGATTTCGGGATTGGGTGTATAGAGGGTTAAGGGTCATAGCTTTTGCCCACGGCTACATATACGCGGAAGTCGGTTTATGGTGCGAAGATTTTATCGCGCTTCCCGTGGGACTATCCGTTTTTCCGAGATAAAAAATGCCGCAAAACTCCTCAAGAATCACTCTATCTATTGATGAAAACCGCATAAAAATCTGTGCAGTAGTTTTTGAGCGAAGCCTTTATTGCGCATCCCGTGGGATCTGTCGATTTTTCCGGGATAAAATGTAGCCTATGTTACTCGGGGAGAATGTAGCTTTCTAAAGGTGAAAGAATTTTTGAAATCGGTCCAGTAGTTTAAGCGTGAAGAGGTAACAAACAAACAAACAAACAAACAAACACACTTTCGCATTTATAATATTAGTTGGGACTAGTTTTATATAAACGTGTTTAATTTCTCAAAAAAATCCAATACTTTGTACAACTTAAAACAATAGAAACAATGCCAGGCCTCATATGATTTGCCTGTATTTTTTCGAAACAAAAGAAAATGGACTTACAGTACTTTCAAAATAAACGGTCCATATATAAAAAAAATCACAAGAATATTCTCTATTAAAAATATATATAGTATATTTTGATTTAGGGCGTTCTTGTTTTATGTCATTTCATAGAGCAGCGCTGCATAAAGCAGACAACGCCGGGTGTACGCGAGCGGAGCTGTTTCTACAAAATTTTACACTACTAAACTTTTACAAAAAATTAATATTAGAGTGCCCAGGACTTCCTCGCGTTCAAAAGATACTTTTTTTTGTCCGTACTGTCGGACAAATTATGCTAAAAATGCCTTTTTCCGGCGTTCTTGTAATTTTTACAATACATCGCATTGCGATGTAGATGTGTTTTGTGACTCCCTGGGGGTATATAAAAATAGACTAGCGTATCAGTGTTTCCATAAACTATAGATAAGATTTTTTTTTTTATTTTTCTTTACGTTTTAGTTTTTGTGTATGATGATATTTTATGTTTCCATCACATACATTTTGCAATATTTATATAAAAAATAATGGTACTTTAGGTCTGTTTTTATATGTTCTTTGATATTTTCATACTTTATAAGTAGAGATCGGATAATCGGATGCATATTTACCTAAAGTTAGTTTAAGACAAAGTATGGAAACAGCTTTTTATTGTTTTGTTAAATAAAAATCGGCACCATTTCTGTTTTTTTATTCAATTATTTAGTTGATTATTGTTTTAGTCAAACTAGCTCACTACTTTCGTATAACACTCTTCATGTAATAAATTGTACATTCATAAATCGCACGGGGAACTGAAACTAAACTTCATGTAAATACGTATGCATAGTTTTATAAGTGAACCCGGAGTCTCGGTCTTTTGAAAATAAATACCACGTGCTAATTTAGTAATTTTCAAACAATATCACTACGTTAAATTTGCAGTCCCGTATTTTCCCGGGATTTTTATTTAACAAATGTATTTTAAAAAGCCGCTTCTATAATTTGTGAGCCAAAAATTAACTTTAGGTAAATATGCATCCGATTATCCGATCTCTATTTATAAGACTGTTTGCTACCTTAATAAATAAATTTAAAAAATTAAATCATTGAGCGCGGCTACGTTACACGTCGCACGCCTCGTGCTTTATAATAAGTGAAACGACTGAAAGTGATACTGGCGGCGCTGCGTTAGAAATAGTAATGGCAATAACGACTGTTTTGTAATAACGAATAACAATGTTGTGTTATTTTCCTATAACTGTTATTGTAAACTGTTGTCTGTTATCCTGTTATATTGCTGTTTGGATAAATGTTGTTAAGTACGATTGTTATTGTTATTATAGCTAGTTATTCTTAACAATGAACTTTCCTTCATGCTGTTTCAGGCTTAGGACTGTCAGAATATTAGGCAGTAATTTAAATAACTTAAAAATAATTAATCAATATAATATTCTGGTGTATTTAAAAGTTAATTGATCTGTACATAATTTGTTATTTACATTATTTACATGCAATATTTACAATATCTACTCTAATTATTCATTAGTTACTTCAAAAGTACGCGACACTAATTATTGCAACGAATAGGTAATTTAATTTACATACGCGATCACACAACGGCAAATCCAAACACGACACTAATTGTTGCAACGATCACACAACTGCAAATAATGCGTAACTAAAAAATGACAACAGCTTAGGCACCAGCAAGCCAGCAACAGTTTACCCAATTGTTATTTCAAATCGCACTGTAAATCAAAATGAGTCTTAATTGTCATTCGCGCGAAGGTACAAAATTGTGAATTTGGTATTATTAAATTACTATAAGAAATAAACAAATAGGAACTATATTTCCTTGTGAGAAAGGTTAATATTGTAAGAATAAGCAGTCGGGCAACAGAGCGAGCGCCTGCGCAACGGTTCAAGTGGCAACAACAACAACGCGCCAGGCGATTCTTTTGTCAACAGCAACAGCAAGATAACAGTATAAGCCGTTGTTAAATAACATGTTATTCGTTACGGGAAAATAGTTCATTATAATATCTGTTATTGAAATAACGACCATTACTAGTTAGAAGGGAGCCCGTGGCGGGCACCCGCTTAACGCAGCGAACGCCCTTATTTTTAATTATTCACAGGTAGCTGTGGACTGAACCTCATATACGCACTCAATTATATATCGAGCATCTTACCTGATGAATAAAGTGCAGCTCTGCCCCCCTAAAAACGAGACATTTGAACAACTCATTGCATTTGGCGTGTACGTCTCTGACATCGCGCGTCTGGTGTTTCACGTCTAGTCCAGCCAAGTCCGATCCATTGCTGCATATACAGGGCAACATCTGAGCAGTGCAGAGCAGAATATTCAATACATCGTTCAGAAGTAAAGGAGTCGTAGTTTCTGTTGTGTTTGTCTGAAAATTTTAAAACGTTCACATTTGCAACAAATCTATATATATATATATGTATTATTCAATTATGATTTTTACGATCTCTTTTGCACGTCAAGGATGCTACAACATTGGTTCACAAGTGTTCGGCGGGAAACATTGTACTAGAAAGAACCAGCAAGAAAACCTTTTTTTCTCCCAACATTTTCATAGTAGTCGATTAAAAACTGCCTTCGGATACAGTTTGAACCCTTTACAATTTTACATAAATTCACATTATATCTATAATGACTATGGTTCCACTATGTTATCCTAACTAATATTATCCCAACTAATATTATAAATGCGAAAGTGTGTTTGTTTGTTTGTTTGTTTATTTGTTTGTTTGTTTGTTACCTCTTCACGCTTAAACTACTGGACCGATTTCAAAAATTCTTTCACCTTTGGAAAGCTACATTCTCCCCGAGTAACATAGGCTACTTTTTATCCCGGAAAAATCGACAGATCCCACGGGATGCGCAATAAAGGCTTCGCTCAAAACTACTGCACAGATTTTTATGCGGTTTTCATCAATAGATAGAGTGATTCTTGAGGAGTTTTGCGGCATTTTTTATCTCGGAAAAACGGATAGTCCCACGGGAAGCGCGATAAAATCTTCGCACCATAAACCGACTTCCGCGTATATGTAGCCGTGGGCAAAAGCTATGACCCTTAACCCTCTATACACCCAATCCCGAAATCCACGCGGGCGAAGCCGCGGGCAGAAAGCTAGTTTACTATATTTAAAGTATTTGTCAACGTAACTATTGGGTTATTAAAATTAAACCCGAGTCTTGTTATCATGTAAATAATCCTCAATAGTATAATAATATTTTTTCATAAGAGTATTGTTGACAAGTGATTTAAATTTGTAAAACGGCAAACCGGTAACACTTTATGTAACTATGTGGTAAAAAGCTATGCGTTTCTGCATAAAAGAGCTAGTCAAGCTTACAAGCTTATTTTTATTTCTAGCGTTTGATTTATGAATTTAAAGATTTTTATTAAAATTGTTATAGTTCTTTCGTTTACATTAATAAAATTTATGTTCATAAGAAACAAAGTTCATGTGTGCACTATTTATTAATAACCATGACATGAAATGTATAACATGAATGCAATAAATTAATTTTCATCCCACCACCTCGGAAAGTGTAATTTTGCGCTTCGAAATCTGGCTGGAAAATTCTATTTTATTCGCTTGAGCGGCAAAGTAGATTTGAATTTAGAACATCACATATAATGAGTACTCAATATAATTGTAAATTCAAAACGTCATTAAACCTATTTAATGTAACCTCTATGGTGCCAAATTTATGATTAGAACTTTTTAAATTGTGAAAATATTTAAATTTGGAACCTTCTTGGTTTCTTTGTTTTATTTGCGTGCTTCGCGCCATTCTAGTTTTTCACGTTTTATTGCTTAATATAATTTGTCATTATAAATTGTTTTCTTTTTCATTTTGTCATTTCCTCGCTGAGGTGGGATGAAAAGTTACGTATTGCACTCGAGTGGAAAGATTTTTCACCTTGTGCTCGTTTGTTTCCCTCGCTGACGCTCAGGATTCTAATTTAGAATCACTCGCTGCGCTCGTGATTCAACTTTAGAATCCTTCGCTAGCTCGGTCATCCAAATCGAGCACGCGGTTAAAAAGGAACTTTCCACTCTTGTATAATAAATAACTATTGAATTTGAACATAATCCGTGAGATGATTAATAAGACCCGTCCAAAATACCAACACAGATATAGATTAGTCTGTTGCAGCTTATACTGAATTCGTGTTATAATGGTAATTTATTAAATTTGTTATATTAACCCGGTGTGAGTGAGGTTGGGTATGTCATACCCGAAAAGTTTCTAAACGCAGATATTTTAATGTTACTGTTGCCATGCAAGTCCTGGTGTTTCAGTAGCTGGAGGTAAAGATGCAAGGGGTGAGGTACAGTATCGAGTTTAGTGTTGCACCGGCGGCGACGGCAAATACACATGCGTACGCGCGGCTGGGGTACGGAATTGTGTTGATTTGTAGGTGTAATTTTGGTGCTCTATTACATGATCTCACAAGACTTTTCAGTTCCTTTTTTCAGTTTTTATTTATAATAATTAGAAGACACTATTGTTATATTGATTTACCAAAGTTGGAATTTTGTTAGATTTTTATGGCAAAAGAAATTAATAGCCTAAATTTGTATTTTTCGAAAATAATTTAGATATTTTGTTATTTCAATAAAAAATAATGCTGCTTAACTTAATGTTCGTATTTTATTTACTAATCTTGTTGAATAGTTACTATTATTAATACATCTTAAGCATTAATGCTAATTACACAATCATAGTATCAACAATTTTACATCAAAATTTTGGGTAAGATCATACCCACCTGGTGGCTGGTGTAACAATTTCTCACCTCATTCACGCCGGGTTAATGTATATGTCTTGTATTATTCTGCACAAACTCGAATAAACTCAAAAAGTACTGGACCGATTTTAATAATTCTTTTTCATTAGAAAGCTACATTATTACGAGATTACTATAGAAATCTTTAAAAATGTTTATTAAAACCAACCGAAGGTGTAAAAAAATTAGCCATAAATGTATTTCATCGCATACGCTGCGAAGAGTATTAATGATAGGAAACAAAATGTTCGACAATATTATAGAATATATCAATATCTACAAAAAACTTCGCGAGAACATGTCTAACTGTTGTAGTTGCGTCACTATAACTACTTTTTACATTTAATTATCTATAAAATAAATAGGAACCACATTACAAATCTTTTTGTCAGAAAGAAGTCTGTCGGGTCCGCTAGTGATCAATAAATGTTTTATATTCTATCCTAATAATAATATTATACCACCGACATATGGGGGAAAGGGAGAAAGTGTTACTAGACGTTCATCTTGAGGGTGGCCCTATCAATGCTACGTTTGGACCAATGAATTGGTGAAGATTGAAGGAAGGCGCTAGATGCTAGCAATTGAGGACTGACAAGTGGCATCTCCTTAAGGCGTGGCCTATCTCTAGTAATTAGTATATTTCATCTCAAATGAAATCGATGATGATAAATAATTATAAAGGAGATTGTCCATTTCAGTAATTTTTGTAGAAACATTATGTCTCAATGATTTTCTTACCAAAAATAAAACAATAATATTTTAAGTATTTCGTCTTTTCTGCTTAAACATTCCTTTTGGGAATAATTTTCTGAAATAAATCAGTAATAAGCTTCCGTTTTACAGCAAATTGTCATAATCTGCCATGTTTGTAGGGTTGGGACAAATTATAGAAATCAATAGATTATTATCTGTGGGGTGCTTTTGTACCTAAATCCCTCTATGGATGCAGAATAGAAAAAAAAATTGTTATGCCCTCGGCAACGGCAAAATAAATACTTTCTTTATTACGTTTGTTAATACTTTAACATGAAATCGATTCCAAACCATTCATGCTTTCGTCTTAGCAAACACAATAACGCTGCGCAAGCGGTTTAAATCAAAATGAATGTATTGCGTTCATATTCCATTCTTATGACAGAAAATCCTGATGTTTATTTATGAATTTCGATTCACTAGATCTATTCTAAAAATCGATAAGAAATCGATTTTGATTTGGCGTAAATCTGCAATCTATCTCAGATAACATTCCTAGATTTGACAGTCTCTGTTTGTTAGTTTGGTGTGTAACTAAACGACAACAGCGCAAAAAACTAATGCAAACCTTATTACTTAGGACATAAAGTGTGCATTTCCTTGAAACTATAATAACCTAAAAACAAACTTATTTTCTTGATTATTTCAACATTCCCATTATGAATATTGACAGAAGTTGGTAAGTATCATTAATTATTATTATATAACCAAATAAAAGCATTTTCATTGAGACACAAAAATAATAAAGTCAGTATACATTTGCCCATCCTAAAATGGTAAATCTCCTTTATCTTAAATGTGAAGCACAGAAAATGTAAGTGGCCCTCATTAAATGTTAGTAGATAATTATCAACTCTCTTCAAATATGTTTTATTAATCCACTTAATAAGTTATAAAAGTAAAGAGTACCTGACAATATCTGACTGTCAGTATAGTGAGTGTTTCGTTGAGCATTCCAGCAAAAATACGCTGAGCCATTCTGGGCGGTACTGTGTTCCATAAGTCTTTCCTGCTTCCTGAAATGATAATTTATCGAATATAAATCACTTTTTCACACTATATCTCTGGCAATTGGGGAACATTTCGCACATAGGTGCGAATAAAGTAAGAATATTCTTACTGTTACAGTAATGAGTTATGAATTTGGAACGTGAATATAGAAAAATATTTGTATACTTAATGGAGATAACTAGTGGGCCGTCCATTAATCATGAACGTGTTCTCCCGATCAAACCCCCTGCCCCCTTCCTTCCCAACATAGCGTGTATTAGTACCTACCTAGAAATAATCTCAATTTTTTTTAGTATTATATTTAAATACTTATTTTATTCTGAAATTAAGGACCATGATAAAAATGTCATGTTTGACGAAAAAATAAATACACGTGATATTTTGTAACTCCTCCCCCCTTTCAAACCTCACCTGATTAATGGATGGCCCCTTATTCCCGCTAATACCACGTTCGTTTTTGAATTCTAAGGGGGCGTTCAAGTATTACGTAACGCAATTGGGGGGGGGGGCTCGGTAAAATGTTACGATGCGTTATAGGGACAGGAGCGGGTCTTTCTTACAACACCGTATGTAACATTGTTTCTTTTTTATAACAAATTGGCAACCCTTTTCGTTTACGTTTTACGGGGAATCCCTCGATTGTATTAGTATGGTCGTCATTTTTAATTTTTTCACGCAAGTTGTTTAACGTTACGGTGCGTTACAAGGGGGGGGGGGGGTCAAACATCTTCAACAATTGCGTTACGTAATACTTGAACGCTCCCTAAAGAGTAAAACGCAAATTTCATTCCTCGCATGGTAAGTAAATATTTTTATCTAATATCATGCTATTAATCCTCTATAAAAGAACCTATAACAATTAGCTTATTGCTAACATTAAAACACTCAATGATATTATGTTCATTATATCATCCAAACGCGTGATATTATGAATTTCAAAAAAAGAACATCCTCATGCAATGACATTTTCACCACCAGATCGCTAAAATTTTGAAAGAAGAACAATAAATTGTAGACTAATTCGTAATTTCGGATTCTCGTCTTACCGTTTTATTTCCCGCCATTTTTTCACTCGAATATTATAGAGGATTATTATAATATAGAGCGAGGAGCGAGTCATCTGAAGATCTTGTCCACTTTTTTAAATGAAGCATCAGTTGTCTGCTGTTATAAGAACATTGATTTCTGCTATTAAATTAAAATTGGCAGTTTGAGATTGGCACAGATTTTCTCAATCTGAACCGCTATATTCCGAAGAGATGTACGAAAGTTTCGTGTCTGTAAGGTGAGTAAATGTTCTTTTTCCTGACTGATGTCTGTATTCGTAATTTGGTTCTCTGTCGTTTGCCTTTTTTTTTGTTTCCCTGAGGAAAATGCATTAAATGCATACCCCGGCTGTGGCAAACATACGGTTATGTGGGGCTCTCCTTCCCAGAAGGGGGAGGCCTACCGACTAAAAACCTCAGGGATGGCCTTCCTCAGGCATGTAGGGAGCCCCCGGGAACGCGAAGCGACTTCCGGAAACTCCCAGCCTCCGCTCCCCTACCTACAGGGGAGCCCTCCTCGGGGGAAGCTACACTACCTCCATCGATCTCCTCCACCGACGATACCCCCCCGGTCACGGAAGGGGCGTGGTCCATCCCGGGTGCCAAGCCTGTAACTCAAATAACAAATGAAAATGATTGTCACACTGTAAGTAAATACATTGCTAGTTAATAACGAAATTATGACATTTTTCAATTTATAACTTAGCAATGTATTTCAAATCGCTAACGGTGATTATCATTTTCAGGTGTCGTTTGAGTAACACACTAAGCAGGTGGAATGGAGTAAGATGCTCAACTCACCATTCATATAAAGCCACCAACCCTGCACTGATGGCGTCCCGGCTTCGTGGACTGTACGCGTCTTTCCATCAATAGGCCGTCCTCCCGAATCTTGCAGGATATAAAGGGAAAGTACGCGGTTATGCAAGTCCAAAACCCGCTCGGCCACCGCTTCTGACATAGTCACGTAGCGTTTGTAGCAGGACTGGAAGCGAATTTTTTTTTATTAAAATGAAATTAAAATATCAACATAAATTATAATTAGTACAGGTTTATTGTTTAAAAAAGGATACTGTCCATATTAATAAAATTATTTTTCCAGTGCATCAAAATAATTTATTAGATTCCAATTTTTTAATTTCTCTCTACAGTCCTAGCCGGTTGTAAGCGGTGCCCCACAGTTGGTAGTATATAGTATATACTAGGTTTAAAATGTTTATAGTACTTTTTTAATTATTGTAAAAAACTTAAAATTTAAGTAATTGATTTGAATAATTAAAGAAATGTCAAATAAATTTTGAGTAATTGTTTCAATTTGAATGTGTTTTAATATCTATTTTCGCTTAATTCTTTATTTTCTTTTTTTCCTCAGGAGAGGAAGACTGAGAATCCTCATGGATACCACCGCAACAGCAAGTGCTACGGTGATTATGTCGGACTCCTGGCGAATCGAGGCGGCTCGACCCGACAGACCTATCGACTAAACTCAGCTTAAGCCTTTGGTTCTAATGACCCTACTGGCTTGACGTGACAGAGAGCCGCACCTGAGGAAGGCCATCCCTAAGGTTTTTAGTGGGTAGGCCTCCCCCTTCTGGGGAGGAAAGCCCCACATAACCGCCGGCTCACCACCGCCGCCAATAATTCTTTAATTTTTTCTCATAGTCACATAATAAAGTCTAGTAAATATGCAACCCTTGAATAAAAGGGATTTAAATCGGAGACTATGAATCATTCGCATTGTTCAGCTAATGTTCCAATGATCAATGAAACGCAATATCATAGACCGATTTTATCACTATCAACCCACAAAATATAAGAGGGAGATTTCAAGATGGCGGTTATATGACACGATATGCGCTGTATTACGTCCAGAATCTTACCAGGGGGAAGATTCTAAACATGTAGTCGACTAGCAGCTGATGTTAAGTGGTTATAGCGGTGGTTCCTGTAACATTATACACCGCCGTATATTTACACCCCCCACAACAACAACAGTATACGCTGCCAACATGTGACATAATGTATAAAGTTACTGTAGCCTCACCAAGATACGTCCGAAATGATGGACCTGAAGATCACAAATCTGCACGGTCACATCCGAACATGTTGCCAACATGTTCCGCAGGGCTGCCAGTTCAGAACATCCTCACCTGAAGAACATCGCACCGTACCATGCCCGCCCTCCCGACTGGAAAGCGCAATCTAGAAGCCTCGTCCTCTCCACAGAAGAGAGTGACGAATAATAAGAGGCAGAAAACCACAGCTCAGAATGAGCCCCGACGCCAAGACGGAGGGCTAAACCTCGTCACCCCAAGGCCCCGGCAGTCGTAACTGTCGGCGTTGATGCCACTGCAAGGGGACCAGAGAGCCCCGAACAGTCTCCTCTGCTCCAAAGGAAGAGCAGAGATGGAAGTCCCGGTTAGGTTAGGTTACTGTACCTGTAGTTTCACTGCCTATCTTACCCTTCACGCAGAAGCACAACAATGCGAACACTGCTATTTCACGGCAGCATACGTGAGATTACTCGTCTATAGCCCTCGCTTTAAATGTATAAATTATGTATCAGAATAAAAACATTGCTACATGCCTGTAACAGAGACAGACTTTCCGCACTGCTCAAGTCTTCGGCATGCTGCACATAGCAAAACAAGCTATTCTTAAGCAACGCTGCGGCGCCAAGGGTCGCCGTGAGTACAGGCAAGTCTGCATGGTCAAGCGCTTCTTGCGCCAGCACATGTAAATGTTCTGGAATTTCCAAATATAAATCTTTGGTGGACGAAATGAATAGTTAACAATTATATTTAATTGTTTATCTACTAAAAAACACGCGTCAGGACTATATCGTTAACGTTAACGTTCGGTTTAATCGCGAAAACAATCGTCTAAATTCTAAAACGCCAGTGATTGCGCTAAATGTGAAATTAGTTCCTTCAGTAAAACTATACAGAAATCAAATAGAATGAAAAATAAAATCGATTCCACGTTCAGAACAAGTGTCACAGTTTATCTATTAAAATTTTTAGTAACGTGGGAGGGATACAACGATACTGCCTTGCTGCGGAGACCTGTTGGTCCCGAAAGGCTATATTTTGTCTTTGCTTAAACTAGCAGCCAAGGCATTAGCCCGTCAGGATATAATCTTCTGCGCAAGACACTCATCATTTTTATACCTGACTACATTTACAGGTTGCTGCCAAGTTGCTAAAACATTCTCTCAGGCTCAACAACACTACAACTCTAAAACATTAGAAACTCTTATGGCTATCCAGCCATAAGAGTTTCTAATGTTCTAGAGTTTCATGATGAAATGTAACAAATCAAAAACTTTAAATAGTATCACGAGTTAAGTTTCGATAGAGTAAGATGATAGAGAATGCATTCAGACATTAAATCCGCCTTTTGTTATAGTTGTGGAAAGAGACAGGCATGAAACTACAGTCCTTACCTAGAAGGGAATCGCTCGATTTAATAGCCAATTGAACGAACTTATCCGGATCGGATGTCTTGGCTACGCCCCCATCACATTTGTCGTCATCTTCGGTAGTGACAAACATACCTGATCCTTGTCTGAAAAATAAGATTTCATGCCACCTTATCTTGTCACTGTGTCAATTTTTCTTTTTATATTTTTATTGCAACATTGTATTGACTATTACAAGCACTTATTGGCGTAATTACATAATTTAAAACCATTTTTTTAAAAGAGTTCAATATGGCCAAAACACCAGGTGGATTTTAGTCGATAGGTGGAGTTCAAGTCCAAGTCCAACTAATGATCGAGAACGTATATTATATCCAACGGTTTATCTCATACGTTGGGTACTCTGAGAGGATTCCCTGCTTGCCGCCATGAGATAAAGGATGTTTAAACGAATTAAAGTGAAAATACAAAATGTTAATTGGCATTTATTTTTATTCCATGGCTATAATTGAATCGATTGAAATGAAATTTAGTACACAGATAGTCTTAAAATCTGAGACAAAAAATATGTTACTTTGTAATGCGAAAAAAAGGCTGTAATGGGTTAAAATTTTATATAGAAAGTATATTAGTATTTAAATATTACATACTACATAGGACGATTAATGTTTGTAAAAAAATTGCACTAAAGGATGTAAAAATAGCGGATGAAAGTTTTCTGCTTGAATAGGGCCACAAATACTGAACCGATTTTGAGAGATATACTAATACTTTGAGATCCAGAGGACATAAGGATATTGGATTTTTACCACAGGAAAATATATTGTTTTTGCGGGAAAATTAAATAAAAACAGCTGGCAAGGGTTTGATGCAATTTGGTACGAGGGTGCTTGAAGACAGTGGGAAAAACATAAGATAATTGAATTACGGAAGTTTGTGCCCCTCGGTAGGGAGGTATATACGTGATGATATTTAATAACCAGTAAAATTTTTTTTTTTAAGTTTCTACCTTTAAAATGATGAAAATCGATACCCCTTTAAGTCTTTACAACCCTTTCTTCTAAGCTTTCCCTTTGGAATAAGCATTAATTTTTTAAACAATATATAATTCTTTGCACATTTTGTTGAAAAGAATATACGATTTATAATTTTGACAAACATGTTGGTATAAAAATTAAGGGAGTGCTGGTTTTGCACATGAGTGTCACACACAGTGTTTGTACACAGTCTGATGTGTTACTGTTACACCTTTCGGTTAAGAATTAATTAATTTATCTCTCTTCATAAACATAATTTAGGTTGCCTTACACAAAAGTCAACAAACCTTGCGCAATGATTTGAAATTATTAAGCCTAAAAAAATAGAAAGAATATGAACACTTTCATATTCTTCCTAATTTTAAGATGACATTGACAAATGATATGAGCCATTTTTTTCTTATACATAAGACTTTTCAACAAATCTGCAAAGATATAGACTTAGATTTAGGAATGCAGTTATTGCAATTGATTAAAATCTGTAGATTTTATTCAATTGCAATAACTGCACTACACTAGTATTGCAATACTAGTGTAATTTTGTCCGAGTTCAATAAAGTCCCTCAGTGCATCGACACAGTTTTTGAAGATGCAATTCTTACCCAGATGCAATTTTCTTCTCAAATTATTAATTTGTATGAGGGACCTTCCATTTTGTTGAGAATAACAATACCATAATTCAAGTTTGGACTACTCACTTAAAAGCAATTGCAAATTCTTCCTCCAGCCACAGTACTATTTTTACTGCAGCAAATGAAGCATTACGAGGAAAGTCTAATCTACCCCCAACAACGCCTGGGCAAATAGTTTCCGAAAGTACTGTTTGGTTTGTCTAAAAACATTTAAAAAAATCATATTATATTAAGTACTGTGAAGAGCAGTTTCAAATTATTTAAGTTTTGTGGCACATTTAGTGCCACCAGGAAAAGAAATTATAAATTTTATTAATTTTAAAGATTTGCAAAAATTTATTCATCACTTTATTCTTGTCACTCTATCACATCATATCACACTAATGATTGATATGAAAAGGATTGAGGTTGGCTCACCTGATAATATTCTAAGTCTCGCTGCAACAATATGGGTATTCTATCCATAATATTACCATCTTCAATCACCTCCATTTTTATTGAAGTAAAATAAAAACAAAAGAAATAAAATCCTATTTATTTACAAAACTGACACTTAAAAAAAATCTACTCAAAACGAACTATGTGAGCACTGTTTGAAGTCTAAATTTATATTAAATATTTTAGATAACTCTTCTTGTAGTAGTTTGTGTAGTGTCATGCCATCATGTTTGTAAATCCAGTATCCCCCATTTTTCAATACTAAATCATATCGTTTTGGACCTGATGTTGGAGAACTAAGCCAGATCTGTTTGTTTGGTGTTTGTCTATTTATGACATATGTTCCATACTGTGAACCAAGCGCAACAGTGAGAACTCCATCCTGAAATTTAAAACTTACTCAATAATCTGTTACATAAATTAATATACCAGTAATGTATAAACATAAAATCAAGTTGTGTTAGTTACATAACTAAAGAATGGCTAGGCTGATTTAAAGTTCACCTATTTGCTTAATTTGTCCATATTAGGAATAGCAGAATAACTATTGGAATATTATAAAATTCTGGGAAATGAAATTATGAATAAAATTATTAATTAATATTTGTTTGACAATGTATCATCTTCTACATTTAATTAACTATTAGGTGGTATAAAGGCCTTGATTTCAGCTAGTAGCAAATAATAAAACTGTCAAAAAATACATAGAGTAATTAAAAGAAAGAGTTAGGCGGTGGGAGATCATTCCAGCATCGCGAAGCAGCAAATCTAAAGCTTCCACGAAATGCCACCGTTCGATGTTTTGTTATAACAAATACAGTCTTCTTGCATCGTCTAGCAACATATCTGGGCTGATCCCGCGTCCACGAAAGTTTGTCAAAAAGGTATCGAGGTTTCCCAGACTTAAGCACACCAAAAAGTAAAGCAGCAAGGTGAAGCTTTCTCCTTGCTTCCATTTTTAACAAATTGGCACAGTTTAAATATGGAGTAATATGTGAACGCCTAAAATAGGCACATGGAAGCAAAACCGAGCGCAAGCATTTTGTATGCGTTGAACGAGTCTACTGGTTTGAGCCATGATACAAGGCCCGAACACAGTATCACAATAGTTTAACTTTGATAAGACTAACATTTCACACAATTTTATCCACAGCTCCTCACTCAAGTACGGCCTAAAATTATACAAAAGTTTCAGTCTATATAAACAGCTACGGGAACACTCGGCAATGTGATTATCAATTACAATAGATTATCGAACTTTAATTGCTCATCAATAATTAGTCCCAAATTACTTGCTTGTCTCACTCGTTCTATTTGTTCTCCATTCACATTAACATTTAATATTCCATTGTCGAAATAAGCAATATTCTTCATAGAACCAATTAACAATAATTTAGATATTTTGGATTGATAACCAGAGGTAGTATTGATACCAAAGGTAAAATTAATAGAAAATAAAGATAGCTGTAGTGAGTATGAAGTTTAAAAACAACAATAACTGGAACCATACCAAACACACTTGTGGACTACCCTGAGGAATGCCAGAAGAATGTCATATGAATATAGTTCTGGACCTCACCAACCTGCATCAGATGTATATGATGGGCGACTGCTCAAGCCTCCCACATTAAGAATGTATATTTCCAGCGATAGTCATGATAACATTATTAATTAATGATGATGCTGCCATTAAAAATTTATAATTCTTGTTGAATCACTAATTATATCTATTACACAAATTGTTAAGAATACTGATAATGTTCAATACTTAAACCGTGTACATGATTTTATAATATCAAGTATTAATTTGCTACACTTATAATAATTTCTAACAGAAGAATACTACATAAAAAGAAATGTATATACAATATGTAATTTAAGTTAAAGAAAAAAAATATTAATTAAATCTTACACTGTATGTTACATCAGCTCCTTTCAGATTGGGTGATTGATCTATAATTTCTTCAAAGTAATCACTAAGAGATTCCAATGTTTCACTACAGATCTCTTCGAAAATTGCTGGGTCAATGCAGTCGGTAGAATCCACTTCATCAGAAGGCTTTGCAGAAAAGGAGCGAAGTAAATGCGAATCATAAATTTTAACCAGGCAAGGGATGCTTTTATTAGTACACTTTATAATAGAAGGCAAAGTATTGATTCTTCTTCGTGCCAGCCAGCGGCTAGTACGTAAAATACTCCTCAACATTTCTCACCACCCACAGCTGATTTCGCTGTATTATATATTCTATTTACAGGTACTCTATGAACTAATTCTTACTTAGAATTTTAAGGTTGGCTCAATGTTTTGACAGTTTTGTCATTGACAGTAACAGTGTTTTGCCCCGCGTTCCGATTGACGAAAGATATAATAAATAAAATTGTAAGCATGCGCTTATCGTGGACCGACGACAGCGGTAATTTTGGTTGAAATGATCTGATAATTGTACCCAACGACACTTCAATGTATGATATCATTATAAACAATCATTACGACATAATTATATCAACATTACGTCAAAGAAATTTACCTACAGAAAATGACCGCTGAATGTAGTATTAACTTTAAATCCTACAGTTCAATAGCAAATGTCATATTTGCTTACATACATGCAATAATTTGTTTATATTTAACTATTGTATAGTTGGTGTAATTGCAAATTCAAACAGAATTTGAAATCGTTCCTTGTAAATGTGCTGTACTAAAAAATTGTATGTTTAGATGATATTTTACTATATAGAACTTAAAAAAAATGTGAAAATTGTAATCGTATGATTCATGATCACTTTCGTACTTTGGTTTATATCATAACTCTATTAGTATGGGACGTGATATTCATTCACCTGATACACGGAATGGTAATTAACATACAACATGACGTTTGTTAGCCAAATGATGAAATATGACACAGGTAGTGTGACGATATTATTTCTCAGCGATTTATTAAATATGTTAACTCTTATGCTGATACTTAAAAAATACATTTCTGTAAAGATGTACTCCCATCCCTTTATAAAACATTTATTATTATAACAGTTTATAACGAAAATAGAATTGTATTGTGTTTTATTTCCCTTTGTCAGCTTAAAATCCTGTTTGAATCATTCTCGATTTTCTTTCTGTTCTGATTGTTGTATCGTGCACATGTTCTGTGGTGGCAGCATCCAAGGATTAGCCTGGTATTTCGGTGAGAGAGCAGATGTCGAAGTTTCTAGTACACGAGGAATTGGTAGCAATGAATTGTATAGGCTCCAATGAGGAGTGATGAAGAGAATGTGGCGATTTTCGCGGTGCTGCAGTGGTCTAAAGTTTCCCAAGTTTGGCTCATCCCATGGGTTCCATAGTTGGCGGAATTGTTTCATCTGTAAAATTTTAAGTTTCTTTTGTATATATAATGTTTCACTCAAAATAACGCAATTTTCTAATTCCAATTTTGAAGAATTTTTATCACTACTAGTACAAGTATACAGTTCCAATATGATAATTTCCGTGAAAAAGTCAGTCCTCTATCAATATGTAAAAATGAAATAATATTTCATTCAAATCGTCAAGTAAGTGACGTTAATTGATAGACAACATTAAAAGTCGTGGACAGCACCACCATCATTATTTTATGAGCAATTTCACTAATAATACGTGAGCGCAGTCAATCTCATAGGATGAAAATTATAGAACCGTCTAATAAGTATTATACCATCACAAATATTGGCGCAATACAAACAAGACAAACGATATGCAAACGCTTATTTTTATGAGACTGCACATTATGTCCATTCACATACACATCATGCACATACATGCATCATTCGCACAGGATCCAGTAAACAGAATTTATATGGACAGTTGTTTGTCATAGGATAGATAAATTTCAAAACTGCAAAAGAAGATATTTGGTGTATAAGTTCGTTGCAATGTTTGGACGTACTCGCAGAGTCCACTCTCTTTTCCATTATTGATTATGCTAGTGCTTGCTACGCTTGCTTTAGTGTGATACTTTTTTTTTTTGTTCCCCTGAGGAAAATGCATTAAATTGCATACCCCGGCTGTGACGAGCCGGCGGTTATGTGGGGCTCTCCTCCCCAGAAGGGGGAGGCCTACCCACTAAAAACCTCAGGGATGGCCTTCCTCAGGCATGTAGGGAGCCCCCGGGAACATCAAGTCACTTCCGGGAACCCCCAGCCTCCGCTCCCCTGCCTAGAGGGGAGCCCTCCTCGGGGGAGGCTACACGACCTCCCCCGGTCTCCTCCACCGACGACGCCCCCCGGCCACGGAAGGGGCGTGGTCCATCCCGGGTCGCCGTAGCAGTCGCGACTTCCTCGCGCCCGCCGGCGACCCGCGGCGGCGCCGCAGCTGTGCTACCGAGCCCGGCGCCGCCTTCTTCGAGCGGGATCGGCTATCTCCCGACCCCGCTCGGCGATCTCCTTCTGGAGCATCACTGCTTCACAGAAGGAGGCCATTTAGTGTGATACTTATAAACAATTTGGAAACGATTTAAAATGTAGGCATTAAGTTTATTTTTAGTTCGTGATAATTACCATCCAGTAAAGGTACCCTTCCCAAAATGAAGGTGGTCCATGTCCTCAACGTTGACCCAGTCTTATTCAGTGCAAAAGCTTAAATAACTACAATCAATAACCACAACGTAGCTATGACCTGTTTTGGCATTATAATGTCACCCTGCCTCACACCTAACTGGGGTCTTATCGGCCTCAAGTTCTCTAAAGCGAACGGAGATGGTGGCATTTTAGTATAATGAATGGATGTATCGATATTCCATAGACTGTGCTACATAGAGGTGGTATTTAGAAACCGAACCACAGCCCAGATCATCTCACCCAGTCCAAAACGCCTTTTTGACGAATAGTGACACCATACCACTACGACAGGCTTAACACATTTTACCTTCTAGTATGACGACGAGTTGAAGAGTCTCTGAAGAGTCGGACTGGTAATACAATACGCTTTCAAAAACTGATATGTATCATTATCTTGTTATTCCTCAGTTACTGATAGTCGTACTGATCTCATCCAGGCTGGTCTAGGATGTTTTATTCAGTGTCGGATTAATTTGGCTGTAGTTTCTATTCCATAAGTCGAGACGTCTTTCAATGATTCATTGAAATTAAGTGGCGTGTCTGAATGAGCAAGTTACAATCGTTACTACACAACTTTTCTGGAACATCATATCATCAAGTGAAGAGTTCCTTAATATGTATATAGTACGTAACACGTACACAATATCACATTTTTGGGTGTAATAACTTCGGTAAAATGACACTATTCATTGTGAAATAAATACGGTGCTAAATACTAAAAAAGTTATACAATTATTACAATTTCTTGATAGTTTACCTGATGATATGAAGCAGAAAGCGTTACTCTTGGCACGAGCCATCGCACAGCAAATTTTTCGCCACGAACGGTCGTCAAATTACCCCAGTAAAGAAAATAATCTTCGAAGAACATCGGCATCAGGCGAGACATAGGGTAAGGACCGATTCTAGTATGTGTTTTTGCTTCTTTTATTCTCGGGAATCCCTCAATCACAAATTTAAGTCGCTCATCTTCAATAACGCCGTACTAAAATTATTAAGATTTACTCAAAGAAAGTGCTGTCAATAACTCATCGAGCTTTATATTTACACTACCAAAAGCGATGAGATATAAGAGCGGAAAGTCTATGTGTGAACGGATTCCTAGTTTACTTTTTCAAAGCAGTTTATATTTTAGGGGAATTGAATATTATGAGCCCGCTGCTAAGTACATTTTAAGCTTTAACTTGTTTAATAAGATAACACGTAATTTTATTAAACAAGCCACGCTCGCCATTTAGTTGAGATATAAAAATTAAACTTTACTTTAATTAGGTAGCAAACAACGACTACGCCATCCTCATGACGTAAAGCTTCTTCTTGAGTTAAATACTCTGATTTAAAGAATGTGACCTGTAATAAAGAAGGATATAAATACTATAATGACAAAATTAAACTTAATATATTTTTATCATCACTAATGCAGTTTAGTGTAGTATAAAGTTTTATAATACTAATAATGGTGCTATTATCCATGACTCATAACGTCCCCTATTTGTTGCTTAAAAATGATACTATTTTATTGCTTAAGATAGGTGTGTAAGTTTATTCTGTGATTTACTTCTATGTTTAAATTATTAAGTGGAAACTTCACTGGTAGAATAACTAGATATTTTATTGAAGTAAAATGTAAACTGTTTACTATATATAAAAAAATAAATAAATTGTATAATTAGAAGCAGATCTTAGAGTAAATAGTTTAAGCTCTCAATGGTACATTGTAATTATTTATAAGCTAGCTAACAACCTTAAAGTAAAAAAGTATAACACAATAAAAATTCAACACATTTATTTGCGAATTCTTTTTAAATTGCTCTTTAAAGTTACTTTCAAAACTTATGTATGAATTTATCCACAAGCTGCCGTCCTAGAACAGATATCCTTATGTGCGAGGGTAGTGTCTAACCTGCATTTCTCCTGGGTGCCGTCTTTTGTCTACGCTATGGTCACTGCCTTCCATCATATTCGCTCCCCAATGAAAATGAATTTGAGATATAACATGCTTTTCTAAAAACGGCCCGCCTTCTAAATATGGCCGCTCAGTCTTCCATTTGGCTCCAATGTGAACTATAACCAAGTAAATCGGTCATCTTTCAACTACTTTTTAAAGTCCACGTGAATCATTTACATATTATTGGATAATAGCAAATTTGGATATCTATCTACTTCATTATGATAGGGATATTTCTTATCTCTCTCTCTTAATGGAATTGCCATAGTGCAACCTGCACTATAATGTAGGATAACCATTAAGACTATAACCATTAAGACTATAATGTAGGTACTGGATAAGTTTCAAAAGAGAACTAGATTTAATTCGAATAGCTGCATTTGGGTGTTTTTGGGTTTTTTGTTAGAATATGTGAAGTGCCCTGAAGTGCAATAATAGTATTGCGAATCTTCACCTGTGTATCCTGTATTGGTCATTTTGATTTTATGGGGATAAACGTCGAAATTAAACCATTTTAGTTCAGGACATTGATACCAAATAGAGTCTGTAATTGAGACGTCTATTGGCGTAGGGAGATGACCTTCTGTTTCACTCCAATAGTGAATCCAATCTAAGCCTCCAAATGGAGGTATATATTTTGTCTCTTCATTCTCCGATGTTACCTCTTCCTCTGCAATTATTTAAAAAGAAATTGCCACTATGACTATATATTAAAAAAATGGTAATACTTAGATAAAATCATGTCACTGGCATAAAATATATAACATAATTTCAAACTAGATTCTTTGGTCATTCAAGATACGCTACAGATTATCGTTTAGTTTGAGTTCCGCCATCTATCCTAAATTTTGATGTCTTTAGTTTTATTTGAAATATAATCAAAGTACCTAACTATGTCTTCATATGTATTAAATTTATCATATGTTAGTTCACAAAATTTTATACATTTACAATCCATCTCTACTTGTCTAATCCACACATTGTGCAAGAAATAAACTTTCCTGTTACCTTTTTGTGGTAAGGCTGCTCCAAGTTGCATAATATTTACTTACAATTTCTTGTTCATACATATATAATTTACATATTTATTTAGATCGTAGTATTTCTTATCACATCGTTGATTAATTAAAGAAAATTTTCTAGTAGATGATTTAAAGTAACATGTCTACCAATAATGTACTTATTTAATAAATATTTCTCTGTTTAAAGGTCGGTTTCATTACATACCAAATAAAAAATAACCGATATGTACGCTAAAGTTTCATATAGTTTATCTGCATAGATTATCTAAATATAAAATTGTCACAAATGTGTCAATTAAGCTATTACCTGACGTGACAAGAGAATTCTATAATGCCAAGTATTACATGGACAGAAATGTAGACTACGTTAGTGTAATGTAGACATTACTTTATATGGTAATAATAAATACATAGATTTATTATACAATATAATTAGAGATGAATACAGCAAAAAAACTAACTGTTTACTGTGTCTCACCATTTTTATATAATTTAAGCTTTCATTCATTGCATTACAACGTTCATATTTTAATATAAATCCACAGACAAAGAAAATACAAGAGACCTCTATCAATGTCAGATTGTGGAATGAAATTTCACTACAATTGCGTTAAACACTGAAATACATTATTTCTTTCACCACTTACCTATATACAAAATATAATAATTATTTACTAAAGTTCAATAATGAGTAAAAAAATAACGACTCAAGATAAGCCATATCTTAAAATAAATAACATTGAAGATGCAGATAATGCACTGAAGAATTGGGAAAAATGGATTCAAATCAGAAAAAATGAAACTGAGCATTTAGCTTCGGCAACAAATAGACAACCTGTAGATCTTACTATGAACTTACTTGAACATGTGCGTGAAGACAAGGAAAGAAAACTTGCTTTAGAACACGCGAAAATTGATGCTAAACCTGCTATCAGAGGCGGATTATGGGAACAACCACTTCATTTGAAACAAAAATGCTGGTATGATCCTATTTACCAAGTCAAACGAACGGCTGCAGAGAAAGGCAAGCCTAGAGTGATCGAACACATTGGAGTTCCTAAAATAATTCAAGAAACTGAGAAGGGTGCTAGTGGTGAACCTGAACGTAACGTATGCTATCAGTTGAACGCTGACTTTGCTCAGTATAGAGAAAAGAGAGAATTGGATTTGAGTAAGAAATTAAAAAAGATCGACCCTTTTAGGTACATAACACTTTTATAGATATTTAATCTATCATCATAATTTTAGCTGTTGAATATAAACCTCCTTGCAACTCTGGCACCCAGAGTGATCGGCCCTGCACTAATCGCAACCAGCGCAACCAATTTTCATCAAATCGTCAGTCCACCTTGTTAGAGGCTGTCACACAAGGACTTTCAAACCCAATAGGATTACGAGCAGTGTGCCTTATATAATGCCACTTTAGGTTCGCAATTCTTCGATTTATTTCAGTGACCCTGGTACTTCTATATTTTCGAATTCGAACAATGAAATTCCAAACATAGCACTCGCCATTATAATTGAATAGGATCCAGTGCCAATGTAATCACTGGCCGATACATGTGGACAGACAACATGCGATGTAATGCGTAATTCCGGGGTTTGATATTGAGACTCCAATACTTGAATGTATTTATTATGTATGTACATGATACTTCTGAAGCGTTTGAGGCAAAGCTCATATCTCAATGGGATCAAACGATTTTTCATAGTTTATAAACTCTAAACATTAGCAAGTTAATCTCTTCTGTCTTCATATAATCTGTTGCAGCTTTCTTTAGAACCGCAGCAACCAAATTGTTTAGAAGAATGCAACTCGTTAACCTTCCGCTTATGGACATTAGTGATAACCGTTTCGAGATCTTTCTTCTATTGATGGTACGGTGGCACCGAAACAATTATGAACCCATCATTTTGACTTTGTATGTCCATAGCCATGCAATTCCATCGAATTGATTTTGTAAGTCATGTTAAAAGTGTTCGGGGCTTTAGATCTGAATGACAATAAACTATTGCCATTTTGGGACAGATTTTCCACCTCGCTGACATAGACTAGAATTCTCTCTTTAGATTTCAGAAAGAATTTCCAAATACTCCATCAAATTCTGTACGATTCTTCTGAGTAAGATCCTCAGCAAATGCAGGGTTTCCTCAGTCTACAATGTCGAGAGTCAAGGTTGTTATACTGTTGATGTTTTTTTTAGATCATGCTACCAATTGTTTTACATATTACCGATTATACTATATCTTCGATCTTTTTTTTTCAGACCGATAATAGATGAATTGATAGTTCAAGGGCGAAAACCCAAACCTCCTCAAAAAAAGATGCCTTCGCCACCTTTGCTTACATTTAATGAGATAATTGTACCGCCCGAAATAACTGATGTCTATGCCGTCAGAATAAATAATTCGGTATTTTTTAAGAATTCGCCTGAGCACACTAATAAAGTTTTCGAAAATATGAAGAAACAAAGCTGGCACGAAAATTGTTTGTCATGGAAATATTATCTGAAAAGTCAACAAAAAAGAGCATGTAGATGTAAATTATATTTAGAAAACCTTGGAACTGTAACGTTACGATTTTGCTGGAAGAAAATAAAACAAAATATTCCATTTATACCAGAAGATGCATTAGATCAAGTTTTCTTTTTTAATAAGAACGAAGGTGTATTAGCTCCTAGCCAAAAGAAAGTTATTTTATTTACATTTATATCAGACAAGTTTGGCATATTCAATGAAGTTTGGGAGCTAAGTTTTTGTAATATTTGTTTTTTTGAGACTCTAGCTGACAAATTTGTGGTACACTTGAACGCGGATGCTATCGAAGATATAAACAGTGAAAATGAAAAAGTTTACGCACTTAAAAATAGTATATATTCAAAAGTAATAAGTAATATTGTTATGTCTATACTGAATGAAATATTAGACATGGCGACTACCGTAAAACCACAGATATATCCATATAAAGAACTATTTTTGGAAGCTGAAATGTTTGTAATGAAAAATCCAGTTTGTTTTTATCATCAGACAGAGTTATCCAGATTGAAAGATTTGTACGCCGAAATGGATCCTGGACATACATGGGACTTATCGATTGAATCATGGCGTCAAAAAATGATGGAACAAGACTATAATAACAGAGTAAAATATTACGATCTTTTAAAAAAATCTTTTAACGATCTTCTTAAACCTTGGTATGAAAGAGAAGATGTTTTGAATCAAAAGTATCGTGTCGTAAAATGGTTATTTGGAGAATTAGCTGAAAGAATGGATAAAGAATACGATCGTAATTTAGTTTTGGCAAGCAGTTTGAATCAATTAAATAAACGTAATGATCAGCTCAATGAAAGTAACGGTTTGACGCCAAAATTAGATTTGAATTTGTCTCAAATCTCTGAAGTACGAAATCTTTTCTATCTTTACGTATATGAACATTTATCTGCAACTATTGAAATGTGCGCAGGAGTGATTAGTAGTATTGATTTAAATAGATGGATTGAATTTAATTTTGACATATAGGTAATAATAATTAAATGTCTATTATTATTTGAATATTTGTTATTTCTCTTTAAGAATTTAGATGTATACTGGATTGCATTTTGACCGTTTTGATCTAGTGAAATGTGAAGTGAATATAGCATTTTCAAATAATTACTTCTTTGCAAATTACTTTCAAATAATAGTAAATTAACAAATATACTGATGTCGGTATTTGTCTTTTTTAATGTTATCTACTGTATATAGACGAATGAAATCGGTTGCCATCCTTCTTTCACTGAACCGGGAGCAAATTCTAATTTATAGCCTATCCTAAATACTTTTAAATTATTGTTTGTCAAATCAATTGAGCAGACCTTATTTAGGGATTTTTATGTTATCCAATAATCAAACTGAACAATTTTCATTATAAGATCTGCTTTTAAAGTCGCTAGAAATATTCACTGCCCCACCCCTAACTCTCCTCTCCTCTCCAATTTTGCATTTAATTTGAAATGTCTATATTAAAATACTATAATAATATAGTTGTTTTTTTTATTTAGGCGAACTTGGAATCTGCACTCCAACGAGACACGTTAATGCCTTGACCCATCCACCCACCGAGTTCTTATTCAACCAATTAAAATTCGATGCGAAAATTCAACTGCATTTGCTTCTTTTCCCACTTATCAAATCCAAACTATTACTAATATTCATAACTTCGCATTAATATCCAGTTAAGAAAAATATACGGATTTTTTGAAAATTGATCCTTTACAAATTTATTTATACCGGGTAAATTAAGGGCTGTTACTTTACATGTTATGTCACATGTTGGCAAGGTCGTAGTTTTTGTGGGAGACACAGTTTTGTTAGGAACCACATGTACTATAGGCGACTGTAACTTATCATCAGGTGGGCAGTCTGCTGGTTTATCAATATAGAGAAAAAAGAATATTATTAAAAAAAAAACAAAGACGTGACGTGAAGATAGATGAATTGAATGAGAATTTAAAAATAAATACAAAATCACAAATATAAATTTTATAAGCTTTATGCCTAACCTCCCGACTCGTAGTATATTTTTAGGTTATTTTATTTTGGATATAGATTTTTTTTTCGTGTAATTTAATGGAAGTTATCATAATTGAATAGAAATTTTCCAAATAATAAGAATTAAATAGTGCTGTACAAATATAATTCTAGAAATTGTCATAGTTTAGCTTTTATCTGTTTGACGTAAATAACCGAGTGTCCAGGTGGATGCCGTTGGGTTGGTCGCACATTTCGTTCAATTGGCTTGTCATCAGGCCCCTCCAATTGTCTTAAAAGGCTCAGCTGAAAATAAGATAGTTTAATTGTTTATCAACTTAATTAAGAAAGGTCTTAAAAAGCGAGTGAGTCTTAAAAATTATGTACCTACCTATAGACGCTTGAAAGACGTTTTCCTGAGTGAAACTATACGATAAAAAATCCTACTACTATTATAAAGGCGAAAGTTGGTAAGTATGGATGTATGGATGTTTGTTACTCTTTCACGTAAAAACTACTGAATGGATTTGAATGAAACTTTACCACAATATAGCTTATACATCAGAATAACACATAGGCTACAATTTTTGAGGTTTCTAATTTGAGGTAAAAAAAACACATTTTTTGCGCTTACATTGCAAACGCTGACTGAATCCTACAAGATAGATCAATACTGCAGTAGCTACCTATAGGCCTATGATTAGGTCTCTGCAGTGCTTAGTTACCGTATTTCTTACTTATTACTAGACTAGACGGGACGAACCTGAAGTCCACGCGAACGAAGTCGCGGGCAAAAGCTAGTACTGTATAAATCAAATGAATCGCCAAAAAATTCTGAGTCGATTGGTCTAAATCTCATACCACTAAGTTGAGTTTTGTTGTTATTTAGAAAACGTGTAAATCCCTTCTACATTGAGTCTGTCAGTTGGACTTGCGTTAACTTTGCGTTACTCGTGCGAGTATAATGAATAAAACTTTTTTTAGAAGTATAAATTGCTCACTCTTTGTATTAATTTCTATTATTTAAAATAGAAATTAATACAACAGTGTTACTAGTATCGTTGGAAATATTTAAAAATAATATTGTTCTGAAATGCTACACATATTTGTTTTTCTTAAGCTTGGATAAAAAAATATACTAGGCAGTTAGGTATTCTGCGATTAGAAGAGAAGTAGATACGATTTATCATAGCACTTAACAATGACCCTATTTCATACTAATGTGTTTCCATTTTTTTAAACTAACGCCAGCTTGATATAAACAAGACGAAGTGAAAGTTACAGACAAGAATTAGTACATTACTGCAGTTGTGACCAAGGCTTGTATAGCACTTTTCTCAAATAATGCGCGGAAATTAAAACTAAGTAGTACAAGCAGAACTTTTATTTGAAAATACAGTTTTCACGCGCCAAAGGATTCGTTTGTTTTTTTTTTTTTTCATTATAAAACAGGATTTTTTTGCAAGCCAGTTCGATATTTAAATAAAACTCTGATAAGTTGCCTCCTTGGTTTGCCATTTTTCGGAGCAACAAATCGTTCTATTTTTAAAATACACGATAGATATGAATTTATATGTATATTTATTTGGCCGCTAAAACACGACAGATATGGATTTTCATACATTTTTTGCCGGCCGCTGCTTGCATGTATTTGGCCAGTACAGCAATTTCGTTTTATCTCGAAGAAGGTTGTCAATATAATGCTCAAATTTCCAAGCATGTTTGAGAAATAATAATTTTCAATCCAATGCAAAACCTTTTTTGAATGGACTTAACAATCTATACTACCTACCGTGAATTATCTCTGGTGGTTATAGGTTATTTTAACAATAAAATACATGTGCACTAAATATTAAAAAGAAAAGAATTGTTACTTCAATTAGGTCTTACTAGTCATTTATCAGTTATATACAATGGAAATATCGCCACTTATGCCAGAAATTTAATTAAAACTAATATCTATTTAGATTTAGTAGCTTGTTATGAAATCAGTGGGACAATTACTAAGACAAATTTATTTGAAACTCTAAGATAATTTTGCCTGTGAGAAATTTATATGATAAACGTTGCTTCGATAATTTTACTTGAATTAGAAAAACGAGTAAAGATCGTATTAAGAAAGGTAAAATTGCCTACAATGTGGTAATCCTCATAGTTAATATACAAAAATGTCATAACTTTGACAGATAAGCAATGACACCTGTCAAAAGGGGTTTAATTAACGGAAATATAGGTACCTGTTCTGCTCCGATTTGAACAGGTTTCTCATAAATGATCCACGTCACGCATTCGGTGTAAGGTGGAGTTGTCAAAGATCCTTTGTAGGTCACATAACTTCCTTCTTGTAAATCTGGCGAGTTCATCCAGGCGAGTGATGCTGGAAACGTAAAGTTCAATCATACATTTTCTGGAGGAAACTTACGTATTATCAAAACTAAAATATTTGCTATCTCTGACATGTATTTAATCACTGTGCATAAAGGCACAGATAATGAAAAAAATAAATTCTTTCCAAAATCGAATGAGCCATCAACTAGATATATATCTTTCTGAATTCCTAAGAAAATAATGATAATAATCTAATTTCACGTCAATTATAAAATCTTTTTATAAAATCTTTATATAAATTTTATAAATATTAATAAATATTTTATAAAATCTTTTTTCAACACTGGAGGCTTTTGCTGGCAATGATTGAAGTGACAACTTAATGTTACGCCGGTGGCTTAGTAAAACTTCAAAAGTGATTTTCTGTGACTTAGAAACGTTTTCAGCAGGCTGAAACGTCGTTTCAGGCCGTTTCAGAAGTAGCTCTTTCACATACTAAAAAATCTAAATTACACCTAAGTTACAGTAGTTTTCAGGCGCCTGAAACATGTTTTCAGTACGTTTCAGGCTACCCTCTATCCAATGCCGCAATAACCTGAAAACCGTTTTCAGGCGTTTTCAGGACCCCTTATGAGCATTAAGCCTACTTCAGTAAAAGGACATAAATTTCAATAGGAGTGAAAGAGATAGCAATAGTAGAAAAGGACAGAGATAGTTAGAACATTCGAGAAGTATTAGAATGAGAAAACATCATTAGAAAGAGATAGACATACACAGAATATTCGAGAAAGATAGTACGGGAATATTCGAGTATTGTGTATCGAGAATATTCGAGTATCGAGACAGTTATACTCGAAACGTCTCGAACGCGCGACGTATTGGACTACACATTCGAGTGTGTCCGCGAATGTTCTGGCAAGAGTGGCAAGTATCTTAGGGGACTATATAAGGCTGTGTCCGGCGCCGGGAAGATTATTGTTTTGCGATACAGCGCGAAAACATCTAAGTGATATTGGAGAACTGAGAAGCGAGTTTCAGTGCTTTCAGTGACTGTTAGTGTATTAATTAATAAAAGTTCAGTGTTTTGGTAGACCGCCGTTTAATTTACTGACCCCAGCTCGTAACATTAATAACAAAAGAACAAATTAAGATATTTAAATTTTTTATTTAACAGATGGTAAAAAACTACACCTATTTGGGAATTGAGAGAACTGGCTCTGCAAGAAAGAAACTGGAAATAAGTAGTCATTCACAATATTGGTTTATTTTACTAATAAATAAATAATTGAATAAACGCCAAAACAGATTTGAGTATTAAACATTAATTATATTATTACCAGAAATGGTTTAATATTATCGGGTAACCATATAAGTACAATATTTTTTTTATTTACAATATGAAAATCACTGTTATCGTTAAAGTGAAAAATAATTATTTCTTTGGACCCTTTAATAACACAAAACGCCCTTTTCTGTAATAGGAAATTACTTTCAATATTAAACGCTGACCTCTGTAGCAACAGAAATAGGACATAACTCTTTTCCTGGAAGTCGCTTTGCGTTCCCGGGGGCTCCCTACATGCCTGAAGAAGGCCATCCCTGAGGTTTTTAGTGGGTAGGCCTCCCCCTTCTAAGGAGGAGAGCCCCACATAACCTCCGTCTCGCCACAGCCGGGGTATGCAATTTGATGCATTTTCCTCAGGGGAACAAAAAAAAAGGACATAACTCTTAAATTATCTGAAGTAATCGATTCACATTAATATAAATACAAACTCTTATTGCCTCCAATTAATAAATTATTTGTGACAAGGCTTCACTGTCTCTGATAATCTCTTACCTGATGGCACTGTGACAGAGTTTTCCATCTTCTTGATGCCTTCTAGTCCTTCTATTAACTTATCAAACCTTGGATTATGGGCGGTTACGGATTGGAGGAGGAAGCCAACAACAGCTAGGCCATCAGGGTGGCCTACTGCCGCCTCCATTGATTGGTATTTACTATTATAGTGGACGAAGTGGCATTCGGCAGCGTATCTAGAAACCAACGAATAAATATAATTTAATCGTAATAATCACTATACTTTTACTTTGAAATTTGTTTAATCAGCAAATTAAATTATTTTAACTTTAGTTCTATCTGTGATGTATCTTTGATAATAGTCGACTAATTTATTGGTTTAGCAAGAATAAACTAAGTTTCAAATTTTACATTTTATCATGGCGGTAGAATCGCGAAAGCGCACCCCGCCATGTGCCCCGCATGTGCCTAGAGAACTCAGGGGGGTTTTAGTGGGTAGGCCGGAGAGCCCCACACACGGCCCCGCCTTGCCAGCGCGGAGACATGGTGCAAAAGGTCGCATTTCGCCTCTCAAAAAAAAATGTTTCAAATTTTCATTTTATTAAACGTTGTTATATAACGTTAAAGTCAATTTTCTTGTTTCAAATTAAATGAAATTTATATTAATAGTTAAAGGAAATAGGTTATAGATTCTTTTTTATCAAATCCATTGATACTATCAATCGTGGTAAAACATCTTATCACAATATAAAATATAAAATAAAGTATGCTTAATACATAATCATTAGGCATAGGTACTTTATCATAATAATTACCTATGCTCTTACAATAATGATATATTTTATTGCATAGTTGTTTTAACAACAACAATTGCACATTTATCATATCTAATAGCGTCTCAATCATACTATATACAACTATTATTACAAATCATACTCATGACATACCTACCATTCTGTATATATTATAAACATAAAATGAAGTAGTAAGTAATAATAACGCGTTGAGTAATATATTTGTTTACTTTAGTAATAATAGATAATTTTACTATAATCGTAATGTAAGCAGGTATGCATAATGATTTGAATGATATAATGAAAACTAACAAGTAAGTGTATGGCATACAAAGCTCCATATGTATAAGTTACTCTATGATACAATCAAGCACGGAGCGAGCGAGCAAGTACTCAGCAAAAAAACAAGCGATTTGACGCACTGCTCGCCTTGCTGCGGTTTGTGAAAAGTCTAACTCTGAGGTTCCCAAACTTTTTTGTGTCGGTACCTTTTGCCATGATTTTCTATAAATATTTATAATAATTTTTTAACATCTATACTAATATATAAAGCTGAAGAGTTTGTTTGTTTGTTTGTTTGTTTGTTTGTTTGTTTGAACGCGCTAATCTCCGAAACTACTAGTGCGATTTGAATAATTCTTTGGATTCTTTGGATAGTCCATTTATCGAGGAAGGCTATAGGCTAAATAACATTACGCTATGACCAATAGGAGCAAAGACAGAGCGGTAAATGTGTAAAAAACGGGGAAAATTATTCATTTTTGAAGGCTTTCTTTGCGTGCGCTGCGAAAACGGTTCAAGATACACAAAAAATATGTATGAAAGAATTATTCCTCTATACATGATCTAAAAAAAAGTCCGCGACGGCATATGTCTATCTTTTAAGGTTTAGTCACAATGACCGTTTTTATGGTACCAAATTTGGATATGTCGCGTTGTCAAGATCGGGTAACAGCTGAGGTGCGCAAAATAACTATTCCACGCGGACGAAGTCGCGGGCACAGCTAGTCACAAATATGTACTTATAGTACTTTTATAAATAATTTTATGTCTTTATATTAGAATATAGTATAATGTAAGTAAAAGGTACTATCAGTGTATGTTGAGATCCATTGTCGTGGGCCCCTTTTTTATTTTCATGGACCCTAAAATTTTTTTTCGCTGACGTAGACCCCTTGCAAGTAGTCATAGACCCCTAGGGGTCTATATAAATAACTTTGGGAATCATTGGTCTAACTTAACCTCACCGACCCATTGTGTTTCTGTGTACCGGATATTTACTGCAAACTTAAAATTTGCAGCAATTTTATCTTAATAATAATAATAAATTATTGTACATATAATATTTTTTCTATTATAATGATATGTTTGTTGGAAGTTGTATGTCTTATCATTTATGACTTTTAAGCTTATTGATTTTATTATGCATTTGGTATTTTATGATACATTTACTATTCATAATTTACTATTCATAATAACAATTTTTAATCAAATCATTTAGTGCTCCTTGACTGCCATAAATGCCCCATCAATGCAGTCAGTCTCCCTCAGGGCAGCTTGTGGCGAGCTGTCGGTGAGTTGCGTCACGGCGGGTACCGATGTGCTTCAGGGGGCATATGCCACCCGCCTCTGTCTTGCCTTAACCAGCCGGACAGAGTGGAGTCGCAAGAGTAGATGCTCGAAGCGTGGAAGTATAATAATGTCATAGCACCGACGGCGTCTCGATCGCTGTCGCAGACACACCTCTCTACACCCTTAGCCGTTCACACCAATGTTGCTCTCTTCGCACCAATATTGGTCTGCTTTTTTGGGGAGCACATTTAGTGAGTGACGAGTCACCACCTGCTATATTTAAAATCAATTAGGAGGCTTTGAGAAGGCAGGTGACTGGAGTCTCTTCCATTGACCGGGTCTCATTACCACCGAAATTTAAATGCAATAGTCCACAGGCTTTTTGACCACTAATGACAATAGTTTCTGTGCATCTAACTCGGTGTAGTCTTTGGCTGCATTTTTCATGATGCAGATAGAAATTACACTCCACGCACACTTTCATTAAATTTTGTTTAAATGGCATCTACGCGTTGGGTCTGTATCCCCGCGGACGCTTTATAAAGGACCGTGTCTTATAAAGACACGTGATGTAACTACAATAATAATAATGTTAAAGACAATTACAGATAGAAAGACTTGTTCAAATACAAGTTTGCATTTATAAAACTATACGTAGGTATTTTAATATGCAAGTTTTTTTTTCAAATTATATTACGTCTTATATAATTACTTTTACTTTTTAAAAATACGTCACCTCCCACTGTATCGTGGGTGCAGTCACAAACAAAAATTTCATATGCACAGACACCCAAACCGGAACAATTTTTTTTAGGTTTTCAAAACTGTGTTTTGAAGTGCGTTAGATAGTGGTGAGTTGTTCTTTACCCGTGTCCGTTCAGCACGTGTTCGCATCCAGTGAAGTCATCTACGGACCAGTGGAAGTGCATTTGTTCAAATATGTAGTCACCAATGAGCGGTCCTCCGCATACCGTTGGTTTTGTATCCGTTTCAAATGTGTAATATGCTGAAAATGTAAGTAAAGCGTTAAGGGGCATCACCGAGCAAAACGCCGTGTTAGCCGTTTTTAAGCATATTTCAGAAGCTATCTGCTTGTTATTTATAAGAGGTATTTAGAAATAAAAAACAAATAAAATTTCATAGTAGTCTTAACTTTAAATTGTATGACAATTTTTTTCTTAAGACACATTAAAATTGATCTAATCTCCTTACAACGAACCCACAGAAATAATCAATACTTCTATGATATTGTGCATCTCCTCGTAAAGTAACTATTCTTTCATTATGCGTCTACTACCAATCGACAGGTAATTTAATAATGAACATTTTCCACGGCTTGTGATAAACTTGTTAAAACGCAGTCATTGTAATGTAAATATGGAATTCTACTTCTCATGCTTGAGGTTATAGCATGATGATAGATTGCGGATTTGACTACTGTCTCTTTTTTGTTTGTGAAATTATCCAATAGATGGCAGCACAGTGAGCCACGTGGTGGAACTCAGTTGCAAAGATTTTAAAAGGTGTAATAATTAGATATGACTTGGTTGGGATCAGTATTCAGTCAGTTGGGAAGAGTCATAAAAGTCACGCTAGTATTCCATTGCTTTAAATAATTAAGCTGTTATTTCTAGAAGGTGTTGATATTGTTGACAATAAACTGTATAATAATAATTTGAGGATCGGTCACGTCATATACAACTTTATTAACAATCGTGACACACGATTACAATAACCCATTATTACACTGAAATCAGAGAATAATGTGCAAATGTACTCTTTATTTACCCAGTGAAAATTAATAACTTGACTTTTTAAGCGTTTGTTTACAAGTTACGATAAAGATGTCTGGAATATTCTCAGTTTATACTGAGAAAAACTAAAACTAAAATACGAAAGAAAGAATATTTCTTTATTAGGCAACGACCATTTAATATAACCTAAATAATAATTGACAACTTAATCAAAACAAATTTTCATTTTTAAATTTACAACTTCGTAAATTTACATACGAAAATATTATCATTAAATGCAGTTATCGGCGATTTGTGTTCTTGAACATGTCATATTCACAGAGTAATTGTTAAACTATTTTATTCTTATTAAGCACGTCTCAAAAAACATGTTGAGCAGGCTTACAATATTTTAACATTAATATTAAGTTATGTTAATAAAATTTAATAAATTGCATTACTGTCTCAATCAGGAAACTTATAGTCATCCAAAAGGCAATGGAAAGGATTATGCGTTATCGAATAGCAAATCAGAATGACAGCCGTTGGGGGGGAAAAGGTGTCAAATCACAGGCGTATGTTGGATCCACGGGAAGGAGGAGGTCACCTACCGATTGACTCAGATACTCACCGGGCACGGCTGCTTCGGTGAGTATCTGTGTCGAATAGGACGGGAGGGATCGACACATTGTCACCACTGCGCATCCGACCTCGACTCGGCCCAGCACACGCTGGCGGAGTGCCCCGCGTGGGCCTCCGAGCGCCGAGTCTTGGTCGCAGAGATCGGGCGAGATCTGTCTCCGCCGGCATTGATTGCGGCAATGCTGGCGGACGAGGGAGGTTGGAGGGCTGTGGCCTCCTTCTGTGAAGCAGTGATGCTCCAGAAGGAGGCCGCCGAGCGGCGTCGGGAGATGGCCGATCCCGCTTGAAGAAGGCGGCGCCGGGCTCGGTAGCACAGCTGCGGCGCCGCCGCGGGTCGCCGGCGGGCGCGAGGAAGTCGCGATTGCTGCGGCGACCCAGGATGGACCACGCCCCTTCCGTGGCCGGGGGGCGTCGTCAGTGGAGGAGACCGGGGGAGGTGGTAGCCTCCCCAGAGGAGGGCTCCCCTCTAGACAGGGGAGCGGAGGCTGGGGGTTCCCGGAGGTGGCTTGGTGTTCCCGGGGGCTCCCTACATGCCTGAGGAAGGCCATCCCTGAGGTTTTTAGTGGGTAGGCCTCCCCCTTCTGGGGAGGAGAGCCCCACATAACCCCGGCTCGCCACAGCCGGGGTATGCAATTTAATGCATTCTCCTCAGGGGAACAAAAAAAAAAAAAAGGCGTATGTTGGAAAATTTGCTTTTCACAAAGTAAACAGACGATTTGTAGAAGATTACAGGGGGTGTTAGAGGACAGGTGCAGAGTTAGGCTCTGCACCGGTGGGGTGAGGCACTCGCCTTCCCAGCTACCAGCCACCGGACGATTGAAGCCATTCGTCCGGTGTTGGAGGAGTGGGTTGGGCGTCGGCAGGGCAGCCTCTCTTTCCGCATGGTGCAGGTTCTGACCGGGCATGGTTGCTTCGGTCACTACCTGCACAAAGTCGCACGTCGGGAGATAACGCCGCAGTGTCATCACTGCGGCGCTCCCGACGACACGTCCGAGCACACACTGTCAGTGTGCTCGGCATGGCAACAACAGCGCAGCAAACTCGTAGCTGCGCTGGGAAGCAGCGACCTCTCGCTGCCGAGGGTGGTCTGGCCATGCTCCGCGGTGAGGCGGAATGGGAGGCTGTCGCCTCTTTCTGCGAGAGCGTCATCTCGCAGAAGGAGGCCGCGGAGACGGAGCAGGAGGAGGACGTCGAGGCCGCTCCCCTCCGCCGCAGACAGATTGGTAGGCGAAGGCGGGCACACGCCCGTTGCCCGTCTAGTGACCCTGCGTGCACGTCCGGCTAAGCGCGCACGCCGTGATGAAGTCTAGGGGACTGTCCAGGGGTTCTCGGACAGTCCCTCCTTTGGCGGTGGCTCGACCAACTTTTGGTCGAGCCGGCCCCGGGACACATGGCGGTCGAATTGCGAAAGTGCACCCCGCCATATGCCCCGTATGGGCCTAGAGAACTCGGGGGGGGTTTTAGTGGATAGGCTGGTCCTCTATGACCGGAGAGCCCCACACACGGCCGCGCGTTGCCAGCGCGGTGTCATGGTGCATAGAGTCGCATACCCCCCCCCCCCCCCCGAAAAGGTGGTGTTAGAGGACAGTAGAGCAGAACCGATTGATGTGGAGATCCTTGAAGGAGGCTTTAATACGGCAAGCGTTTCTGCTGAAACGTTAATGATGATTTATATAAAAAAAATTAAAAGTTATTTATTTACAAAGTTGTAATTGATTTATATCTTTAGTAACATGCATTTTTGGGACCGCCCACAATATTTCTTAGTTAATTCCTACAAAAAACCTTTTATCGACAACTTAATCGTATATGTAACAGATCACAATCTGAAATCTGCATTATTATTTATATATTATACTGCTCTACAGTAAACATACAGCCAGTAGTAAATGCTCACCTAATTTTATGTTCATATCTGACCAATCTTATCTCTAGAGAATTTGCATTCAGATAACATTTTACATAATAAACCAATTTTATACCATCCTAAATGTGCACTTTACAACTTTTTTATCTACACTAGAAAAGCCTTGTCACGGCAGATAAATTTATTTGATAATGGAAATAGAAATAAGTAAGTAATCCCACGAAAATTCCAAATGTTTCGATACTCGCGCGAATCATAAGTAATTTTTATAGTGATAATGTTATTTGATGTTTTTGTGTCCAGTAAGTCTTAGTGGAAAGTTCTTGTCAATAGGTCATGGTAGGTTTAGCACTCTTGCTAGGAGAGCCCATACACGCCCGCCGCCTGGTCAACGGAGGGGTATAACGCGATTTCACGCCTTTAACTTTAACCTGAATAAAAGCACGTGCTGAAGCAGGACCATTTGAACTCTCATAGGTTCACTTAGTATGATTTTTTATCTCATCATAAACTAAATATTATTTCTTTCTACAAACTGACTCCTAAAGATTAACATATTAAAATTGTTTGCATGCCATCTTCTTCCACTGGATTTGATTCAGAGACCAGTGACGGACCAGCGAAATTGCCTCTACACTACATTTCTTATATATATAATTCAAGAGAAGATTACCAAGCTTACCTGTTTGTCCAGTGTTCAGTAGTATTCCATTCACTGCATTGTCCCAATAGCCTTGGAATCGAAGTGGTTCGAGAGACGACCAGGTTGGACACTTCTTTAGATTTATAGCGATTGGAGATTGTGACGGTCGAAGTCTGGATATGTGTTCCGCTGTGGAAAATTATGATGATATAAGAAAAAGTAAACAAAATAGCAATATTATACTTTGAAGCTGCTGAGATGAAGATCAAAACCTTTTTAACTTTGTTACTTGTTTGGACCCGGCTGATTTTCTTTTCCAATATGAGCACTTATTTAATGAAAATGATCGGACTATATATGCTCATTAATAATGATTAGACGCTATTGTAGCAAATCACAAAACAAAAATTAAATAAATATCTTCAAATGTAACAAACTTTTAAAAGGTAGATAGAGGTAGACTTAATATATGATAGATATGCCAGAGGATAAATTAAACGGAAGAAGAGCAGAGATTATGAGATTAACTTTTATACAAATTTCTCATACAAGAAGCTTTTGTTGTAAATTCTTGATGTGGATATACTAGTCATGGTGTAATCATATGATTATAGATTATTTTGAACCTAAATGTTATGTTCCATTAGTATTGATTTTATCATACTGTTCAGCAATATAAAGTTGTTTCTTGTTTTCCAGTCTGCAAAATTTTGAAATTACACAAGATATAAAAACATCTGATTAAAAATAAAATCATCAATAAATGTTTTGTTGAAATTATTTTTTTGTCTATGTACGGATAAACTTACATTTTTTATTAGTTATGTAAGAAGTTTATTCAGTTCGCTTTTGTTTGTTTTATTTTTTTCTGTTTTCTTTTCAATTTGTAGTTGATAACAAAAACGCTAAAATAAAATACGAAGATTTAATGTTTCTAGACTTTACCATCATCTGAGCCCATCGTTTTCTTCTGTTCAATCTTCAACAGTCTTGTGTCCAGTCTCACAATTCTATTCTCCATTTTTAATTTTAGCTAATTAATAAATTAAAATAATCTAAAATAAATTATGTACACTGCACGGACGCTACCGAGTGCCACGTCGGTTTCTTGCGTGTTCGCCCTAAAACAATTTTCAAATTAAAGTTTTCTATGAAGAATGTCCCGATAAGGATAAGGATAAAGCGATATTTATGTTGTTATCTTGTTTTTTGCATTGCAAACGATAAATTATAATCATAAACTCATATTTATTGATGTTGCTCTAAAATTATATAATGTAACATTGAAGTAAATCAAACAATCTAATACTTTGGTATCATTTGTGTAATCGATGTCTGCCAATTGGTTTTAGGTGATTTTGAGACTCACGAGTTATATGTAAAAACTCAACAAATTATAATATATTTGTTGATTTCTTTACAATTTGAATATGGATGAAATTTTTATAATAAACACACAAAGAACAAACACAAAGAATACAGACAAACTAATAAATTAAGCTTTTTGTTGTATGAATTCAATAAAACATCTTTAATTTTTACGCAAATAAATAACATAACATAAGATATTACTCTAATTTAAAACGCGAGTTCAGTGTCATTTTAATCAGAATCTTTATGTTAAACCACACGATCGAACGACATAATGAAATGGATTTTTTTTTTATCTAAATATAGTAGATAGCGACGATGTTTGAGCATTTTATCATATATTGAAGCTTTCGCACGTTTTTGATAATAAGAAAAAAAATCCTAATCGGTAGTTTAGTTGAATTATATAATAATTAAATATATGTCTTATAAATATATATGTTGAATGTAGTAATGTTGTTTTATTGTTGTTGTCATCAAAATATCTGAGAAGAACTTACATAAAACTAATATTGTAATTGAAGTTGGGTTGAAACTATCTTCCAACATATATGTACATATTGTGTTAGATAAGTATTATGACATTGTAAATGACAATTGTAAAAATGAGAAAAGAAAAATAGACCATGATTGCCATACATTGAGAGCTTTCTCTTTTTCTGGAGAAGGCTTTTTTTCAATTTCCTAATAAGTGTACAGTTATCATGATTTTTTTTGTACGTATGTACGTACAAAAGCTCTCTGTATTGCCTTTTTTTCCGTGATTTGTTTTGACGTCAATATTTGTTTTAAATTCCATTGTAATAGATGGCGAGATAACTGCCACTTCCTTACTACTTTAAAATAACGTATGCAGCTTTTGTGTATAATGCTACGGAGGTTATGTATCTTCGCTTAATGATAATTCTATATCATAGAGTACCTATATATATCAGATATAGAGTTCAAAATGTTATCTGCATTACGTATCATTGTAAGAAACGCCTTTTAATTTTCTTTGATTTGTAATGATAGGAGGTGGGTTTATTAATAGAATTAATTTAGACCAGATTAAGAATGAAAATTGTACATTAAACTGGTTGTCGAATAAAAAGTTAATTTTATTAATAGAATATTTACAATTGTTGCCTGCAACAGTCAATCCCAGATCGTTGAGTTTCTGAAGTGCTGACTATCTTAAGTCAAATTAATATAAGAGTTTATCGGTTTCAAGACAATACGTATTTGAAATGTCGCTATCGAGACTAGACATGTCAAATATGTCTGCAGGTATAGATTTTATCATCTGCACGACGTGTATTAAAGTAGGTATTTCCTAAAAATAATCATCATTACCGAGAATCAAATGTTTTTCAATTAATTAGACTTGAGCTCTCAACGTGTCTTCAACTTGTAGACGATTCAACCGATCAACTGCGTTCATGTGTAAAATACATATATATATATATGTATTTTACTTTCTCGTGCCAAAATATTCTTTATTTACTGTCAAATAAGTACGTTATTTATGAGTCTACATTTGATTTTATTTATTTATTTGAATTATAATTCACATATAAATATTAATTAAGAAACAATATTTCTCAAATTATTTGTTCTTAATAATACTATAACCAAGAATGGTCATTTCAGAAAGACTCTGGGCTGGGTCATAAAGTTGAACCACTATTCGTGAGAAACGAACGTTCCAGATTTCATCAGAGCTGAAGGTTGGTCGTCATCTAGTTCCGATTTTAATCTACTGGAATATGACTTACTGACTTGCTCTAAACGTCATGATAATTTACTGTTATTGAAGCAATCTGTAACATTGGCACTGTAGACTTCCCAATGGAAAGAGTGCGTTCTATTAACAACTGGCCTCAAGGTTCATAGAAAAAAAAATATTTATGACAAGATTAACTACAAGTCTTATTAAGATTATATTAGCTTATAAAAGTATGTATTTGCATTTGTAACAAAAATTATTATTGAACTAAATTCAAATGGCTTTTAAGAATCTTATTTCAAATATTAAGAATAAATGTAATTTAAATTGTAACACGGATATTGTTACTACGCTTATGTTGGCTAAACTAGAACGGGTGAAATAGAAAGAAAACATGATAAGTTTAAAAATTAAAAATAAAGCCAGTGCTCATATTCTTAAAATCTAATTTTGGATGTCGTAATCATTATTATTTCAGCAATATCCCGCTGTTATACATATAGGCCTGCCTCAAAAATCTCTATACTAATTGGTTTATTAGCAACCAGCGCTATCCAAGTATCTTCAGATCTTCTTTTCTTCTCTCTCAATGACTGCCATATAAGCAAAGTAATCTATAGGCTGATCTCACTTCGAGCTATAGGGTAATAGGATCAACGGCTTAGTAAGTTTAGGTAACTACTTAAACGTTTCGTGCTCTTTGTGACGGATTATCAGCCTTTCCTCTCCAGAGGGAAAAATAGTTCATTAGTCTGACATCATCATCATCCTCTTGCCCATTTCCCATTTTCTGGGGTCGGCGCAGTAGATCTTTTTCTTCCATTCCTCTCTATCAGCCGTCATTTCCATGCTTACTCCTTTCATTCTTATATCATTCATTAGTCTGACAGAAATACATAATTGTTTGTTGTATTGTTGCTATTATATTTTCATTAAAACTGATAGAATAGCTTTGAAATATTTAATGTGACAGTTTAAAGTTATAAATTTTGTCACTTTCAATCAAAATTTCATAGCCACAAAGATAGCCTCCAGCTCAATGTCACTTACTAATATTTTGGATGTGTGTCATCGTCGATATAGTAATAATATATCGAATTTATTGTTTGGAGTTGCCGTCCAGGTTAAACGTTAATGTAAGAGTTGATATATCATTAGGCTTATACAGCACTTCATTAAATCACTTGTCATTTTTGCTAGCAAGACGCTGGTGTAGGCTTTTTTCTAGTTTTACATGTCTGACAAGTATGTCTAACTAATATTGTGAAGAAAAGTAAATTGTTTGTTTGCATTAATGTGAAGAACTGCCGTTCGGGCTTAAAATATTATTCCAGTTTTAGATTCCCCATTTATACCATTACGCTTGGACCGATAGGACCTAAACAAGTATCAATAAAAAATATTGCATAATCGGGGTGAAAATGTAAAATTATCGGAGGGAAAAATTTTGAAATGTCGTAGGGAAAACTTTACTGTGCTTCCAGCGCGTGCGCTCTAATCGTCGAATTTTGCAATAGAGTTTCGCACAAAATTTGGCCGTATAGCTTACATCATCTTTGCCGTTATTTGCTTTTTGTTAAAAAAAGTGTTATTTGAATAAATTAAAATTATACGTATTGTTATAATGTTGCACTACTAATATAAAGCTTTAGTTTGCAATGTCTGCGCTTCTGGCCACGCTATAATGGTCTCGAACTTAGGTCTGCTGTCAGCGATTTTTAATGTTTGTGCTGTACATTTCTTGTCCGTCAAGACTTTGTGCTGCCCGCGACGCAGCTATTACATACCGCGGCAGTAATGCACACTAAAATTAATCCTATCCTACTACTATTATAAAGGCGAAAGTTTGTAAGTATGGATGTTTGTTACTCTTTCACATAAAAACTACTGAATGGATTTGAATGAAACTTTACCACAATATAGCTTATACATCAGAATAACACATAGGCTACAATTTTTGAGGTTTCTATGAGGTCGTAAAAAAAACACATTTTTTGCGCTTACATTGCAAACGCTGACTGAATCCTACAAGATAGATCAAAACAATTTACTACAGTATTGTACAACTTAAAAAGGTCTACAAAAAGGTATCTTAGGAATAACCCACAAAAGGAAAAAGATCGTTAAATGTAGTTTATAGGAGCATACTGCAGTAGCTACCTATAGGCCTATGATTAGGGCTCTGCAGTGCTTAGTTACCGTATTTCTTACTTATTACTAGACTAGACGGGACGAACCTGAAGTCCACGCGAACGAAGTCGCGGGCAAAAGCTAGTAATAAATAATGTACCTACTACCACTAAGCCGATGTTACAAATTATTTCCGTTAATTTTATTTAGCCCCGTTGAGAGCAACAACCTTTCATGCGTATTCGTAACAATCTATACGAATGATTTATTATCAATCTCGTGAATTACGCAAGGCATTATTGAGCACGCGCTGTATTGAACCGATCCGTCTTTTAACATCCAGTCACTACCGTAACAGATATATCATTCTCCCATTGAGTATGTGTCCGATACAAAGTTTATCGATCAGAAGGCGGACGGGCTACTGTTCGTCTGTCTACATCGCGGCTGTATCGATAACACTCTCGATTAGACTGGCCGTCGGACGATTGCACAGCGACACGTGTGTGTAAAGGTTAGTTCACATGTACGCTGTAATTATAATTTCGCGAAATATTTTAATATTAGCTTTCCGCAAGCGTTATATTGTCGTTGAAAGATATATAATCCCAAAAAAATATCTTATGTTCTTTCCCGTACTCCAACCATCCGCATATACCAATTACATCAAAAGCCTGCCAGTTGTTTTTATCAAAATTTTCTGCCGGGGAAATTTATTTTCACGTTGTAAAAATGTGCCATTGGAGACCCGGATGTTCTAGTATGTCTGTATCAATTTTCATCAAAATCAGTTTAGTAGTTTGTGAGCCTATTTAAACTTTTTCATGCTTACTTTGAATTTCCTATTTATTTATATCTAACCAAATACCTAAAAATTAAATTTCAATCGTCCATAAAAACTTTCACTCTCTATTTCAACATATTACCGTCTTTTTTAAGGCTCTAGACTAATATCTATGTACCAAACTTCACTAAAATCAGTTCAGTGGGTTTGGTATGAAAGCGCGACAGACAGACAGACAGAGTTACTGTCGCATTTATAATATTAGTAAGGATCAATAGTTTGAGTCAAGATAATCGTTATGATTTAAAGGTTGTACTAATATATATTAAAATGATAAAGCTATACTTCGAAATGGCTCATTTCGATATTTTTGTGTACATTCTACCGCACGACGGACATAACATGTGCGCATCAAGTTACAGTACTGCTATTATTGAATAGTAGCCGAGATCTGATGAATTTGTCTTAATTAGTTGCGATTTATATATAAAAATAATATGACTAACTTCTCGCGATTTAATTCTGCTTCAAAGTAAATAATTGTAAACACTTAGATTATGCCCTTTGTCATTTTGAAGTGGACTATTTATAAGAATAAAATGTATAAATATGCTCATTGAAGTACAACTTGTACATATATGTAAATGTAGGAAGCCGAATGTTAATGAAGCACAACGTAGACGTTCAATGACCATAGACGAGCATATAGCGTAGACGTGGAGTAGACAACAAAGAGTAACTTCGGTGTTGCCAAGTGGGAAACATATTTATAGGGATATCGATTTTTTATCGATTGAACTTTCAATTATGCATCATGTAGGTATGTAATAATTTAATATCTTAGATTCCAACAAATGGATGTTAATAATAATTAATATCACATAATTCATCAAACAATCAACACAATTTGTCATTTAATCAATCTGTTACCCACAATTTCGAGATTGCTAATTTTATTGGCCAAATAACTATTCATTCGAGTTACAGGTACTAACTTCGAATATGTTGATTGCAAGCAAGCAAATTATTTTATTTTCGAACATATAACTTATACATGTAGCCAATAGAATAGCAATATTTTCTGTATGTTTAAGACGGGGACTTTAATTAGACACGAGCAAATAAAATTTGGTAATATTTTATAGCAGCAATAATATACGCATTATCGCAGCAGTTTAATAATAATTAAGCGTGTTATAGCACTAAATTAATAATAAGATCCGGAGATCCAGGAAAATCTAATGAAAAATTAAGTATTAGTGATATAGATATATTATTACTGTTTTTATTTCATATACAACATACATTACAACGCAGTCCTACATTAATATAGGTCATTTTTGAGGTACCTTTACGTTATTCTTTACTGTAAACTAATAGGAATACATTCGCCGCTGTCTTTCTTATAATAGGTAAAACTTGCTATTTCCGTATTTATATTTTGATAATTTAATTTTCCTATGAAAAAAGGAGGATTGCTTATAATTTTCTGTATAAATGTATAATGGAGTTATTTAGAATATTCTTAATATTAAACAATTAGATAGGAAGAATAAATTATGGTCGATTTTATTTATTTAACATAAATAAATGTAAATCTATGCAGCCAGGTCTGATTGAGAGAAAGTACAGTATTATTATTTCATAATATACTTTTCCATTACTTGATTGATAATTCAGTATTAGTCAAGTTATTGTGTAAATCTTATCTTACTTTTTTATCATATACAAAATTTTCGTCTTATAATTAATATATTTCCTACCTAAGATAAGCTGTATAGTCTACGGCAATCATTGAACGTTGTTATCTATGAGATTGCTACTGTTGAGATAGCAAATAGTTGTTTCGTGATATCTTCCTTATTTTAATTATATTATTGTCTTAAAACGGATCCGTTTTAAACACAATCTGTCGTGAGTCCAACATGCCAATCTGTTGTTTACTGAATATTATTTTTAATTCACTTCTATCTTATTATATATTCTATCTATAAAATATAAATCCTATCTAGACGCTGATATAGTATACTTACACTTGACTTGATATAGTTTCAAAGGCAAGATTTAAAAAAAGGCAAGATTTAGTATAACGCATTTAGTATTTATAGTATTAGTAGTAGTAGTAGTATTTTTTCACCATTTCATTATTTTAGATTTATAATCGGCGGCGGATTCTCATTCAAACCCTTTGCAGCCTTACATTTAAGCAACGGCAGAACCCAGCAGTTGTAATTGTATATAAGACATTATTTTTTTTCGCAAATTAGTAACTTTATAAGAAGGTATTTGCGTGGCATATACTATGCCATTATATCAATGAAGACAGACGGTCCAAGAAGGCTCATTTCTATCTGGAAGTTGAGACCGAGAGACGCCTATAGATTTGTAGTTCGGCATTCCAACACTGAAGCGCTAGCGTCGAAATTGCTTAATCAGTAACGTTATTTTAGTGCAGTATTCCAACCGAGAGATGGCGCGAGCATAACTTATTTAGTGAGCATAACTAAGTTATATTAAAAATGTTAGTATAATTCGCGTTTTTTACTTTCCAAAATAGTCTCCAATTCTTGTGTGCCTAAGGACCCCAGCTTAGTTTAAAACGGCGGTACACAACGCCAAACAGTGTGAAGTTTAAATTTTCGCTTATTTTTGTTAAAATAATTTGTAATAATTGAAAAAATGATTTAGCATGACCTTGCATAAGTATTTTGTACTTTTTTTGAGTTTTGCTTAAATAATAACCGTACATAGTAATTCTGTAATAAAACCTTTTATAGAAGTTTGAAGGACCAAGACATATCTACTTAAAACACTCTAATATCCAACTTGTCCTTAGTGACGGCGATCTACGAGTAGAACCAATAAGAAAATGAATAACTGTAGATAAGATGAGGTGTTGTAACTATAATAGGTGCTACGACAAAAGTACCAAAGGTTTAAAAAAAGAAATATTCCGATTTCACAGGATTAAGTAACTTATTTCATCAATATAAACACGTCCTTAGACAGAATAGGCGTTCCTGTTTTCATTATAGAGAAGGTGGCTAATTATGCAATCGATAGCAATCGGTTGCCGACAGCGACGTGACCTTTCCGCCCGGTGCATTCACTTTCAAGGTAAAATTTATTTATTTACAGCTAAGTCAATCCCATCGACTTGCTTTAAGAAGTGTTTGTTGTACTGTATTGTTAATCACACTTCACGTATGTCTAGAATAATAAAATAGAACTGCCAACAACGTGTACATTACGCAGCTCAGACGGACTTGGAATGATCCTTGAGTGGTAAACATAAATCGGGAAACGCAACATTAATAAGCTCTACAAATAAATGCTAGATGTAAATTGTACTGGATGCCTACAACAGGCCTACACTATGCTTACAATATGTCTGTAATAGGCTTCTCAAAGTTCTGTTATCTTCAGAATAAATGAATCTGTACCTCTTCCATCTAAACTGGTTAAGACACTGTACACTCTAGCACAAGCATTGACCAAATCCCAAGAAGAACCATTGGATTACCAGTAACAAGTAAAGTTCTAAGTAAACTTGGAAATCTGACCTGCTTATGGAAGGAGGTCTAGTAATAATCTAGTAATAATCTCCTTACGGTTTCACGTACCGTTGTCCATGTATGAACTAAGTGCGAAAAATACACTGATTAGGGCGGGTGACTTATGATGATGATGAGTTAAAACAATTAATACATATATTACCAAGCCTAGTAGCAGATCGCTGCTACTGCCACCCTGCAAATCAAGCCCCTAATAGTCGCCAGGTTTAGAAGCCACCACAAGTATACTTTGAACGAGCATCGGTACAAACCGGCAAAAGGCCCGCAATGCATTTGTGATGGTGTGTGCTCCTTTGGTGTTGCGGGTGTCCAAGGGCAGCGGTTATTGCTTACCATCAGGTGATCCGTTTGCTCGTTTGCTGCCCTATCCTATAAAAAAAGAAGTATCTATTTCTGCCGCAAACCAGCAGTGTTTACATGTTGTGTTGCGGTGTTAAGGATAAGATGGCCCATGAAACTACTGGGTACTGACTTGGGAGATTTTATGTACACAGTGGTTTATGTGGAGTTTCCGACTTACAGCGAGTCTAATAGAAATTTAATGTAGGCGACTGAAATCGTTTACACCAGATAGGCTGCTTGTTTGTCAATATAAGTACAGAAATAAAAAAAAATATAAGCAATGATTAAAGGTTATATTTACATTGCTTGCAAGATGAGGAGGCCTTTGTGGCTAGAAGGTTCTTGAGCGGCAGACACAGGAAACTTAATGTAGCCTTCCACATAGTGAAGCGAAGAGTAGGTAAAACTCATAGCTAGGTATTCGATATTAGCAACTCAAGACATATCGTTGTGGAGACCCTACAACGGATCTATAGGCTGTATTGGTGAATGTTATTGATGAGGAAATTTTATTCTCGCCTATTTTTTTCGCCCCTAGTTTGAAGAACTTGGTTTTGATTTTAGCCAAACATAGCCAAAGTGAAAAATGATGTACCGTTAACAAAAATAACAACATTGTTTTCCTTTCATGTTTACACACCATCAAATAAAGTATGACCCACACGCACACTTATAATAGCTGAATAAATTATGCAGGATGCGCGTTCCTGTCCCTCAATGTAAATGGGGCCGCATCTTCGACCCAGTGTTTAGCAAATCCTACACGTGCCGTTAAATAAGTATCCCCACATGAATATTTCAGCAGCTTTAATTAGAAATCATTTTAGTTAAGTTACATTTAATTAGAATGCTGAAGACTAACATTGAATACTTCATCTCCCATTGTAAGCCTTCGACTGGACGAAAGTAAATCTATATATAATCGATAAATATCTTCCAAAAGTAATGTTACCAAATATTGAGTATCATTAAAGCTTCCCGAGGCCGTATCTCGTATATTCGGGAGCTTTTTTAATTCAGTATCATATTGGGTGAGTTTTCAATGAGTGCGCTTAAATGGTAGGTACTCATCTATTCGTATATTGAGGTATATAATATGTCCATGAATACTGGCATTATTATTTTAAGAAATTCTTGGACCTTTATTATCTGTTAAGTTCAATGAGATGTACAGAATGTAAAAAGGACATATAACGTAATAGAACAATTTTTAACATCCGATGTAAGGGCTATATAGCTTGGATCTATTTGTATTAAATACAATTTTTTTATTGCGGATTTTTTTTAAAACTACAATTATAATCTACATGCATCACTATTAGAAATCAATACAATAACAACAATTATAAAAAAAAAAACGGTATGTACAATTTTCTTGTGCCATTTCTATACGAACTTACAGATATTTTAAAAATGTTAAACTTATTAATTTGCTACATTTTTAGTAATTATACAAATTCATTTTTCATGTTTGATGCATGTACTGCATTTTCATATTAAAGACGAAGGTGCATTCGTCCATAATTATGAGAAGTTTTAATTTTCCACGAGTCCACATAAATATGTAATGCCAGAACTTTGAGTCGCGCAGGGCCTTAAGTTGCTCTTTAAGTATCAGTTTGAATAGCAACACAGGTAGAAGTCTGACAACAAATTGTTGCCTATCCCAAGTTACATTAACACTGCAAACTTGTAAGGCAAAACAAAAAGTTTAAATTACTTGAGATTGCGCTGGGTGTCCCATAACCTCTCTGCGGGGTAAACTTAGAACATGATTGCTGTGAAGAAGATTTATAGTTAGAATGTTCAACGCATTCAAAGAAAGTCTACTTTGGCTTGACAAAGTTAAGAGTGATCAATGCCGTAATCTTCAGTTTAGTTGGATAAGGATATCTTGATAGCTGAATTGATAGTGGTGTCAACACGGTTTGTAGAATACGCGGATTCAAATCTAGGCCGAGCTAAAAATATCCTGCGCTTTTTTAGCTAATAAAGCAACATGCTGTTATGACCAGAAAATCTACGGAAAGTAATTTATGCGAATACCTTGATATTGTATACGCGGCAATGGATTCGGGGTATCAAGTGGATGCCGTGTATACCGATTATTCTAAAGCTTTCGATTAAATTCCTCATGAGATTCTTTTATATAAATTAGAACAAATCGGTATACATGGCGACCTTTTACGTTGGCTGGAATGTATGTTTCTCTTAAAGAATAAATAAATAAAAATAAATAAACATTTGTGGCACATTACTATTTTGAAAAGTTACAACATATATTACTAATATTAATATAGTAATACATATAAATATTTACAGAAATAGATATCTATTGAAAATTAACAATATGCAAAATTACGATATATATTTTAATCAATATTTCCGCCATTTTATTATTGAAACTAAAACTGTTGGTGGACCTTTTAATATCGAGAGGCATAGCGTTCGAGATAACAATGGATTGACAATAAAGGTAGCGTCAATTATTTTCGAATGGATTGACAATAAAAGTAGCGTCAATTATTTTCGAATGGTTAGACGGCTATATCAGAAGCAAACTGAACGATGACGGTAGAGATCTATCATGACAAAGACATATTCGAAATAGGGTATGTTTGGACTATTATGAATGAAATAGAGAAAATTGAATGTTCTTAAATACGTACGCTGTCGAATAAGTATCTAGTTCTAACGATGGTCGGAAATTTGAACATTTACAGACCTATTATATTATATATTTCGACAGTTTACAGACCTATCTACTATATCCTCTCCTACTCTCTGCCATCGTTTTCCTCTTCCTAAAATAATTTGCAAGGAGTCCCTGTAAAAGCCATTTAGATAACGGCAAGCAATTGATTAACGAATTTTGTATTGAATTCTAATGTTCATTCATTGTTCAGCGTAAATGCTATATCGTATAAAAACCGGAATACCAATATTCAGAAAATATTGTTTCCATTTTATTATAATATAGCAAATAATTAGAGTAACACAACCATTATGGTAAGTCTATACTTATAATAAATCTGTAGAGGGGTCAATTCTCTACATGAAATATATTTTCAAAATAACTATCAGGGGGTGATTAGGCATCGATACCGATGCCAAAAATGCAATCTGTAAAATTTTTGTCTGTCTGTATGTTCCTTATAGAAACAAAAACTACTGGACGGATTTTAACGAAACTTGGTATAATTATTTTCCATACTCCTGGGCAGGTTATAGAATATACGCTACAATCAATAGGAGTAGAGTAGTGAAGACAAATTTCGGGAAAACGGGAGAAGTAACTCCATTTTTTAGCTTCCTTTGCGTGTGTAGCCTTAATGGTTAAAGTCACATAAAAATCATGTATAACGGAAATATTCTACATAAAATTGTCTAAAAAACATCCCGCAACAGCATATGTCTATCTTTTATGGTTGACTCACAGTAATCTATACTTACTTACTAATATTATAAAGCTGAAGAGCTTGTTTGTTTGTTTGTTTGGTTGAACGCGCTAATCTCTGGAACTCCTGGTTCGAATTGAAAAATTATTCTATATTATTTATTGAATAGTCCATTAATCGAGGAAGGCTTTAGGCTACATAACATCACGCTGCGAGTAATAGGAGCGAAGAAATAATGGAAAATGTGGAAAAAACGGTGAAAATTATTCTTCTTTGAGGCCTTCCCTGCGTGCGATGCGAAAACGGTTCTAGATACCAAAAAAATATGTATGAAAGAATTATTACTCTTAAAATGATCTAAAAAAATGACCGCGACAGTATATGTCTATTTTTAATGTTAACTCACTAGAACCGTTTTTATGGTGATCGAATTTGGATATGTCGCGTTGTCAAGATCGGGTAACAGCTGATGCTCAAAATAACTATTCCACGCGGACGAAGTCGCTGGCATAGCTAGTAGACAATAAAACAACAATTATAACAGTATAAGTTTAATCAATAAACGCTCTTATCATATAAAATAATATTAATGTTTAAAGTAATAAACTTTTCTATCATTTAAAGGCTGAACTAGCCGTGAATACATAGGGCCCTGTGCACTTCGCACTGGAAAGGAGTCAAGTGCATTCTGCAACAAAAAGTGAAATACTAGTTTATAATACTTAATATTAGATTTAGTACCTGTCCAATATGTATATTCGTGTCCAATATTCGATTTTGCAATGGGTTTGAAGTTTGTCAATTTAGTTTGAGTAATGATAGGCCTTCTAGCTTTTACCACCGTCATAAGAATGTCTCCATGATAATCAATGCTAATTGTATTAGTTGTGACCCGTTAGAGATAAAATACTTAGTTGCTGTGGAATATAGGTGAAAGCATCTAATTTCGACCTCATCATCACATACCGTCAGATGAGCTTATATGTGGTATGCAAATATGTATATTTCACTGAGTTTTCTGTGACGTTTGTAATAAGCCAGTAGACGTTGACTAGGTGGAATAGCTAAATCCCCCTCCATAATATGTGCATAATATGACGTAACTGACAAAATTATAAAATATTTCTAAATTTTGTTGTAATTCGATATGCTATAATTATCGATATGATAAAATTATATGTGGTCATACTAACTCGGCAGGTTTGCTCCCCTCTGCACAACTTTCAAATTTCTAAGGAAAAAAGCGCCACCTGTAGTCTAGTGTGGCAAATATTTCTTTTTCAAGTTTAATATATGTCATTTGTTCCGCTCTATCGCTACTAGGCGCTTTCGCAGAATACCAGTGAGGCTTGCCTCGCTTATTGCTTATGTTGCGTGAAGCAGTGTTGATACATGACATAATATAACGATCTATCGCGTTTAACTGTCAAAGATATTGATATAGATAATATAACCTCTTACAATAGGGTAGACGACTACAAATGATTATGGCCGTTTTTATACTATAATTATCTGATTTGAGAAATTTATATCTCATGAATGTATGTGAATATAGAAATTTCAGTTTAATTATTAATTTATACTGTTTTTAGATTACTAAAAAATGAGCAATTATTATTTACGTAATTCTAATGAAACGAACACATTACTAAAATTCTCACATTATATGTAACCTTTTTTTTTATATAGAAAGTATACCTATAAACGCACAAATAACAAAGTTATTTTAAAATTTGTTTATACGCTCATACAAATTTGACGAGTTTACTGAGTTATGACGACACAATTGCAGTGTTTTTAGTATGGAGCGTTGTTGAGCGACCCGCGACAGCGCCGCAAACATGTCGATGTATCTTCAAAAGTAATAGGCGCAGGTGTACTGTTGTTTCTACAATATTTCTCACTTAAAAGTGTACTCTTATTATATATTGAATTTAAAAAATTGTCGTCTACCCAATTATATCAAGTTAAGTGTGTTTGCAGTGACGTCATCTTATCGACCATACACGCGATATATATATTTTTTTCATTTTCATTTCATTATTCAAATTTTAAGCGAGTTCGTTTATCGATTACCATTCGAGATGATAATAAAGTTTAGTGCCTCAATAGTTAATGATTATTTTATCTGAATTAAAATAAACTTTGCGAAATGTAAAAGGTCCTCAGATCCTTCAGATTTCGTTTACAAGTAACATTGTTATCGTTTTGTATATTTTTTTAATTCTTTCTATATAAGAGAAGGTATATGAATCGGTGCCATTAATTTTATTTTTTTAGGTTATATTGGCAGCATGTGCTATATCAATAATATGGTCATGCTAACAGTACACACAATAAAATTTTATCATATCGTAATACAACTACGGTCATACATTTATGTATAACCGGAGATTACCAAGGCCAAGGTCGTCTGCCTGGGTACCTTCATCGTACCTATTTCTACAGCAAAATAGCAGTTCGCATTGCTGAGTTCCGGTGTTAAGAGTAAGATAAGCAGTTTCATTGTGTACTGAGACTTTACATCTTGTGTCATGAATTGACAACGTACGAGTATACTGTAGTTTTTGTGGGTGTTGCCAATTCAATACGAATCTCGCAGAAAATATATGTATAGGTATGTATGGCTAGACGCAATATCGATATTATATGATTTTGATATTGCTGTTAGAGGTTGGAATTTTGTCTGTGATTAGCTATTTGTCAAAATTTAAATATAGTATTATTAGTTTAAAAAAAATGTTGTGGAGTGTCTTTATATTTACATATTGAAAGAATGTTTTTAGTTTAGTTTTAATAAAGTGTGCAAGAACTGCAATACACTTTATTTTTATTATCTGTGTTATATAAAATAAGATTTGATGTTAAAATAATTTACATTATTTCATTAACTCTACATAAATATTAGCAATTGATATTTTAACGTTGCTTAAAACAGTCACCCTTGGCGACACGAAAAGCTATCTGTGCCCTGTCATCTAAATACATTATTCATTTTTGATTGTAATACTATAATAACCCTGGGAGTTTTGGCGCCATTATCGTTCAAGGCGGGCTGAGCTACATTTCGGTAATGAATCTCTAACACTTAAATTAGTTATTAGGTCTGCTAACGAACGCAGGCTGGGTGAATCTAATATCATGATAGCGCGCTGATTTGAAGGGCTTTGTTTAAATTAAATAGATTCATTCAAATTTTAGCAGTAATTCAGTATACATTAGTTCGAATCAATTTGTTATGTAAGTAAATCTTTATAGCTTGATTTCTCATAGGTACAGAAATTTCTGTTTGGTTTTAGTTGTGTCTGCTACAATTTTAGTTATGAATTTGATTTTTTTTTTATTATTTGTTCTGCGATATCCTTCATCGTGAAAATTGAATGGAAACTTCATTCGTTATTAATAGGAATTTTAAGTATTGTTAATGAATTGTACCATATTTCTCAAATTAGCTCACACGGTCAAAATAATTAACAATCGATGAATATACTAAGCTTAATTTATGATTTTACTTAAGACAATGATGATTAGATAGGTAATATGTATGCTTTATATGTAATTAATACAATTAATGATGAATTTCATGTTAAATGCAGTAGAATAACAAAACTAAGATTTGTTAGTTTCTATTAGGGTAAGCTGATCAAAACTAAATAAGTAATTAAAGTAAATTAATAACTCTCTTCGTCGTGTCCAATTTAATGTAACCAAACAATATGTATTTTATTATAAGAGCGCTATTATTTTGTGTATACATGCCAACCCTATCGTAAATTAACCTAATACTAAATTGACAAACACAAGATAGAAGACAGACAGTGATATTTGCTATTCTTTTCTATCTTTCATATCGGTTAATGTCACTTGACAGGTGATATATCATTTACGGACTAAAATAAATGAAGGTAGATTATCGAAACAGCAAATTCAATCTTACCCTAGTAACACTGAGTGCATGAGCTCTGACAAGCCACAGCACAGACTCTGTACAAGGAGGAACCGTCAGCGATCCCTGATAGCACGCGTACTCCTTAAAGGGGGGGTTGTAGTATTGCAACGGATTCAGGGCCATATCGGAGTTAGAGTGGTTGGATAACTTTGCTGCTTTTAACATGCTGCTCAAACCTTCGTGAGTATAGTTGCTGAACTGGAAAGTACGATGTATAAGTACAAAAAATTAATTGGGATCATTAAATAATGCATATAATACAGATATTGAGTGCTGACAGCTTCAAAAGTAATAAAAAAAACCTTTTTTATTATTAATAAAAATCACTTTTTTTTTTATACTACAACGGTAGCAAAAAGGCTTACGGCCTGCCTGATGGTAAGCAGTCACCGTCGCCTATGGACGCTCGCAACACTAGGGGCATCACAAACGCTTTGCCGACCTTTTTAAAAACCTATTTACTCCCTTTTTGAAGAACCCCATACTGTAATCCCCCGGGAAAGCCTCAGCAAGGAGCTCGTTCCACAATCGGAGCGTGCGCGGAAGGAAATTACGTTGAAACCGCACTGTGCGTGACCATTTAGGCTCCAGCATGTGAGGATGAACACCCTGCCGATGGCGAGCGGTGCGATGGTAGAATTTGGCCGTGGGCATCATGTCGAACAATTCTTTGGAACACTACTCTCTTCGATTGGTCCTTTTAATGTCAAAAGAACCGTAGAATTTATCACAATTATATTTCAGCAAAGTGTCCGGACAGTGTCAATACACCCGCAGCTATTACACTGGGACTTAAATACAAATTAGCGAAGAGTCGGTGTTTATATAAATTTCATTTTAATGTTTCGGGAATACCAGGCATTATTACATGCATTCAAAGTTATAATAACAGCAAACACTTTTATTTGGCTCTCACGATGTCAACTAGAAAACAGGATGATAGCACAAATGTTCAGTGCTATAGGAAGTGGCAATGTTCTAATAAATAAACGCTTTGCCTCATATCATATCTTTTGTTTCATTGTAGTAACTCGATATAGAGTTATTGTTAACTTGTATGTATAAAACGTCGGTGGCGTTATAGACCTAGTAAGTATAGTCTTGATAGCCCAATTAGAATCGGCAGGGCTGGGGTCGATTCTGCGATGTCAATTTGATTTTTGCTTTTCAAATTATATTTATCCCACATATATTTGTATCACATTCCTACGGAGAAGGAAATAATAATAATCTTTATTCAATATAGGTCTTTACATACATACATACATATATGTCACGCCTTGTTCCCAATGGGGTAGACAGAGACCACATCTCTCCACTTGCTACGATCCTGGCACACTTCTCTTACTTGCCGGGGGGCGTCGTCGGTGGTGGAGATCGGGGGAGGTATTGTAGCCTCCCCCGAGGAGGGCTCCCCTGTATTGGCGGGGGAGCGGAGGCTGGGGGTTCCCGGAAGTTGCTTGGTGTTCCCGGGGCCTCCCTACATGCCTGAGGAAGGCCATCCCTGAGGTTTTTAGTGGGTAGGCCTCCCCCTTCTGGGGAGGAGTGCCTCACATAACCGCCGGCTCGTCACAGCCGGGGTATGTAACTTAATGCATTTTCCTCAAGGGAAAAAAAATAAAATAGGTCTTTACAGGAACTAATTAACGTTAAAAGAATTTAAGGATAGAAAAACATGAATCCTGTGTACGTAAATATTGGGAGGTAACCTAATACACCTGAAAAATTTAAATTTACAAAAAAAAATCAAAGGTGTATGTCAGTTGATCTAACTACCTTCAATTATCGTGGTTGAATTGTCGCAGCATACTTAAAGTAGACCCAGAGTGCCTATCATTGGATAAGGATATGAGCTGTGATGATAGTCAACTTACCATATATAAATTAACGATGCCAAGAAAAGCGAGAGGATCCCTGGCTGATGCCTTCATAGCCTCCTCTAATGTCTTGTAATCAGCAGATACGTGCAACACCTGGCTCTCAATGGGATACATGATCCCTTCCACTGAGTGTTCAGAAGGCCAGTGGAGGGTGATGGAGTGAAAGGTGTACCTCCTACTGTGACCTGCTCCGCCGTAGATGTATGGCTGCCGGTCATACTTCCACTCTCCTTTGAACGTCACTGAAAAATCACGGTTATCTAGTATTTGAGTCGATATTAGATCCATTAATATGAGTAGAAACGGCTATCAATAACATTTTATGCCAATTAAATAGTTTGTCACCCTTAACCTTAACCAATAAGATTTAAGAGCTATTTCAAATTGACACGTTTATTTGTAAATTCTAAAAAATTCGGTACTAAAATGCTTCTCAATTTCTTTTTATTATTTGTTTATACTTAATGTACAGTATACAAAGGCTATCTGCTTTCCCTGCCCGTCAACTTTAGGGTGGTTCGGAGAAAATGAGGCAGATATTTAAAATATATAAAAAAAATATATTACATATACGCCAACATATAAATTAAGTAAATAGTTTATATATACACGGATGCATTACACGTAATATCAATAGGTTTAACCGAATGAAATCAAATCTAAATATATAACTAATTATGTTGAGATTTGTATATGTATGGTTTTGTATACGGATATTCCTCAGCTCAAGTACATCTTGCTTTATTTTGCTCAAAATATTATGTAATAACTAATAACTTCCTGCGGAAACTTTATTGGTTTATCTTTTGTTTATTATTGCTAAATTAATATCTATTGCCGAATGAAAAGTTTCAGTCTGATAAGAAAATAAGAGAAGTGATTAAAGAAAAGATAATAACTATTTACTATCTACTATAATCAGTTATAAAATTACAGAATGCTTAAATACAAACAATCTAGGTACAGTGGTACTTAAAAAATATTTTACTAGTTTTTAAACAGTAAGTAAGCCAAATATTTTACTGGGACTAAAAAAATCCCAGATTCTTCCCAATCAACCTCTTTTCAACGAATATTGCTACCTTGAGACACGGCCTATTTTTTAATGAATTTACTACGCTTCTCTGACCTCTGACTTTCAACATTGTTTTCAACGCTCCATTATTTCCCAGAATCTAACAATAAAATACCTACTGTAAGATGACCTAAAGTACCAACTCTAAGTGGCCTTGGCCTTATATAGTAAAAAATATTTATAGCATACTCGTATTTTCGTTGTAACGCTGTTTTTCTAGTTGTTGGAACAAACAATATTAGTATTAAAGTAAGGGTGAAAAATTTAGGTAAGACGATGGTAGCCAGGCGGGTTCAGCAGCGCTGCTACCAAACAAGACAAACTAATCTCATCACGGGACAGAAATTGAGCGCTGTAGCTCAGATAGTTGAAGGGGGAATATCGAAACCGAGTGAAAGGAAGTCAAGTAACTACTAACTATAATATTGCTTGTAAAAATCTGCCAATCCGGACAAGTATGGTTGGCTTAACCTTAATCCCCCAAACTTAGTTAAAATACATTCATGTCTTCCGTATACGAGCTGTATGATGATGACTAAAATATAATACATTGGCGTCTTCTTTTTTCAAAATTACAATTTCAATGCTTTAAAGTAAGAATTAAAGTAAGAAGTATCGATCAAAAGCTAATCCATTTAATGTTTTAAAGATAATAACTTGCGTTTCTTAGTAAAGCTTCATTATTGGCAATTTCTAATTGAACATCGCAAAGAGCAATTAATGGAGACGTTTAATTTACTAAGCTACTTTCTTGCAAATTGTCCTGTTTAGAAATCTTATTTTGCGGTTCAGCTAATGAAGCCGTAGACTCAACTTAGGCTTGAGAGAGGAATTTAATCTGAATCAATGTTGATAGCCACCCCTCTAATTGTTTCCGACGCGATTGCCCCAAATTTATATTTAAAGGACTAAAATTAATCAAAGGGAAGGCTTTTATTAAAATAAGCAAAAATGTAGAGCTTAAGGCAATGCGATATCAAAGTCATATTTTGCAGACAAAATGCAATCGTTTATGTCACTCTACATAAGGATTTACGTTTCACAGAAGACATAAATAATAACAATAATAAAATATGTTTTCTTGTTGGAGATAGGTAAGATTTAAGTTTTCCGTGGGCAAGGTGGATAAAATGATTTTTATCCAAACCTCTAGCTGTAATAAGAATAAGTTTAGATATAAAAGCATATAATTAGTTGAACGAGACTGAAGGACCGTGGGTATTGGTTCACATCATCTAGACCTTCCGCCAACTCTGCTTCTGGTTGAGGTCCTTAGAGAATGAAGTGCTGCAAAGTTCGTCAAGGAAACTGGAATGAAAGGTCATCGATTGACCTAAATGATTGTTTGCTATCTTTGTAATCTATTATTATTTTACAGACTTTCAATAGCATCTATTCATAGCACACTTAAGTCCTCACAAAGTGGCACCAGTTTTTTTTCCGGACGGTTATTATGCTCTAAAGATTGTCACGTATTCTGAGAATACACGAGATAGGGTATAGGGGTATGCACTTAAAACTACTCCGTGTTCTGTTTTCGGTGATAGATCGTGAGTTGTGACTTTGAATATCGCTACGATCGCGATTGATATCGATTGATAAAACAAGTCCGAACGAGTTGTTTTACAATGGATATCACTCTACTGTTAAATTCAAATTCAAATTCAAATTCAAAAATTCTTTATTCAACATAGACCTTTGCAGGCACTTATTGACGTCAAACTCTACCACCAGTTCGGAAATTGGGAGGCCCTAGAGAAGAACTGGCAAGAAACTCTCAGGGTTTATTTTTTATCTCCTCTTTTTAATCGTTATTTACAATTAGTCATTTATAAAAAAAAAAAAAAATAAACTTAAAGCTACAATAAAGCTAACATACATAATATAATATTTTCGTATGTACATTTACATACACATTAAATGTCAAAAGGAAAAGACAAAAAATAATAAATAAATAATTATGTTGTTACCAAGCATGGCTTTTGGGATACCGCACCTAGCTCCATACAGTGTTATCGTTTAAATAATCACTTACTTTATAATATGCTTTACTAATAAGTGTCTTTTTGATGTGATTTTTAAAGTTGTGCAAAGGCAACTCAATAATGCTTTGTGGAAGCTTATTAAACATTTTTATACATTTCCCCAAAAAGGAACAGCTAGTCTTATGGAGCCTGTACATTGGAACGGCAAGTTTATTTTTATTTCTTGTATTTACATTATGTAAATCACTATTTTTATTGTATGAGTGGTAGTTTCTATATACATAAATTAAGTTGTCAAAAATATATTGACTGGCTAAAGTTAAAATATTAATTTCTTTGAACAATTCTCTAAGCGAATCTCTAGCCCGTAATTTGTAAATGTTACGAATCGCTCTTTTTTGTAGCACGAAGATGCTTTCAATATTGGCCGCTGATCCCCATAGCAATAGTCCATAGGACATAACACTATGAAAATAGCTAAAGTAAATTAATCTTGCCGTTTCAACGTTAGTTAATAGCCTAATCTTTTTTACTGCGTACGCTGCAGAACTAAGTTGAAAATGGCGACGATATGCCGCAGTATCTGCATATTGCCGCTATACTGTGTCATCGATTATTCTACGAGTCACAGCTGTTCCTATTTACCGCTTAGAGATCGCTTAAGATGGTTACTCTCTTGCTTACTTCATCTTTTCTTTATCATAAGGTGGATAAGGTCTAAATTCAAACGTGTCTATTTAGTAGAATCCAATTCAATTATCTATTACTCTCGAATTGGAATGACAAGAGTTGTAGTGTAGCGGAAATTGAGAGGGAGGTAAAGAATTTAGTTCCTTCGAAAACGCTTCGTGTGGAACATTGCAACTTACGCAACACAAAATTAGTATTTAGGAAACCCTCAGCGCACCTCCTCTATCCATACCATCCTCAGCCTGTCTTAAACTCTATGAGTTCAAACTCTTTAAGAATAAACTTTTTTGAGTGTCTTCACTCACTAACTTCAGCTATCGGCGATCTACCAAGTCAAGAGTGGCAGCTGGCTAGTTGGTAATTAGAGTTATCTTGAAGGTGTGCATTAAGGCATTAAGTTGTTTTCTAAAAAAACTATTTTCGTCTAATAATAAATGCCAGCAGTAATGAAGGACTGTGATTCAAGAAAGTGGAACAGAAAAATGAAGACGTCGCGATTTTAATCATGAAAGCTTTTAGGTGGCTTTGCTAATTAGTACTTTTTCAGCGTGCGGAAGTTTTGTTTTTGTGTATGCAATGCAGTAATTGCAAACTGACTTTATATTATTTTTTTGGTATATTACTTTTTTGGTATAACTTTTAAGGTGTACTTATCTTCGTCTCTATTTAACTTGCTGATAAATGCTCGCAAAACAATGTATTTTTATTAAAAATGTAACATCATCCCACTTGATGATAAGAATGAAGAAAAGACCTAATATTAAATAATAATTCCTAGTTCACTAAAGCTCTATTGAAAAGGCGAACTGAATAACTATTATCTTAGGTACTGGTGTCACCGTTTATGTCTTATATATTATACATACACCAGAAATGTACCAGCTCCATATCATTTTCTTTTAATGTTTTGGAAAGAAAATGTTTGAAAATAATATTTTATTTCATATTAATTTAATTTCTTAATGCTCCAACTTTGGTATTCAAAAAGGACATTATGAGTACCCCAGTACAGTTTTTCGAATCACTGGTCAAGAAAATAGAGTTATAATATTGTTTGAGTAACTAAAAGGGGTACTTAACCTATCTGAAATATTAGGGCTAAAGATAAGTTTCGAATCGAAGATTTTTAAAACTGATATAAATGTATTTACATTATTATTATTAATTCAAATATTCTTTCTGTCTTGCAGAGGAACTTTTTATAAATTATAAAAAACGTCTTCATAATATCACATTATTTCGACTTTTAATGCATAATTAATTTTGAGAAAGTAATCTGACTGTCTATTGCACTTTCATGGCAAAAGTATTGAACCGATTTAAATTATAAAATATTTTAAAGCAAAAAAGGCTATAAAAGTTTGAAATAGGTATCAAATTTTTAACGTTTTCGAAGCTAGGTATTTAAAATTTTATAATACTCGTATTTGCTTTTTTGATTAGATGCAAATAAAAATGACATCAATAGTTTGGAAGAATTTTACTGTAAAATGGGTAAAATAGGGAATGAAAGTTTTTGTGTGAATAGGCTCACAAGCAACTGAACCGATTTTGATTAAAGTTGACATAGGGATAATTTAAGATCCGGAGGATGATATACGGAAAATTTTACCAAGGGAAAAAATATTATTTCTGTAGAAAAATCTGATATAAACGGCTGGTCAGGTTTTCATGCAATATGGTAAGCGGATGATTGGAGGGGAGGAATATACAATTACTTTTACCTCGGAAAAATATATCCATACTAATATTGTAAATGCGAAAGTAACTCTGTCTGTCTGTCTGTTCCACTTTCACGCCAAAACTACTGAACCGATTTAAATGAAATTTAAGTACACAGATAGTCTAGAGCCTGAGAAAGGACATAGGCTACTTTCTCATCCAAAAAAGGGTGTAAAGGGTTGTAAAAGGTTGAAAGGAGGGGGTGAAAGGTTGTATGGCAGTATTGTTAAAACCACAGAACCGATTTAAATAAAATTTTATACACAGATAGTCCAGAGCCCGAAAAAGGACACAAGCTACTTTTTTATACAAAATAGGTTGTAAAGGGTTGTAAAAGGTTGAAAGAAGGGATGCTAGGTTGAATGGAAAAATTGTTAAAACTACTGAACCGATTTAAATGAAATTTGGTACACAGATAGTCTAGAGGCTGAGACAGGACAGAGGCTATCTTTTAAAGCAGAAAAGGGCTGTAGAGGGTTGAAAGGAGGGGGTGAAAGGTTGTATGGCAGTATTGTAAAAACCACTGCACCGATTTAAATAAAATTTTATACACAGATAGTATACCCCGTATATACCAATCGTAAAATCCGAGGACCCAAGGAAGGAAATAAGATATTTTTAGTTTACCGACGGAAAACATATCCTTCCTGTGGGAAATTCGAATATAAAGCGGACGAAGCCGCGGGCGGAAAGCTAGTTCTTTTATAAAATCCTATATTACTGGTACATATATACAATTTTACAATTTAAACTATAAGAGAGAAACTGGAGAGCTTTGTTCAACGTTGTTATTGAAGTCCTTCAAATTAAAATAAAGCTAATTAACCCTTGAAAATAACGTCTGTAAGATAAAAGTAATTAATAATTTAATACACGGCAGCCATGAATGACGATGAAAGCTAATACAAGTGAATAAAACAATAAAGGTCTTTTGGATACAAACAACGTTTGAAAACTAAACAATAATAAAGTTTACAAATGTATACGACACAAAAATAAACTCCTTTTTAGACATGTGACAGAAAATTACAACTAAAACGTAAATAGTTCTACATATTTTTTTATTAAGGCAACTAATGAATATTTTTATTTTTGAATGATTTTACTTTATGCTAGTGAATCCTCTTTGTATGTGTAATGTACTTTGTGAGAAAAGCGTTTTATCAAATTATATCTCATTATTATATTACAACACATAGCAGTTCCAAGGTTTTCATTGTGCATATGGTATGCTAAAGAGAAAAGCCTAAATTATTTATTTATCAAGTTTCATATAATCAAATAAAGAAATATAACAACTAAAGTCCGTAACTGTTCAAACCAAACCATTCGCTAAATCACTAATAACAGACTATATTTATTTTCATCATGTGATTGTATATAAAGAGGGAATAACACAAAGTTTTTGTACACGCATCGACTTAAAATCTGTCCGATACAAATGATCCAAATTTCCCCGAAATAGTGCAACTACTTCCACTCCATACTACCACAAAGGAGAATACTTACTGGCAATAGTAAAACACACTATTCTACGCTTTGATGAAGTAAATCATCTTGAGGCAATCTGCTTGTATGTGATTGTGAGGTCAATTAGTCCACACCAGTGTGTCACCAGTCAGCCCTAACTTAACCCTTATTTAGGTTAGGGTAGGTTCAACCCTATCTGAAGTTGTACATGAACTGCTGATGAAGAAGATAAAGAAATTTAACATGAAAATTGCCAAAGCTAGTTTGCAGCCCGCGTGGGTATAAACGAGAACGACCCTTCGCCGCCCCTAATGAATGAGTGCCGCTACTGACGGAGAAATTAATAACTTGCAGCCCCAGTCACGTTCAGAAAGGTCGCTCAGCCACTAATCACGAACAATTTAAAGCGCCGACAACCAAGCTTTATCGTTATCTTGTGATGCTAGAACAGATAACTTGCTCAAAGCGGTAATAACTTATCACACCAGAATACTGAAAGGACCTTTTAAAAATGGACGAATTACAAACGAATCAACACATGCGCTTAGATATATTTTTATTTTTATATTACTGTTACTAGCCGCAGCTGGTTTAAGCATGTTGATTTCAAGAATTACTTGGGTTAACCGAGAACTTCAGTGATTACTGCGCATCAGATCTCGTACGTTATTGTCAGATATCACTGTTAAGTTCGAAACTGCATATTAAACACAGTAGGACAATAATAGGACAGCGGTAAAATAGTAGACAATAAAACAGTGGCATTGACACTGGGCACTTGTTTCTGTATATTCTTTTCCTCTGTTTTTTGTCATTATTGTATTATTTTGTCTTGTTATTGTTGTTCGTATCGTTGTGTGGTCCATCAATAAATGTATTTCTTTCTTTCTTTCTCTGTTTGTATGTTGCAATAACATCTGATATAGTAGTTCTGATAAAATGCAGTTTAAAAAGAAAGATTGTGCGCTCCTTGCTCTTAAAATGGATTATGTATGGAAAATTGCCATTTACTAAAGCGGGAGAATTCCTTTGAGAGCTTTGAGAAAGAAGAGGTATATTACATGCCCTATAATAATTACAAGAGACGTAGCATTGCAGTAACAAAAAATATCTTCTGCAACATAGTTTTTCGTTGAGAACGTGTATACGAGATGAAAGTACCTACAAAATTAATAAATAACTTTAAACAAGCTAGTGATTATGTTATTAATGAAAAAAGATGCGTGAAGCCTACAAAGCTTATGTAGTGTGCAAAAGTGGTTCCAGTACCCAGCCGTACACCAATTTTTTTTTCGAGGGGAAATGCACCTTATGCACCTTGACACCGCGTTGGCGAGGCGCGGTCGTATGTGGGGCTCTCCGGTCTTAGAGGACCGGCCTACCCGTTAAAGCCCCTCGGTGTCCTCCAAGCCCATATCGGGGTACGTAGCGGGTTGCGCTTTCGCGATTCTACCGCCACACGCCCACACTCAGCCGTACACCTTGCGATCACAATGATATAACCATGACTGTGTAGAGTCATTGAGCTGTTTCAGTTGGTTATAAGAATTGTAAATTCACAAACCTTGTATGGGCTTGCTCAGATAAAGCCGATAGAGCCACTGATGTTCAGCTGAGCCAAACTACGCAGTGCTTAATTGATAGGCTAACACTTTTTTAACGCTTTAATTTGTCACCATTCAGTTATTTTAGTAGTTATGTTGGACTTTTACTTATATAATTTTTATATATTTAAATACACATACTTCTTACATGTAACACTTTTTTTTCACTGATCGGGAGTACCGTTGGACACATTTTTTTTTATATATGTTTCGTTTAACTCGATTATCAAACATATAATAATGAGACAATCCTCATTATTGTATGTCTTTTTAATAAAAAGCGCATTTTTTATATACCAATTGAATGGCAAATCTCCAGGCATACGTTTTTGGTAGGTAGTGACGAGGGCGTCACACGAATTCCCTGCGTGAATTCTAACGCGGTTGGGGGGATACTGTAACACTTTTTTTTTCACGGATCGGGAGTACCGTTGGACACGATTAACGAAAACATTACGCGTGTGAAAAAAAAATGTTAAATTGTGATATTCATAAATATGACCAAAAGAAGAAAAAAAAATGTGTCCAACGGTACTCAAGATCAGTGAAAAAAAAGTGTTACAGTCAAAGTAAAGTTAAATGTGTTTCTAATGCGACAAATTAATTTATTTTATTGAAGAAATTTTATCCTTGTTTTATTTGCAGAGATCCGCAATAAAACATTGGGCAGCGTCCCTTTCTTGATTAAAAACACAAGGTCACCCATTTTTATTATAGCAGCGACCCAAATGTTAAAATACAATATTAAGAGAGGAATGCACACGGATTGTCGTGATTGTCACCGAGACCGCAATATTAGCCCATAGACACGTAAAGTATAAGGGCGTGTTCACATACCGTATTCGAGTCGCGAAAACAAGGCTCATGATATTTTTGAATGCTTTTATCTATTAAAAACATTATTACAAAAAAAAAGGCAAAGACATAACGTTTAATAAACCAATGAGGTTTTTGACATATATGATTATCATTTAATGATGTATGTAACATATTGTTTAAAAAAATGCACTTTAATAAGTTTAATATTTATCGGGCTAATTTTATACATAGACGTAGAAAAACAAACTTGCTCTTAACCTCGCACTAGTGCTTAGTTATTTACATTGCTTTTTGACGCTTCTATATTATTGAACCGATTTTCTGATACGTTAAGCAATTTGACAATATAATCGTCTGAGTAGTCTTCTCATATTTTATCAAACAACGTGAAAAAAATATGTGATGGACTTAATCGATAATTTTATTGTTAAGTCAAGAAATTCAATCACGATTGTCTACCAATAATCTCTGTGTACTTTATTCTGCTCGTCTAATATTGAGGGCTCGATAGAAATACAATTTATATGCTGACTGTCCCAAGGTCGCCTCTTCTAACAGTCCTCGGAGGAAGAGGAAGCAAGCATTTTCTTAGACCTTGTCGCCGTTATCCATCAATTTAAACCAAGGTAAAATGATGCTCTTTTATTGGAACTTCTTTTTTCTATTCCATTTCTCTACACCATCTGAACGCAGCTTAAGCATATCCGGTAAGCTCGCTTCCAAATGTGTCCAGATTACTTCCGATTATTGTGATGCTCCTCGAAATTGCACCATAAATGAAATTGCTCATAAATGGGGTCAGATTTTTAAAATGTATGTTTTTATTTTTGTCGGAGTATTACTTAAATTAAAATAAAAATTTCTCATTTAACAGAGACAAAACGTGGTTAGTTATTGATTAAGTGTGAGTTTATGTTATTTATTGGTTATTAGTTAGAGTTTATTGCATTTGTCGCTATATCGACATTGATTTAATTATTTTATTAATTGTAAAGTAAATTAGTTGGATTCACACTGATGATGAAATAATTCATAAAACATAAAAGATCACAAAGTAAACACGAGACAGAAATGTCTTGAGGCGCTATATATACAACACGGCGAAAACAAGTATGGCCGCCAAAAAAATTTGATACACATAGCGCCACTGATCGGTATCGATCACAAATAAAACTAGAAAGCGCAGATTGGTGTTATTATGGCTAAAAACAGTTTGTGGTTTTAAGTTAAAATAAAAATATGAAATTGATGATAATCAAAGTATAATTATAATATAAAATAATGTATATTAAATCTTTAATATTGCCATTTAATGTAACCTATTTTAGGTATAATTAATTTTTACTAAATATTTCATCTATTAATTTTTTTAAATAAAATATTGAGTTAGTCAAGAAAGTGTTATCCGTGTAATCGTATAGTCCGTAAATATCTTAATTAGACTTAAATACTAAGTTTATACACAATTGAATGAAGATATGTATCTAATAATAGCAAAATGTAATAAATTACCTCTTTGTCCATCATTATTTACAGAAAATTTTTGTGGATGTTCGTTATAATTTCCAAAAATCAGTTTTCTAGGGGTTTTTGCCTTAATAAATCCCTTATACGGCAAATTTACTGGTGACTGAGATCTCTGACCACAATCAGGATAAGTCTTGAACCATTCGTGTTGTGCTAAGAACAATATAATTATAACATGATTATTCTTCATACACTGACGATCAATAGGTATAATGCATATGAATGAAAATGGATAAATGTCTATCTTTTTTTACATTTTCCGTCACAAATATAGAATGTCATATGCAATTACGCCCAGACAGGAAAAAAATTTTGTAGGCCATACAAAATATCTGTCCCGTGCAGGACTTGAACCCGCAACTCATTGCGCAGTAGCCGATAACTAGATCGCTGCGCCAAACGTACCTTTTTGTAAATCGTTAAAAAAATTTACATGTCATTAAGAAGATGTATGTAATACCATCAAAACCAAAGCATATCAGGACAATGAAATAGTTGTTATTAAATAATTTACTATACAGTGCACTTATTTGGTAACTAAATTTTTCTTAGTATTTTTGGGTTAGTTACAATTTATTCGGTTATGTCTTAATGTCGATTGGATATACCTAAGTCGGAAGTATATATGCTAATGCCACTAAAATCGTTTCGAGGAATGTAAATAACTCTGTCTATGAAGTAATGCAAATGTGAACAAACCATTATAACTCCAATGTTTTGCATAATCTTCTGTGGCTGAAACAGTTTTTATTGGCTTAGAAATCATACATAGTAGAAATATGCAGGTAGATAGCTGGTATATTTTCAAGCTTTGAAATAATTTGGTACCTCCTTAGCAAAGGAAACTAGGCGATATTAACGTTTAACGCTACGAAAAAATCAGCAAAATCACGAAAATGCTCGGGAGTAAAATGTCCTGAATAAAGTAAAACTTATCTATGAAGTGAAGGTGGTGACCAATGTGAACACACCATTATAACTCCAATGATCTGGATAATCTTCTGTGGCTGAAACAGTTTTTATTGTTTTAGAAATCATACATAGAACAGTAGAAAACTAAAGACAGATAGCTAATATATTTTCAGGCTTTGAAGTAGTTTGGAACATCCTTAGCAAAGGAAAGAAGCAGTCACTTGTTTTTAAATATTAGACATCCCAAATAAGAATAGGTTTTTTTTTTAAGAGTATGAGCGTCGGTGGCGTTTTGGACTCGGCACCAGTCTATGTGCTACGATGTTATAATGCCATCACGACCAATCAGAACAATAAAATAGTTGGGATTAATTGATCTAGTATACAAAGCACTTATTCGGTATATTTCTTATAGTATTTTTGGATCTGTTACCATTTATTCGGCTACGTACTATATTATTTATATTTGTCTCTTATATTTTTTCTCTTTTTGAGAGATTTCAATGCCACATTTATTTAATGGTGTTTAAGTTGGAAATATTAACGTTAAACACTACGAAAAAATCTGAATAATAACGAAAGTGTTTGGAAGTAAATCGTCCCGAATAATGTAAATAACTATCTATAAAGTGATACCAATGTGAACACACCATTTAAACTCCAATCATCTGGATAATCTTCTGTGGCTGAAACAGTTTTAATTGTTTTAGACATCATACATACAGCTGGAGAAAAGTAGAAGCAGACTTATGATATATTTTCTGGCTTCGGAGTCTGGTACCTCCTTACAAAAGGAAAGCTACTGCGCTTATAGTGTTGGTTTCTGCCTTGTAGACTGTATAGTTATAGAGTACCTTCATATCATTATATCACAAGTTGGTAGTGTATACTTTCGACCTTAAGCCATTGCAGGTCTAAAGGTACTTTCCGTTAGATGAGCGGTCAAATATTTTCATACATAGTCATCACAGTTCCTAAGTATTAATGTTTAAAGCTCTTACAAGTCTTTCCGAAGAATGTAAATAACAATCTAAGAAGTAATACTATTTTGAACAAACCATTAGAACTCCATTCTTTTGCATAATCTTCTGTGGCTGAAACAGTTTTAATTGTTTTAGAAATCCTACACACAGCTGGAGAAAACTAGAGGCAGACTTATGATATATTTTCTGGCTTCGGAGTCTGGTACATCCTTACAAAAGGAAAGCTACTGCGCTTATATTGTTCGTTTCTGCCTTGTAGACTGTATAGTTATAGAGTACCTTCATATCATTATATCACAAGTTGGCAGTGTATACTTTCGACCTTAAGCCATTGCAGGTCTAAAGGTACTTTCCGTCAGATGAGCGGTTAAATATTTTCATACATAGTTATCACAGTTCCTAAGTATTAATGTTTAAAGCTCTTACAAGTCTTTCCGAAGAATGTAAATAAGTATCTAAGAAGTAATACTATTTTGAACAAACCATTAGAACTCCATTCTTTTGCATAATCTTCTGTGGCTGAAACAGTTTTAATTGTTTTAGAAATCCTACATACAGCTGGAGAAAACTAGAGGCAGACTTATGATATATTTTCTGCCTTGGGAGTCTGGTACATCCTTACAAAAGGAAAGCTACTGCGCTTATATTGTTGGTTTCTGCCTTGTAGACTGTATAGTTATAGAGTACCTTCATATCATTATATCACAAGTTGGCAGTGTATACTTTCGACCTTAAGCTATTGCAGGTCTAAAGGTACTTTCCGTCAGATGAGCGGTCAAATATTTTCATACATAGTCATCACAGTTCCTAAGTATTAATGTTTAAAGCTCTTACAAGTCTTTCCGAAGAATGTAAATAACTATCTAAGAAGTAATACTATTTTGAACAAACCATTAGGACTCCATTCTTTTGCATAATCTTCTGTGGCTGAAACAGTTTTTATTGGTTTAGAAATCATACATAGAAGAAGAGAAAATTAAAGGCAGACAGCTGACACATTTTCAGACTTAAGAGTTAGTATGTGTGGTACCTCCTTGGCAAAGGAAAATTACTAAGTTTGTAGTGTTGTTTTGTGTCTTGTGATAGTGACTGTATACATTATAGACTACTTTCATAGTGTTATATCACAAGTTGGTAGTGAACACTTTCGTACTTGAGCCGTTGCAGGTATATAGTTACTTACCATAAGATGAGCTGTCACTAATTTTCGCTCATAATCATCATGGTTAATAAGAGGTGTTATCTTCAATAAGATGTATATGGCACCAGTGGTAGGAGTATACCGTTGCAAGTCATTAGCTCTTACCATCAAATGTGTAGTTATTAATTTTCAAACATAGTTACCGCATCTCGTGATATGTTTTACATAAAGAATATATATATGACACCCGAGATAGGAGCGTCGGTGGTGTTGTGGTCCTGGCACTAGTCTACAAATCGGATGATCAGAGAGCTGGAGCTTGATCCTGCCATGTATCAATTTGTTTTTCGTTTTTTTGACGCTCCTACCGTGAAGGAAAAGATCTGGAGGCAGCCTTCTACACCTGCGAAGAAATTCAAAGATATATGTAAGCAACCAATTTACACTGAGCCATCAAATTTTCCTAATATAGCTGCAGTAGGCTTGTGCCCCGCCGGTGGTGAACTCCTTCTGCGTCGACGTCGTGACGCAGAAGAAGGCGGCGGAGCGCGCCAGGGAAGACGACCCTGGCGCACAGGCATGCCGCCGTAGTCGGTAGCTCGCTGCGGCGCTGAGGAAGTCGCGACTGCTACGGCGACCCGGGATGGACCACGCCCCTTCCGTGGCCGGGGGGCGTCGACAGTGGAGGAGACCGGGGGAGGTAGTGTAGCCTCCCCCGAGGAGGGCTCCCCTCTAGGCAGGGGAGCGGAGGCTGGGTGTTCCCGGAAGTAGATTGATGTTCCCGGGGGCTCCCTACATGCCTGAGGAAGGCCATCCCTGAGGTTTTTGTGGGTAGGCCTCCCCCTTCTGGGGAGGAAAGCCCCACATAACCGCCGGCTCGTCACAGCCGGCGGCAATTTAATGCATTTTCCTCAGGGGAACAAAAAAAAACAAAAGGCATGCCGCCGTAGACGTACGGCGCGAAGGAAGCGCACGTTCGCGCGCCTCATTCTTCCTGTCGGCGACCAGTGGGGGCCCGGCCTGTGTACACCGCTACCCGGGTACCCTGCTATACAAAGGTCGCCGTCAGTCAATGATCCCCCGGATGCCCCGGGGATCGACCGTCTCGCCCCCTCTTCAATGGGGAGGTGAGCACAGTGTGGGCCGACGTCAACGAGGTAGTGGAAGTATCACGCTGCGATGCAGCTCTCCTTGGCGTGTCCCCCCCCCCTCATCTGATGGAGGGGAGGACCCGCCGACGATCGAAGCTCTCGCGGCAAGGCATCAGTGAGGGGCATTGATAGGTTTTTAGTCGGTAGGCCGCGCGCTTGGCTGGCACTCGGCCCCCAAGCGCGCGGAAAGTCCGACATAGCCCCGCGGTTTCCCCGAGCCGCGGGGTATGCGTAACGCATTTTCCTAACATTAAAAAAAAGGCTTGTGCCCCGCGGTGGGGATGTATGTGGATTGTGATGCTGTAATACCATCACGACAAAAGAATGTTTGGACAACAAAATAGTAGGAATTAATGAATCTAGTACACAGACCACTTATTCGGTTATATACTGTATTATTTAAAATTGTCTCTTATTTTTTTTTCTTTTTGAGATACATCAATGTCACGTTGATTTAATTGTGATTAAGTTGGACGTAATTAATGTTTCACGCTACAAGCAAATCGGTTAAATGACGAAAGTGCTCGTTAGTAAATCGTTCCGAAGAATGTAAATAACTCTATCTATGAAGTAATAATAATGTGAACAAACCATTGTAACTCCAACCTTTTGTATAATCTTCTGTGGCTGAAACAGTTTTTATTGATTTAGAAATTATGCAAAGAACCGGAGTAAACTAAAGGAAGACTACTAATACATTTTCAGGCTTCGGAGTAGTCTGTGTTGTACATCCTTAGCAAAGGCAAGATACTATTTTTGTAGTGTTGGTTTTACTTTCCGATAGTTGCTGTTTAATTGTAGAATACCTTCATAGCATTACATCACAAGTTGGTAGTGTATACTTACGTCTTTGAGCCGTTATATGTCTGTAGTCACTTACCATCAGATGGGTTGTCACTTATTTACGAACATAGTCATCACCGGTGGGAATGTATATGGATTATGATGCTCTAATAACATCACGACAAAAGTATCACTGGACAATAAAATTGTTAGAATTAATGAATCTTAAACACAGATCACCTATTCTGTTATATACTGTATTATTTATATTTGTCTTTTATTTTTTTTTTCTTTTTGATATACTTTAATGCCACATTAAAACAAATCTGTTAAATTACGAAAGTGCTCGTAAGTAAATATTTGCGAAGAATGTAAATAACTCTATGTATAATACTAATGTGAACAAACCATTATAACTCCAACCTTTTGTATAATCTTCTGTGGCTGAACAGTTTAAATTGATTTAGAAATCTTAGACAGAACAAAGAAAACTAGAGGCAGACTGCTGGCACATTTACAAGGCTGCGGCTGCTTAGTGTTGGTTTCTGCCTTATGATAGTGGTTGTGTAATTATAGAGTACCTTCATCGTATTATATCACACGTTAAGTTATTAGTGTATATACTTTCGTCCTTGAGCCGTTATATGTCTGTAGTCATTTACCATCAGATGAGTTGTCCCTTATTTACGAACACAGTCATCACGGTTAATTAGAGGTTTTATCTTTAAGAATATGTATATGAAATCAGTGCTAGGAGCGTCGGTGGCATAATGACCAGTACTAGTCTACAAATTAGATGATTCGGGGCATTCGATGTCGATCCTGCCATGTATCAATGTCTTATCGAATCTTATTTTTATGCAGTCAACCAATTCACACTGAACGTGGTGGACTAAGGCCTAATCACCCTAACATAGCTAGGGGTAAGTTTGTGCCCCACGGTGGGAACGTATAGGAGCTGTGAAGCTATGATACCTTTACGAGAAATGCATGACAGGATAATAAAATAGTTGGAATTAATTAATCTAGTACAGAGAGAAATTATTCGATCATGTAATATACTATTTATATTTGTTTCTTATATACATTTTTTTTGGGGTACTTTAATGCCACATTGATTTAATCGTATTTAAATTGCAATTGTATTGAAGAAAATCGTTCCGAATAATGTAAATAACTTATCTATGAAGTGACACCAATGTGAACACACCTTTACACCTCCAATCTGCTGTATAATCTTCTGTGCCTGAATCAGTTTTATTGTTTTAGAAATCATATACAGAACAGGAGAAAGCTAAAGGCAGGCTTCGGAATGGAGTACCTCCTTTCCCAAAATGAAAACTACTATGCTTCTAGTATTGGTTTCTGCCTTGTGGCTATATAATTATAGTGTGAATGTTAAACTTTACATTACCTCTACTAAAACTGTCGCTATTACCAGAGACATAAGATCTATCTGTTAATAGTTAATGTAATGTCTATTGAAGTGTGTTTGAAAGTTACAGAATGTTTGCTTTCTTTTTTGAAATAAATTATAATGTTGAAATGACTGATTGAAATAATAAATAAAAAAAATATTTTTGTATAAATGAAGTAAAAAAGTTCTTAAAGTTAAGCTTAGATGTTAACAAACAATACAACTTCGTCAATTGTCATCAATTATCAATGAGATAGGAAGCGGACCTATTGTCTCTCACCATGCATATCATAATGAAATAATTACGGAATATTTCATAAGTCGGCATTTACATACGACATACGTGGAAAGAAATGAGTGATACACTTCTATAAATATGTCACTATACAAAAAAAAAAGTTATGAAATTGCCTTTTGTATTGTCCGCTGTGAATTTCCTATTTATATCTCGAACTACATGCTTCCGTAATTTCTGCAACAAACATAAAAATAAGCGTCCGAGAGTTTTCTAGAGCAGGCGTCTCGTAAATTAAAGCAAAGCACTTTGCTTTGTGTCGCGACTTCCAACATCCGCCTGGAAAGGAATTATACAAGGAACATTGCCAAGAAAACACTAGAAAGTAAATCGATAAGTAATTTTATTATTGTTCTAGACTTAGTTGCTTACCTATAAAACTTTTAATAGTATTTTGCTCCAGTGTTAATTTAACAATTTAAACAATTCTTCACGTAGGGAGGATTTATTTATTTATTAAGGTACATTAACATCAAAAGCGTGTGCTATTACACACGTTAATTGTCTTATACGCATAACAATTATAAATACACGACACCGAATATTTAGAATGGTCGTTGTTTACTGTATATAACTAGGAATGTTGAGAGATTTTGATTGTTGCTCTGACGTGTTTTCTTGTGCTCCCTACTTTAAAATAAAATAGCAGTGAAATATAGTCATTTATCAGCAACATCTTACATTAATATTTTTTGTAAATATTAATGTAACACCTTTGTTTTGATGTATATATCACTGGTGTTTGTGTAGTGATTAATATAAGTAATTAAGGTGTTTTGTGAAATAAGTGACGGTGCACAGTGATAATTTTTAAAAAATATTGGCGTTGAAGGCATTGTACCATATACAATTCTTATTACTTAAATTACATTGTTCGGTTCTTTTCCCCACGGGGGATGGTACTGAATCGTCATACGGGGTGCGCTAATATGTCAGTCGTCTTAATAACCCCCTGGTTACACGACCTTACACGACCCGCAACCGGTCTACTCCAGTTAGACAGTTAGACTCCAACAGAAGGCTAGCTTACCAACTAAACACTACCTACAGCCTTTGGTTGGGCAGAAGGTCTGGGACCTTATCGGCTTTAAACTAAAGCGCCTGCCCTCCAGAGCGGAGGATGGTGCATAAAATATAAAACATAATTCGGGCGCATTGGAGTAATATATAGTGGTGCCCGCATTTAATTATGTCCGGTGCTGGGCTTCTTAGGTGGAACTAGTGCCATCTATGGTCCCTTAATAGCATCTCTGATTGGGCTATCCCAAGCAAACAGATGGCGCTCTTTTTTAAATTTTACAAATATATATATATAACCGACTAGCGGACCCGACAGACTTCGCCCTGTCAAAAAGATTTGTAAAGTGGCAGTTTTTCGTTCCTCCTTATTTTATAGATATGGATTTTGTTCCTAAATTTTCTTTACTATAAACCTCACGGAGCCCGAGACCTTTCCAACGAATGCAAAACCGTGGAAGTCGGTTCGTGCGTTCTGGAGTTATAGCGTCAGGAAGGAAAACCCGACTTATTTTTATATAGTAGATTTGAATCCTGACCACTAAGCCGTTAGCTTCGAATATTAACGCACGCACCTATTACAAACTCGCTAGACATTTTTACAACTTGTCTACCATCCCGATAATATAATTATAATCGTGATGTCTATATACTATAGAATAGATAGTCAATACTCTATAGTTTATTGCATTCCACAATGTTTTGTATAGGTGGTAAAAACTTAAAATTATGTAGGTAACAATTGAGGACCCTGTCGGGCGTAGCATAATAAAACAGTTCATACCTATTTAGAAGAGAGGACGATGGTGGTTTTAAGGGATAGAAATATTTGGCATTATACACGTTGAAATTTAAAACACATACATAATATATATTCTTTGTATGTAGGTACTCGAATTATAGTATTTCATCCATATATTCTTTAAAACTATAGCAGCTTTTTTGTATTAGAAAGGTTTTAAGTTTTTTTATAAATATGTTATATTTTTCTTCTTTTCTAATTGATTGAGGTGGCTTGTTATATACTTTAATGGATGTCACCAAAGGGCTTGTTATATAACCAAGGGAACAGTGAAAGGGTCGACACTAAAGTTACGTAAAGCAGTGAGGTAGGAGAGGGAGAACTCCAGACTTAGTGAGTAGTAATGTAAGCCCTTGATTTGCTTATATCTGGTACGCTGTTTTTATGTGGATCATTTGTGTCTGAACTTTGGCGCTCGCGATTGATGACCTATAAATTTTTAAGTCCAATGATGGATTTTTTTAACGCCACACCATACATTTATAAGATATCAATGTATCACATATCATATCGACATTATAATTAGATTGATTAATTTAATAATCAATTACGATTTTAGTAATCTGTCTGTTTGATATGTAGCAAGTGCAAGCAATTTAATAACAAATTTGTTTTGTAAGATACGTCATTGTTCAACATTGTACGACACTTATTTTTGTTACACGTCTGTGTTATCTAAAACTAATAAGAACAGTTCTAGGTGAAGAAAATATAAATGTGACTGAATGAATTTAATCATCAGTTATGAATAAATGTTGATCACTACTCACCATCTTTGTCGTTGTTTTCCAGATGTATCTATCAGGTAGTTGTGCAGGAAAATGAAGAATCCATATTGCCTTCTGTTGGAAAATAAACTGTATTTATATAGCTATAACTGTAGTTTTCTTTTTTATTGTAATAAAAATGCATTTTGCCACTCGCTGCTGATAAAAACAGGATAAAAATTGGAGACATGTACATTTATATTAAGTGAAATAATGTACAGTAACTTCTGATAATTGAGAATTTCTTAGTGCAAATGTAAAACTTGACATTGAATCACTAATAGAAAGTTCAGTGATCGAATCCCGGCCAATATTAATGGTTTTAGATTATACTACATATTTTTTTTGCTATTGTGGTGATGGAAACTTGAGGTAACTTGCACTTACCCACAATGTGTCTCAAAACTGTAAATGAAACTTTAAGTAAAACTATAAAAAATATTTGGGCTGAATTTTTATGAAGCTGTGCCCACGACTTCGTCCGTGTGGTATCGTTATTTTAGATAGCAATTTTAATGACTGAGAGTGTTATAAACGTAAGAGTAGACAAATATAATCAGAAAGCTTCCAACTGCTAAGCTATCGGGAGTCACACGTGTTATTGTGAGTCAACCATAAAAGGCAGACAAATACTATCGTGGGATATTTTTTATATAATTTTAAGGAGAATTCAGACATGATTTCTATATAGCTTAACCATAAAGGTTTCACATGCGACGGAAGCTTAAAAATGGAGTAACTTTTCCCGTTTTCCCAACATTTCCCTTCACGGCTCTGCTCTGCGTATACTATAACCAGCTTAGAGTATGAAAAATAATTGTACCAAATTTCGTCAAAATCCGTCGAGTAGTCTCTGTTTCTATAACGGTTATACAGACAGACAAACAGACACAAATTTTACTGACTTGGCATCAGTATCGATCCCTAATCACCCCCTGACAGTTATGTATTTTGGAAATATATTTCATGTACAGAATTGACCTCTCTACAGTTATTATAAGTATAGAATATGTATACAGGAAACCGACTGTTGATCTCAATTTCTCTAAGGCCTTTATTATCTGTGGCTTCGCAGATTATACGTCAATGCATAACAAGTAGTTACACAATAGTATCTCTCACACGCGTTGTCTAGTAACCGGGTTCATGTAGGTAACTTTATCTTGTTACTCATATAAATATGAGTAAGAAACATCAAGCCTGGCTTTATAATGATCTTGTTGCACAATGCACGTGCTGCGTGAGAGACAAAATATCAAAATACAATACTCTTGTTGACCAAAATCGTACCTACAACGCTGCAGACTTTTAGTATTGTTTATTATTTAGTAAAATTAGAACTCTAAGTTAGAAATTAGAACTAGAATTTTCATTAATAAAAATGAATTTCTTTGTATTTACTCGTATATCATTGCTTTTCAAATAGTGTATCAGTATGGATGATACTCGTAAGTGCACAAGTGAGTTTCAAATTAAGCTCAAGTTATTTACTATATTAAATTTAAAATATTTAATACTTATCATGCAGTAAGTAAATAATTTAAGTTTATTTACAATAATGAAAAGCAAAATCCAATTTCTTGAAAGTACATCGCGACTTTCGCTGCCGTTAAACTTAAGACAGTTGACTAATTTGTACTCGTGTATGAATATGCCGTAGGATTCCGATCACATCAATAACGGCACTTAGGCAGACTAAGCCTCCTTCTGGAATCTCTTCGCCCATGTCTATTCAGGATTGCGTTAAGCTCAATTCACCAAAATGACCTCCATAGGACAGATCCAGTGGTATAAACGAACTGCGACTTTGCCGTGGGCGGGATCGCCAGATTACGCGTTTCGAATCCTCCAGAAGGGTGGACGGTGATAAAGCCATATATCCCGGTTAGTTGTCAACTGATCGGACTTGCTTCTTTCTCATCTCTAGAGGGCTGGAGAAGTTGGAAACTACCTGCAAAAGCACGTCTTCTCCTACCCTGCCGTCTGATTTGTCTTCAAGATAGTAAGAGGCTCCAAAAGTCTATATTGAATAAAGATTATTTCGATTATTATTTTGGTACTATATTTCCAAACTGTCCGCTGACTTAATCGGACGTGTTGTAATCATATTGGTACCGAATGTTCTGTTCTCTCTAGTTACCAAAACTTAAATAAATAAAATCTAATAAAATGAAAGAAACACTATGTATTGAGTACGCTAAAGTAAAGAGCTGAAAATTTGAAAAATCAAGCTAGCTAAAATAATCATTCATTCGGATAATTTGACGCATCATTAACCAAACCTACTATTCATAATACAGTTTTTTAATTAAGCTCAATTATTACTCAACCGAATTTCAGATACGTAAATTTGCTTTTTAAATTACTTCAGTGATTTTATTCGATCAAAAATTAATTACAGTTGGTATAAATTAAATAGGGAGAAAAACACAAGCAAATACTTTTGTGTTTATTTTTTACCCCTTTTATATTTAAGTAATTAAAGGACGCGATGCGAGTTTATGGGCACAGCTTTCAATTGGCCAAAAACAAACACAACAAACCAGCAAACTTTGTATTGTTCGTCGGTTACTTCAATACAAAGGGAGCTAATTAAAATTTGTATTTAAAAAAACATCATTTAAGCGGCGTAATATTTTTGACGTTAGACAATTACAAGCATATTGATGTATATGAATTAATATCAGGAGCTTGCTATTCTAGAAAGTTAAATCGTTAATAAAGAAACATTTAACAATACTACTACCCCAAACCAACTCTTCCCCAAAAAGTTTTTTATTGTATTAGTACTGAGTCTATTTGACAAAACTATTTGAGTCGACTATACGATATACTAAATTAGATTTAAAAAGAACTTATGAGATAGCGGTTTTTCAACAAAAAAATCATAAAGTTCTTTTAGTTGACTACATAGTACTGTTTATGTTATATAACATTACACCGACAGCACAAATAAAAGCTAGTTATTTAAGCGCCATATTAGTACGCTTCGTCACGATTATGGAACATAAATTTGGGGTAATATTCCCCTGATATTGCAACGTCACCAAAGAAGATGAATAAGAAGGGAATACTTAACTGATACAGATTGTGTAATAAAAGAAAATGTCTTGATAAAGATTATTAAGCTAATATAATATTAGCAATGCGACCAACCCCGTCATACTTAGCACGATCACTAGCTTCATTGTCCAACTGCTTCTGAATGTCATCAGCATCATCTTGCAGTGTGTTAGCTCGCTGTGTTGTTTGATCTTGAAACTTACCTATAGGTTGATAAACTGAACATAATTGCACCTAATGTATATCGACTGCTGGACGCAGGCTTCCCCCATTATCATAATAAGAGAATTTGAATGATTTTCCAGAGAAAATTGGTTAGAAGCATCAGTACATCGTTAGTTGCATAATTGGGTATATTGCGACCAGAAAAGGTTGACTTGGATCTCCGAATCACTTACTATATAACAAATCAAACATTAGGTAAAAATCCTTGTCTTATCACATGGATTGGAAAGAATTAAAGTAATTAGTTTCCTATAGTACATGTCGTTCCTGTGATGTTCTTAGCAAATCTGCACATTCTACAAATCGACAATGTACGTTGCCAACATGACAACAGATATTGATGTAACGGGACAGCACCCAGTAATTTCATCGCCTTGAAGACAAACAGCAATAAAAACACTTGTATTGCAGCAGAACTAGGTAAGACGAAGGTGTCCAAGCACCGACTCTGATATAAAGTATTTTGGGAGAGAGAGAGAGCAAGTTCTTTAATACTAAAATCTTAGAGTTCGATTTTTCATAACTATTTGAGGTAAGATGTAAGTATTTTCGATAAAGGAATCCAATTCAACCTTATCTTTCGTAGTAATTTGGTAGAAATCATTCCAAAATTTTTGGGGAAGCCCTTGGTTCTAATCCTCCAAACACTATTGAGAAATCCTATTTTTTTGGTGAGGTGTAAACGTTTTGAGAAAATTTATGGTTCAAAATGACGGTAATTTATGTTGAGAACTAAAAAGCATCCCAGTTACGAAAAAAATGTTATGTATCTTGCTACGGACTTGATGACAACACCCAACATATAAATAGTGCATGAATGTGATAATGGAAGAAATGTACCCTTTCATAAATAATTCAGTGGGCTATTTTAGAAGGAACCAAATAGTGACGAAAATAAATTTTGTTACTTCGGTGTATTACATTACATTTTATTTGGAATTGAAATCTTTGTTATGAAGAAATGTTAGTATATCTGTGCCTACACAAATATACTAACATTTCTTCAAACTATTTAATAGTGGCAAATTGTTTTGATCTCTATCATGTGACTAGTTTATACCCATATTTAGTATTCTAGTATATTTTAGGATATTTATAGTGTGTTTTAAATATAGAAAGAAGTGCTATGTGTGATATAGATTCACATGTACTAGTTTTTGTGATATTCCAACGATTTTCGAATAACGATAAAACATTCGTAGCTTAACCTAGGATATCATTGTAAGACTTTGGGTTTGACTTAGGGTTTGAAACAGTTTGTCACCGTAAGTGTAATTTTCTGCGTTTAGCTATGAGGAAATTACAAATCAGAGGAATAATTGTACAAGAATGTTTCCGTAGATATGACATTTATGTGAGTCAAGCTGCTGGTAATAATATGTTCTTATAAGTTGTGTTATTGAATGTAAGTATGAAACTGAAAAGTGAATTATAACTTACCAATATGTGTGGCAAATATAAAACCATATAGAAACAATAACAGATTAATATATAATATCAATTCCACCATATCCATAAATGCACTTACTTAACTCAAAAATAAATCATTAATATCGTGTAACATTGAGATATTTTAATTGTGATTTGGATTAACGCTAGAATGTCATTTAGATTTCAATGTCAATCTAGACTGTTATCCATAGATATAGATATTAAAATTTCTAGTCTATATAATATATTAAGTCTGTCTGTGTAGCTGTTTTAGTCGTTGTTCTTAGCATAAAAAATCTTTTAAAGCTTTTGAGTCATGTTGACCTAGATTATATCAATCTGGCGATTATTCAAGGTAGATATTTGAGAAATGTTCAGTATGAAATCTTATGTCTATAATGTTAAGATTGATTGAAACATACATTTTCATAGAGTTTTTATCATTAAATCTTCAATTTTATAATAATATAACTATAATATATATATATATATGTGTAAATGAAACTCCTTTCTTGGATGTCATTTCATTAAGGTGATGTTTGATGACATTTATAATTGAAAGACGTAAGGATCGTAAATAGGGTTTCTCTAAGTAGTCTGTGTAAATAGGTAATTCAAATGGACAGAAAATATAACTAATAAAGTAAATATAGCCTATAAGCTATATAATATTATGTAATAGAAATAATAGCTTTAAATGTTGTTTCTCTTTTCAGGTGAGTTTTTATTTGTTGTTTTGTTATAAATTTCATGGATTTTGTTCTTGTTAAATGTAAAATATAAAATCTCTTTTCAGAGCAACACATCTATAGTTTTTATTTCACAATTAGTAATAATTATTGATATAAACACATTATATATGTACATAGCATTTATTTTAATACTATCAATACATTCATAGTCATGACGAATTGAAGATTTTGGTTCCAATAAAATAGATTTTTCTCAGCAATTACTAAAACAAACCTTTGTTTGTCTTTACCTTTGTTTGGTTCATGGCATAACACGATTGGACCACAATTATACCACAATATTAGACCACTATTATACCACACTATGAGACCACTATTATACCACACTATGAGACCACAATTATACCACACTATTAGACCACTATTATACCACACTATTAGACCACGAAATAATCAATCGAAGCGAGCTTTCTAAGACAACTGAATTGTGTTTTTATATTACAGAAAATAAATGCTCATGAACTTATTTTATTTTTGTATACTAAAATTGTCGGCAATATAGTATCTTTTGTTTCTTTTCTTTTAGACGATGATATAATTGCCTTACGTAGAGCGCTAGATGGGCGATAGAGCCGTACTGGTTACATTAAGTAAAAAATTCAGCTTATGGCAGACATTACTTTGTTAATAAGGTTTTCAGGTTGCTTCTTGGATTCTTCCAGTCTTCTTGACGACCTCCATAGCCGAGTGGATAGTACACCGGTTTCAAGGTGTCGCCATCTCTGAGGTCCCGGGTTTGAGTCCCGGTGGGGGCAGATGTTTGTGTGATGAATGCCAGCATTTGTACCTTAGTCATGGTTGTTGATATATATTTCAATAAAAATTATTTATATATGTATAATATATGTATGTCTATCCGTTACCCTAGATCCCATAGCACAAGCCTTACAGAGCTTAGTTTGGGCTAGGCTAATTGGTGTAAGTATAACAAATATTTATTTTTTATTTTTATTATTTATTCTTCCAGTGTATTTTTTTTTATTTTGTATAAATATATGGGGAAAATATCGATTTATTTAATACTGTTTAGTTCCATTTGTCATCGTGAGCTAAAAATAATTATCATTTAGCACAAAGCAATATAAGGCATGCGATTCCTGTCACGTAATAGATTATAAATATGGTTATTTTATACTTTATTACGTATTAAAATAAAATCCCGCGCTTAGGCGTTATTAAACAGCAAGTATTTTATTAAAATCGTACATATGATATATCGTCATCGCTTCGCTACACGTTTGACTCCAAAAAACGGAATCATTCCCATATACTTCGTTCTAACGAAACGAAAGCTAATATCATCAGTATCTATTAATCCATTAACTATTCCAAGTTGTTAATAACATTTGTAAGTTTAACAGTTAATAATTACTAGATTTATCAGGTACAGTTACTTTCAGAACGAATGAAAAGAATAGTGTTCTCCCATCTCGAATTATTATTTGATTACGACTAAATATTTGAATCAAGTAACATAAAATCATTGGCATGCAATTAGTGGCTGATATTTATTAATTTTGCAATTTATTTAATTTATTACAGATACTAGTGTAGAAGTGTATATTCTTTTCACAACTTTTTTCTTCGATGGGAAATGCTTCTTATGCACCGTGGCATCGCGCTGGCAAGGCACGGCTGTGTGTGGGGCTCTCCGGTCTGAGATGACCGGCAATACCCCATTTTTGACGACCTCCATAGTCGAGTGGATAGTACACCGGTTTCAAGGTGTCGCCATCTCTGAGGTCCCGGGTTCGAATCCCGGTGGGGGCAGATGTTTGTGTGATGAATGCCAGCATTTGTACCTTAGTCATGGTATTATATATTTCAATAAAAATTATTTATATATGTATAATATATGTATGTCTATCCGTTACCCTAGATCCCATAGCACAAGCCTTACAGAGCTTAGTTTGGGCTAGGCTAATTGGTGTAAGTGTAACAAATATTTATTTATTTATTATTTATTTATTATTTATTTATTAATACCCACTAAAACCCCTCGGTGTCCTCCAAGCCCATATATGGGCGCGTGGCGGGGGCGCTTTCGTGATTCTACCGCCACATATTCATTCACACCTGAAATACTCAACTGAGTTAATTGACTCTTAGCACTTACTTAACATATAATTAAAGCTTAAGGATCATAAATCATCTAATTGTCCCCGAGGGACACGAGCTTATCCTAACTTTAAGTTTTAGTTAATCAGTGCGGGTCGGTCGTGTTAGATACATGTTAAAGTACTGTTAGTCCCACAATGCCTTCCTTCACTGTGTGCAAGTGCGTGCTATTGGCAAATACTATTATGAATAGATACTTAATAATATTATACGTGCACTTTTGAACCCCAGACCTCCTGATTTGTGAGTCAGTGCTGATACCATAGCGCAATAGATGACGTCAATGACGTATATTTATTTGGTACACAACTTGAAACATACACAAGATTATTACTAATTATAACTACAAAACAAATAAAGACACGTACGATATAGTTTCTAATATCAGTGAACACGGTATCCACGAAGTTTTCACAGTAACACTATCACATAAACTAACAGTATAAATTCTATATATCTAATTCGTATGTATCGAACTCATCGAGGGCTCTAAAAAGGGCAAATTTTACTGAGGCTAGAGAACATGAGAAAATGTCTACCTTTGCTTGAATCTCATTGTAGTACGAGAAGGATCTATATAATGGGGAGTGATGACCAATATTTGTCCTAAAGAGTCGAAGATGGAAATTTCTACGGTTAGATATCCGGCTACTCGGACGAGGAACCTCCAGTTTAACGCGAGACAAGATTCCCATACAATCAATAAGTCGATGGATAAGTTTAGATAAAATTATAATATCAAAAGCAAATATTTAATGAATTAATTTATAATCTATATGAATACTTACAATGAAATTGTGGAATGTTCAATTCTGTACATCGAAATATTTTCGAAATATTAAGGGCGGAGATAGTTGTTTTTTATTTGTTATGATCTAAACATACTTCACTAGCTTACTCGACTTTCATTAATCATTTCATGCACGCTCGTATACTATATGTACTTTATTGTCATAATTATTCGATTATATATAAGTTACATAATGTTGTTCACAAAGGTGGACTTATGTCTATTAGAGATTCGTTTCCGCAGCTTTGTAATATAATAATCGTATCTTGGCTACTTATTATCTATACTAATATTATTAAGCTGAAGAGATTGTTTGTTTGTTTGAACGCGCTAATCTCTGGAACTCCTGGTTCGAATTGAAAAATTCTTTTTTTTGAATAGTCCATTTATCGAGGAAGGCTTTAGGCTACATAACATCACGCTGCGACTAATAGAAGCGAAGAAATAATGGAAAATGTGGAAAAAAAGGGGAAAATTATTCATCTTTGAGGGCTTCCGTTGTGTGCGCTGCGAAAACGGTTCTAGCCAAAAAAATATGTATGAAAAAATTATTCCTCTTAAAACGATCTAAAAAAAATGTCCGCGACAGTACTTTTAATGTTACCTCACTAGAATCGTTTTTATGGTAATCAAATTTGGATATGTCGCGTTGTCATGATCGGGTAACAGCTGAGGTGGTTGTTTGCAAAAATAAATATGATGATCAAAATAACTATTCCACGCGGACGAAGTCGTTGGCACAGCTAGTGACATATATGTATGTTCATTTTATATATTATTTTTATTGTTGTCTTCGAATTATACAATATTCCTTTGTAAACTAAATAAGCGTTTTTATTTGATATTAAATTAATGTTTTGGTCAATCCAAAGTTGGCTACAAATGAACGCTTGAATAAACGAAATATACATTTCCTTTGCTGTTCCGGTTCAAAGGTTACATTTTCTGTCTCTCACTTCGGTATATAAATCACATTATCTGCTATTTCCGAGCAAATTGTTACCTTCGTCTTTTTCTGAAATATAAGAGACTGTGTTTTACAGAAATAAGTCATGATCGTAAGAATATATTATTATTTCTACTTAAGCACATTGCACAGTGTCGAGGTAATTATTCGTAAGCTGATACCAGCTTTCTGATGTGGCAAATTTGACTTTCTGTCTGTTAAAAAAAATTACTAATAAAAGTCTATGAAGTATATGAATGACAGATTGATAAGGAGTTTAAGTAAATGGTAACTGAGCCAATACAATACAACATTATCATTTTTTGCCAATCAGCATAAAAGTGGTTTAGACAAACCGCAAAAAATTCTTTAATATTTTCGCACAGGCTGGTTGTAAGATTTCATTGTTCGATAGCAGAGTTTCTGTTTAACTGGTACTTGTGTTAAGTTGGACTGATATTCGGAGAGGAGAAGGAGCAGTGATCTTTCTCCTCTTTTGAATTGGTACTGTTGTTGGTACTATCTTTTTGTAAATTAAATTAGCCTTGTCTGCTATTTCCAGGCCACTTATCAAATAAATACTTTCTTTTTAAGATTTCTAGATGAACCTTATTCCCATGCCAAGGTCTTTAGATATAATTGTTTCGTTATGTTGGTTGTTTGGAGTTCTTCTTAATATTAATTTTTTATTATCAATTTCAGAGTTATTTAGTATCGGAAAAGATGTTTTATTATTACTAATTTCAGGCTAATTACAACAACATGAAATTGTAATTAAGCGGATAATAATTTAGCAGAAACATATAATGATATCTGATGTTTATCAAATCTTACCATGTGAGACTAGCTTCCTATATGCCCTTATTTTGGTTTTCTTGCAGGTTGTTTCCAGCACAGATTATCACACCATGACCATCAATGTCTTAAACGTATGACAAACGTGGTTGTGATGTGATAATAACCAGTAAAAAGCATATAGTATCTATATGATTGATTATAATATTATTAATAAAATATCAAAATTACTACCCTCGATTTTATCTTCAAATTTTAAATATTCTATCCATGAGCTTAAAGGCAAATATGAGAAGGAAAATTTATCACAGCATAGGAAGTATATTATTTATTTTAAATGAACATCATTTTAGAAAATGTCATATGAGTAGATATAAATATACAGTTATGCAAAATAAAATAAAATAAAATGTATTTTACCTATTCAAAAATTTCGCAGACTATTCACTCAACATGCAGTAATTATTATCTGTTATGTCCTTGCAACCATGTTTTTTAGATTTAAAACAAAATATGAGTTTTGACCTTTTACACTTATTTAGACAATACTAAACTTTATTCATCTGCTAGACTATTGTTAAATTTCGTTCTGAGCCGACTAGAGAGATTTCTTTTGCATTTAAAATATCATATTGACCAGGCTTTCCTTTTGTGTGCAAATTGTTATGGAATGCAATTTGAATTAGTCTGTGTATTTTTATAATTACTAGATTATTATCTTTCCTATAGTAGCAAATATTTGTTATTTACATTTTAAAGCGAAAATTCATGTTTGCATGATAATATACCATTTCATCGTGTCATGGTACAACACCTCGTCACGATATCCTCTGTTTGTTAGTTGTCAGTATACTTTTGGTCCTATACCGATATTATAGTTCATAAATAGAGTCTTGAGTCAGAGAAAATGACATATTTTACATTGCTACTAATAATAATGAGTACTAACGCAGCAATCAATCTTCGTGGACCAACAATTATAAGTGATTATACGAATTGCATTACTCAATTAATAGAATTTGAATTCATAAAATCTGGTCTCCTGGTGTTTGCATATAGTGACAATGTAAATACTTCCGTTTCAAGACTTAGAAATGAGTTATTATATATAATTAATAAGAAAATGAAATACTCGGTGAGAGTTACTAGCCCAGGAAAGGAGACACCTATTTGTAGTGAAAACGAACAAAGTGTAACTACCTTTAACAACTTAGATCTAACAAGAGTTATTCCAAAAGCAGATTATTATTTAATTATAGTTGATAAGCTAATAGATTTGTATAGCGTAGCGAACAAACTAATTAGTTCACGCAGTTGGAATCCTCAAGCAAAATTCATTATTCTATGGTTTCATTTCGCATCTAATGATGAACTTAATGTGCAGCATGTCGAACATTTATTTACCTGTCTATTTAGATATAATGTTTTAAATATTAGTTTTGTAGTGCCACAAGCGAACAAAAGGAGACGTTCCATGATATATGGATGGCAGCCTTATAATCCACCGAAGTACTGTGGTTATAGTAATGAAACCGCAAGAAATAGATTAAAAATTGAAAATATGTGCGAAAAAGGAGTTCTGAAATACAATAAAAGTGTGTTCCAAAACAAGATCCCCTCTGATATGCAAGGTTGCACTTTATTTGTGATAGCATTGGAAAGGCAACCTTTTGTGAGTGCAAATGACAAAGATCCTAATCTCGAAAAATATTTCGTTGGAGAAATTTTCAAAAAGCATAACTTCAGCTGGCAAATTGAAATTCTCAATGCTTTCAGAGGCGAAAGAGAGTCTCAACAGTGGAGCGGAGCATTGAGAGAATTGATTTTAAAACGTGGAAATGTGCTCCTTGGTGGCATACATCCAGATTACGATGTTAACGAAGATTTCGAATGTAGTTCGACATATTTTGAAGACTCGTATACATGGGTTGTGCCGCGATCTTATCCTTCTCCGCGCTGGATTGCATTGACAATCATATTTACAAGATTTGTTTGGTGTTCCGTATTTTTAGCATTCATTATATGTGTAGTCGCTTGGAAATTTATCGGTATTTTAAATAATGATTCCGTTTACAACAAAAGTTTGAGCCATAGCTTTTTAAATACTTGGATATGCACTTTTGGATTCACTACATATACCCAACCTAAAAAGAATGGCTTGAGGGTTTTTTATGCTTTTCTTAATATGTACTGTATGATGTGTATAACTGCATATCAAACAAAGCTAATCGATGTTTTGAGAAATCCAACATTCAAATATCAGATCAAAACTGTAGAAGAGCTTATAAATAGTGGGTTGAAATTTGGTGGATCTGAAGAGCTTCATGATATATTCTATAATTCCACAGATCCATTTGATAATCATATCGGCGAAAAATGGATAGATATTGAAAATATTACCGAGGCAATGCTAAATGTAGCTGTGTATAGAAATTTTTCATTACTCTGCAGCAGGTTTGAGTTGATCCAAATATCAGCGTTGATGCCGGAACTTAGTGATGGTTTTGGTAATTACAAATTCTATTCCTTCAAAGAAAACGTATTCTCAGTACCATTGCAAATAACAGCATTAAAAGGTTTTCCATTCATAAGGGAGTTTTCAAATACTCTACGAAAGTTTAAGTTAGGAGGTGTTAGTTCTGGTTTAAGAAGACAATTCACAGCTTATATACACAGAAAAAGGGCTAAGATACTACGGTTATTAGGAGTAAAACCAAAAACTATAGTTTCTTTATCTATTGAGCATTTGCAAGGAGGATTTCTGGCCTTATTGATTGGCTTCATAATGGGTTCGTTCATTTTAGTTGTTGAAATATTAACTGTCAGTAAAGTACTGAAGAATCGTTTCATTAAGATCTGGAGTGTCATGAAAAATAAAATAAATAAACGAGGTTTTAAAAAATGATACTAAATACTTACTACGAGTAAATAAAAAAGTAAATAGAACAACAACGGATGTCAGTATTGATTTCTTAACAAAAATGAAGTGAACATTAATACACGTATAATATAATCCAATAAAATGAAGTTAAAATAGTTTTACACAAAACCTCAATGTCTCTTATTTTTATTTCACGTGCTGCTTTTCTTTGTGTTTCTTTCAAGTACAAGGTCTTCCGCTGTACTTTAATTCCAATATATAACCAATGGTGTAACGTTTGCGTTTTTCAAATGTTATTTGAGCTATGACGTTGCATTATATTTACAGTAAAAACAATATATAAAACAAGAACAGTTTGAGATTCGGTCGTGACTCTAATTAAAATCATTTTTTTTTAGTAATTTTACATATATTTCTTAATTTATGTTATCACGTACCATCTTCAAATTTTTACTCCCACTATGAATAACCCATTTAGAGTCATTTTCTCTTTTATCAACTGAATGAAATTAAAGATATGCTTTATACTATATTATATATATATATTCAATTTTTAACCAAAATAACCAAATTGGAATTCTGAAACGTTACCACGTCCACAACCATGCTTCAAGATCAGTTAATGATGTGTGAAAACTGCACTGATCTGAAAACACTGAACTGACACTTTTTAATGACATTAACCTCTATACCAAGTGATTTTATTTTTTTATGAAGTACTCTTGCTTACACTCCCACACATATACACTAACTTGATTAGTATTGTTAAATATATATATATATATATATATTTTGACTCGATGACGATATAATTGTTATATAAATTGCTACAGCTATCATCTCAATATCATATATAAGAGAAGAAACTGATTAGTAACTAACATATCAACTCACAGCTACTCCTAAAGACTCCAAATTCATCGAAATCCAATCGGAAGAGTTCATCGTTTTTCATTTTGAATTTCATATGTACATCTATCTTATCTTATATCTTTATCTGATACATTGAGAGGCAACCTGGATACACCTGCAGTAGTCAACCAATCCACTTTGCGTCAATATAGTGAAACCTAATGCCCCTAACATAGGGTAGGCTATGATGATGACATATATAGGCGCACTGCCCTTCATTCAGTGGGAACGGCCTATTAGACCTCTTGTGTAGAGTTCATCGTTTTTCATTTTGAATTTCATATGTACATCTATCTTATCTTATGTCTTTATCTGATACATTGAGAGGCAACCTGGATACACCTGCAGTAGTCAACCAATCCACTTTGCGTCAATATAGTGAAACCTAATGCCCCTAACATAGGGTAGGCTATGATGATGATATGATGCGCCTATATATGATGACATATATAGGCGCACTGCCCTTCATTCAGTGGGAACGGCCTATTAGACCTCTTGTGTAATGTGATTCGATCAAAAAGGGTTTAACTTAATTGCACTAGAGTGCTCTAAACAAAATAAGGTTTCAGACAATGTCAAACACAAGGGCAGTTCTTTTTATACGAAAACGATAAGCGGTCATAGTATAATAAATCTCGCACTAGTTAGTCACACCGTTCTCCAAAGGTCTAACTATAAAAGATCTATATACAAGATTGAGTGTACTTTTATTACATATTTTAAGTTAACAATATTATTTTGTTAGCAAATGCATCAGATTATTATGAAAATGTTAATATAATAATATTTATTTCGAGAGATTGTTTATGGCAAAGAGCTTTTAGCATGTAAAAAAAAAAGAAATTCAAATTTGTGTTGACATTCCATACCAATTCATTCTATTGTTTTTTTCTATGTGTCAAACTGTGTGTGAGATATAAATTGTGCAAATTTATCAAACAACAATTATTTTTATTCAATAAAACCAACATGAGAAGAGCTTTCAAATAAACAGAGATATTTATAGATAAATTACTTTACATAAGTTGTGTGAAGCGTATTTCAGAGATTTTGTCACATAAAGAGCTCTTATTATCCTAGCATTACATATAAAGTAATATAAAAATAATGAATGCTCCGTTTTTTTACTATTTGGCTGTCCGGTTTTCTAGCGGTAAAACAAACACACATCACACGTTCATCTCTGGATTTCCCACCATTTCCATACCAAATGACATCAAAATCCGTTCAATAAGACTTACCAGATTTTAAAATATATTTTAAAATCTGGTATATTTAAAAATATATTTTCCCATAGTATGAATACGCTATATCATTTTCCGAGTCTTAATCGGATAGATTTTCACTATAATTGGTTGAGTAGTTTCGGAGTCTATTCAATACATACAGACAAGTAATTTCTACATGTAATATTAGTAAAAACTATATTGTCTATTAGTTTGTGGTCCACAGATTTGTTTAACTTATCTTAAACAGGATATATTCGTATAGATCATATGAAGTCATAAGATTACATCATCATAAATATATATTTTCAGCTGAAAATCATCAAATTGATGCGAATATCACCAAATCATCGGTTCAACTACTAGGAGTTAAATCTCACCAGCTAGTTTTCACTCATTCTTATATTTAATATTGCGGTGACTTGCGCAGTACAAATTATGTACTCTAAATCAAAATTACTATAAGCTAATCAAAAATAGTACATTACAATGGTCCATTCCCGTACCTACATTGTTTCACCAGTTTGGTTGCTGGTTGCCATTTTAGATTATATAACTCTTCTTCTTCCGATATGGTTACTACTAAGTTTTTGTACAAACAGCAACTTATCAGACTACACATTGATCTCGAGACTGCTATTATATTATTCATATTAGTAGCGGTATTCGTGTTAAAAAATAAAACTTAACGTGATGTTAGGTGTATATTAACCGAAAGTAGAACACATATTCACTAAGATATGAATATACCTCTGAAATTACTCGTGAAAATGAAATGTGATATACAGATAGACTTATGTGTATATGCTGAATTATTATAATAAAACGACTATAGAGTCGTTATATAATAAAAGTTCTATAGAGTAATACAACTATACGTGACTAACTAAAAGTGATCAAACTAATTAAGAGTTTAAGAAGAAACCGTTTGTGTAACGATAGTAAGGTGTAGTAAAAGGTTGAAAATTAGACACAAATTAAACAAAACATTTATTGTTTTTAATATTATATTCTTACGATATATTTAAAAAATTGAGTTTAATAAAACTAATCCTGTACACGATATTATGATAGATCAACAACATAAATATGTGGCTATCACTAGAGACTAGGTACTTAACTACTCTTATAGATATTATATTATTGAAAATATTCGTGATTATGTAACGACAATAATTTAATCTCATTTTTGTCTAAAAGTAGTGTTATACTGATTCTTGACTTGAGTCTTAAATCTGATTACATGTTATATTTATAATTTTATTAATTTGGACGGACAATTTTGTATTTTTAAACTCGCTTATAGTACAGTACTAATTACACTAGTCTACCTAATAGTTACATAGTAAACTATATACAATAATATAAATAAATGCTAGGACACAGTACTTGTATATAATTATTACTAACAATTAAAAGGTATTGAAGCCAATTTCTAAGCACAAATAAATAGTGCATTATGATGTGAGTGTGCTAAGTTAACTATTACACTCAAGCCTTGTTTACAGCCGTAAAAACTTATACCAAAGCGACATTATCAATGCATTTACAATGTTTTACAACACGTATGTGTATACAATAACCATTCAACTGTCCGCTCCAAGTGTTTGCGCGTGTCAACAAGGCTTGAGTGTAATAGTTAACTTAGCACACATGTATCATAATGTAATGAACAGTAACATAATTTTATTCATATTTGATATTTGTGTATTTGTATTTTTTTTCATCAGCCATCAGACACTGCCAGCTTCACCGAGCCTACTGACGACAACCACACGCGAGAAGACATCCCCGAAGACGAATTGGGAGAAAATAAGGAAGGATGCGATACAAAACTATGCCCTGGACCAGATGGGGTTATCGAGTCTCACACAAAGAGCGAATGCAGAATCAGATGGCGAAACGGACGAAGAAGACGATACTCAGATGGAGGTGGAAGCAGAGACAGATTGGGAGACGAAGACGAAAGCATGGGAGAAGGAATACTTGCCGTTGGTGCGTATTCAGAAAGCAGCAATAGTGCAATTAAAAAACTTTATGAGGGACCTTACAAACTCATCGCTGCGCATCACAGAAACAGAGGATTACACTGGCACCTCGTGTACATTAGTTTCAATAAACAGTAGGGATTTAACTACGGTTAGTAGGGTAGTAGGAACTTTACAGTTGGGAAGAACTATCCGAGCAGGAACCTACAAAAATAAATCAGTTGACTGCCTGCATTGTCTACGCGAGTATCTTTATTCCGGCAATGGTCGTCAAGTGCTACACGACATTGTCGGCAAAGAACATATTGAAATTAGTAGGTGCGCCGAAAATCATTGTGCACTGGTCGGGGAAAATAAATGGAAAAGAGAGGCATACGAGGCTGATTGTACCGAGGGAGGAAATTCAATATTTCGAATACAAGGCACAACACCTAAAAAAGGGACCACGGAATGGTGGATGCAACTACTGAAGCCGATGTCAGTGGCACTGGAACAGACGAACATCAAGTTTACGGCAAAAAGTGGAAAATTTTGGATGGACGGGAAGACGGTCCAAATAACAATAACGCCGGAATATATTTCGAAATTGATAATAGAAACGCAGATATTATACTCCTTTTATGCGAAAGAGGTGCTTTCACAGAAGCCGAAGCTATGGGAGTCTTTGCAAAATCACCTGAAGGGATTAATCTTATGTGTACAAAACAATACAACGAGAAAATTAGTAACTGGATCCACATCGCAAGAGTTTTGGTATTTCAAGAGTCCTTGAAACAAAGATTTGAAAGGGCCAAGAAGAAGTTTGAAGAGTTGAAATACTGAACATGAACAAGATTAAGCAAGAAGAGTTTTTTAAACAAACGTATGCCTGTTTTACACAGACGAGCAAGAAAAAGAATAACTTTTTCTTTTATAGACCTCCATCAACGGGTAAGACAATGATAATGAACAGTCTAGTAGACTGTCACTTCAACTTTTGTAGATTTCAAATTCAAGTTTCAACTTAAGTGGATTGATACACACGAATGCGTGCTTCATGGACGAGTGCAAGCTGACAGACAATCAATTTTAACAGCGGTAGTTGTTGGCGTCAGGATTACCAATGTCGATGGACGTGAAATATAAGGACAGATGCGACGTAAAAAGAGTAGCACTGTACACGTTTAGCAATTACCCTATAGAAATGTATTGCAACTTGCCAATGACTAACGAAGCAGTAAACTCGAGAACAATAAAGTTTGAGTTGAAACAAAAGTGTCCACGGTACTTGAAAATTAGTCCACACGCATGGAAAAAGTGTTGGGCAGAATATGACTTGGTAGTGTAATATGATTGTATAACAATTTTAATCATTGTGTAACAATAGTATATAAGTTTGTTTATGTAATCATAATATAACCATAAGGGTAAAATGAGCCCGAAGACGAATTGGGAGAAAATAAGAAAGGATGCGATACAAAACTGTGCCCTGGACCAGATGGGGGTATCGAGTCTCAAACATTTCACATTCAAGTTTCACCTTGCATTTTCCTCAGGGGGAACAAAAAAAAAAAAGTTTCACCTTTAGTTGATTGATACACACGAATGCGTGCTTCATGGACGAGTGCAAGCTGACAGACAATCAATTCGAGCAGTGGAAGTTGTTGGCGTCAGGATTATCAACGTCGACGGAAGTGAAATATAAGGACAGATGCGTTCTTTAGTGGTTGCCGTAAGCGGTAGGGCCAAATCCACCATACCACCAAATCCAGATACTACGAGGATGAGATTGAGGAGTGGACCTGGTCTTAATCGGAGTTGGCAGGGCCGTATGCGGCCAAGGTGGCACGTGCTGCTAAAGCGCGCGGGGGGACCCACGATGTGGCAGTGGCCCAAGCGCATCGTAAGTTTAATGAGGACGACGATATCCCAAACTCGGGTGACGGGTCTGAAGAGGATTTTGAGGAGCGTCAGGAGCTGTACAGTATGTCCTTAGATCAGCTGCTGGACAGGATGCACCAAAATGGGCAGTTGCTCACCAAGGTGGTCCAAATGTCTAAGAACCTGAAGGGCACCTATGTTAAGGCCATCAAGGAGGCGACGCTCTCCTTGTGCGACATCATCGGCGAGTTGACCAAAAGGTCCAACTCCAAAGAAGTGGAAAAGCTGAGGGCTGACAAAAAACGCCTGAAGTCCCGGGTTGAGACCATGGAGGAAATGATCAAGTCCCTCCAGTGGGACCTCCGGGAACTGAAGGAGCGGTGCGAGAGGCCGGCTTCTTCAGCAGCCGATGCGGAGGTACAGGTCACGCCTTCCAGGTCGGTAACGCCCCGCAGGCCAGCTCTTGAAGATGCCACCAGGGCGCTAGCCGAGGGACTCACGCGAGAGGAGTTCCTCAAGTTCTTCAAGGAATTCTAGCGCGAAATAATGGAGACGGTCGGCACCATGGTGTCGGTCAGATTTGAAGGACTGGAGGTTGGCGGTCGAATCGGACCGGCCCCAAAAGGACAGCCGGCACTAAAAGCCACCAAGGGCGCCCCTTTTCTGCCAGGGGCGTCAACCGCAGCGCACCAGACTGGTGTAACCCGCGCCCCGCCGGCTAGCAAGGAGACGTCGAAGGACAGGGCGGCGGAGAAGGGGCTATGATGCCTTGATACCGCCGTCCTAGTTGGGGTCGGCGGGCGATGCGGCCTGGGAACCGTGTCGTCCGCATTGCACCGATCCCTGCGACGGTGGAGTCGGCTGAACGACGCCAGCTGTCCCCATGCCTTTGGCGGAGAGGGTGCCTGCACTAACATCGGGTGCGGGCAAGGTCGAGCGGCTCACGCGGGTGAAGCGCAGTGCGCACTGCCCGTAGCCGCTCAATATGGCCAGTGAGGTGTCGCGCCCACATCTCCGGCCCTACCCAAGGGCCGGTCTACGAGTGCGAAAACGCATTTGCCCTCGCAAAAAAGAAAAGGTTAGGTTAGCACATTAGCACAATAATAGTAAGTAACATGGTGTCAAGACGAGTTTTATCAAGTCCAATAGTAATATTTTTTCTATTTTAATATTCTTGTCTTGATTTACTTAGATTATAATTAAAATATATACATTACATACTGTATCCTAGCATTATATAGCAAACCAGAGTGCAGACACATAGTTATAGCTTCTCTCCCTCTAAGTGCTGTACGTTGTAGTATGAATGATCCGGGAATCTCTCCAGCTCGATGTAGTCGGTTTCTGTACAAAGCAAACGCTCTAGCATGGCGACCACCTCCTTGAAGTCGGGCCGATCGGTTGGTTTGGCCTCCCAACAGTAGTACATTATGTTGTACAGCTCACGCCGGCAATGCTCCGGTTTTTCTAGACGGAAACCGCTGTGCACCTGGAAAAAGGGATTTTAATCAGGAATACTTAATATTTTTATTATGCAGAACTCCATTAGCACCATAAGAGCGCCGGTGGCGCTATGGTAATGGCACTAGGTCAGCATGATTGATTAAGGTATAATAGCCCTAACAAGTCGTCCTAAGTTAGGGTAGGCTCGCCTTCTCCATAGGGGCCGATATTATCTGTCATGATTATGATGAGTTCTATTTAGGTGACGATGACAAGTATCAATAGATTTTGCTCTATTATTTGGAGAATTTTTTATTATTATTTTTAAATCTGGTTTGGTTTACAATTTTTTATAATTAGTAATCGTTTTGAAATGGACTATTTTACAGTAGTTGCATATTTTTAATATGACATGTTTTCAATTTAAATAATTTAGAGAAAGTGCCGATAAATTTTAGAAATTAATACAGTCCATTCATTATTACAGAATTATTTCTATAGATCGATAGTTTGACTCAAATATTACTTCACTATTCGAAAAATCAAATCATTTATTAAAATACACCGATAAATAAAACAATAGCTACCTATCTTTCATAGTTATTTGGTAAACGAAAAACAAATATGAACCTGTTGGGGCGTTGTACAAATTTTTCATACAAAAATTTACAATGTCGATATCGACTACAAACGAATATAGCTTCATGGTAGCGGTCAAGATGGCAAATAATATAAAATCTACTTTGATCGCTACAAATGCACGGGGATAAATGATTTATCGAGCTTTTTGGGAGTATCTAAGTAGACAAGAAATATTAAGCGAAGCGAGGCAGAAAAACCAAAAATAAAAAGGTAACTATTCTTATTGAAGTAAAGCAAATCTTGTCTTTAACTTAATTCTTTGGTCTAGAGACAATTTACGAATTTAAATTTTATCCAAACTAATCTTTCGGGAGTCGGGACTATTGGAAATTTGCTTTTCAGCGGTCGTTTATTTAAATAACGGGAAATTACAAGAGCAGTTAAAAAGAAATGACTTTTTCGTATTCAATTTTGCTTGTCTGAATCTAAAGATCAATTTCAGTTATACAGACGTAAAATAATTCCCATTTTTAGTATTGTATTTTGTACGAGCTTTAGACATCATTACTTGAACTTGGACTCATCCAGTGGTGTCAATATGGTCAAGTCATATTTTTATTTCAAGGTCATTAGTACCGGCATTAGCCAACTAGGCTAATGCTGATATAATCGATATAAAAGATAATGTCATCCACGACATCTGGAAACGACAAAATAATAGTCATACACAGAATTACGTACATGACATTTTTTATTCTATTTATAATAATTAATTAGTGCTCGGAATAGGTAGTTTAATTTTATGTACTTCCGATTTTGTGACATCAATAGTATGGATATGCCTTTTATAATATTATTTTATAATAAACATGACGATGATGATTATGTTGGCGATCTTCAATTCGAAGACGAATATTACACCATCGGAACAACACTATGTACTTTAATGTTAATATAAATATATGTTTATTTTTAAATTTGATCTATATTGTAAACTTGCAATAAATATCTGTAATATCTGAACATGATTTTTTTCCTTCTACTCACTCCTATAAACCTAAAAATAAGTGTAATTTTCATGATGATATAAAATGACTTAAGTTCCATTGCATTGCATTATTTAAGGTCCCGGAAAACACGCTGATTTTAGATTTATCCATGTTACGCTTACATAGACTTTCTTTCTGCAAGTACACAAAATTAAACTACCTATCATATTATATTTCATATTTATTTATTTGCTTGTCACATGGTTACACAGTTATTACATAAGGTTAGTTACATTGATCACATGACACCCCGTAGGCACTGCAGACATATAGAATATAAACAACACAAAAGGAAAGAAAGGGTTCAGATTTCATTTACTATTAAATTAAAAATGAATACATTAAAATTTAAAATTTAAACAGCCATATCACAAAGACTTGGTATTCAAATATTATTTGTCAGAAAAAAAATCTTCTAATTTATAGAATGCTTTTTCAATAAGATATTTTTTAAATGTTTTACAAAAGAGTGATTGTTTTATAATTCTCTAATTTTATTTGGGAAGGGAGTTTTAATTTATTTTTATATCAGTCATGTCTTCTTAAAGCTGTATTGAATGTATATAAATGTATATGTTTTTTCACAAATTTACACGATCTTATATATATATATATATATATATATATATATATATATATATATATATATATATATATATATATATATATATATTATATATATATATATATATATATATAGCTGTTAATGTAAGTATTTTGTATTTTATAAAGTATGGCCTACAAGATGTCATTTGATCTACTTTATATATTATTCGTATTAATTTCTTTTGTAATACAAAAACATCATCTTTATCAGTACCATAAAAATATTCCCCATAAAAGTATTCCATATGAGAGATAGGCATGGGCATATGCATAATATGCAGTAAGGGCCGTTTTCTCATCTGTTACTCTTTTAAGATGGTATAATGCATATGTAAACGAAAATATCTTTTTGTTTAGTTTCTGTATATGCGGTTTCCAGCTCAGGTTACTATCAACTTCAATTCCCAACAATGTGCTTAATGTTTCAGTTAATATATCTTTGTTATTAAACTTATATTTAATATTTAAAGACGTCTTTTGATATGGTTTAAACTTTAAGATCTTTGATTTCTTTAAATTTAATTTTAGTTTATTTTCATTTAGCCAATTTAGAATTTTATCCAATGTTTTATCAAGTTTAGTTTTTATTTCGCACATATCAGTGCAAGGTATTATAATAGAGATATCGTCAGCAAACAAGGTACAATGATTTTCAATTATCCGTGGTAAATCATTTATATAACAACAAGGAATAACACACATCCCAAAACGCTACCTTGGGGAATAGAGTTGTTTATACGAATTTTTTCAGACCTAATATGTTTTACTTCGCCAGTTTCACAGTTTGTATGTTCAATTTCTACATATTGCTCACGTTGTGTGAGGTATGAACGGAACCATTTGTGTGCCACTCCTCGGACTCTCATACTATACAGTTTGTTTAATAATACCCCATAGTTGACTCTATCATAAGCTTTGCTGAGATCAAGTAACAAACCAATTGCATACTTTTTGTTATTTATCGTCTCTAGTATTTGTTGAATAAACTTGTAATACCGCAAGTGTTGTCGATCTGTTTTTGCGGAAACCATTTTGTTTATCATCAAAAATATTATATTTTTCACAGAAAGCGTAAAGTTTAGTTGACATAGCTTGTTCAAATATTTTTGATGAAGATGGTAATAGTGCAACTGGACGATAAATACCATAATCATATTTTTCACCTTTTAAATGTATTGGTTTTAATAACGATATTTTAAGAGCATCAGAAAAAGTGCCTTCGTTAAGGGATTGATTTATAAGGTTAGTGTACGGTTCAGCTAATAAATTTACACATTTTTTTATTAACGGGATTTCGTCTATTCCTACACTGTTTTTGTTTTTTAGGTATTTTATTATTTTATAAACCATTCTTATACTAACTTATAAATATACTGTTTTCTAATTGCTTTACATATTTTGATTTGCGACTGGTGTTAATTATGTTCTGATCATTTGCTATTTGAGCAAAGTATATTTATTAAATATATTAGCAACTATATTTGGTTCGATTTGAAGTTCGTTTTGGATTTTCAACTTTATATTTTCTTTGTGTTTTAAGGGATTTTTATTTGTTTCATGATTTATAATTTGTCACATAGTTTTTATTTTATTATTTGAGCTATTAAAATTTCTTTTGTTTTTTAATTTTTTTGCTTTTGTTATTGTCTATTTTAGTGTTTTTTCGTATGTTTTATAGTAATTAAGTAGTATTTGATTTTGACATAAATTTTTTTAGGAACCTTTTATTTTTACAGGACAATTTAATTCCTTTTGTAAGCCACGCTGATTTTTGTTTATTACATATTTTTATTCCCCTTTTAGGTATGGTATTATCAAGTATACGTTTTAAAGTTGATATAAAGGCATTGTAGTTTCTATTTATACAATTTGTTGGTTTTATTATTTGTTCCCATTTTATAGATTGTAGTTCAGTTTTAAATTTATTAATATTAAATTCACTAAAAATTCTTTTTGTGAATATTAATTGTTTAGATAATGATGATTTTATTTGTAGTGAAAATAAAATTCCTTTGTGATCAGAAAACCCGTATTCGTTAACCGATGTTTTAAACGTTACACTTTCAAAGTTTGCATATACTAAATCAAGACAAGTTGATGTTGGCATTCTGTTATTCTAGTTGCTTCTTTAATATTTTGCTTGAAATTAGACGCTAACATTAAATTTGATAGTTTCCGTTTGTTTTTACTATTTGTAAGATAATCTACATTAAAATCTCCACCAATTAGGTATTATAGATTTTGTTTTATTTTTTGATTCTAGTAGTTTTAATAATTTTTCATGTTGCATATAAAAAACATCATTATTTTTGTCACTATTTGGCCAATATATTACTATTATTAATAACATTAATGTTGCATATTTCTATTGCACATATTTCAAAATTAGACTCTATAGATATTCCGAGCACTAAAAATAATACTCTTTTAGCTGAGAATTATTGTACGAGAAACAGTATGTATGAGCTTAATACTTTTGAATACACCGCAACATATTTGTGATGTTGTCGCGGATCGCTTAAACATACATTATAATACATATAATAATATACATTATAATATATTTAAACTCTATAAAGATACGGGGAAAAATTGCCCTTGCTGGTTTTCTTGCTAGTTCTCTCAATTCAAGGTCGGCCGCCGTAGCCTTGTGAACCAATGGCGTAACATTGTTGACGTACAAAGTAATTGTAACAGCCCCATTTGAACAATAAATTTTTGATTTTAAGCAATAAACGCATTTAATTTTAAAATTCTAAATTAATATAAAAAAAAATACAGAACTAAGCCAATTTCTTGTAGGTTTCAAATCTCAACCGATCGGAAATTGTGTTTGTTTTTTTTATGTTTATGTCCTGTTCTTATGTCTTAAGTACTAACTTGATTCATTCAAAGTATGCTCAATTATTATTAAAAGTATAGTCTTTATTATTTCTGTGCACACACTTATTCGAGTTCATATCCGTCCCCTCTAAGGAATACGAACCAAACTTCACTATTTTTCTTGTCCAGTTCGCTTTGTTCTTGATGAGAATGATAATTATTTTATTGTCTATGTGGATCCAAAGAATGCTTCGATTACCACAAACATATCAGTCGGTAACAATAAGCTGGATGGAAGAGAGCATCACGGACTTCTCAACATCTGAGGGTCTGACTATTTTACATCTGATTGTCAGAACACAATGATGCCAATGTTTTATAGCAACAAATTTATATGAAATGGTGGAAGTTGAGTGGTTTCCAATAGCCCACCACCTACTGAGCTATAAGATAGGTAGACTGCTGGACTATGAGGAACTAAGTTTCAAAGATTTGACCATTGAGTGGTTAAAAAAATAAAAACATTGATTGACCACAAGCGTTCTCTGCGCAATCGATTTAGAAATGATGAAATCCGGAAAAGAATCAGGGAATCAGAAAAGAATCAGGGTTTTCCGACATAAATTCAAAAAATAAAACTGAAAAGGTATAAAAAGGTATTTCAGTTGCATGTACAATATATGGCAAGAAACGTAAAGCATCCCAATAGCTGGACCAGCAGCTTTTTGAAGTAAGCAGAAAGATGCTAACAGTGTGGGATTAAAGTTTTGTAGAAAGACCCATGTCCAGAAGTAAACGTTTGTCGGATTTGATGATGACATAACATGACATGTCATTACTTTATATCAGTACTAATATTACACTTAGTACTCTATTAATCCCATGGGGTTACTAGATTCTAATTCCTTGCTCCATGGAATCCTTCGATTAACTAGACGACTGAACGTGCTGCATCAGCGCAATCTGTATTACCAAATAGTCGGTAATTTGGAAGCCGATTAATCCGCTAGTTAGCTCGATCATTTCCAAAAACGACCCATTTCTACTGCATAAACAAAATGGCGATTACTGAGAATTGTAACAAAAATAGTAGGCAACTGAACTACGAAAATAACTCTAGATTATCTAGTTTCCCACTAGCTAATGTCAGAAATAGAATACTACAGAATACAAAAAAAAACCTTAACTATATTTGTGCGATGACACCCCTTTTTCGTAGAACACAAATAATCTCTGCCAGTGTTGGATATAACGACATTGTCAAGTAGATAACAGACTTAAATAGACTGGCAGAAAGAAGCCTTCTTTGATACATCCGGGGCATATCACGTACACGCGTATAGACCAAGAGCTTGTGTGCATCAGATATACGTAAAGATATTATAATTGTATCCAAGGTGAATTCTTTGCGATTGGTGTCGTTGAAAACACTAACATGTATTTTTGTACGATTTTTCAGTTTGGTAGTTACATAAAACTCACTAGACTCACTTACATCAATTATCCTAGACTTTATGAAAATATATATAAATAATACATTAACTAGTTTAAAGTCTAGTCTTACCTGTTTTACTCAAAGAAATTGATCAGATAACTAATAGATAGTGAAGACAATTTTGTTTCAATTTTATTAATTTGTAATAAATCGTTATCCGGTTTTTAAAAGCATAAATAATTAAATATCTCTACCAACTGTATAAATAGGGAAATATGAAGCATCTGTACTGAAAATAAAAGAACACTATATTTAAAGATTCTTTGTGGTTGAAGTTGTATAATTTAATACTTAAACGTAGATCTAATGTTTTAGGGCTCTTTGAGTTCATGCGATGAAGATTGATTGGCATGTTACATAATTCGCGTTACGATAATGCAAGCAATATCTTTTTGTATTTAGAAATCTGGTCTGGGCTTGTATTGTGTATGAGAACTTAAGTAGATATTTGTTTTACTTTGTTTTTCTGCTCCGTTTTGTTTTATTTCTTGTATATAATCATTTCACTGAAAAAACGACTGGACTTAGGCTTTTTCTTCTCAGCTATTGATGGATTAATGTGTGTAATGTCTCATAGTATATTAGGAGGGACGGGACTCTATGGTCTCAGCATTGGCCTACGAATACGATCTTCCGGAGAAACAGGGTATAACCTCGTAAGGTAACTTGATCTGTGATCGGCATGAACATTTCACCATCACCACTATACCACAGAAAAGATATCTCCATATCTGTAAGCTCTTGCATATGTTTTATCCAGTGGCTTCTCGCGATTGGACCGAGACTTTATTCCAGGGTCGTCTGTTTTGGTACTTTTATATTAGATATTTCTTTCTTCAATATTAATTCTTCTATATTCGGGTATAAATCATATAATGGCAATGAAATTACTGAGTATCGTAACATAACGTCCTATAGTCCACGTCCACAAGTGGCTTACACTATGGTGCGGGGTTGCAGATTTAGACGACTGTAACCACTTCCCATCTGTTGGGTACTCTGCTAGTCGGTCATCATTTTTATCTTATATTTATATGTACCCGTAATCTCCTGTAGCCAAATTGATAATTTGTAACGTCCTGCATTTAAGTTTGGCATGGAAACATCTAGAGACCTATATTTATACAATGGCTACTTTTCGTTTACCGACTCCCTCGGGATCAGGGACAAAAAGTGGGAGGCAGCTGCTTTCAAAGAATACATATAAAACAGATAATATTTAACCTCTTTACGATCTATGTTTATTGTATTTATGTATATTCTTTACGATTTTTGTTATGGTTTATACAAAGTTAGAAAAGCAAAAGTTGCTATAGCTGAGAAGTTTTAATAGCAAATGAAAACTAAGTTACTATTATAATTACTTCACTAAAACTACTCTTTACGATCATAAATTAAGAATATATGTGCTTAAATTCTTCTTGTGGAAGTTGTAAGACAGATTAAAGATACATTTCTTCTTGTGGATGTCGTAAGATATAATAAGAGATACAATTCTTCTTGTGGAAATAGTAAGATACACTAAGAGGTATATTTCTTCTTATAGATGTTGTAAGATAGACTAAAAAGTATTATTCTCTACGAAGTGTCCGGACATTGATATTAGTCTCTAAGCTATAGGTAATATGTATGTTTGTCAGCTTACGAGAAATGTAGATGGTTGTTCAACTTCTGTTAAACATTTCAGACAGAAGACAGTCGTGGAACTAGTGTAAACAAAACATATAAAAAGACACCATAAAACAATATCCTCACGGAAACGAGTATAGGAGAGATAATAATAAGAGTTTTAATTCAAATAATGATGCGACCTAAATTTTTTCAGCCCAGAACTTAACCCTGCAAACTGTAATAATTATTGATATTTGTTTCCCCCAAGCTCAAGTAAACACGTAAGACGAAGGGAAGAACATAAGCTTAGATAAATCAGGTTAACGACCAATAAAATATTAGTTTTCCAGATAATTTATCTGAAATGAATAATAACCAGTGTGAGCGTACCTAATAGATTGTATTCTTACGAAAATAAATGCAAGCCCTTCCAATTAGTTTGGAGAAGGCGAGAACTTTGGTGGGTTCTAAGCGTCAAGTCATCACCATTAAGGCGTTCTCTGACCGCATAGGGGCCAACCAACTAACCGACCAACAGGCAGTTTGAACTGGTCGCAATAATCCTGGCGTAGATAATTTAGTTTTGTTTATCTCTACTTTATTCTATTATATGGTCGCAGGGACATTCATAGTCGCCCATACCGATACGTTTCTCAATCATTAGGGCTAATATTTATATATTTTTGAACCTTTCAATTAAGTCATCTGAATTAATTGAAAACGTCACAGAAAACGATCAACACCCGAAACTCAGAGTTCAGCATAGAGGTCAAAACTGATCTTTAATAATAAATCATAATCTATATTAATGAAGTAGACAACAAACGAATAATCACTTCATAGTATAAAACAATGTCCCTATGTAAGCTTAGATCATTAAAACTACGCAAGGGATTTTGATGCGGTTTTTTTAAATAGATAAAATGATTCTTCAGGAAGGTTTATATATATGATACATATGAGTAATATAGTAGAGAAACACTGGAAATTTAGTTTTTCACATGGGCAATTATACAATATGTCGCGCGGTCAAAAGTAACCTCTAAGCAAAACATGTCTGTATTTTCTAATGACAAAAAAGCTGTGAACGTTTTGTATAAGGACATTTTGTAGTAGGTATATTTACGGGTCACTAGTCATAGTGTAAAAAATTCGCTTTCTCTGTCTCTATATCTTTATGTATGTATAAATCTTTAAAACGTGATTGAAGAGGAAGGTTTATATGTAAAAATAACATCCATTAAATAATGAAGAAATACTGTTATAAATAATGAGACTTACATGTTTTATCCCTTTTTTTTTTTTTTGTTCCCCTGAGGAAAATGCATTAAATTGCATACCCCGGCTGTGGCGAGCCGGGGTTATGTGGGGCTCTCCTACCCAGAAGGGGGAGGCCTACCCACTAAAAACCTCAGGGATGGCCTTCCTCAGGCATGTAGGGAGCCCCCGGGAACACAAAGGCCACTTCCGGGAACCCCCAGCCTCCGCTCCCCTCTCTAGAGGGGAGCCCTCCTCGGGGGAAGCTACCACCTCCCCCGGTCCCCTCCACCGACGACGCCCCCCGGGCACGGAAGGGGCGTGGTCCATCCCGGGTCGCCGTAGCGGTCGCGACTTCCTCGCGCCCGCCGGCGACCCGCGGCGGCGCCGCAGCTGTGCTACCGAGCCCGGCGCCGCCTTCTTCGAGCGGGATCGGCCATCTCCCGACCCCGCTCGGCGGCCTCCTTCTGGAGCATCACTGCTTCACAGAAGGAGGCCACAGCCCTCCAACCTCCCTCGTCCGCCAGCATTGCCGCAATCAATGCCGGCGGAGACAGATCTCGCCCGATCTCTGCGACCAAGACTCGGCGCTCGGAGGCCCACGCGGGGCACTCCGCCAGCGTGTGCTGGGCCGAGTCGAGGTCGGATGCGCAGTGGTGACAATGTGTCGATCCCTCCCGTCCTATTCGACACAGATACTCACCGAAGCAGCCGTGCCCGGTGAGTATCTGAGTCAATCGGTAGCTGACCTCCTCCTTCCCGTTACATGTTTTATCCCTACTTTACAATATTTTGTACCTTCTAACTTCTCCATCCTACCTTAAATCTTTGTTCTCTTTTACCGATCCCATTCGTCATGTCGTGCCTTGCGTTCTAATTTTAATCTGACTCTAGATATACCGCCCCGAAGTACCGACTATTTTTCATATTCTTTTTCGGCTTATGCCGTCCGGTTGTGGAACTCTCTCCCTGAGGGTATTAGGGGAGCGCGAACGCTGGAGTCCTTTAAGAATCAAGTCCGTGTTCACTTCCTGTCAAAGATTCCTTAACTTAAACTAGTTATAGCCTATTGTCCTGTCCAATTACTGTACCCATCCTATATTTAAATCTCCTTTTAATATTTACCTGGTCCTAGGTTACCTGGAAGAGATTGCTGTTTAGCAATAATGCCGCCTTTTGTACATTTGTTATTTCCTTTTTTTTTGTGTGTGTATTTTATGATTACAATAAAGGGTTATGTTATGTTATGTTATTTTTGGGGTTTCTAATTTGATATCGTGAATACATTTCAATCGATTATAAATGCGTGTTTTTTTAGTTTTTTAATATATAATTTGTTATATACAGCTTTCACAGTTTTTATGTAGTGTATTTAGTATCACATTGCACCCGTGCGAAGCCGGGGCGGGCCGCTAGTGAGAAATAATTTAAATAATATATTGTTCATTTTTAACATTCACCAGACGCAGCATAAATCAAGCAAACGTATTTATTTTATTTTTAAAACGATTATTATCAATATTATTCATGTTATGATTAGAGATCGGATAATCGGATGCATATTTACCTAAAGTTAGTTTAAGACAAAGTATGGAAACGGCTTTTTATTGTTTTGTTAAATAAAAATCCCGGGATTGCGGAATTGGATATCCGGATGTTTATTTATTTACCTAATTTAGTTTTTGATAAAGTATGGAACTGTCTTTTTATTTTATTTCCATAAATTAAAATCGCGGAATTCCGGTACTGTAGAACATTTTGGTAATGCAAAACTAGTCGGTAATATGAGCACCCGAACACATGACAAGCACAGTGACGAATGTCTTAAACAACAGCAGGAATCCGGTCGCTAGTAGTCTGTACTTGCTCACAACTGCCGTCTCACTCACACTCATTAAATCGGAAGTTAACTCAGAGTGAGATACTAGACCATACTTACGCCCGGGCACCATTTCTGTTTTTGTATTCAATTATTTAATTGATTATTGTTTTAGTCAAACTAGCTCACTACTTTCGTATAATACTCTTCATGTAATAAATCGTACATTCATAAATCGCACGGGGAACAGAAACTAAACTCCATGTAAATACGTATGCATAGTTGTATAAATGAACCCGGAGTCTCGGTCTTTTGAAAATAAATACCACGTGCTAATTTAGTAATTTACAAACAATATCAGTACGTTAAATTTGGAGTCCCGTATTTTCCCGGGATTTTTATTTAACAAAATGTATTTTAAAAAGCCGCTTCCATAATTTGTGAGCCAAAAATTAACTTTAGGTAAATATGCATCCGATTATCCGATCTCTAGTTATGATTGTTAAAATAAGACTATTAGAACTTCAATAAGCTTGAGAAAATAGTTTGGCACAAAGTGATAATGTGGTTTCAGAAGAACTTGAATTCCACTCATTCAATTACGTCGTCCTTAAAGAGACTTTTTGCTTTTATTCCAGTTCCTTTGTGACCGGGCTTGGGAAATGTTGAAATTATTAAAGAATCACTTAAAGAATCAAACTAGGTTTAAGTTACAAACTAATTAAGCCAGTTAAAACGTGGAACGTTAATATTTGGAAAAATAATATGGCATAAGGTTATGACAGTGAAAATGTAATTTCCTCCAAAAAAATTAATTCAAAGCTTAGGCGGAGGAAACTAAATTTTTTCTATTAACCGTTTGTCAAGGGAAACCTCTTTGTAATGTTAGAGTTATTGGGTGATGAAAATTAAAGTTGTGTACTTTCTTATTTATTTATAATAATGTTAAGAATTATGTTGTGTAATGATAATTCTGTATAATAATTTTATGCGAGTCTGTGAAGGTTAATCATTTAATTTCCCTTTTTTACAAATTAGTACTATTATCCATATCAAAAAGACACTCATGAGTAAAGTTTATTATAAAGTAAGTGACTATCTAAATGATCACTCTATTGAGTTTTAGAGTTTCTTGCCTGTTCTTCTCGAGAAGGCTCTCCCAATTTCCGAACAGGAGACCTATTTTTGAATTACGAATGCGATTTCGAAATCACCGCTGACTAAATAGTCAGCGGTGACTTTGAGGTCGCGGATTCCTAAACATCCAATTTTTGAAAGTCGATTGCAGAGCTGCCAACATAGATAAAGTACACACATAAATGTAAGAGTTCGGTTCCACGCAAAATATAGCCGCTGCCGGTTATTGCCAGCTTAACCATTATGGTATTATATATATATATATATATATATATACATATATATATGATATATGTGCTGTATCTCATATATATATTGTATATATAGACTGAAAAATCAAACAAAAACATAAAATTTCCACAAATATGACTTGATTACGAGTGGGTGAGGGCACTCGTAATGAAATCACACCTGTGACTAAGGTAGTCACATCAGTGATATTCAAAAATAAGAATTATTGAAAATCGTGATTATTAGTCACATCGGTGATTTCGAAGTCGCATTCGTAATTCAAAAATAGGTCTCCTGGTGTAGAGTCAATATATTTTTTTCCTTGTTCGTACGTACGGACAAGGTTTTTCTTTTTTTTAGCTTTTTTTTTTGTTTTGTTTGTTTTGACGTCAATAAGTGCCTGTAAGGTCTATGTTGAATAAAGATTATTTTGATTTGATATCATATTAACTATCACTACAAGCTTTAGATCCAAGGTTTTGATATTAGAATAACTCATAGTTATTCTAATGCTTAAGCTATATTATTGTAGATTTTCTTTAAAATCCATTTAGTAGTTTTTACGTGAAAGAGTTACAAATATCTACCCATTCAATCTTTAGAGTTTATAATTGGCAGGGATTTCTCCGCATAGAGATAAATTTACCGTGTTGAAATATACCTCACGTTCTTCCATGGATTTCCGACCAGCTTCATAACAAATTTCACAAAAAGCTGATGAGTAGTAGTATAAATACTGACAATTTGAATTACTCGTATAACGAAATTTATAATGGTCAGATTTTGAAAAAAAAAAAAAACCGGTAGCACTCCGGGAGTGCCGGCAGAAGTGAAAACTTCAATATTAACGTTGTGTTTAATTATAAGTGCAAAAGTACTATCATTTATGAGGTAGAATACAATGTTTATTTATTGCGCTATCGTACACAAATATGACAGACATTCGCGCAAGCGCCCTGTGCGCCTAAACGGAGCAGCACACTTAGGCACGGTAGAAAGAGTGGGAGATACTAGTTCCTCTCCCTTCCCCTCGATCTTACGCTTTTTCGATCAGCATCACGTGACCCTGACGCGAGTTTGGAAGTTTTTACCCATACAAAAGTGCTCGCGCCTTAAAGAAGTTTTCACTTCAAAAACAAGAAAAAAATCAGTAAGAAACCTTCAATAAAACTTACAAAACTAAATATTAACAAAATCTGTCCCAAATCCCGTCGATCGGTATCGTGTTCAGAAGATTGGCAGAATTAGCACGTTGTGTCACATTTCTTATTTGTCTTTAACGATAATTGATTATTATTCAACATAACGCAATAAATTTGTTAGTAAACAGGAAAGTATGGCACTACAAATACCTCGAACCTTTCATTACCGAACAAAAAATATTTCCGTTGAAATATAATTAAAATTAATGTCTAAATTACTATAAACCCAACCACTAATATAATAATAACATGTTAGTTGACAGTTTGTTAAGTTTACATGAATTCAGTTATAAGTGATATTTTTGAGAACTTGTTAGAATTAAATTAATAAAAATATTTTCAACACACTTCCTCATAAAGTGGCTCTAATCCCATGGCAATTAGGCACATAATGACACCTATAATCAAAGTGTGACTTTTTCATTACTATTATTCACGAGTAAGTAATAGTTTTTTTTTAAATATTATTGTTGAGTTACGCTTACATTTGCGCTAAAAAGCTATCCGCGAAAAGCCCAAAAAAAAGAAACTCATTTTTTTTAGTCTATGGCCGATGCGCGCGCATAGGAAACTAATTATTTTTCCCGCCAATGCCGAAATTATTAGTCTATGGCCGATGCGCGCGCATAGGAATACTGATTAATTTTTTCCCGCCATTACGAAACATTTTTCACAACTCGTCTCGTTTTCTCTTTTGAAGTTATTTAGTTATTATTAATTAAGATGTCTGCAAATACAATTTATGAGAGAAAATGGTTTCTTATTTAGTATTATTTTATTCAGAAGTGTGTTGAAAAACTTTGTATGATACACGTGTGTATTGATGATTACCGTCCTCGGCTCCTTAAGACCCTCGCCTGACGGCTCGGGCCTCAATGCGCCTCAGCGGTAATCACAACATTACACACTTGTACCATAATGTACTATATTCATTTGTTGTTGCAATTTTTCGAAGGAACTAAAAATAGTTTATGCACTCAACTTGAACATGTTTCTTACCTTTCTCATGACGTCTCTCCAGCTGACATGCCAGGATAGGGCGTGGATCCAAGGTTACGATCTCCCACAAAAGCACACCGAAGCTCCAAATATCTGATTTCACGCTTGACAAATGTCATCGTAAAGAGAACTCTGGAGCCATCCATCTGGAATAGATATCTTCAAATGTAAAATCTTTTTAACTAATATTTTGAAAGTAATTTGTCTGGTTTATAATAGATTTTTTATATATACGACATTTGCAATAATGTTGGATAATAAAAATATATCGCCACAATAATCCAAGGGATTTTCATATCTCCTACACTTAAAGGCTTAGTAATTATAATTTATAATTACTAAGCCTGTGAATATAATAATCTCTCGAAAAAGAAAAATAGCAATATTTAGAGAACGTTAATAACCAAAGTATTCTTTGTTTATTTTAGTTGTGATGAGCCAAATAAGACTTTATAGAAAGATCTTTTTGAATCGTCCAATTTTTTTTCCCCTATCACCCATTCAGGATGTATTTTTTAGCTGATAAGAAGAATGGGGCGCTAGAAACTTATGAGCTTTATTAAAAGTAATAACAACATTTACAATAAATTATGTCGTTATCATTATAATGGAAAAACAATATTTACAATTTATAATGTAATGTATTCAAATCAACACCAAGCATTGGCATCATTTAAATAATCATTGACTTTGTAATAGCCCTTACTCATTAGCGTCTTTTTAACATGTACCTTGAACTAATGAAAAGGTAATTCAGCTACACTATGTGGAATTTTATTATAAAAATTTATACATTTACCCACAAGCGAACCTCTAGTTTTTTGTAGCCTGTATGTTGGAACGGCATGTTTATTTTTATTTCTTATGTTTTAATTATGCATTTGAAAATTAGTATGAAATGTGTGACAATGAATAATTAAATGACACTGTTAATGATTTTCTTCATGGTGAAATACACTGTTGATTGTTGATTATTTTAAAAATTAACTTAACGCGTAACGCAATATATTTTTTTTTTATGTAATTTGTTCCTTTTATTTCTTTCTTTAATATTACTTTTCCTGTTTTTCGTAACTATGTCCCAATTCAACACGATATTTTGTGTACAATAAACAAGACTCAATATTACTTACTAGTTATATATACATAGTATATAAAGTTATATATAAAAATCGTTTATTTCGGATATACATTTAGATAACTTTTTAATTAATTGTTGCATCAGCAAATTGAAGGTTTACCTTTTTTAACAGACTGGGGAATTCATTAAGGCCCGGCATATAATCATTACAGTTCTGTGGACTCGGTAACCATTATGAATTTAAGCTGCCCCTTGCAATATGAGTTTGAGTTTTTTCCTAGTCAGTACGCTACCGCCAAAGTTAAAATAATTAGTATTTGACATTTATGTCATTTTTTGCCAGATTCAACTCAACTTGTTAAACGCTTTTTGCTTAAAATAAAGATATTTTTAACTTTTACATAAACATACACATACCATAGACATAGACCTCCCCTTAGGTTGCTACAACGCCCCCGTATAAACCTAGAGAACCCAGGGGGGTTTTAGTGGATGGGCCGGTCCTCTTGACTGGAGAGCCCCACACACGGTCGCACCTTACCAGCGCGGTGTCATGATGCATAAGGTCACAGTTTCCCCCCTCAAAAAAAATGGTTGCTACAACGATCGGTCCGACGCTGCTAGGGTCCAGGACCTTCTACGATCTTCACCAAATCGTTGGTTCAACTTGTAGATGGCCTGTAGACGCTGCTTTTACCAGCATATGGCAATCACTCGAGGAACTTTTTCTCCTTTACTACTCAACATAGGTCTCCCCTAAGGATCGCCAAATTGATCGGTCCGACTCTGCTAGAATCCAGAGCGTTCCTGCGTTCTTCACCAAATCGCCGGTTCAACTTGACAGCCACTCGAGGAATTTCATTCTCCAACTGTTGACAGTTCTGCATGCTGTGCACTCTACCTACTGTCACTTAATGATCCCAACTCTTCAGGTTACATCGATGGTTAATTATCGATTTGTATTATTTCTGATACGATTATGCAGTACAACTCCAAACTCAATAATCACAGCTCATAAACGTTCCCATGTTAGGATGATTAGATTTTAGTCAACCACGCTGGCTTAGTGTGAAGTGGTTGAAATCACATTTATTGCACACGACCTTGAGCCTACTTATCAGGTCAAATATAGGTGGGCAAATTAAAGTTCCATAGGCAAAGCAACTGGCAAAACGCAGAAATCCTAAACTTTCGTTCTGTTGGAAATAGGCCGAGAATATGCCGCGTAATTATCCAAACGTAAGGAATCTCGGTGACTTTGTCACCCAAAGAGCATTGAAGCGGGAGGCTATAATCGGAGTTTCTCTGCGAGATCGAATCAAATGATGACATCTGCAGAAAAATTTGGGTCGAAGAATTACAAACCTTCAGCGATGATTTCGCTGAAATTAGCATGATAATTTATAATGCAAATAATTTATAATGAATTCTCACGGAAGTTTACCGATAAAAATTATGACTGTAATGATGCTGAAGATTATATTATCCGTTCTGATTAATGTAACTGGTAAAGATCGCCAATGAGCTCTATGAACCTGTGACTAAATCGAGGAAGTGTTTGCGTTATAGAGACTTCTATATGACTAAACTTATCACACATCTAACAATTGCTTACATCACAAGTGTACCAAAAAGGTAACATTAAGTTTGTCTATTAATTAAGGCGCAGAATCAATTGTCTACAGGAAACTTTCAAGCTAAATTTGACTTCATCGTTGTCTACGACAAAGTTTTCCAACCGGCTGAACTTTGTATTCTAGCTTTATGAAGAAGTCGTTTATTAATCTTATCGTATACTCCAGTGCTGGTCTTATAGTACAATTTTAAAACATGAAGTGAGAGGATGCCGCAATGGAATAGTACAAGTGGATTACATTGTTGAAACTATAATACAATACACGTAAGGGAACTAATCATGAAGTCTCGGCTCGACTCTAAATTGAAGCAGAGTTTATTGTTAAATACGTCAATTAGTGCTTTCAAGGCTTTAGATTCTTAATTTAATTTATAAATAAAAATAACTATTCGGAAAAGTATCAAATTGATAGTTTCGTAAAAAAGTGTTACAATATAAAAAAAATAAGTAAATCTGTTCTACACGCACATATTTAGAAGTTAATAGTTATAGTGAAAATATATTAAATTACTGCTTCTTGTGGTTATGTCTTTCGGGTATTCCAAACACGAAAATAAAATATCAACAAAAGAAAAATATCGTTTAGTTAATTTGTGTGAAGAATTTGAATGATTTGTTTAAACTACTATAAATTATCCGCCTAAAAATAATAACTGTCTTGAGTACAGTATCAAATTTTAATTACCAAAAACGACCCAACAATACCAAAACCATTTGAAAGTAAAATGTTGTTCTTTTAAATAAATACGTACCTTATCGGTAGCCTTCCGTCGCTTTTTCTCTCGTACACATGAGCTCCTCCGACGTCCCTGGCAAAGCCAAAATCAGCTACTTTGCAAGTTCTCTCTTCTGTTATCAGCACATTTCTCGCCGCGAGATCCCTGTGTATGATCTGAAAAAAAAATGTAGGTACATTTAAAATTGTTTCAAAATGGAAGAAGGTGCTTCATCATCATCATCTCAGCCTATCGCCGTCCACTTCTGGACAATCGACTGGCCACCGCGACCGGTCCATTGCCACCTGCATCCAACGAGACCCAGCGATTTTTACTAGAAGAAGGTGCGTTTGAATTTTATGATTATTTTGTAAATTTCTTTGTATATGTTTAGAAAGACATGAGAAATAAGGGACTTTAGTACTTTAACAATCCGAAAAAATAAGGGAAAATCAAACACTTACAATAAGAAGTTGAATAAGAAGTTCAGTTCACCTTCGGAATAATCAGCATTAACAATCAGCAATTGTAAGTAAGGGTTGAATCTAATATAAAAGGTTTGTATGCTTATGCTTATAAATTGTTCTAATTTTTAACTGTATGGCAGTGAAGAAAGGTACAATTGAATGATTGACAGCAAAATAATTTTAGGTAGTCGGTGCTCGTCGCAGCGCCTGTTTGTTCACTCTCATGAATTAGAGGAATATTGGTTAGGTGCTTTTGTTAATCATATATCCTAAATCGTATATTCACAATGCAAAATTACTACCAAAGTTAAAATCATATTTAACCTCCAGCCACTTCATAGTTATCAATATAGTTTCTTACCCCTTTAGAACTAAGGAATTCCATCCCTCTAGCTATTTGAAAGGCGAAGTGCGTCAAATCCCGAGATGTAAGGAACTGGCTCCCATGGGTGTTCCCGTAATGGCGCTCAGCTCTGGAGTCTCGTAGAAACTGCTGCAGTTTTCCGATGCTAACAAACTCCATTATGACCAGAGTTGGTTCCTGAGAAGAAAGACATTTTTTAATTAGTTAAATTGCCAATGTTTTGCAGGGTTGACGTGTTTAGATTACAAGAAAATATAAGAATTAGTTTTATTCCAATTTTTATCAACCTATGCAGTACCAAATTGGATGAGGGCGGATGAAATGGACGACAGACGTGACACGTATCACGCACACATAGCACCTACGCTGGTTTAGTTACTGCTCGAGTATTTTGATATTCAAAGTCAACAATTTTCATTTTTTGTTTCTGTTTTATATACTGTTATCAAAATGTAGATACAGTCAATACTGAGTCATGCCGGATCCTGTGTATGCAAAATATGTTATATTAATGTTAAAATTTGGAAATTTCTCGTGCATTATTTCTCAGTACCCCTTAGTATGAGAAATTAAAAAAATATTAAATTGTTTGAAATATTTATGGACACCGTAACTTATATGACTTGATATGGTATAACTTACGTAGGTTTCGCCGTGATGAATCAAACACGTAGTATATTAAAGATACATTTTCAAAGAAAATATTGGTCGCAGTAAGTACATTCTTTGTTTGTTTGTAAACTTTTTATTGCAATACAATATACAGAAAAAATACACTTAAAACATCACATGCATAGGCGAATTCCAGATGGAACAGTTAACCTATGAATCTTCAAAGGAACTGAGTTGGGCAGGGGTTTATCTACGAGTATTAAATATATATATATATATATATATATATTTTTTTTATATGTCTACTCTACAGACTCGTAGTCCGTGACTTTTTTAAACTGTCCTCGTTTGGATCTACTACGTACTGTACGTACAGCGTCATATTATCTTATAATACTATTCCGTGACTTAACATTAACGTGAGTTGCGCAGCACTTACTTATCTAACAATAGTACTTTCTTATCTAATAACTATCCTATATATATAATAACTACATACAACCATTTAACAATACACTTAATTTCAATACTTTATACAATAAAATTAATTAATCTAATAAAAATAAGCTATCCTAACATACATTAATACTGAAATTAAATATATTTTAATACATACATATTGTAAATAATGTATAGCTAAATAAATTATTTACACCATTACATTGAACATTGCAAATTTTGGTGTAGATTTTCTGAGACTGCCATTTCTGTTTGTTTTCCTTTCTTTTTGTATTATATTATAATTGATTAAGCTGATGCTTGTTATAACGCTGTAAACCAAGACTTTCTCAATAAATTAGATCGGTTACCTACTTATTGTATCCATTTTATTTTAGGCCTACGTAAATATGATCACATTTCCATGTTCCGGAATAAATTAACATTGTTGCCTATTCGCCACCGAAGGAACTTGAGAATCGTTTCACAACTTTACTCTTAACTCAATATAATTTACGACCCGAATGCTCCTAATAATTTAAAGAGAAGGTGTCAGACGCTCAGTGACAACTATAAGCTTAACCTACTTTCCGCTGCCTATATTACTCTTGAAATTCCATCGCATCGATCTGAGTTTGTTTGAAATTAGCCGGTTCTAAATCTTTATTCGAAAATCCAGCACGAAGACATTTTCGATATTTGTAATATGATATAAGATATATATGTGGGTGTATGTATGTATCTAATATGTATATTATTGTTAGCGATGCTATTATTTTTAAAAATATTTAGCATAGGTATAATTGAAATTTATTTGTTATGATGGTAATACATACATACACTCACGCCTTTTTCCCACGGGGGTAGGCAGAGATTACGTCTTTCCACTTGCTACGGTCTTTACATATCTCTTTCGCTTCATCTACTTTCATAACATTCCTCATACATGCTCGACGATTGCGGGTACTTCTGACCTGGCCTTTTTTGAGGATGCTTTCGATTTGTTCGAAATATGTTCGCCTAGGTCTTCCTCGTCCCGATAATATGATATGATGGTAATAAGTGTCATTTAACTGTATTTATTTTTCCAAAATCGTATACCGTGCACAATTACTCTCATATTTTACTAGTATAAAACGCCTTATGCATTGCACGAAAAATATTAAATAAATAACAGTTATTTGAAAACAAAGGAAAACAATGTTCAAGTTAAAATTTTAATTTGTGAAATTAGCATATTAATTAGCGCATATACGAGCCAAGAATTCAAAGCGAGAGAAACAATAAAAAGTGATGACATCTCAGCAAAATAAAACGATGAAACGAAGACCCGTTGATAACACATTCTAAGACAATAAAAAAGTGACAGGGTTATTAAGACTGGTTAAGAACGTGTCACGTTTGAGGTAGGTGAAGTTTAAGATAACGAAATCCAATTTTAATATACAATTCCAATACAAGCACGTGTTTAGCATATATGTATGTAGTAGTGATGTGTCGGATCGTCAAAAATCTAGATCCGCGGATACAGATCTAAATACGGATATTTGGTGTCAAGATCCGCAGATACGGTTTTTAACTTTCTTACACAATCGCTGTCGGTGCGCGCGATCTTGAGTTGAAACATGTTTCGCACTACCCGTGTAAAAAAGTCGTAACTAAACTTGCCTTGAAAATGTTTTATTGCGTAAATAAAGCGAGCATCATGGTTTACACCTTCTGTCAAAATCTCGTTAAGCTATTTACAAAAATGAAGGAATAAATGCAAAAATACAAAAATTTTGCGACTTTAAAAAACATAAAATTCCAGCATAAAATAGAGTAAGGCATATATTTACATTTATTCGTTTTAGAATTATCCCGCTGATAAAGTCATAATTATGTTTACGTAAATTACAGTTTATAGAAGATAATAGAAGATTTACAAGAAAATCTATAACGCAAATATTATGTATATTTGTATTACTTGTTCCTGCATTTTACAATCTAGGACTATTGTGTAATTCTAATTACTCTATGTACAAAAAAGGATTTTCCGTTAAATAACAACGTGGTTATACTTACAACTCTAGATTAAAATGAAAAATAAGAGAGTACAAAGCCGTAAGTAGAGTTAAATTTGTTCATATATTTCAAAATACATAACTAAAAAGTAATAATTGTAGTTACCCCTGCAAATATGCGATGTATTTCGTGGAATAAAGAAGTAACCACGTTTTTTTAGATTATCTCGAAGTACATCAATCTGTTCCTAAATTAAATAACACGTGTAGTCAAAGGCAACTGTAACCTGCGATTATCTTTTTGAAACTTTTTTTATTAGACCTCATAATAAAAATCAGTTTTTTCAAAAGTCAGTTTTTTTAAGCTCCTGAACAGTAGGTGAAAATCTCTTACTTCCTTTTTCCAGGAATAGTGCGGTTTCGACTTGCATTGAGCGGCGGGTCGTTTTTTGTTTTCACTTTAATGTGACACTGGGCAGAATAGATAACGCTTGTGTTTGGTATTGATACATGATTTGAAAAAAATATCTACAAGAACTGTAACACAGTAGTGTAATATGGAATTATTTTGTGATAATAAATCTGCAAAATGTAAAACTTGTGATGGAAAGTATTCTCGTAAGAGTAAAGGCACAATTTCCTTAAAAAATCATTTACAAAGAATACATCCTCAAGAAAGTAGATGAAGCGAAAGAGATATGTAAGGACCGTAGCAAGTGGAAGGACGTAATCTCTGCCTACCCCCGTGGGAAAAAGGCGTGAGTGTATGTATGTATGTATCCTCAAGAATATGAATTATTTGGATACGGAAACGGATATGAATCTTTCCGCGTAATATAGTAAGTATAAACACGTACATATTTCGAGCAAAATCAAGTCATTACATAAATAGAAGCCAGTCATTAATAAAAATCAAGAAAAGCGAATCAAATAAGGAAGACAACCAAACAATATAACTACGAAATGTTGTGACAGTGATAGCTTTTGTAATACAGGGACCGCTAGATAAGGGATTCCGCAAAGCTGCCCGGGACCTATGAAGTGAAACGAATGATACAAAGCTCACTTTGTGTTCTAATGCGAGTACAATTGAATATTATTTAGCTAGAAATATTCTTCTAGAATGAATGTATTATAATAAAACAAACAATCTATTCTAATATTATGAAGCTGAAGTTAGTAAGAAATTTGTTTGATTGTTTGTTTATTTGTTTGTTTGATTACGTACTAATCTCTGGAACTCCTGGTTTGAATTGAAAAATATTTTTTTTATTGAATAGCCCATTTAACATTTGATAAGATCGGTTAACAGCCGAGGTGGTTGTCTGCAAAAATAAATATGATGCTCAAAATAATTATTCCACGCGGCGGCGGAAGTCGCTGGCACAGCTAGTACTTACGTACGTTATATTTCTTAATTAATGAAATATAAAATTAAATTGGAAAATTCCTGTAGCATTAAAAATAAAACATTTAAAAAAAAGTAATATATTATGATTAGGGATCGGATATTCCGATGCATATTTACCTAAAGTTAGTTTAAGACAAAGTATGGAAACGGCTTTTTATTGTTTTGTTAAATAAAATTTTTCACCATTTCTGTTTTTTTGTTTGTTTATTTAATTGATTATTGTTTTAGTCAAACTAGCTCACTACTTTCGTATAAAACTCTTCATGTAATAAATCGTACATTCATAAATCGCACGGGGAACTGAAACTAAACTTCATGTAAATACGTATGCATAGTTGCATAAATGAACCCGGAGTCTCGGTCTTTTGAAAATAAATACCACGTGCTAATTTAGTAATTTTCAAACAATATCACTACGTTAAATTTGCAGTCCCGTATTTTCCCGGGATTGTTATTTAACAAAATGTATTATAAAAAGCCGCTCCCATAATTTGTGTGCCAAAAATTAACTTTAGGTAAATATGCATCCGATTATCCGATCTCTAATTATGATACTGGCAAATTTGAAAATAAATGAAAATTCCAAGTAATATATTAAATAAAAAATTTTCTAAAACTAAACAAACAAACAGTTGTTCATATAAATACACGTAGTTTTAACCGATGCTGAGTTATTTTTCAAATTTTAGCACCAGAAAAGCTCTAGCACAAATTTTATCTACTACTTGTTCCCATGGAATTTTTCACCATACTAAGATTTTGAATTTGTAGGTTTCATGTGGTGCTTTTGAAAGTTACACAAGTTTTCTTACTTCTAGCTCCAGTAATCTCGATTCTACATAAATACTTAGCGGGTCACCAGAGTAAAACACTTTACAGAAGAAGACACTACGAATGTTACACAGAAATTCAAACATTGTCAAAAAAATGGAAATTTATAACTTTTAACTTTACGTTAATAAAAATAATTCGTGAACAAACATTATATTTTATAATAAACAAATATAATAATCGGACTGAATATATGATGTATCAAAATAATTCTCTTGCTTTCGTAAAGATTTTTTCAAATCCCGCAGTTTTCAGGTCTCTTTTGATCATTTTTATTTTAGAAATGCGTTTATGTGTTTTATAATCTTTTGCTATTATCACATTACCTTATCAGTGCAGCAACCAATGAGTCGTACAACATTCGGATGGGTGCCAAGATTCTTCATAACGATCAACTCTTGTATTAGATCCGCCTTCTCTTTTTCGGAAGCGTTCTCTTTGAGAGTTTTCACAGCCACAATTTGTTCACCCTTCTTTCCTGGAAACAGATATATGACACATAATTTTAAACATAAAACGGATTCCCTGTTTTGTTTGTATGTTTTGTGTGTATTATGTTGATAGACATGTCCAGACAAACCTGTCTAGTGAATAACTAGCTTTAAAGTTACGAGAAGGCAGAACATTGCCCGTTTCTTTACCTATCCTTGTAGTGATGGTAGTCTACCTACCATAAGGATAGGAAGGAAGGATATTTGACATATAGTAAATTTCAGAAGTAAATCTGTTACATTAAATAAGTACAATTGTAGATTGCGTCCCCACTAGAGACAAGTTTTAATATAAAAATTACGCCGTGGATATTATTCGCAAACGAATGTAAACTTAAGGTAGCAAGGTACATTATAGTGCAAATTTGCTCAATTCACATGATAGTCTCTCGTCTCAGTTCATGTCGGTATTCTTTTTACAGCTAGATTATATCCTAATGTGTAGGCCAATTGCGAGATATAGTTTATATTTCAACCTTAGTAAAAAGCTGACTCGGTGGTCGGTGAGCTACTCAGAGTAAATAGAACTTACTTTGAGGTGAGCTAGCTAACTGATTTAGAATTATTGTTTGTAGACGTTTGCAGTATTATGATATACTAGCTAGTGCCCGCGACTTCGTCTGCGCAGGTAATATTTTGGACAATTCATACAATATCTTTATATTCTGTTGTATAAAAAAATGTCTACGGAGGGTATAAAAGCGAGTGCAAACTATTGACCCGGGCATTGCTGTCCGTCATTTTTGCGTGTTATCGCTGACGAAAAACAGATGGCGCTACGTGTGCTATGTAGCGTTCGTGCGTTCGACAGCAGCCGAATTTATCCGAGCGCTCTCGAGCTCAGAGGCTTCGTGGCGACATCACTTCTCATTTACTTGTCGACGAGTGAACACACATTTTTCAAATTACCTTCTATAGCTTTCTATTAAATATTAGTGAATTGCATAAATTAATTCAGAGCCTTAAGCATCTAGTGTTTTGTAAAAAGTTACGTCATTCTCTTAATAATAGCGTGGATCTTCTTATATTATTTTATTGTAAAGTTTCATCTAAATGTATTCAGTAGTTTTTACATGTAACAGTAACAAACATTCATACTTAAAACTTTCGCATTTATAATATTAGTATGGATTAAATATTAAACAAACAAATTAATGTAAAAGAGCAAATTCTATTTTCGTTCTATTGAAAGTTTTTTCAGCGGTTTTTTGTGCCATTAATAACAAATTAAATTAAATTTCTGTAGAAAAAACTGCGACGAGAGCTTAGATTAATGTTTCGAATAACATTTTCGATTTAATAGTCCGTTAGATCTAGTTTAATTTAAAACTAATTAAAACAATCAATATTTAGTAATGTATTGTTAAGATGATTCTTGCGAACAAATTAAAATTTCATAAAGAACAATAACATACTCAAAGCATACGTGAAGACTTATGGAACTTCAGTTTCTCGTCAAATTACGAGTAGTTATATAACTCGCATATTTGTCGTATATTAGAATATCATGTATATTTTATTATTCCGGATTCCACATTATAACAATAATGAAATAAACGGTATGTGAACAAAGCTTTTAGCAAATTTGATATTGCCTGTTAAACGATGGATTTCTTTACTACCCCCTCTAACAAGCAAAAAAGTTGGGTTATTACTATACGTTACATATAAAAAAGTATGCCCAGAACAGCAGAATCGTGACAAATTAGGATCTTTAGGTAAGGTAACAGTAATTTTTGTCTGGTTAAACTTAGCTTAGTTATCACTCAGTAAAACTAAAGGAACTTTGTATTGCTAACATGACATTGTCCTCGAAATGAAGAGTTCTTCATATTAGGGGTGATGGCTAGCCCAATGTGCAGATGATGCACGGAGACTGAGAATACGCTTCAGTACTTCCTCTTGGAACGCAGAATCGTGGCTGAACGACATCACTTGCTAGTACCCTTGCTAGAACTATGCAGCAACCCAAAGTGCGTAGCGTTCTGGGAGGGACTAGGATGGATGGAGTAAGTGTGAAGTGCACTTGGTTTATGACGCACAATGGCTCAATTATGAACTTAAACAAATTAAAGTAGAGCAAGGATTCTTTTCTAATAGAAACAAAATAATATATTAATCTTCTATTTATTCTTTTGATTTTTTTTAAGTTGATGCAATTATTACTATTCTACTACTATTTCTACTGTCATTTTGACATAATTTGTAGAAACATAGATAGATATAGGTAATGTGAATTTGTTTAAACTTGTGAATATAGTTGGGTTTAGACTAGTTACCTGAGACTACTCTGTAAAAATATAGGGAGAACAAAAAATAATCCTTGCTGGTTTTTTTGCTGATTCTTTTTGAGTACAAAGCCTCCCGCCGTAGGCTTGTGAACCAATCTTAGACATGCAACATTGATTGTTGAAATATTATTCTATTATTTATTATTTGAAGAATATATTTTTTGATTTTCATTTTGGAAACTAAATACCGGGTACAGAATGCCGTAGAAAGCTAAGCTACTTTTATCGATAGATTCTTAATTTCTGATGGACCCACAATATTAAACATTATTTCGACTTTCTGGAACAACTTGTATATAATTTCCTATCTCCAGTGTCAGTTTTAAAATAACAATAAATTTAATTCCGTACAAAAATTGTTATGTTACCGGCCGTTGGAGGGGCAAAGCGGTTAAGTGACATGCATTTGCTGGAAATAGAGCTTCAGCAGGCCAACCACATGGTGGACCTACAGTTTGGTGAAGATATCTACGTTGATATCATGGTAAACACTTATCTACTTACCATCAATATCGATTGCTTGCGCCCGGAACACCTGTCCAAAGGCACCTTCCCCGATGATGTTGAAAACCCGCAGCCGATGTCGGGGGAACTCCCATTCATCTACAGGCTCCTCCTTCGTAATTGTTGTCTCATCGGAAAGCTAAAGCGATACATGGATACATATATTCATGAATACATATATGATTAAGATATGCATGCAAGCAAAAATCACGATGCCAGCACATTTAAAGACGACAATTATCTTTCCCAATTAATATTAAACTCTATGCGGTAAACGTTAAGTTATAAGACGTTAAATATGGGCGAAAAAAATTGACAAAGGATTGTTTGACGTCTGCTTTTCTCCGTAATTACTAATTCTTTAAAATCTACATGAATTTATTTTTCAGACGCTATAGAATCTACATGCATTAGTGGAAGTAAAAAAAGTACTTTAGTTTAATTACTACATTGCTGATATAACAATTATACCGCTGTTTAGAATCTGATGAGAATTTAAATTATTTTAGAAATGTAAGTCTATATTGTGGAAACAAAAATGACAGTCTTGATAACTAGCGTGGGACAAATGTAAAACTTAATTTCTTAAGTACACAAAGTTTAGAACTCAATACAGAAACGGTTTTTGTGGAGCGTAGTGATAACACGTAGACTGTACAGTGAGTATAGATTGTAATAATCTATCATTTATACAGTATTTTATATGTTAAACAAAAATGAACACTAATTCTGTACTAAAAGAAAATATATTTAATTTTGATTTTCGTTTCTTTCATTCGATGATAGGTCCATAAAAATTATAAAGTTACATAGATTACAGTGAAACAAAGATGTCTCCTACGAGTAGTAGTATGTTCTATTCGTTGACAGACAGATGGCAACATTTAAAGATGGCGACACTGATACCACTAATTTTCTACTCCATTTCGACAATAATGTGTAAGGGTAATGTTGCATAGCCAACACTAGACCAAACTTAGCAAGAAAAAGTTTGTTTTATATTTTATCATTAGAAATCGTGTCTCATACTAGTGTACTTTCCATCGTTAAATAAACCTTTCTTGGAGGAATATTCTGCTATGGAACAATATTCAGTCATAAATACTCGTATGTTAAGTACAAATAACAAAAAATAATATAAGATACACTTGTATAATTATGTATCTCGTTGAGGAACATAATTTTACATCAAAGTGAAATCAGCACGATAATTTGATGAATTGTAATGTACTCTCTACATTATGCAATTAATTCACACCTTTTATTAATTTTATGCTACATCTGCTGATGTGTCTTCACTCCTAAGGGGAATGATATATCAGTTAATTGTGACGACTAAGTTATGAAAAGTCTTCCGTACTTCTTTATAAATTAATAGCGTAAAGTGCACCATTATCATACTCGTATATATTGTAAACTTAAATCATTTACATTTGCGAACTATTTAAAATAAAATATGCATTATTGTTAGTAAGTATAGAACATATTAGTGATTGACGTCAGTTCAATCGCTTAAATTTTAATATCTATAATAAATCATAGAATGTAAATTTATAAATGGATTTTCTAGGAGGTAGACTCTGTACCAGGGTCGTCTGCATGGGTACCTCCGTCTTACCTATTTCCGCCGCCAAACAGCAGGGTTCGCTTTGCTGTGTTCCGGCGTGAAGGGTAAGATAGGCAGTGAAATTACTGGGTACTGTGACTTTACATCTTATGTCACAAGTTGGCAACGTACACTGTGGTTCTTATGAGGTTTGCAGATTTGCTGCGAATCTCGTGGGAACCACATGTACTATAGGCGACTGTTACCACTTACCATCAGGTGGGCAGCCTGCTTGTTTGTCAACTTTAGCAATAAAAAAAAAAATGGAAAATCATCAGTAGAGGATAATAAGAAATGCGTACCTATTAGAAACATATTGATGAACTAAAAAAATAAGATTATGAATTCAATGTGTATGTTAACAGTATAATCCCCAAAGAAAATGGTAGTCAAGAAAATGACATTTATGAGTAAGAATTGTAAGTAATAGGAAACGAGAAAATTACTTATTAAGAATCCAGCAAGGCCAGTGACTGACCTGTAAATGATTGTTGTCCCAGGATTCATAACGATTGGAGTACGTCCGCGGTCGGTTCCACATGTTTACTGTAGAATCTTGGAGGACTATACCGCTCGAGTCTTTGCTCTGTGGATGACAGAGATCCAATTACATTAAAATACTGTCATGGAAGCGAAATTATGTTGAATTGATCGAAACAAAACGAGCTTTAGGCATAAAACGGATGTATTATTATCGATTGTTAGTTTGAAAAAGCACATATCAAAATAATAAAATTTATCTTTATAAAAATATCACGTACCATGTCTTCCTTTTTGCTTTTCTTTTTCGTCGTATTATTGTTTTTCTTCCACACAAAGAGTATTACCGCAGCTACGACAACCACAAGCCCGCCAATAGCAATCAGAGGTATAACTGTTAATGGCACATCATTTCCTATAGAAGGCTCTTCGTTTGTGTCCGATATGTTACTTTTGGTTTCATCATTTTTAACTGTGTTTATAGTGTCGTGTTCATTAGAAGTTTCATCTACATTCTTAGGTGTGCTTAGGGCGGTGACTATAGTTGTTTCAGGTACTGTGGTTATATCTTCTATGAACGCTTCCGTTGCTTTGGTTGTGCTTTGAGGTGCCCTAGTATACTTTGGTGGAGGCAGCTGTATGTTGTAGTTCGGTAGTAAGAACGGTGGTGGATGCGGGATTGGACGTTGGCCCAAGTTGTTTGTTATCGTGGCTAAGACCTCTGTCCGCTGTGGTATGAATCCATCGAACGCTGTCACCCACAACGAATATGAACAGTTCTCCTAAAACAAAAATAATATTTGAATGTTTCGAAAATTGAAAATTATTGAGCTAAATAAGGCAGAAAGTTAAAGCCATGTTTTTGAGTTGGTGTTATTAACAAAGTTACGTCCAGTTTTGTACTTTATTGAAACAAAATTTCCACGAAATACTAATTTAATGAAATTATTTTGATTTATCCAAGTTATATTTAGTTTCAAAGCTAAAAATTAGTCCAACGATTTTCAGAAACGTATCTAAAATAAAACAAACAGGATACAAATTGTTTCACTTAAATTTACCCAATTCATGGTATAAAGCCTAATAAAATCATTAAGCAATCTAAATTGTAATAAAATTATTACTTATTACAGTAAAAGTTGCACAACTTTTATGTAAAGAGCTTCTTAATTCTAATCTGTTAAAAATTGTTTACAGTACAAGTAAAATCATTATCTAAATTAAATAATTATTAAAATCATTGATCAAACAAATTAATAAGTATTAGAAGCTTTATATTTTACTACTGACCGACTACTTGAAAATATTGTAGAAGAGATTCTGATATATTATAAAACAATGCAAGAGGTGTATCCGTATATCAGAGATCTCGGTATCAGCTTCATAATCAGGAGTTCTGCCATATATTAATAGAATTAATTATGAACAGATATCGAATTAGAATTGATATTAAACTCTATATATTCAATACAATTTAATCATATTTAGATAACTTTATGTGCTGTTATCGATACATATATTTTTTAGGTGTTCATAAGTGAAGAACAATATTATGATCTCAGATTTCAATATGGTGAAACTCCGTGTGAATTCGAAAAATCGGCACTGGATCAGCGCCGTTGACAAAGGTACTATAGTATTTTATTATCTGTGAGAAAGATCATTCTAATGTAAATAGGGTAGGTTCAAGTCATTCGATGTGATTTGTATAAATTACTGATGATAAAAGAAAAAACTGTAATTTTCCATCTACATGTTACAATATTTATTTCAGTTTGAGGAAATCTTCAAACTCTCTTCTAACGTGATGTCATGACTTGAATAAGTAATGTAAGATGTTAAATTATCAAGTCCAGTAATAAAAGAGAGAAATTATTTATTATAGCTATAAGTAATTTCGGAATCTCGTTAATTCTACGCAAACTAAATAAATTAGTTACATCATGTTTTTGTTAATATTATTAATATGAGTTCCCGTGCTATTGTTTCAATAAACTTGACATTAAGTCGACCATTTCATCAGCAGTCTCAGAACTCTCAGAACTACAAAGACAATGTAATTCTGAGAAACATCTTCGGAATTCGTCTATTAATTAGTTTTAGTAAAAATTACGTAAGCCACCAAACATTTTCTTATAATTACGAGCTAAACCCTTAAGAAGGCACGCCTAATTCTAATCTGTTATAAAATTGTTTACGGTAAAAGTAAAATTCATTATCTAAATTAAATAATATTAAAATCATTGATCAAACAATATTAATAAGTATTAGAAGCTTGATATTTTACTACTGACTGACTACTTGAAAATGTGTAGAAGAGATTCTGATATTATAAAACAATGCAAGAGGTGTATCCGTATATCAAGATCTCGTATCAGCTTCATAATCAGGAGTTCCGCCATATATTAATAGAATTATTATGAACAGATATCGAATTAGAATTGATATTAAACTCTATATATTCAATACAATTTAATCATATTTAGATAACTTTACGTGCTGTTATCGATACATATATTTTTTAGGTGTTCATAAGTGAAGAACAATATTATGATCTCAGATTTCAATATGGTGAAACTCCGTGTGAATTCGAAAAATCGGCACTCGATCAGCGCCGTTGACAAAGGTACTATAGTATTTTATTATCTGTGAGAAAGATCATTCTAATGTAAATAGGGTAGGTTCAAGTCATTCGATGCGGATTTGTATAAATTACTGATGATAAAAGAAGAACTGTAATTTTCCATCTAAATGTTACAATATTTATTTCAGTTTGAGGAAATCTTCAAACTCTTCTAACGTGATGTCATGACTTGAATAAGTAATGTAAGATGTTAAATTATCAAGTCCAGTAATAAAAGAGAGAAATTATTTATTATAGCTATAAGTAATTTCGGAATCTCGTTAATTCTACGCAAACTAAATAAATTAGTTACATCATGTTTTTGTTAATATTATTAATATGAGTTTCCCGTGCTATTGTTTCAATAAACTTGACATTAAGTCGACCATTTCATCAGCAGTCTCAGAACTCTCAGAACTACAAAGACAATGTAATTCTGAGAAACATCTTCGGAAATTCGTCTATTAATTAGTTTTAGTAAAAATTACGTAAGCCACCAAACATTTTCTTATAATTACGAGCTAAACCCTTAAGAATTCCCTAATTCTGTTACACGAGGATATGCGTGCGAACAAATTGCCTGACTACTGTCAAAGTTTTTGTTTTCTTGTTTATTGACATATATCATAGTATAATGTACTTTTAAATTTATAAAACAATACAACAGCGTTACGCTGCGCAATCACAACCCAACGGAAGAAAAGTCATGTCGTCAGCGGAAGAAAAGAAACATGGACTTTCAGGCAAATGGTATGACAATTATAAACATAACATCATGTGCAAACAAAACATCTCTAAATTATCTTTAGTATATGTTAGTTTGATAAAGCAAAGTAAAACTCACTGTGTTGTTACAAAACTTGAAAACAAATTACAAACTTAAGGTATTAGTCTACAATTTTTGCGAAGTGTAGGTACTTGTTATGCTGAGGGTATGAGGAAAAATTGTTAATTAGAATTTTAATGAGCAAATTATTCATAGTTTACCTACGTACAGTATAATACGGAATAAATAAAGTGACACGAATTTTGAGCCTAAAAAATAAATATACAAAATTAATAGTAGATTAAAAATAAATAAAAATCGAGTAGGGCTGTGCCGGGGCACACGGCCGTTCGTTTTAACGTGAAACGTCTATGTTAGGGAATCGCTTTTAAAGTAAAAGATTGAAATAAAAACAAGATTGACGGTGTTTTAAGTATTTTAATAAAAAACTCAATGTCACAACAGCGAGCTGACTATATAAGTGAAATATTCACACCATATTTTTGTTTCTAAGACTAATAGTTTTTTAATTATTAAGGTACGATGATATAGACCTTTTCGTTACGGTCCACTTTTTAAACCTGCTACCCATATGTTTCGGCGCGATTTTAAAGACGTTTCACGTCAAAAACCAAATTAAACGGATAATTAATTCCAAAGCACTGCGATGGCAGGGTAATGTGCCCAATAGATTGGGCACCCGTGTTGTATAGCTTAGCGTTAGTAGAGTTTAAATGATGATCCATAGCGGCTCTAATGGATGATGTAACTTTTACTTTACCACACTGTTTCTTAACAATTTCCGCCTTTTGTGTTGAGATACAAAAAGAATAGCCAAAGTAAAAAAAAAATCAAGTTCTTGTTTGACAAATCACTGTTTGTAATTTATTTTTTAATTAGTTTACCGAGAAAAGTTGTATTAAACTCGTAACAGCGGCAGTTTACGTAGTGGAAATGTGAATATTGAAGTGAACAAGTAACAGTGAAAAAATCTACATAAATTTTCTGCACAATGATTTCCTCAATAATAATATTAGCTACTATGGTCGATACTTCAAGGAAAATCATCAGCAACTTATATATCTACCTGGTGCTCGACAACAACCAAAGTTAGAGTTTTTAAGCCTTAGTTACCTTATACTATTAAAATTCTTTACATATGTGTGCATATTTTTTTACGATTGTATACATCGAAATAGCGTCGATAAATATACGTACAACAGCACATAAAGCTATGCAAATCTGTAAAATACCATGAACCGATTTTCCACTTAATTTCAAATACATAGAATTCAAATACGGAATCAATATTGTATACATGTGCGTTATGCTATGTTGTATGTATATGTTTTTTTCTATTGCATACAACATTCATTACATAAATATTTGGAAGTTAATAATAAAACGTAAATACTATATGAAGCTCGAAATGACCTCAATTGGTAATATAATCCCTTCAACGTGGAGGCCAGTGATCCATAGAAGCACGCACACTCTCCATCAGAAAATTCTTCAATACCAGTATTAGGAATTCTAAATTATCATAGCATTTAGAGCGAGTCATACTCTCTAGTCGTAAAACTGTCCATAAATTATAACCCAGATAAAGATTAAATGATGGCCAGTCTTCAGATCTGATGAAGTATGGAACGTTTGTATCCAACCACGCTTGAGTAGATCAAACTTTATGACCAGTCTTGCTCATAAGACCATTCTTAACATGGTTTTGTTAAACCACTTTAACATCTTCTTAAGAATTGTATTTTAATATACATCTGCATATATCGATGCTTTGATATCTTTTTCACAAAAAAGAAAACTAGTCACTTACACTCCTTTACAGTTAACACCCCTCCAAACCATCACTGAAGTAAGATAATATTTATGTTACACTTTGTTAAATAACCGGGGCTTCTTCACAACATTTAGTTCACCCCATCAAAACATCACTGAAGTTGCATAATATCGACTTGCATTCTGTTGACCAATCGGGAAGTTTCTTTAAAACTTTGAGAATAAACACGCTCATTCTACTTGCAAAATATTGCTCAATTGAAAAATTTTCTCATCCGTAAACAACGTACAATAACATACTTCCCTTTGTGTATTTTATGACCCTATTCTTTTTAAATTATTAATTAAGTAATCACGCTACATGGTTCTAGACTATATTCATTCGCGAGATGAAACATGTTGCGTCTATATATATAAAAGTAATTATACATAAACTTTCTGAAAGGATTTCTGTGAAATCTTTTCCTTACTGCTTTGATTGAATTGTACACAGATTGCATGGAGACCTTTTTTTGTCACAAACATTGTATTTGATTCCATACCTACATACAATCACGGCAATTTTTTTTCCAAATATTTTAATATCACAAAATATGGAAATATGATAATTATTACGACTGTAAATTTATAATTGGTGAATGGTTTTGTCGTGAAAGGAGCCGGAAGGACTGAATTGTCCAAGCCGACAATTAAGTTCTGCTTCCATATCCGATGCCAATCCACCTTGATAACCACGACGCTTTTAGCAACGTAGGGCAATAGTTTCCTTTCAAAAGCCTGCGAATAACACTTCGTAAAAAAATACTGTATCGTTGAGCTCACCTTATCTCTAAGAGTATCATTAACAGTGACGACTCCAGTCTGGGGGTCTATCGTGAAAGGAGCCGGAGGGCCTGAAGTCTCTAGACCGAATGTAACGTTTTGATTCCACGTCCTCTCTCGGTGCACCCTGGTGACAACGGTGCCGATGCCGTCGGAGGGCATCGCGAACCAGTTCCGGTCCACGTGGGTGATTGCCGGAATATTGAAGCCAGGGATCTGGGTTGACACTGTTGACAAAAAAATCAGTCAGATACAGTAATGTCTAAACATTTTAAGATGTATAAAAGCAGTAGAATTACATACATACATACAAGTATAGTTTTCTACAAATATTTGACAAAGGTCTTGTAAACTATAGATAATTTTAATCCTTTACTTTTTCGCTAGGGGCGCTGCTACTTTTCATATAATACGCAATCAATTTCGACGGCAACCGAGCCTAAACTCATGATAACCGCACAATTATTTAGTCAATCAACACAAAATCATTGTAGCATGGAAGTAATAATAATAAAAAATAGAATTAACATCAATTTTAAGGGTGTTACCTATATCGCTTAGAGCAAGACAACGTAATGAAAATGACAATATTGTAAATAATAAACATCTTAAATCTTGAAATAAAGATCTTAACTATTAAACTATCTTGTCTAAACAAATGTGTGCGCCAGAGCGTTCCCAGGCACGCTAATTCAGATGCGTCAGCGCGTTGTGTTATAATAGCAATGCGGTTAGCTTGAGCGTAACATTGTAATTAAGAGATACAGTTATTTTTATTGTTTGCGGCAAGCGGGTTAGACATCAAGCACCGTGTTTATGGCGCGAAGCAAAAGCGATTATTTTCCGAAACTAATAAATAGTTATTGCTTTACGATATAACTTAAATCGGTTCAATGGCACATAGTTATATCAGTTAAAATTTTTATGGAGCACACATGATGTTTTGATGTACTGGTTGAATGACTTCAAATAAAGCCAATTAATTTAGTTAAATTTTCATCAACAAAACGGATTAGTGACATTACCGAATTACAAAAAAAAAAACTTGTTCCTAAAATTAATAAAATCTACCTGACTACGCAGGACAGTGGAGTAAATTACAGTTTAAACAATTCTCAAACGAGAACCTCCAAATACAAGAATTTAGAGAACATGTTCGTTAAGTCTCAGTTTTATACGTGCGATTCCTCCGCTGTACCTTTTGGTCTCGTGTTATCTCGGCCAAGATTTCTCGGCAAGAATATTGAGCCTGTTTATTTATTTCAGAGAAGAAACTCTCTTTGGTGGACATAGGCTTCTTGAGGGATCAAGAATCTTTACGCTGTTCGGTCCTGGGTCGCTAGCATCCAGCACGTTTCTGCGATCTTACTGTTGTCCACCAGCAAATTATCAGTCCACCTTATGGAAGCCTATCCACACTACGCCTACATGCTTGCACTTGAGCACATTTCCAGATCGACAGCTACCTGTCCTGCTTTGTATTCTACCTATCGTTACTTAAGGTTCACAATACTTTGAGCTATATTTGTGAAATTAGTTCTTATGCGAATTTCATCTTTTCTGATTCGCTCACGCGGATAAACTCCGAAACTTCCTTTCTATTTGGATAACTGTGAAACTCGTCATAAGATTCATTGAAAGAGGTCAGAAGGCCTACCATGACTTCTTAAAACAGGAAAAAACTGGCTATCTCTGGTCGTCTCTGTTTTAACCATAGTTTAAGCGTTCATGGTAAGGTTTTAATAAATATGGCATAATCATAACTAACTAAATGTGTGTTCCAAATACCATATTGAGACACTGCGCTAAATAGACTAGATGGGAATAGCGCGAAACTTCTCGAACGCTGCCAAGTCCTCTTTTTGGCATCTTTCATAATTATCTTATGTCATATTTACCTGCCCGAGACTTTTTACCTTCTATGTTCGGCAACTAGGTGCATTTCAACGAGACTTTGGCCATGTACTAAGGCAGAATATACCAACACAATAAGAATTGCTCCCTTTTGGAAGAGGCTTATGCCTAGTAATAGATGTACTTCGGATCATAATCATTTCTTGGTACATGTTATTCTGATTTTGATTTATGTATTTTTAAGTAATGTAATTTTTTGTCAATGTGTATTGAAGTCTATGCGTTCGATATTAAGTTAAAATTTGGCTAAAATGTTTACATATTCGGATACATTGATATGCCCTGGTTTGTACCTAGTAATCTATTTGTATTAAATATTTCGTTTAACATGGGATTTGATTTCGAATTGCACTACTAATCTCAAAATTTAATCATTTGTCTTAAGAATTTAGATAGGTAAAAGCCTAAAAGTAAGATTATACGATAAAGGTAAGAACTATGTGGAGAATACTCAGTGTAGAATGAAATAAAAAATAAACATCAAAAATTCATGTTATTTCAAAATTTTCAGGAGAATCAATAATTATTTATTGGTTTATCATCACTATTAAGTATAAAATATAAGAAAAAAGTAAAATTTTAAAATATTAAAAAACAGAAACATTAAAATGCTACATGCTCGATCAAATAATGTAAATGCGTTTTAATAATGTTATATTTGTCTTGAGATCAAAAAGTGCGTCTAAATAATTATGTTGAATAGATTTTTAGTTTTCTAATCAAGAAACAATAATCTCTATAAAATTTAAGAAGGATGATAGAAAAGCCAGAAAAGCGGCCTAACAGCCTATAGAAAGTAAAGCTACTGGTTCGCTAAGCGGAGTTGACCTGATAAGATGCTGCGACCTTTTTAAATGTACTCATGTAGAACATAAGATTGAATAGCCATTAACTTTGTAATATGTTATTATTATATGCACGAACTGTACACACTTTATTCACACATATACAATTTACAGCCTCGCTGAAAAATGTATTTCCAATCAGTAATGATTTTAATGAATTAGTATTTATTATGTATTTTTTTATCTGCACTACAATCAAACGAAAATCATAAAAATGACTAAGTGAATTATAAACATTTTTCTGATAGGTAATATATATCGTTATCATAATCATCACAAAAGGATCTCCACACACCGGTCAGTCCAGCCAGTTAAAAAAAAAAACACGTGTCACGTTCCTTTTCGTTTCATAGATGTCGAACAAGAGAATTTACTGTAATTAAATATGTAAAGGGCTCGGTCAGTGCCCATAGATCACATACTGGAACTTATTAATTTGTGAAGAGTTGATATTCATACACCTTGAACTAATTTTTGAAGGAGTTTATAGATAGCGTGATTGTAAGACAAACGATTTTTTAAAACAATTGATTTGCGAATATTATTCTATGTTAAATATTTTCCTAAGTCTAGAGAAGCACGTAGTTAAGTCAATAGATCTTGATACTGTATTATTCTGCAAGTTAATGAGATACGTTTTATTGTTGCACTTAATTCATAACATATTATAGAATATAACAGATGGTGTTATATCATACTTATTTGTTAACATAGCGCCATCTCTCTTATTACAAAAACTTCTAAAACTCGGGTTTAATCCAGGTCTATGTAGTTCGGGTCTAAATCAAGGTCTCTGGTTTAGACCGGACTTTATTACAAAAACAAATTCAAGTACCATCTTCCAAAACCAGAGTCTAAAGAAAATCATCCATTCATTCGTTCGTTTTAGCAACACCCTAGTTTTAACCAATTTTATTAGTAAACCAATAATCGTTCCATTTCACGTAGCTTCGTTTGTAACCGACTTCATAACTATAGTGAAAATAAAACTACAAAGTTGATATAAAGAATTTATTTTATAGGATAAACTTAATTTTAAAGTATATATAAAAAGAAATATAAGTATGAAAGAAAATATTCGTACTTACATTTCTAATAAATATATACTAGAAAATATAATAATACATTTCACGTTGTAAAAATTGCTTGTTGGAACGTAAATTAAGTACCTATTCAACATTTGCCGCCCTTTTGACACCAAAGCATTTAACTAAACAATATTAATTAATAAACTTAAAAATTGAAAATAATAAGAGATCCTATAGTTGGTGCCAAGAAGACAAGGAATGTACTTACCTAGTTTATATTTTGATAAAGAACTTTTGAAAATTAAAATGTTAACTACATAATTCTAAGTTCATAAAGCAATGATTATTTAACCTACTTTAATTACTTTGCTTTAGGATATTTTACGGAATTCGGTATCAGATTCAGACACGATATTAGAAAATAAAAATAACTCGACCAATATAAATATGAAGAAGGTGAAAGAATGGAGAAATGTTACGGACAAGTATTGAATTTACTAAACATTTATGTACCAATGAGCAGTAAAAGTTTTTGATGTTTTTATAATCTGAAAAAGATGATCCTAAACACTGTTGATGTTCCATCGTCTAAATCCATATCATCGAGTAAATCAATATCCATTATCAAGCCGTAAAGTCCGTGAAATATCGAGAAAACAACTAATAGCAAGAACAATAAAAGCCACAGACTATTTAGTTAGAGATACGTATGCTCAAACTATAAACTGTCAGCTGTCAAGAAATCATAATTTCGTTTTGAAACCAGACTTAACTAAGGGGTAGCCTAGTTTATCTTTAAACCAGAGATAAACCCGGTTCTTTGGGTATCAATTTCATTAAAATCTGAGTTAAACCCGAGTTTTCGTTTAGACCAGGCCTAAACCAGGTCATGGAATAACACGGAATAAGTCGAACTAAAGGGTACAGCGATAATGTTATTTATTAGTTGAAAATGCGCGTAGAATCAAGCCTCAATAAATTATTCAAAAATAGTGTTGTGAATCGGAAAAATCGTTCGCCCCTAGAGGGCGCTTTATTGTACCAACAATTAAAATATTAGAATTTGTGAAAAATATTATAAGAGTTTTACACAAACTCAAAATCATTTTAGGTAACTCCCTAATTTATTCCATTTTCATTTATGTACACGTAAATATACTACTTACCTAGAATTTCACCTAGCAAGTGAAAGCCTAAATAATTAGTTCGTAGTTTTCTTTGACGACGACAGGACAAGGGTTTAACAATTTCAAATAATTTCGTCGCAGCACAATAGTTCGTTCAAATAGTGCCCTTTCAAGTTGTGACTTTATGGCACCGTCAGACTATGGCTGTCCGATTATTATTCATCACTCGAATATATTATTACGAAACAACTATTGGATTCATAAACGCTGTAATGTTACGTGTTCTGTCTGTAATCCAAGGTTATTCGAGTGAAAGTGTGAGGTCACCCGACTTTCACCACTCAGTCGAAACGACGTGATAGGCACCGCTCTCTTTCCTTTTACTTAAGGCAAAGAGAGATGCAACTTGTTGACAAATAAGTATGCTTGTATAACGTTGCGGTTCGAGAAAACAGTTGACTTTCATCCCTTACTATGCGATGGAAATAATTAAGTAAAGTGAATTCAATGTGATTCTTACATTGAAATTCTTGAAAATTAGGTTAAAAGGCTAGTTGATGAAAACTATTTATTTTTCTATTGTAAATGCATATTTTTATTCTGTCGATATAAATATACTATAATAATTTAATATTATTTGATATTCCTAATTCTTGTAACTATTTTTATACTTTCATATATTTGTACATAATAAGTATGACTAAATTGTACACACAATAACATTTCTGTAAATAATCTACAAGGGTCATACACAAAAATTAAAAAAAAGCGTTCACTTACTTTAACGCTAACTTAGTATTTACTTAACTTGCTTAGTTTTCTAATTTATGAAAATCACATTTATGTCCATTTAATTATATAAAAAGGAAAAATAAAAATATTCAATTAGTTATTTAAATTTAACTTTATCATTATAAAATTCTCCTCCTGTAGACTGTTCAGATACTGAGTACAGATCTTTGGAGGGCAATAAAAATTCTTTTGTGGTCTTAAAATAACAGGTATTTTTATTATAATGACATGTATGTATGTAGGTACACACTTAATGAAGATTTTCAGAAATAAGTGTGTTAATTATTCATTTAAAATAAATAAAAATGTTGTTCTAAATTTTGACATCTTTCCTGTAGACTAAAAATAAACGATTATTTTTTTCGTAACAGATCGCATATTCAACTTTTATTTTTTGTGTTGGTGACACTAAGTCACGCATCAGTCGCCGGTTGAATGCTGAGAAGAAAGTCCTATACGTTTTGAATAAATATTATCATAATTAAATACACAAGTTTTTGTCAAACATCAGTGCATCTTTTCTTAGTGATTTATTGCAAAGTAAGTATGACTATTTCTTATGTTAAACTACTTTGGCATTATGTGATTTAAGAACTAGTTTATAACTGTGCCATTGTTAAGATTCTAACCTTAAAATTTTGATTGTATTATTTTTTTTTGTTTCGTTTGTCTCTCCTGTAGAAATCTCTTCTGCAGATATCATGTCTACAGAAAAGATAAATTCTACAGAAGTGAAATTTAGACTTTTGTGTTCATTCTTTTGATAAGTTGGTATTTAAATAAGCTTTATTATATGTCTTGACTTATTAATTTCAAATATAAATGTACATAGTTTATGTTTATAACCTTTTCACTTGAATGCTACTGAATTAATTTTGATGATTTAGAGTATTACCGACAAATAACTATCAACTTTATTCAAAACTAGCTTTGTTTTGCTTTATATATAATTTTCCCGCGAGGTAAGTTGACGTAGGCAAAGTCACGGGCGTGCGATAATATAAAAATTATAACATTTTGAATCGATTGCGTGACTTTTATTTGTGCGTTTTTTTTTCGAGTGTTTTGTGTATGACCACAAATAAAATTAAGTTTTTGTTCAGTAGCCAGTTAACAGTTCCATTTTTATTCTTAATCTTGTCTATATCCTTTAGTCCTACAAAAGCCGACCTCTTGTTATCACGAATCAAAATCATGTTTTTAAATGTCAAAATAATATAAAAGGAGTTTCTTACAATTAGCCTACCTTGTAATATGACATACTAACTGTCCGCACGCGGCTACGTTCGCGTTATTTCAGGTGGTTAAAATCATTTAAAGTCTTTGCCGAGTCTTCAACAATTTTTATACTAAATATACATACTTATACATACTTCCACATACATACATTAAAAACCGTTCAGCTGTAATCGGATTTTCTCACGTATCCAAGGTATGTTTCCATTTCACACAGATGGTGTGATAATCTAGCGTTCTGATGGCTAAACGAAATGATTCAGTTAAGTTTCAGCTGCAACTTATTAATAAGAATACACTTAGTCTAGTCTCCAGAGCTATTTGGCATCATTTCACTATCATTCTTTTACCACTGCAGTAAGCAGAAGACGATTTAGACCCAGCCTTAGGTTGTGAAAACCGCGCACGTAATGGACTACGAATGTACAGAATTGTTTCCTACCTGAGTTAGTCTTGACTTCATTCTTATTAATCAGCACGATAGATGAGGTCAAGTGCTTACTAAAACGTAAGAAAAAAACTTGACTTAAGTCCAAACATTTTAATTTACTTTAAGCTTAAGTCTCAGTGGGCGAGTATATAACTTGCTGATACTTGTTAAGCCAAAAGTTCTTACAAACTTTTGACTTCTACAACTTACAGAAAAGTGGTAGGCGTACAAACAATGTTTTCTTGTGAAACTTTTAATCATACTTATTAGATTTAATTATCATGTACAAGGGAATTCGTGAAAACATGAATTCAAGAACAGGTACTCAAATTATACAATACAAAGAACAGGTTGATATTTTGGAGCAGAAACTTAAGATTTCAAGTGAGGAAGTTATATTTCGTGCCATTTATGGTTTTACGTAAATATTCCATGGCGATGTTAACTTGTGAGTATCAATTTCCCAATCAACCCATCGTATGACTTCTTTCTTACTTAGGAGGTACATGTTTATTTAAGTTTACCTTTAAAAACTTTATAAACTGGAACTGTATTGTTTTACACCATAACAATACAGAGGGCATATTATTACAGCTTGTAGTATGGTTAAAATAATATTGGAAAGAGACACCGCTCTTGCAGCGTATAGTGCACTCTTGCACTGCAGTTATTTCTGTTTTAAGCGATCATGGTAGACTTACAGGTTGATAAATCTGATTGCAGACAAACACTTTTTTTCAGGAGAGATGGCTAAATGGGTAAACGTGCTCAGGATACTACTGCAGCGACAAGTGCTACGGTGATACTACTGCAGCGACAAGTGCTATGTCGGATTTCACACTAGCTGAAGCGGTCCGATCAGTATGACTATCGACTAAACTCAGCCTTGTGCGTAAGTTCTAATAACCATGTAGGCAAATCGTGAGGGAACGCCCTCAGATACAGCGTAAGTCCATAAAGGAGGCTCTAGCTAGGCGCTTGAAGAGGTATGAAAACCCAAAGTAATTTCGGCCTTTATCATGACGGATCCTAATCATGGTTTCGTTGTTTTTGACATAACCAGTGTAGCTACTATGTTTACTAAACATTCGTTTGGAGTACTTTGTCGTAATCGTAATTTTGTAATTATATTTAAAATCGTAATTATTGAAGTCGTAATTTTTTTACCGAAACTTTTTTTCTAAATTTACTTATTAGTGGCTTTACAAAAGTTTTAGATAGGTATTAGATTACAAAAATAATGTTAATCTACTAACTAAAATCAGTACAATTTTAGCTCATTAAATGCTAATGCGCTGCATCAGGTTTCGATACAAAAACCTTCGCTATCGCTATCAACTGCAAAGTAATGTAAACACATGGTAACAATACTGACTAACATGACTTCTGTAGCTTACTATACTTGAAATAACTATCATATAATAAATCTATAATCAAAAAACTATAGCAAACTCAGGTAGATAATACACTTCTTTATTTTCGTAGACTCTCACAAAAAAAAAACTGCTCTTGTCGCTTTTCAAACATTTTAATTGCTGAAAACGAAATATTATTTTATTGATGACTAGCGCCCCAACTTCGCACGAGTGCAATGCTGATACAAAATACACTTCAGAAAAAGTGTGAACGTTGTATACAATCGTATGCAATGTAAGTAGAAAAATGTAATACATACGACGTCACATTAGAAACCTCAAATATTACAGTATTCCTCCACTATTTTACGGATGTTATTATACATATAAACCTTCCTATTTAATCAGTTTATCTATTTATAAAAAAAACGCATCAAAATCCGTTGCGTAGTTTCTTTAAAACTTCATTCGCTGTGGTATGCACTACTCTACCATATTTATTCAAATATCATTGTTGGGTTATGCTCGGCTGCGTCCGTACGATGGAATTCTTAACAAGTCACATCAGACGGCCTCTGCAGGTCAATGACTTTCTTGGTGGATTGGAAATGACGATTAAATACATTAATTTTCAAGGAAAAACAGGCACTTAACTGGAATCATACAAATATTAACTTCTCTCAGTTTCAACATTGATTGAAATATACAATCTTATAATGATGTGTGAGGACCAGGTCATAAGTTATGTGTTCGTATTTTCAATAATGGCGCTCATTAAGTACATTTCCCTACAATTTAACACAAGCGAACGCATCGCTGTTACAGTGTGATGGTGTGCAGTGAACTTAGCAGGTACTTTTTATGAAGACTTCTCATGGTGAAAGATTTTTTGAAGTTGATCTAGTAATTTTTGGGTTTTTGCGTTACATACGCATTGCATCGAATTTGCCATCGAATTTTCTACGTATGATAATCATGGATAATGAAGTATTATAATGTTTTAAGATTTTTTTGAATCGAGGCAATAGTTTTTGAGTTTACTTAGCTTAGTAGATTTCCTCAGACCTATAGATACAATATATCAATTAAAATTAACATTTACCTATCTGCACCAGAGCATTGCCTATGCCGCTGTAACCTAGATACTGTTTTATAGCCCGATTAGAATCGGGAGCCTCAAGGTCGACCTCACCATGTACCAACGTGATTTTTATTTTTCAGATTTCATATAAACAGTAATAGCACACCAAGTATGTAATTGAAAAATACTGTTTTTATTGCTAAGGAAATAGAGGCGATTTAAAGCTTAACATGTATAATTTAGTTTTTAGCGATATTTCCATTTTATCTGACGCCGTACGGTAAAGGAAAATATCGGATGTTAATAAACACACATCAACGATGAAATTTAAAGGGTTGGTTAGGTTTCACATTGTTGTAGGCTCGCGATTAAGAAATAGCGCAATCCAGTAAATATAAGATAAAAACTGATTACAGTTTTTCACTATGAGATATAATATCGCACAACTACTTCATCATTTATTCATAAAGTCATTAATTGCATTTTCAAGCTGTCAAGTTGCGAGAAAATTGAATAGGCTTCGAAGCTACTAAACTAATTTAGATGAAAGTTAGTTTGAAAGTCGGGAAATGGCAACTTTTGTGTCGGGAAAATACGTCTTTCATACCAAAATCAATCAAATCAAAATAATCTTTATTCAACATAGACCTTAACAGGCACTTATTGACGACGTCCTACGGTGAAGGAAAACATCGTGAGGAAACCTGCGTACAGATGTACGCGCGAAGCGAAGAATTCAAAGGTGTACGTAGTCAACCAACCCGCACTGGGCCTGCTTGGTTGACTAAGGCCTAATCGCCCTAACGTAGTTAGGGTAGGTTCGAGCCCCTCGGTGGGGACGTATATGAGCTGTGATGATGATGAAGGACGTCAAAACAAAAAAAAAAGGTTAAAAAAAAACCTTCATATGATCAGGGTCCATCCAAAGAAAATACGTAATCTCTAATAAATAAAGATTTTAAAACGTCAATAAAAATTAACAATGAAAATTTGATGATTCACAGCGAAGCAATCAGTCAAGCGGTATTAGTCAAGCATTACTTTATTTTAGTTGTTCATTTGTATTTACTTTTAATTTGAGTTACTTTTATTTTAAGTTACTTTTTCTAGACTTGTTTTCATTTTAGAGAAATTAATCGTATTTCTTTTTAGTGGACACTATTGATAGATATCCTTATGTTAATTTCCTACATTAACCAGGATTGATTCCCGGCTCTAAAGTCCCTTTTGATAATAATAATTAATTTATTTAAAATTATAATTTTTTGAAATTAGTCTCATTTACGATATAATACAAACCTTTATAAATATAAAGCCTTTAGGCACTTGCTTTGAAGTAATCAATATATGATTTTTTTCTTTGTAGTTTGAGCTTGTATATGCTTTTAAATGAGTTTCACCTTTTTTATATTATTCTTGTGCTTGTTTATGAGTATTTTCTAACAAGTTTCTGAATCGATTTCATCAAATGTTAACTTTTAAGCAAACAGTGAACCATCAAATTCAAATCATAATGGCGCAAACACCGTGTAATAAACACATAAAATATATACAGTCAAAACGAGAACCTTCTTTAAGACGCCTTTGAGTAGTTTCCTATTTTTGAAATTCGGAATATTTTCCCTTAGGGAAGAATTGCTTCAACTTGCCTGTACGAATTTAAATTTTACATGTGGCAGTCAAAGCTGTGAAAGGATTTTAGAAACTCCTTAGAGGATGTATGAGAAATGAACAGTAAATTTTTGCAAGACTCAAACGTGTTCTAGGTATATTTTGGTATATCGTGTTATTCTCTGAGTTTCTTTAAAATAAAAGAAAAAAAAATATCTACTACTGATTGCTCTTATTTTCCAAATTATAAATCGTATCATACATCTTACTTTACTCCAGACACAGTTCTTTTTCCTATAAGTCCATTGTCCGTTATTATTTTGGCATTAAAGGTAAATTACCACCAAACATCAACTATTTCGAGAAACAACCAATTTTCTGTTTAACTAACGGAAAGCCTTTTTATAAATTCTAACTCATAGACATATATGTTGCTTATTAAATCTACTTTTCCTATTATCAATATTTTAGAAAGACGTTCATATGCAGTAGACACATAAGTCTGCCTCTTCTGAGGGTTTTAACATTTCTGATTTGATCACAAACTTTGGGTGACTTTGGCCACGTTTCAGTTCCATATGACATCACCGGTAACATGCATGAATTAAAGATTTTCACTTTGAGGAACTCTGCCCAATCGAAGTAGATCAGACGATTGACCTCTTTCTGGAAGTTGCACTCGTCAAAAACTTCCTGTTATACAAAATATATTCTAAGGTAGATATATCATATATTTTAATAATACACAAAAATAATAATAAGCTAATGAGAAAACAATAAAAAATTAATATAATAATATTTTTTTATTAATTAATAATATTAAATTGATATTTTTTTGGTAGTGTATATGAGTGGAAAACTTAAAAATATTTTAAAATAAGTTTAAATTTTCATCTGTTAGGGTGTATGAAAACACATTTCTTTATTTTACGTTCTAAATCAACTATTTAAAGATGATGAAAATGGTGTATTAATAAACTCTATAGCGCAAGCCTGGATGAATTTGCCCATACAATATTTTTTTTTTACAATTAACCGTTTTTTAATGCAATATATAGAATCATTTTGATAAGTATAAAATTGACTTCAAAGAAATTTATACTGTTTTGTATGTGTAAAAAATATACTGATTTAATTAAGAATAACATCCGACTGAAAAGTCCGTACTCGGGCCGCTGGTTTTATAAATTGATTAAGATCTGATTGTCAGTCTTGTGATCAGATATTGTCAGAAATTATTGAATACCGCTTGCACTATTTATGTTGTCTAGACACCATAAAAATACTTACACAAGTTAGCTTGGGTACTCGTTATTAGTGTACAATAATTTTATTAGACAATAAAAAAATAATTGATTTAATTTGACGCTACCAATAAATTGAACTTTTGTCAGGAGCTAAGTTGTTGATTGGCAATTATATTTTCATCGCCATTCATTTAGTTAATGGACAAACCGTTACATAATTAATGCGTTTGCCGTCGTTCAAAGTAATTTTAATTAAATGATAATTAAAATAAGTAAGAAATAAATTAACTTAATGCAACATTTGCTTAAATTATGTATCAATGTGTATTTAGAAAGCTTGGCCGTGACCATAACATAAGAACTGAGTTAGGAAGATATCTAATTAATATGGAATCATTTTTATAAACATTGTATTTTCGGTTTTGGATAATAAATAATGACGATCTGTTAATAACGATTTAATTCAAAAATTATAATGCAAATATTTTGTATGTAGGCTGCGTAGCAACTGTTTATTTTGATGTTGTTCATATTGAAGCGGTTTTGATACTTACAACAACTAGTTTTCATTAAAACGAGGTGGTCTCCGCAAGAAAGTCGCATAGCACAGTCTAGACGGGTGCTCAACTATTTACAACCACATATGCAGTTCTATGAGATTTAAACGGCGCAACCTATGTGTGAGAGAGATGACGAATTTGATGCATATGTGAGTCTATTTGACCTTGATATATGGAATGAGAGTCGCGCCGGTGAAGCGTATGTGTTACTGGCTACCAGGCTCGCATAAATGCATCGGAGTCGACGAAGATTTGTCGTTGATCGAAAATCGGCCTTATACGAAACACGTTATGGTGGAGCTTCCGCGCGGGGGAAGAGAAAACCGGGGGAATACCGTGAGCGATACACCGCACACTAGAGTTGTGTTCAGCCGTATGTTAACTCGTAAAGGTGTTCGTAGTAGTTTCCCGTGAGGGTTTACGCGAGTGTGTGTCGGGCTTCACCTGCGGAGTCCGGTGTTTGATACTTACACATCTGCAAACTGTGCCGCGTCGTAATGAATCGTTGAGACATTCGATTTTCATTCTTATTTCTTAGTAATATAGCTCACGTGAACTGTTTTTGTTACCACGAAACTTCACGATGATAAACGTTCCGCGCGGAATACTTGAATGAACTTTGTTCGACGGTCGTTGGAGCTTTGTTTGAGAAAAACAGCTGACATTCTCGTATTTAGCTACCAAGCAAAGCTTTAGGCTTTATTCAGCGACTTTCAAGCACAAAAACATTACCAGGCTGCCTAAGGCCTGCTTATTTGTTGTATTAACGCTGAAATACAATGTTTTGATAGGCTTTATTAGGAGCAGCAGTGAAACTACGCTACAAAAATAACAATATCTTATGATATTTCTAACTTGCATAATGTACTTTGTACTATGTACTTAAGATTAGCAAAAAAATTATACAAACTTTCACAAGTAACTAATATATTACGTTTACTAGATTTTATGAAATAAATATAAATTCATCAACATTTAAAGAATTTATGTAACGTACCATGTATGCTCAGTAAAGATCTGATAGTTATTTGTCGGAAAGCGAAAGATGGAACCCACTCCCCTAAGGAGATGCATGTTCACTCTGACCTTAAATATGAGACCTTAATTATACTTATTGTGAATTGTGATGCAATTTGAGCAAGTAGATACTATATATACACCTAGAAATATTTTATTTTTTTATTATTTTCTCAGAAGCCCTGTTGCATGTTAGAATAAAGAAAACAATTACATAATAAAACATCCTTAGAGAATATTATTCTTTAATTTGTTACACCGGTGTAGCTAAGTGCTTGGTTAAGTCGGGCCAAATTGAACTTGTTTTGCAGTCAGAAACATTGGTCTAGTACTTCGATAAAAACATTTTATCATTATCATAACCGTTCATATCCGCGCTCACAGAAGCTCGGGCCATGCTGGCACAGTGTGCCAATTTTATAATTCTTCGGAGATGTATACAGGTTTCTTTCACCATAGGAGTGTCAGATACATCGTATCGTACAAGGTAAGGTCGATGCCATGCCTCCCGATTAGAAGACCAGCGCAGGGAACACAGCGCCACCGCTCTACACAAAGCATTGATTTTACTAAAGTAAAATCAATGTGTAATTGAAAAGTACACGTAGTACCTGCTTAGAAATGTGTCTTTATTGCCTTGTTGCATACATATATTTTATGATCCGTTACGATACTGTTACTAAGAAAACTTAAGTATGTTCGTCTTCGCTTAAAGCATTATTTTTTATTTTATGAAAAATTTGTTTATATAAAACATATACTTACAATGAAATAGAGCCAAATTTTTATTTCAACATATAATTAGCTATATTGTTGATGAATTACTTAAATTAGAAGCAAATATTATGACAAATTAAATGTTTATTTAATATCAGGATACATATTTAATTTAACATTTTCTTTTTACAAATACCTCTTATTAATGTGGTAACAGACATTGAAAACTAGGGCACCGTTCCTTTTATTTCCGTAAATGTCGTAAGCGCGGTAAAAGTCAGGTCCCTGACTTTCTTGTGTTTTTCTTACCACTTTGCAATATTATCAGCAAACTGCCGTAACAATAATTTAATAGTAAGTTGTAATAGGAATTTAATATAGAGACATTTTGAGTTATTTTTGGATGGCGAAAACTTTGGTACTGATCATTGTTGGTGAACTATCCTAATGATTTACTGGCGCTTTAGAGAAAGGGGGGCTTTTTCTATAGAAATAGATTTGCTAAGCTACAGAGAAGAGCAACCAGGTGGTAGTTCAAGCTAGTCAGTACCAATGAGATATATATACCACACTTGGCTTGGATGCACATATGTATATTTAGTTCTTTAGTTCAAAAAAATACGAAGATTTTTTGAAACTTACATTCATATATAGTAGGAACTAGGTTTTTTACGATAACCTTTTCACAATCACAGAGTTATGAAATTATTATAAGTAATGAAAAGAGCAATGGCAAATTCATTCATCATTCATTCATCACCAGTCATAATTGTAAAAAAAATCCCCCAAAAATATTCGCAGCATCCATATGTCAAGGGTGACTGACATGTGGAAATTTCAATATATTTCCCTATTCCCATATACCTTTTTTTGTTATTCAAATCTTATCATTCAGGGCGCGTGCCTTCAATATTGGAGTTTAGTGCTTACAATTTTTGTTTTGTTTATTCGGGGGCAAGCTCTCGCTAGATTTTCGTAATATATAACATTTTACGCAGTCGCTGAGACGTCACAAAAGATTTCCCACTTGGATAAGTTCGTGAATGGGAAATTAGAGTTGAAATATAGCTACATACAATATATAGAGTGTTTTGTTATTTTTTTTACTAAACACTTGGCGCATTAAACAATACTTATATTTCCTCTGCCATCTTTATATAGCATCAAAGTTAACTGACAAATCGGTCATCAAATCAAATTGACATTAATAATTAAGTATACTGAAAGCAGCATCTTTATCAATTTATGCAAGAAACGTCCACTGCTGAAGATAGATTTCTTCCTCTTACGATCACCGATCGGTAATACGTTGCTAGCATTCACTTATCTGTGATTTCCACCAAATCGTCGCTCCAAATTGTGACACTTATCGTGTCGTCGTAATGTCGAAAAAATAATTAAAATCTTTTTCTTTCAGTTAGTTGTTTTTTATTTAATTTGTTTACTTATTAATTACCCTACAATTATTATATATTTATATACTAAAGTAAGATGAACATTAATAAAGATCACAGTATAAATAAAAAGTAATTTTCCTTAATGCTAGTACCTTCTAGCATTAAGGAAAATTACTCAAACATATACCTATATATTCTGGTAAATTAAACTAATACAATATTAATGTGTGGTATATTAATATTATTTTATATTAATAATTAGGATTTGGTTCCTATTGGAATTAAATATGTAACCGAAAATATTAACTGACTGTAAATTTAAATGAAAAGCCTACATATTCCAGGGACTCCGGAATTAAATCAGAATCACTTGTGCTCTTAATCGTAACAATATATTAGGAAACTCAAGGGCCTTATTGTAGTATCACCGATGATGTAATACTATCGAGTTGAGTTGGCTTTAGGGGTGTATATGAAAATCAAAGCGATTATTGATCTTGTGCAAATACTGGCGCTGAGTTATGAACTTTTTGTGCTGTTGTAGCACACACATACATCAATTATTCTGTTTGGCGGACGGGTCTGTTTCCCTGTTCTTACCATAAATTTGATAAAAACTTCTTGGATTTAATAATAATTGATGTGTGTGTTATGTAGACCAAATAAAATAACTATCAATATATCTATTATGTAGTGTAAAAATTAATAAAAACATTGTCTTTTATATATTTTTTTCCAATTGTATTAGGTGAAGCACCTTTGTTATAAAAAAGAAATACTACACGTGCGCGAAATATAACTACTACATAGGCAAGAACTTAATGGATTTAAATTGTACAACAAAAGATTAAATAATATTTTGTTATAATGTTTTTTAAACATATTAATTTTAGAATATATTTCAGTACATCAAATATACTAATGTAAGATTTTGTTTTCACAGGATTTATTAAAAACAATTGATCTTTTTCAATTACAAACAAATAACATGTTTTACAGTCAACTTGTTATTATTATTATTCGAAGAAAAACATGTACCAACAAGTACAAATCTGTAACAAAAAATTATGTACTTCGTAAGTTAGCTATTAATGCTCTCGAGTTGTTGTTGTTTGCTGCAACAGTTTACTATTAAATATTTCGGACAACTAAATCTTATATCCATAAATCTTACTATTATTTTAGTAATTTATAATAAGTTCTGATTTGTTCAGTAACATATAAGCATGCAAGTTAATTGGTTTCAATACAGATTCGCTTATTTTGTTGAAATTAAGTTACTTTCGTATTATATGAGCCAATCTTCAAACATTTTTATCTATAAAACAAACGAAAATATTGAAACTGAATTGAATTAAGCTAAATTGTACTGTAAACTTTAAATGCAATGCAAAATTCATGATTTAAGTACGACATGTCGCATAATTTGTAGTGAAATACAATGCTATCTCATGGTTTCGTACCGTTTATTTCTACAAGTTATAAAGCCCTAGTAGCATTGGACCGGAATCGTAACTAGCCTCCAAACACGTCCCATCTAGACAAGCCGCAATGCCGCATAATACTACATGACGTAAGATCGTTCCTATTATCGTCTCGCTCTTACATTCTACTCCGACTGGCATAGACAGGAACGGGTGTAGGGACGCGACGCAGCGCGTAGACTCGGGACGCGCGCTCCACGCGGGAACGCTGGCAGAAACCTTCTCGCTGGGTATGGTATCCTAGTACTTTCTAAGAACTTCTAATACTCCCACAATTCTAATGTATGCTCAAAACTAAGTTAGTTTATCGGTACTATGAAGAGAAATTATTGGAATGCTAGATTTGAATATTATCACACATTTGAAAAATTATAAAAAATAATTTTGTAATATACGAGTATATTAATATTAGAAACGTTGCCTATTTTTAACACTATAAAATGTATATTTTTGTAACACGAGAAATAAGATAACACTTAGTTAGGAAGCACTGACCTGTCTACATGTGATAAAATAGCAATTTTGGATTTACCGTCATTGGATATAAAGTCGCAAATCAAATGAAAAAATAACTTACTTTAGGAGATATAGGACTATGTTTCTCGAAGTTTCTATTAATCGATGACTTAAGATGGAATTAATGGAATTTTCATTTCAAGTCGCATGTTTTAATAAAGGTATTATCAAGCCATACGTTTAGCGAATTAAAATGCTTAAAATTAATTAAATTTACTTAATATAATTGCAAAAACTAAAATGCACTTAAGCAAACCGTGCATAGCTTACATTATTTTTTTATATTATTATTGACTAGCTAATGTTCGTGATTTCTTCAAATTCAATTCAAATTCAAAATCATTTATTCAGTCTGGGCTGTTACAAGCACTTGTAAATGTCGAAAAGCTACGCCATCGGTTCGCAAATCTACGGCGGGAGACCTTGTACTGAGAAGAACCGGCAAGAAACTCAGCAAGGGCTGTTTTTTTTTCCCTGTATTAAATAGACACAGAGTCGTCAATTTGGAAAACGACTTCAATATTGATAATTCATAAAGTCACTTTCCATTACATAATATAATTAATAAAAATATAATTTGAAAACATGCCTATATTAGGAATGCCGTATCATACAGTTTTAAAAGAATATATTAAAGTTAAATTAAAAATATAATAATTACGAGTAGTAGGTACCCAGTATAGCAAAGAGCAGACTCATCTCCGCTGGCAGCACCCGTTCACGAGCATGACGCATGAACCAGCCATCGCTTCGCTCAACCATGTTTTAGGAAACGTAACGACCCGCCTCACACGAAGAGATTTCAATGAGAGTATGACTACCCTTAAGCCACAAAAGGATACAAATTACCAAAAGCAGGTACCCAGGTACAGGAAATTATCACAACTAAAAAAAAACAACCGCAGGACACATCATATTTAGAACGCTAATCATCATATTTAGAACAATTTACACAACATCTTTATAAATTGAAGCCTATGTGTTTTTCTGTTGAATAAACTATGTTATTGTAGACTTTTTTTTAAATTTATTTTTTCAGTTTTTACCTAAAAGAGTAACAAACATTCATCCATATCATATCTATAAAATAATTAATTCATTTTAAGCGAGCCAACAAATAGACATAGGCTTGTTATGTCGATTACAATAGTTCTTCTGCGGATTTTATCATTTCTGATTCTATCACGCAAAACTCCGAGGACTCCGGTCTGGGTGGATTATATTATTATAAAAATAATTAATAACTACTTCCTTAGTTTAGAAATCAAAACAAAGAAGACAAAAGGTTTTTGTTCGACTTAATAGTAGCAGTGCTCCTGAGCTCATTTATCTAGCGCCGTCATAAATTTAATCACTAATTTCATTGTTATATTGCGATAATCAGAAGTAAGATTATGGAAAAGGTTTCTTACATCATCAGTCTAATCCTGAATTACAAAAATCATGAGGCTAAGTGCGGAAAAAACCCAGTTAAACTAACTACTTTTATTCACCGTCTGGAGAGTAGAACTGGGCGCTGTTAATCAAATAGTTAATTAAATGGGGACTACGTAAAAATAATAATATTGTTTTTATCTTAACTAAAAAGAAACAAAACAAACTCAGTAGTCCTGTACAAATTAATTCCAATCGATATTAACTTATTCCATACTGATTTTATATAATATATAATTGGACATAAAATGTTTTATTTCATAATATTGCAGCTGGTAGCCATATTGAAATAAGAATGCATATGGCATGTCTTTAATGAAAGTTGCAAGATTAAGATGAATTGATCGACCTAAGCAACATCACGATCTGCCCACGCGTTTAGTCTCTAGAGTGTCAAATACATACATAATACATAGGCTGTTAAACACATGACCTCTCCTTTACATTGCGTAGTCGGATGAAAAGGTAACTTCATTATACGTTAATCGTACGTTATTAAAAATTAACTTAAATCGTTTAACATATACATAAATTTGTCTACGATAGTAATCTATTAAATGCATTAAAAACACCAACAATTTGTCCAGAAACAATGATCCAGAAGTTGTCCTGTTAACAATGTGTGTATGTGTGATGTCTCAGAAAATAAGTTCTACGTCTTCCCGCGCTACTTGATGTGTCTTTGGGAATTGGTAGATAACTACTGGATTAACGGTTATGAATTTGAGGAAGAATAACGGAAGTTTATTCGTGCGTTAACATTTAGTGTTAAATAAATGTTAATAAGTATTTATTAATGTCCAAATATAGACAAGTAGAAGAATTTTATTGACGTAAATGAAAAAAATAAGTTGATTCTCTGACAACTATTAGATATAGGAATACCAACCGGTATAACGACGTTGTCATTAATATGTTTTTGATTGGGTTGAGTTTATAAATGAATTAAGTAATATACTATATAATAGCTACGTTACGTTAAGGTTGTGGTTACAAGACTCGAAAACTATTGGTCTGTAGAATAAAATTGATTTTCTTTTACATTTGCAACAACATTTGTACAAGCGCTTTACAAAAATTAATTTAATATCTTTCAAAAAACTTATTTGTTACCCATAGTCAAGTTATATTTACCTGAATTCATAGATTCCATTTTAGTCAATTTTATATATACGCATAAAAATACGCCTGTCATGCCTATAGGATTAGGTAGAGGTATAATAAACACAGACATTCGCTTATTTTAACTACTATTAGTAGAACGGAGGGCACACCTATAGCAATTGCCAATATATCGGAGAGATATAATTGGACTACACTTTAGACTAGAAACTGTGAAGCGTTTAAGCCGATAGAGCCCCAGGCTTTCTGCCCGGCCAAAGGCATTAGGCAGTGTTTAGTTGGTAGGCTGGCCTTCAGTCAGAGTCCAACATAACCACCCGTAGACCAGGCGCGGGTGGTATTCGGTGTAAGGTAGTCTGAGCACCAAGGGTTATTAAGACGACTACAAAAGTAGCGCACCCCTTATGAGGATTCACTGCCTCCTTCCGCGGGGAAAAAAAATATGGGGCATCGGTGGCACTTTGGCGGAAGTGATTTGTAGATCTATAAATCAGGTGATTCGGGGGTCCGGGGTAGATCATGTTAAGTACCAATGTGTGTTTCTTTTTTAAAATTTAATAGGATGTGCATTTATCTAACACTCTTATAGTGAAGGAAAATATCGGCATACATCCGCGAAGAAATTCAAATATGTACTTAACCAATCTGCCTTAACATAATTAGGGTAGGCTTGTGCCGCTCGGTAGAGACTTATATTGGGCTGTGATGATAAAACCATATTACCACATTCATGGTATGAAGGAGAATTCTTTACCTTCATTTACTTTAATGTTTACGATTTGTGAGATTCACTTAATAAGAGTTTATTTATTTAAAATAATCTTGATATTAAATTAATAGGAAACGTTAAGGTCAGCAACAATTGAAAAATAGGTATTATAATAATATCTATCAGTAACGCGCTACTCAAACTCGTTCGTAGAATACGATACGGATAACAACAGGTTAGTCAAATCGTTTCGATATCTAACAACAATGTACGGAAATAATTTTTAATTACGGATTCATTCTGTCTTCTTCACACATTCTAGTTTTAACGAAATAAAAGCAAATGTCGTTAGTGACTTTGAAACAGCATTTTGTAATTTTAGTCGTGGTTATTTACTCTTCCAAAGCTGAATCGATTTAAATATATACTTGAAGAAGAAATGACGAAATAATAAAATGTATAGAAGCTCGCCTCTCTTCTTTGTGCACCCCATAAACATTGTGTAATATGTTAGTCGATACCAAATATTTGTTTCGGGGTAAGGGTTGGATTGGCATAGGGCGCTGTTAATGTTAGTCTTATCAGAATAAACAGTATTTACCTGAATGACCCTGCCTATCAATAATACTGCGACGTCATCTGTTTTGGACTATTTTATATCGGTCAACAATGAGAGGCGGTTCTGAAAATTATCAGGGTTACAATCCAGCGATTGTCTTTTGTTCGATCTTAGGCTGTATTAACAGGAAAGCTTATGAAGTCGAGTGTAATCAATCGTAGCCGTGTCATTTATAAGAATTTTCTTAATTAAATTATTTAAATGAGCATTTTTGTCTATTATAAGATTGCTACGAATCACATTCAATGATAAAAATGTATTCTTCAAATATAATTTTTACAATCACTTTTTCTTCTTAAAGATGCTACGTCATTGGATCACAAGTCTACGGCGCAGACTTTGTACTACTATAAAGAACCAGCAAGAAAACCAGCAGGGGCTATTTTTTTCGCTCCCTGTAATTTTACAGAGTCGTCAATTAGACCTGGAGATGTATTTTTGAATCATTTGAAGTGAATTTGGAATTCGAATACGAATACAAATCGTGCGCGAAATATTTTTCTACTGCTTACAATTTTATAGATTTTTGAATCACTCGAATTCAGTGTTGTCATTAAAAACAAATTCTCAATTAGATTTTGTTTCAAGCAGAAAAAATATTAATCACAACAACAAAAATTAAAATATATGTACTCAAACAATATTTACTATTATTATGTACCTATTTACTCATTTGGCTATTTACCTATTTAGTCACTTCAGCGTTGGATATTCTACTAGTAGAAATAAAAAACGAGTGGGTTTAACCACTCGTTGCACAACGCACGAAATGAAAGTTCAGAAATAGAGAATTCGGTAATTCGTATACGAATCTCACGATTTGGAATGCGAATTGGTTTTGTATTGTTTCAAAAATTCGTCTCCTGATCTCAAATAAATAGTCTGAACCCAACTTCCTTTACATGGTTTAACAAGATTACATTATATGTATAAAATATATACTTTAATTATTTACTTATTATTTACTTTAGTTATTTACTTTAGTAAAAATATTTAGCAAACGTAACATAAGGATCATTAAAAGTATAATGAATTTTTTTCATTTAAATTTAATCGATATTACAGATATGATATCATTTATAAGCACATTTTTATATATTTAAGCGACTAATAATGGCCGTTTTCACCAACCTTGTCTTAGCTTAGGTGACTCCTAAGTGACATGCTGTCACTTTTTATATTAACTGAAAAGAGTAAGACAGCATGTCTCTTAGGAGTCGCCTAAGCTAAGATAAAGTTGGTGAAAACGGCCATAAATACATGAAACAATTCAATTTTTTTAAAGATTTAATTAAGTGTACGTTTATATCTATACTAATATTATAAAGAAGTAAAGTTTGGTTGTTTGTAAATTGTAAGGGGTAATCTCGGGATCTACTGAACCGATTTTAAAAATTCTTTCACCAATAGAAAGCCACATTATTGCGGAGTGTCATCATCATCATCATCATCATCATCATCATCATCTATACTAATATTATAAAGAAGTAAAGTTTGTGTGTTTGTAAATTGTAAGGGGTAATCTCGGGATCTACTGAACCGATTTTAAAAATTCTTTCACCAATAGAAAGCCACATTATTGCGGAGTGTCATCATCATCATCATCATCATCATCATCATCTATACTAATATTATAAAGAAGTAAAGTTTGTGTGTTTGTAAATTGTAAGGGGTAATCTCGGGATCTACTGAACCGATTTTAAAAATTCTTTCACCAATAGAAAGCCACATTATTGCGAAGTGTCATCATCATCATCATCATCATCATCGATTTTAAAAATTCTTTCACCAATAGAAAGCCACATTATTGTTGAGTGTCATCATCATCATCATCATCATCATCATCATCAGCGGACGGCGCGCGATGACTTCGGGTTTAATTCAGTTCGCTTTCGTGCTCGCTTCGGGGATTATTAATATTATGCCCAACGAAGTGGGCGCGGGTCAGCTAGTCATAAATAAAATTCAATAACTTAATAAACAATATTTGAAATAATATAGACCGACTTCCATGTGGGTGGAATGCTAGAGTGTTTTTGTACAGCGCCGGGACATTACGAAATGTACAAAACTGGAACCCGGAACTCTTCACGTTCCTAAGTCACGTAACTATTATCACAAGAATGCTAGAGTCGTGAGAAACACTGTCAGGTTATTTTCTACTGAGGCACTAAATTAAACAACACATTACAAGTGCGCAGACCTTTCATAATGTAATAAAGTTAATTTTCGTGTACTTTGCGCTCGTCACGAATAAAGCGTACCGTACATAGTACCTTCAAAACCTTGCAAATCTTACATTCGGAACTTATTTTTATTCCAATCACAGATACATGTAGATCTTTTCAACAACACTCTCAGAAGTTTATAATTAAAGTTTTGTTAAGCGTATTTTGTTACACGCGTCCTTTCAAATGAAGGTTAATCGGTTTTATTCCCGCACTATAGGTTTATTTTTATTAACCACATACGAGTAAAATAAAAAGTATATAAATGCATATGATTGTATGCTGCCTAAATAAATAAAAAAGTTATCCAGAATCTGGAATCAACTTTTAGATGGTGTAGTGTATGCATATAAAGAAAATGGAATGTTTTTCAATCTGTTCCCTAAAACATCGTCCCACATCAGGATTTTATTCTGCATGGTGGCTGCAATTAAAAACTTAGAATTGCACATATACGCCCAAACTTAAATAAATTTCTGCTACTTCTGCTGCTGCTGTAAATGTCTTAAAAATTGTTTGTTTCGTGCGAGAATTGAACTCGCAATCCATGTGGTACTTGGCCACTACGCAAAGTGAGTAGTGCATTGCAAACATAGAGGAAAAAAACAAACAAAGAATACTTTCAAAATCTACCCATTTTTAAATGTGCTTTTAAATATGCATAGGAAGCATAAATTATCAAACTCCATTGTTTTTCTATTTAATTTGCTGACAGCGTAAAAGTCTTATTGAATAGATGAAAGTGAATCGCTTAGAAAAATAAAAGTGTTTATATTGTTATGTAAATTTCTCATTGTACGCCAAGTACTATGGGCAATACAAAATATGCTTTCACTGTTTTTTGTTAAAGTTTATTATCATTATTAAGCATAATAGGATACTAAAGGTGGTGGATAATACATTATGGAATTATATTAAAATTTATAAAACACAGTTACTTTTTTAGTCATGAATATTTATTTAAATTAAAATTCGATATTTATTTATCCATATATCACGTGATTGAAATACGAGTTGCTGAGGTGTGACATGACAAAAAGTTAAAACTATTAGCTATATCTATTTATTTAGCCAACATCTATTTCAAATCTTTGATTCGTCGAAGCATTTCCTTTAATTGTGATAAGTAATACGAAATAACTTTGATATAGGATATAAAAACTTTTAATGCAAACTGGTTTTATGAAAGCAAATATAGTAAGAATCTACGAAAAATGAACAAAATGATGGTTGAAAAGTTTTGAATGTGTGGAAGTCACACACACATTCAAATAACCTTTCAACCATTTGTACTTGCGAATTTATATATTTTATTAATTTATTTGTGTGTACGATCTTAAATGAAGTTCAATATTATAATTTACAAATAACATCAAATACAAATATTGGTTCTTGTCATGTTTTTTCTTCACAGTGTATTCGGTGCATTATTTTTTTTTAATTCAAATTTAATTTTCTAACGAGAAATATTTTTTTGTGTTTTCAAGATAGTTATGAAAAAATACTCTGCAAAGATTTTGCCCAATTCTTAAACATCAAACGAAAATTATGTTGAATTATTTTCTAAGTTCTGCAAACAATATTTCATTTTGAACAACACCAAAGCAGAATGCATTGACTATGGACTAGAAAAAACCTGTATCGTAGACCAGAAAATAATAAACATTATGGCGAGCGATCAATTTAATTAAGAAAAAGTGATTAGATATATCATGTACATGTGTGTACATGTTTTGTTTTTTTGGAAATGTTTCATAAAGTTTTCTGTCTGTGGATATGGACAGTAATTTATTCGTGATTATGTTTGAGTCGTTCAACTGTCGCTATTTTGATGTCACACAGACTAACTGTTTTGCTATACACATGTAGATGTAAGTAAGCTGACACAACAACGACAAAAGTAGTTTATACTGTGATACTTAAAGCTTTAAAAATTTGCTTGCAAAACATAGTGGAATTAAGAAGGGGATTCGAGACCTAACGATTTATCTTTAGATATGTCTTACCCATATAAATTTCCGCAAATTTGATATCTTCTATTCCGCCAACAAAGAGCGAGTAGAATACAAGAAAGGTTTATTTAGCATCGTTATAAAACATTTTCCAGGCTAGTTTCGATGAACGTGGAATAAATAAATAGTTAATTTATGGAAATAGTACGATTGAAACAGTAGAGGTTGTATTTTAATACTTTCAATGAAGATAAATATTTAAATGATGTTTAATACAGGGTCTGTGGGTGACCGTGGACTTCAAACATTCAACAATTTTATTAATTCAAATCCTAATTTCTAGATTTATTTCGTTTAATTTAAGTTTAGTGTTTATTAAGTCCACTATTGATACCATATTCCGAAAATTTAGTTTTATTATCAACATTAATAATTTCAGCCAATAGACGTCCACTGTCGGACATAAGCCTTCCCAAGAATCTTTACACCTGGACTTTGGTCCTGTGCTGCGAGTATCCAGCGTATTTCTGCGATCTGCATGCACCACATAGTCTGCCATATGCCTAACACTCGAGAATTTTGTTTATCTAGAAGAATTTGAAGCCTAGTTATGATGATTCAAAAAATGTTGAAGCGCTTCGACAAAGGTAAGGTTTGGTCTGCTTGGTTAGTCATGACGATCTTATATAACGTAATTAATAATTATGAAAATGTAATAACCGTCATCTGCATCTTATCCTTATCATCATTCTTATGTGAGGTCGACACAACATTACCCATTCTTCCATTTTTTGCATTCATTCCTTCCTCCACACAATCCATGCATCCTGTAATTACAGGAGTCCTCTCATACCTCCATATTACTTCATATACTCCATATTAGTTCGTATCCATTTCCTGTCCTTAAATTCTTAACGTAATTTTACTTTATTTACTTTCACAATTATTGCACCTATTCCCAAAATTCCTAGTTTGTTTTCGTTTTTCTCTTATCTAAGGTTGCCAGGAAGAGATTGATTTTAGCAATAAGGCCGCCGTTTGCTCATAATTGTCTTTGTTTGTTTACTTTATTATTATTATTATTACTTTACATTAATATTCATAGATTTTTGAGTAATGATTCTGCTTTTACTACTATATGTTTACACCAAGATTATTATAATGATTTTATGTACCTACTTTTTATACAACTTTATTGACAGACAAAACAATCAAGTGGGCACATCCACCATTTCTTTATAATATACTAATAAAAAGACAAATCTACACTAATATTCGTAAGAGGAAAGATATGTATTTTTGTATGTAACGAATAATCTCCAAAAGTACTGGACCGATTTCAATAATTATTTTTTTCATTAGAAAACTACATTATTACTGAGTAACATAGGCTATATTTAGTACTACATTACTGTAGAAATCTTTAGAAATTCTTATTAAAACCAACCGAAGGTCTAAAAATATTTGCCATAAAATGTCTTTCATCGCATACGCTGCGAAGAGTAATGTCTACCCGCCGCGGGACGGGCTGCTAGTATACTAATAAAATGCAAATAAATGCTTTATAATATACTTATAAAAATGCAAATAAAACAATTTCATGCAGATACAACAAACATAATAAAATTAGATTAACATACCAAGGACTGCACATCCTGTGACGATGACCCAGGCGCTGACGAAGAACATCATAGCGTCAGACGACCGCACTCGGAGCGCACCGGCGCCGCCTCATTGGTGCCACACTGCAATCCAATAGCATCACTTCACTTCACTCAGTAAGTTATCACTTCACGTATCTGAATCACAGGTTAACGGACGTCACGGTTAGAGGTTCTGTAACAAAATAAATGAAACGTATTAATATTTGTGATAGGTAAAATGGACAAGAGATGAATCACTACAGTCAATTAAAATCTTTTTTCAACATAAGCTTTACGGGCACTTATTGACGTCAAATGCTTGTTGACTCTTGAATGTTGACTCTGACTTGAAAGGTGGTACTCGGAAATTGAGAGAACCATCTCGCGCACAGACAAGAATTTCAATGAATCAATTTTTCAAATACAAATAGTAGATTATTCAGATTTATAAAATGCCTATCAAGTGATTGTTAGTTAAAATGTATTATATAACTAAAATGATGATAGTAAAATATTAATTATACATTTAAATACATACACATATTTTTATTGTGGATGAAAGTGTATTGACAAAAATCGGAGACGTATAAATGATGGATGAAAGATCACTGATGAAATAAATTTAAAGGGCAAATATGTATGAGACAGTTGGCAGGTGACGACCTAGATGAACATACTTGGACCAAGTAGGTGATTATACTGAAGGAAGGTCAGGTCGAGAGTAACGAGTTCGTAACCGATAAATGCAAGTCAAAAACGCTAGAGAATAAGTGTAAAACTGTGATCTCTGCCTGCCTTAAATAGGCGTTAGTATAAGTACTATATATGTATACAATTTTTATGATATTGGTATTCAATAAATAAGAAGTTACGTTTTTAATATTACCAATAAAATGTTTGAATCAACGAACATATTAAATTGAAACTTTCTGTATTAATTAATGTACAGGCGCATCGAATCACATACATTGTGCGTTTCGCAAACAAATAAATGACCAACATAAATCAGAACGCGCATAGGAAATTGCATTGCAACTGACTATTAATATTCGATTAGTATTGTGGCTATTGATATTGATGCAGCTGACATAATATTCCTCTACAGTAAACTGATCAACAAACACTTCGGCCATTGTGATAACATAGTCTAAGTTGAGATGCTTCTGTATATGCAAATTGAAAACCACAGAACAAATTCAAAACAAAAAGACGAAACTAATAGAATAGTAATATTTCTTTAGTAAATTTAATTAATGAATTTATCTGTCTGTTTTTATATTTTTGTCCTTGCACTTTATTAAAAAAATACTAAACAATTTTTTACTGAATTTTGTCTCTTCAACAATTCGTGTTGACGCCTCAATCCATTTAATCACCGATTGGTATCTGACTGTATCAACCATTTCAAATACATTGTTCACCTCTTACTTTGCCAAGCTAAAGTACTCTTTTTTTCTTTCAATCACTACGTATAAGTAAAAAGTACGTATACCTTTTATTTTATGTCAAGCGTAAACGTTAAGTATAAACGAATAGATAATAGTATTTATAGAACGGTTGCTTTTTTTTATATATATATAAATGTCTACTCACGGACTCGTAGTCCGTGCCTTTTTTAAACTGTCCTCGTTTGGATCTACTATATACGTACTGTACGTACAGCGTCATATTATCTTATAATACTATTCCGTGACTTAATATTAACGTGAGTTGCGCAGCACTTACTTATCTAATAACTATCCTAATTTATACCTTCATACAACCATTTTAACAATACACTTAATTTTAATACTTTATACAATAAAATTAATTAATCTAATAATAATAAGCTATCCTAACATAATTAAATTAACCCTGCAATGTGTCGAATAACTTTGCGCAGAGGCAATATCGTAACCAATGAGGTTAATCCGAGGTGCGATTATTGCTAGTTGAAAAAAAAAAGAACGGTTGCTTTAAATTATTTGATTTCTTATAAATTTAAGAAGGATAATAGTGTAAGTTTACAGTATGTATCGAAGACAAACATGACGACTAATATTAATTATTATAGCGTATCTGCATTACTACGCTTAATAACAGTTTTTAAGAGTGATTGCCATGTGTTACTTCACATGAATGGTTCAAATATTTGCTGAGATACTTTTGGTACATTAAGTCTTCCAAACCATAACGGTGTCAGCAAATCATCTTTTAAGGTTTCACTAAAAATAGCATTACAGTAATATGATTTTAAATTTCTTCGGCCTCAGCCGGTTCAGTCATAACAAAAATTACTACTTTGGCTCGTAAACCTGGATATACTTAGATAAGGTGATAGTCCATGTATTAACATTGTTTTCTTACTTTTGACAGGAAACAGGGGTAAGGAAAAAATTTATGGTGTTTTGTCTATTATTATCGATAGGTACTATTGATCCTATTGTAGTACATTTTAGTATGATAATAGTTTCTGCCCGGGTAGGATGTACGATAAATTGTCTTTATTCATGGTAAAAACTCATTCCGAAAAATCCAATATGTCGTAGGCAAAGTCGTAGAGCTAATGCTAGTATGTCATAAAACATTACATCCTATATCTTACGCGTAACTGAAAATTCACAAATTCACTTCGTTTCGCACCCTGCTCTGCGAAATAATTCGGAACACTAATGAAAAACACATGATTCGCGAAGTCAAATTAAAATTTTAATTAACTTAATTCTTGCCTTTGCGTGGGCGGAATCTCGAGTGATTCGATTATTTGCTTTCACGATTCGCTTGTGACGATATTCGAGGTCGTCGATTCGTCGATAGCTCGAGATTTTATTTGATCAATTAAGTGTGTGTAGGTCGTGAAAGTAGCCTTTAGAAGCAACCGCTAAGGATGGTGCTTAGAAAACTTTCGGACAATTCTTTTTTTATATGTTATGTAAATCGCTATAGTTTGCAAACTTGGCAGTTAATAGCGTGTATTCCCGTTATATTTAATTATACATTAATACTGCATATATTGATGTAATAAATATCTAAATATAACATCAAACGACAAAAAGATAAAATAATAAATTAAGGATAAAGTACTCTGAAATTTTACTTTGAAAGTTATTTTGCTTTGATTCTTGTTTTGTTTATAATGTCGTTAGTTTATTAGTGTCAATCTAATTCAAAATATTTTTTTCAGGTTTATTTATATTGTATTTAATCGTCAATCGATTATATTGTTAAGTGCATTTAAAATAGTAAACAATAATATGTATCGAAACAATGATAATTATGGGCTCATACGGCTCTTTTTTTACCATTATTTTTTATTATTACTTTTCTCGCTCATTTATTTTATGTGTTCATATTGTAAAACTCTACTCACTCAAAAAAGGTGATGGCTGAAAATCTGTGATTTGTCAAAATTAAGCAAATATATAGCTGAACCTTGATCTTTTGCATTCTGCAACATACATTTATATTTATGGTGTTTCATTGTATGTTTGTTTTTTCTCAATTACTACAATTGTTTTAGTAAATATGTATGTGTTTTGCGGTTTATCTACGGTGTATATACGGTTTATCTATCTATATGTTAACTAAACAGAAAGTGAATATTACGTAGGTTTCAATTGGTTTTATAAAATAACTTTATATATAATAGATAAATCAACATCGCGGCCCATATTAGTACCCCACCGAGGGCTACGAACCAACCCTATGTTACAGCGATTAGGCCTAAGTCAACTATGCTGTCCCAGTGCGAATCTTTGAATTTCTTCACAAGTGTATACGCAAGTGTTACCTCAAGATGTTTTCTTTCATCGTACGGGTGTCAGATATAAGTACATACGAAATTCGAAAAACGAAAAACACATTGGTACATCGCAGGGTCGACCCCAGGCCCGCGAATCATTCGATTCCTAAATCAGTGTCGTAGCCATATCAGACGCTTCGAATTTGTTTATTTTTTCTATTCGATGTTATGTCAATCAATAGTTTGTATAAAAGGTATTCCCATAATACAAAACTATTTACCAAATCTATTAAAGTAATCTATACTAATATATAAAGCTGAAGAGTTTGTTTGTTTGTTTGTTTGAACGCGCTAATCTCCGAAACTACTGGTGCGATTTGAATAATTCTTTTTTTGTTGGATAGTCCATTTATCGAGGAAGGCTATAGGCTAAATAACATTACGCTATGACCAATAGGAGCAAAGACAGAGCGGTAAATGTGTAAAAAACGGGGAAAATTATTCATTTTTGAAGGCTTTCTTTGCGTGCGCTGCGAAAACGGTTCAAGATACACAAAAAATATGTATGAAAGAATTATTCCTCTATACATGATCTAAAAAAAAGTCCGCGACGGCATATGTCTATCTTTTAAGGTTTAGTCACAATGACCGTTTTTATGGTACCAAATTTGGTCGAAATAATTGGGAAAAACCAAAAATCTGCCGGAAGTCACTATTCCACGCGGACGAAGTCGCGGGCAAAAGCTAGTCTAATATATAGTTATTCATAAATATAAAATGACTGTCTGATCTAGGTGCTCATGAGTGTGACTGCTAATCTGGGGTAATGGAACTGCGTTAGATATAAACTTCGTTCTTAGTGACTTTTTCTCAGTAATATTCGGAAGAATTCGCGATAGTCACTCAATATCTTGATCTTATGCTCAAATCCTACTGTTAAATTAGCATTTAAGTACATTACATATCTAATATTACTATTTTGACGTTATTTAATGTTTGTAAGTAAAGAGTTATTTTTAATGACAACTTGCAAAGTATAGTTTGGGGTTCTTCTGCGTAACCTTTCGACAGTACAGATGAGTGTACGTGTACATATAAATATAAAATTATTTTTCTTTCTCTTGCCCTTTTCCCAATTTTATTTGGTGTCGGCGCAACATTTCTTTCTTCTCCACTCTCCTCTATCACTCTGTATTTCGACACCACTCCGGTCTTCAAAAATCACCATTCACACAGTCCATACATCTTCGGTCTTCCTCTCCGTACACGCCCTTCCACTTTCATGTTATACTTTTTTTTAGTAACCATAATCATTCGCACTTCTTGATACGTGACATTTTATATAAAATAATTAATAGAAATACGGGAGCAACAATGGCGCTTGGCATTGGGTCTTTAGCCCTATTAAAATTTGAAAATCCGGGATCGACCATGTCATGTACGAATTTAGTTACTATACATGGAAATTAGATTTTGTTAGATTTATCAAATAATATAACTAATATTAGTTTACGCAAAAGTATACATGAGATAAATCCAAAAAAATGTTTTAATTCAGTGTACTAATTTTATTACGACTACAAATACATTCAAAGACGTATGTGAAGTCGACCAATCCATACTAAGCCAACGTGAATTAATAATTTCTAATCACTGTACCCTGTGATGATGAGGATAAAAAGACGAGGTGAAGACAGACAGTGCTGAAAGTGTCATGTGACACTCAAATTTAGGTATATATCTCCAGGCTAAGCGCGCACGCCGTGGTGAGGTCTCTCTGTCTGGGGGACTGTCCAGGGGTTCTCGGACAGTCCCTCCTTTGGCGGTGGCTTGACCAACTCTTGGTCGTGCCGGCCCCGGGACACATAGCGGTCGAATCGCGAGAACGCACCCCGCCATGTGCCCCGTATGGGCCCAGAGAACTCGGGGGATTTTAGTTGGTAGGCTAACATTGAAAGTATTTTCCTTTTACAAAAAAGAGCGATTCGTGCTATTTACTGTTTACGGGCTAGAGAATCCCTAAAAGAATTGTTCAAAGAAATTAATATTTTAACTTTAGCTAGTCAATATATATATATATGATAATTTAGTTTTTGTATATAGAAACTATAATAAATTCAATAAAAACAGTGATCCACATAATGTGAATACTAGAAACAAAAATAAACTTGCCATTCCAATGTTCAGACTCCATAAAACTAGCTGTTCGTTCTTGGGGAAATGTATATCTATGTTTAACAAACTTCCGCAAGGTGTCATTGATTTGCCTTTATATAAATTTAAAAACCATATCAAAAAGACACTCATGAGTAAAGGTTATTATAAAGTAAGTGACTATCTTAATGATCACACTGTTTGGGAATAGGGACACTATTCATAGAGCCATGTTTGGTAACAACATTATTTATAATATTGTATTATTTTATATGTGTATGTAAACATACATACGACTGTAATCGTGTTAGGTGTGATTGTATCTTGTACTATATTGTATTTTTGTATTGTATTATTGTGTTTGTTAACATTGAAAAGAGGAGATAAAAAATAGACCTTCAGAGTTTCTTGCCTGTTCTTCTCGAGAAGGCTCTCCCAATTTCCGAACAGGTGTCGAGTCAATATATTTTTTCTTTTTTTTTTTTTCCTTATTCGTACGTACGGGTTTTTGTTTTTTTTTTATTTAAGCTTTTTTTTTTGTTTTGTTTGTTGACGTCAATAAGTGCCTGTAAAGGTCTATGTTGAATAAATATTATTTTGATTTGATTTTGATTTGATTTTGAGGCCGGTCCTCTTGACCGGAGACACACACACAGCCGCGCCTTGCCAGCGCGGTGTCATGGTACATAAGGTCGCATTTCCCCTCCTCAAAAAAAAAAAAAGAAAGATATTTATCTCCAGGTATGTAATTACATTTGT